>BOPP01000014.1:11785468-11811280 GCA_017312745.1 Gryllus bimaculatus | reverse complement strand
CGCCGCCGCCGACGTTGATGCATAGCGGCGGCCCCGTCACTCGCCGCGTAATCTGCGCGTCAAATTAAGCGTAAGCGGCTGGCGCTGCTCGGCCTGCGCCGCACACGGCCTCCCACCCAGCACCGGCTTCCCCGCAGCCCCTCCCTCCGCCGTTCCTCTGGCGCCCTCTGCCCGTCCCTGCGCAACACCATCTCGCCCGCGTTCAGCCCAACCCGCCTCTCACTCGGCCCACACTCGGTGCTGAGTACCCTGTTCGCAGTTGTGTGCGCTTCGGCTTTTACTACTTCTTTTGATGTTGCATTTGGAATTTTCCACCCTCAATCACCCCTCCCCCTCGTTTTTAAATTATCCGCTTTTCCCATGAGCTTCTATTTTATTGTATTTTCAGATATACCATTCGAAAATGTGTAACTGAATTTTGAATTAAATCAATATTACAAAAATGAAATTTTAGTGTAAGTAGTGAATACGAGGAACTTTCAGTGAAGAGTAATGTGGGATATTATATCAGATTTTGAAGGGTATTGCAAGAAGTCGAGAAACATGTAATGTGGTTGTGGTTGGGGGATGCTGAAAGTTAAAATTGTAACATTAAATCGAATATGAGAAGCATGAACGGAAAGAACAAGTCTTATAAGCAGCGAAAGACTACATAGTTCTGTTAAAACATACTACTTTACTTCTTGCTAACAACAACAACAACAACAAAATTTGCTCTCGGACACATAACAATAAACGCTTTTGTTACCAATAACCAAGTTCATTTGCAGATAGAAAAACAAACTTTACGCTATAAATTAAGATAATTGTTCATTGCTGTTCGCCAAAAAATATAAGATCAGTTGAAAGATTTCGTATAGTTTACCGAAGCGCGTTCGTTTGCGTTTATGTAACACAATCCTTTAGTACTAGAAGTGGTTTGTTCGCGATTGTCTCATTTTATGGCGCGTTCAGCGTTTTCAAGAAAATCATATTATGATAAAAAGAAATATGTTTAAAAATTACCTTGTTTGCCATTACTTTTTGTTATTTATATTATATTCATTTAAAATGATAAATAATAATGCTCTTATTTCTTCTATAACATAACTGCTTTTGGCAAAGCTTTGCAAAAACAGTTCGTCGAGTAGTATTTACATATACTCTTCGTAAATCTAATATTTGTACTGTACTCTGAAATAAAATCGCATTCTGTAAGTAAAACCAATTAAACTAAAACACACAAGCAAAACTAAATGTGTGTTTGAACTAGTTGGAATAAAGTAGCAAAACTCGTGTCGCTTTTCTAATGGAAATGCAGTGGATGTAGGTACACTATCTACCATCGAAATTGATGAAAGATTATTGTGTTTTTCTATCAGAGAATCAGATGAACTTGAAATATGATTTAAATTTTGTGGGCACGTTGCATGACGTTTTCGTTGACCTTATTCCTTGTTTTTCTCATTTCAAATTAATTGATGATTGTGTGTATATAATTTGTATTATTTAGACACTTCAACTATTGACCGGAATCCCAAATTCATTGAAGTCTGTGTTTGCATTTAATCACGTATTAAATTGACTTTTGATTGCAAAAATTACGACATCTAGGCGACTGAATGTTCCTCAAATTACATTGAGGAAACAAGATATCATGTATAACACGTTTACTTGTAAAAGGACAGTCAATGTTTGTTTAATCAATGGGAAAGAAAAAAATTATATAGTTTCTTAAAAAAATTTTGTTCAAAAAGTAAAATAAAACATTTGTTCTCCGACTCCATTAGGAATATTTTAGAAAGTAGGTTACAGAAGCTTTTGATGTTTGTTTTCTTCAATGTTGTATACACTTTTTGTCTCATAAACGTAAACATTTATTAAGGGGAAGTCTCGTCATGTGCGGAGCGAGACACAAGGGTCTCTTTCGCCGTGCCGCCCCTGTCTCCCTCTGGCCCTGTCGTGACGCAGGGGGGCCAAGGCGATCGCCCAGCGGCGGGCGGAGGGGGCGTGGCGGGGCCCCCGGGTGCCTGTCGCCCGATAATCGCCCTGTCGGCGCAGCTGCTTCCTCTGCCGCCGCGCGCCTGCAACACGGCCGTTCGCTTTGAGTCCCGCCAGACCCCCTTCTCCCTCCCCCTCTCGGCCCCCGCGCGTCGGCCGTCGAAGAGCAATTAGAGGCCGCGAACCCCCTCGCTGCTAGCCTGGAGAGGGTTCCCAGGGCCCCTCCTTGCGGCTCTAGGCGCGGACGCTGGCCGCTATTTGGTGTGAGTAGTGATACGTATGTGATATGTGTGACTAAACGATTGTGAAAACGATATAGTAGACTCTGATGAAATGACGAAAATTTTTAGTTTTTAAATAATTTGGGAAAACGAAACGTGTAGATCTATTATTATTGCTGTATCATTTTAATTGTTTTCCTCACTAATTGTGATATTATTGTAATTTTTAATACTTAATAATAAGTACTTTGAATGGAGTACAATAATTTAAACACCATTCCCTTCTCTTCGTATGTACTGCGAAATGAGAATTATGAATGTCAAAATTCTAATCCATCGCCGTCTTTGGAAATTATCGTACAGAAATTTTAAAAAAAAGAAGAAAAATCAGATACTCCCCGAATCAAGCAGTGTCTAGTGCCTATCAAAGGAGCAATTACACGCCCTGGTAAGCACCAGTGGAAAACTAATCATGGACGTTATGTTGGTGTGCCAACACGGTTTGTTTGCCTCGACAAATATTCCATCCAATGGGACACACTGAAATCCAATCTCCTGCACCCTTTCGACGTCCGGTTGCTTCTAATTCGATGAAAGTTCTGTTGGCAGAAACTTTCCATTAGCAAGTTAACGCGCGGCATCCTGACCGCACGAAATTCCTACATTTTAATGAAATGCATTATGTGATGACATTTGTGTCTGTGAGATTAGCATCCTATTTTATTGTGCATTTTTGATCATTATAACTCATATAATTATATTACGACAACAAGAATATTGTGCAAAAAGTCTGGGCCAAAAAAGTGTGCTTATTTCTTTTGTCAGGATACTGGGTTCTCGGGTTTTCAAACCTTGGAGATCGTGTCAAACGATTATAGTTCTAATATTTAAAGAAAAGTGGTCAACTATCAATAACTGTGTGTGTGTATTCGTTTGAATTTTTGTACTATATATTTAAGGTTATTAGTACAAAAATTGTATACTGAGTACAAATATTGTTTGTTGCTAGCATGTCAGAATATATTTGTCATCATTTGGCATCTTCTACTTGAATATATCATTAGCAATACGGGACAATTTTACTTGTATTCCAATCTGGACTGTATATTCGTTATTAAAACTAAACACTATTTCTTGGTGTTATGTTTGTCACTAAAGTAGTTAAAATGATTTCATGTATATTTTTTTCAAAATATTAAATATATTTTGGATATTTTCGAATCAATTCGTAGCAATTTTTCGAAAGATGTTTCACAAGATTTTCGGAAGAATTTGCTCCACTTTTTTTGTATTGTCAGAAAACAATGCCCCAAATAGTAGGAAGTAACGTTTATTTCATTTAAGTTTTGAATATTCAAAAGTCATAGAAATGTATACATCCTTTTTTTTCTAATAAATGAAGGAAGACTTTGCAAAGTGGAATGATACATTTCTTTTTCAATGTCACTGCAAAGTGGTTTGAAAAATTATGCATATTTTTGATAGGAAACATTGGAGAAACATCACAACATGTAGGTTGATCTTGAGAGTTGGCCGATAAATATGCCACTTGTCGAGGGGTCATCTGGTAATCGTCTTTTCCCATAGGAATGGTTGGCCGGCCGTTGGCGGTGCGGTTGAGGGCGAGGGAAGGTGCGGGTGTTCGTGCGTGGACAGAGCAGCGATGGGCTGCGGCAGCGGCGCTAATTACACGGGCACAAAGGGCGAGAAGAATAACAGCAGAGCGGCCCCCGGACAATGCCGCCCGCGGCTCATCAGCCCACATCCTCCCCCGCCCCCGCCCCAGCCCCCACTGCTCCCTGCAGAAGCCTTTCCCGCCGCTGTTCTGTGCGCTCCCCCCAACCTTTCTGACGTTGAGGCGGAGCTTGCTTTTCATGTTCTCTTTCGCCAGGGCGAATATTTTTTTAAATCTCGTTCGTCTATTTTCCAGTCGATATTACTGTTTTCAAACCCCAGGTATATTTTTTATAAAAGGTATAAAAGGCTACTTGATGAAATGTATTCATTTTCTTTCTCCTACTGCAGTTCCCTGAGCTTGGTTACTGTGCTTGCCTTGTTTTTATCTATTATATTTTCTTTTCGTCAGCCATTCCTTTGTTTCAAAGATGAGTTATATTTAAAAAAATAATTTGTTCAAAGCATTCACAATATTGTTTAAATTTACTTCATTATTGAAGTTTATTTACAATTTTTAGTGTTAATTTAATTTTTTTCAATTCTTTCTTGATTTTCTTAGATTCGATTCTATTAGAGTGACGTTGAATGTGTTATAAGATCGTTAAACTAAGTAATTTACGTCATCAAGTTGTTTTCATTTATATATTACTGTTTTAAATTTCAAAGCAAAAAGTAATGTTCATGTTTTAAAATTATTTTTCAATTTTTGCCAATTCTTTGATTTCTTGTTTCCTGACCAAGTCTTTCAACGTGTCTCCAGTTGAGTGAATGTTGGTTAGTGCTCGCCTACCGATCTTTGGAATCGCCGCGAGGGAGGAGGAGGGGGAGGGGAGGTGGAGGGACGAGTCCCCGGTGTTCGTTTCCTCCCCCGCGCCGCCACCGCCGCCGCCGCCGCCGCGCAGTCGCTGCCGCTGCTGGGAAAGCCGTGCGATCCGTTGCGTTGGGGGCTTCGCCCACAAAGGCACACTAGGGGTAACAAAGCAGAAAAACTAAATCTGTTTAAAGACTCCGTGATTATTTGAGCTTGTGGCAGCGGACTCGGCAAAGATAATCACTTCTCTTTTTCGTCGAACTTTGTAAGCTTATCTCGACGAGAAAGCTTAGCAAATTAACTGCGTACTAATGAATAAATGAATAATGAATGTTAACTATTGTACTTTTAGTACTCTTGCTCATTAACAAAACGTTGCGGATGGCTGCTTGCAATTGCTCAGCTCTTACGCTTGAAGAATGCAGGAACCTCACAAAAGTTATAAGGTCGAAAAGTTATCACGGCGTATTTGGCTTGTTTCAAAATTAATTCCTTTTTTAAATATTTTATATGTTTCTACAGAATTATTGAAAATTACGTATGAACAAAACATTGACATATTTTAAAGTATTTTAATTCAAATTTTATGCATAGTTTTGCTTTTCATTGCGAAAATGGAAGCTCAACATAACATTTTAAAGAAAGTACTTGAAAGTAAAATTACACACATTGGCACTTAAGTATAGCAGAAGATGCTCATAACGTATTTTGACGTTGTCTCTGTTTGAAAAGGATTAGTGGAGTCTACTGTAACTAAAATATCTTTTATTAGATTTTCTATTAAAATGATATAATAAACAATTTTTGAGTTAATATATTGAAATAGAAGAATACTTTTAGAACTGTATATTTCCAGTAATATTAAAACATATTATTAGTTAACCTAAATATTCCTTTGTTCTTCTGTGTTGTATATAAAGACTGCTAAATTGTATCGTAAAATATTTTTCAGAGCGAAGTACAGCTTCTTGTTTTACGCATACAGAATTCGTGCCCAACTCGACAAAATAAATGTCACGTCATTTCAGCTGTGTGATGATGTTATTTTGCCCGAACTTATTTGTACTGTTTGGTGTTTGTTTTGGGGATTCACCAACAGGAAAATATTGTAACTCTCCGCTTTGCAGAAATGTTAGTGTTTTGGGATATATTGGTTTCATAGCTAAAGCGCTGGTATTCACAGGTTTTTGGTCAGATTCTGACAATCTGTGTCCTTTGTTCTCTCGAATTCATTGCAAAATATTTGATGATAGAAATATACCTCTCTCCTCGAAATTTTTTACTACAGTGTAAATGTAATATTTCTTTGTATCTACTACAAACTTCATCTCCGTGGTGACTGCTATCGTGTCAGAAGCGATCCATGATACCTCAGTACTATCTTTTATATTTTTCAAAAAACTCTCAATATAACTAATAATATGTAATATTTAGTACACTGTAATTATGACACGTTTTAAATTGATAAGAAATGTATGTTTATAATGTTTTGTAGTTATTTTACAATTCTGAGTTTTAATTTAACATTTTCTATATGATAAAACAGTTATAATTTACAAAATAACGTTGAAATGCACACTGAAGTTACAAAAAATCATGGGATACCGCGTAATATCGTGTCGAACCTTCCCTTTTGCTCGGCAAAGCGCAGCAACGTGTCATGGCATGGAATTAACAAGTCTTTGGAAGAGCCGTGCAGAAATATTGAGTCAAGCTGTCTCCTTGGCTGTCCATAATTGCGAAAGTGTTGTCGGTGCACGAACTGACCTCTTGATTGAGTCCCATAAATATTCGATGGGATTCCTGTTCGACGATCTTGGTGGCCTACTCTTTCGCTCGAATTGTCCAGAATGCTCTTCAAACCAATCGCGAAGAATTGGCCGGAATGTAAGGGTGACATGACGCATTGTCATCCATAAAAAAATCAATGTCGTTTGAGAAAATGAAGTCCACGAATTGCGTCAACTGGTTTCCAAGTAGCTGAAAATAACAATTTCAAGTCAATGATTGTTTCAGAAAACCCAGCCGATTTTATGTAAAAATCGTCCCACCGTTATGGAGCCACCACAATGCCTTATTTACATCTTGACTCCATGGCATCGAGCCCTACCATTAGCTCTTTCCAACTGAATACGGAACTCATCTGACCAAACCACGGTTTTCTGGTCGCCTAGGTTCTAATGGATATGGTCACGAGCCCAGGACACCCTCTGCAGGCTATCAGCGGAGACACTCGAGTCGACTATCTACTGCCTTAGCCAAATTTCGCCGCACTAACCTAACGGATACGTTCGTGGTACGTCCCACATTGACTTCTGCTCTTATTCCATGGAGTGTTACTTGTCCTTTATGCCTTATACCTCTACGCAAACGCCGCTGTTCTTGGTAATTATGACAAGGCTGTCGGCCACTAGGTGGACCGTGGTGAGAGGATGTGCATGAAATAGGTGTTCTCGGCATATTATTATAGGAGGGCGTCTTGGAAGGAAAATTCGTTCAATGAAACACGCTTTTCAACAATAACATTTAATTACTAAATTGCTTCAATATAAGCATATCTCCGTTTCTCCCCCACAAACCCCTGTCGCACACACAAGTCTCTTTCTGCTGGTCACGTCTTTTCACATAGTGTACACACTACAGATTATTTACGACTGGTGCCGCTCGACTGCAACCGCCCGCCCGCCACCTTCAATTGGCCGCAGGCAGCCAAATGTCTCAGGCCGCCAGCTTTAGCGTGAGGTCTCACGCAGCCCACACTATTGACACTGTCTATCTCAGAATATTCGAATCCCCTAACAATTAACGAAACGAAATGCCCCTTGCGTCTAGTTCCATCTACCGTTCCGCGTTCAAAGTTTCTTAATTCCCTTCGTGCGACTATAATCACGTCAGAAGCTTTTTCACATGAATCACTTGAGTACAAATGAAAGCTCTCCTATTCACTGCTCTTTTATACCTTTTGTACGCCAAACTACTGATATCTGTATATTTGCAAATTGCTATCCCGTGACTTTTTGTTACCTCAGTGTATTATTTTTTTTCGTAATATTTGTTTTAATATAAATAGAAAATCCATCTGAAAGTCATTACGATGTAAAGTCGTTCTCGTTGAAAGTAAATAGTTTTTCTTTGAAATATGCACCTGACTGTTTTTCTATTTACGAACAACATAGCACCCACACTCGCTGTAGCTGCATTTGGTGGTTCGCTGTGTGGAGAGGCCATCGGCAAAAAGCGCGCGCTCCCATGGGGCTGACCCACCGCAAGCGGATCAGCGCAACAATGGCGGCGGCCGGGAACAAAACGCGGTCGGCCGCCGTCACCCCCTAGCTGCCCTCTAGCACACGACTGCCGCCAGTAACGCCTCTGCCAAAGCTACCGATGCCGCGTCGCTGTAGGGTGGCACTGAATCTCCGCCGTCCTCCCCGCTCTCGTTTCCACTGCAGCATCGTCGACCCTATCACGGTTACTATTAGTGGAAGCGAGGCCATACCTCCCACCTGACACCCGGTGTCAGTCTCTCTTCCACCGTTGCCGCGCCGTCCGCCAGATATTCCCTATTCCACGGGCGAGCGCGGGAAAAACCCGATCTGTCAGCATCGGATCTCGTTTCGCGCGCCCCACCCCTCCCCCCGCGGCTCCAAGCGCACACACTCACGCACGCGTGCACGCTCGCAACGCCAATCCCGGTAATACGAGCTCGATCGCCCTCCGAAAAAGGACGCTACCATTATCATTATTGCGTCTGAGTGGCGCCCCGCCCCGCCCCCGCGTCTGCTGCACACGCCCGCCGCACGTGCCCGCCGCGCATATCGCTCACTCGCTCTCATAAATCATGCGACTAATTATCGGAAAGCGGCCGAGTAAACGCACCGGTCCCCGCCGACTACTCCCACCCGCCCCCGCCAGCCTCGGTCTCTCTTACTCTTCCTCGCGCCCCTGGATGGTTGTCTCCTGCAGCTCGCGGAGGCAAGGCTCTAGTGAAGAAAGGCACCGAGTTACTGTGATGTGTACCGAGTGAACGTTGTTATTTCGGTAAACATAGGTTTCACTTGAAATCTTAAAAACCGAAATCTGAAATTCGTGGGGAACTAAAAGTTTCCTACTTCGACTTTCTCTGTATGTGGTGTTTTTTGATCTAAAATTTCATACTTTGCGATATTTCATGAGTCATTTTTTTTTCATTTGGAAATAACGAAGTTCGTCTTATAATTTTGAATACATTTATGAATAGTGATTCCCCATGCTCTTTAATGTTTCCAAAAAACAGTGGATGATGTTGCTGTTAAATCTAGTTATTTCTCTCTTATTCCATAAAGTAGGTTTTTACTTATTTCTCGTAAAGGAGGTTGTACAACTTTCGTACATTATGATTAAATATTCTAATACGTCCGTACAGTTGTACAATTAGTTTTTGAAAAATGTTGTTTGAATAACCGTATGGCATCACTCAAAAATGCTTCTCATTGTAAATTGACTTTGTTAAAGGCGTACAACCGTTGGACATCTACTCCGCACCGCTTCGCTCCGGGAATACTTGTGAATTCGCGTTTGTAATTTCATAGCAGTGTAAATTATTATTCTTGACGGTGATAATTGGTATAGGCAACGAACAGCGCTCTACGTTAATGATGATTTTGAACTCCTGGGTAATGGTGATGTGAATATAGCAGATGGGAGTTAAATTGCCACCACAAACTCTCATTATACACTGGCACGGCTTGGTGCGGGGAAGGTTAACAACCCACGTGCTGATGGCGACCGCAGCATCAGTGTCGGCGCGGGCACATGTCGTGACATTCCCTCATCTGCATTGGCCCTTTCCTATTGTTCCGCCTCCAGCCACCGCGTCGCACGCTCGCCGTGGGTGTTCTTATCTACAACAGGAGGTCTCATTACTCGCAATTTCTCACTGCACCTTCCTCGCACGCCAAGGCTTTCTTCTCCCCGTCACTGTTAAACACTGCCATCAATTCTGTTTACTCTTATCGCGTGTACCAGTATGTTCCCTACACGTCTCGGTGCTGATTGCACTTCATCAGTTTAAATGTACTTACGGTCGCTTTCCAAAGTCACCATTTCAGAGTTAAACGTCTGCAATACTCGTTTTCATACTTTAGATTTGAAATTCTAATTCATTCTTCGGATTTGTTCTTACAATATTCTACACTAGTACAGTTTCAAATTATTTAAGCTTTTATTTCTGTTATTATTAGTTATTCTAATGAAATCCTTATTTTATTATATTTTACCTTCGATTTATATAAAATCTACATAAATTATAAGCAATCCAAAATTTGAAGTTCTTTTGACTCATCGTTTCTACATTTTTATTTCTGTAATTCCTCGCTCAACCATCGCATTCCATCACCGTCGGATTTATTTTCCGCTCTTCGACAGCTCATGTCTTCGCTCCACGTGTCCGCCCTCCGCCGCATCTTCGTTGGCGCCCTCCCCTCCGGATATGAGCGGCTTCGCGTCCCCTGGTGGCGCTGTCCGACTCCGCCCTGATTGCTGCTCGCAGCGCCGGCGCCGCCGCTTTTTGCCCCGCGCGGGAGTGGGCCGCGTCAGGGTGGCCGCCCGCGCCCGGGGCGCTGCGCCTGCCACGCCGCCCGCCGCGCCGCGTCCCTGCGCAGGGGCGGATATATTCAATCTCGGCCTCCTCAGACGGCCTCCTCAGCCACGCAACCCCTTCTCTCCACCCCTCCGCTCCCATCCGAACGTGTTCTCACTTCACCCCGGGGCCCCGGCCTCGCAGTTTGTGACTGCTTCCGATTTTATTGAACCTTTGTGCCCCCCCCCGTGCTCTGGACATTCACATGCGGCTGTATCTCGCATTTTCACTGCGAATCCGCGCGCACTCAAACACACACTTCGGCGCTTCATTTCCACGCCAATCCGACAGATATATTGCCAGTTGTAATATGAATACCACCCAGTATGCATCCAATTACTCACCAAGTCGTAAAAATCCTTCGCTGGCGCTTCGCGTTGCGTGTCCGTCACTGCTCGTCGCGGACAACAGAAATGCACAGCGATGTATAGGCGCCTATAAACCTGCTGAGCGTTTTTGGTTTTTATTATTTTTGTGTATTTGTCGATTTCGAATGGGCCGTAAAGTTTTAGTGCGGCGCGAAGATGAGGCAACGGCGGCTGCTGAACCGTCGTCGGCGTCGCAGGGGCGAGAATTTGACTCTCTTCTCGGCGGCGGGATGCTCTCACTGCCGCCTCTCCAACCAGTCATGTTGAAGCACGGTGATTACGCGCGCACACCCGTCTGCGGTTCCTCCTTGCGACTCGTCCCTCTTTCGCCCTCGTCACGCCCCCGGCGGCCCGCGATGTCTCTCTCGCTGCAGCGCCCGCGCCTTCCTTGCGGCGTCTCCTGGCCGGCGCCTCCCTAGCCGGAACAAGGCGGCGAGGCGTCTCTCCCCCCCCTCCCCCGCCGGATGAAGTGGGCGACGGCGCTGTTTATCCTGGCGCAGGCTATCCCCGCCCCGCCCCCGCCCGCGCGTCTCCGTCATCCCCCGCTCCACCGCCGGCAAGCGCCGCGGCTCCCACGATCATCATGCAGCATTCACGGCGGGTGGCGCAATTTAGCGGTGACAGGCTCCGGGTCGCGAGACTCCTCCGCCGTCTCCAGCGGCTCCCTCCCTCCTTCCTGCGCACCCCCTCTGCTTCTCGCCGCTCCCGCCCCCCTGCCCCTCCGTCTCCTCACTTCGCCTTGAAGGCGCACGCAGTCCCCTTTACGCCCCTCGACTCCGCTTTCCTCCGCGTCCCTACCTCCGCCTTCGCCTCACTTGCCCCGCTCCCGCTATTAATATCGCCGCTTCGTGCCGCCGGCCGAGACGTTGACGGCTGTGTAAGAGCGCTCTCCAGAGGGACGTCCACGCCACTCTTTCCGCCGCCGCCGGGCGCGCTCCCTCGCGGAGGAAATGACGCCGTGGAGGCCGGTGTGTTCGTTGCGCCTCCGCGCTCGCGCGCGCGCCGCGCGACCGAACGGCCACGGCCCGGTTTTGCGAGTTTTCTTCTCTTACCTCTTTTGTCTGAGTTCTTGCGGCGGTCGGAGCGAGCGCCGATGGCTGGTTCTCATCGCAAGCGGCGGGCTGCTCCAGAGCATTCTGGCGAGGAGGCCGCGATGCGAGCGGACCGCTGTGGCCAGGTCCTGGAAATACGCTCGGAGGAGCATCAGGAATGGAAATGTAGGATCTCGAGAAAAAAAAGAAAACGTTAGGAAATGTCGCAAGGAAAGCCGCGAAGAGGAATGAGAAAAGGCATTGAAAATGAGGTCGTGATTTTTTGCCGGCTGTCGTACTTTACAAGGTCAGACGAGTCGTTAAAAAGTTAAGACTTCTTGATCCTTGTAATTTCCTGTATATAGATAACTGGTCCAAAAGGAAGTTTTGTACTTCCTTACTCTCCCAGCGTGCTCTGCTGACAAACAGTGAATCTCAATTAATTGGGTAAATATTTCGTATCTTCATTTTTTTTTAGTTATTAAAGTACAGCAGTGACAAGATTTCGAATATTCATAGTACATCACCATATCGCGTGTAACAAATAAATATCTATCCTAGATTAGATTCTGTAACCGTAACCTTCTTTGATTCTGACCCACAATGAAACTTTATTGTGATTTTTATCGTTTCTTTCTTGGACGTTTAACATTTCGTGTGAGATAATATCAGATATACGTGAATACAATTCTTTTCAATTTTTAATGTGACAAGATTTTGCGTTTGATTAGAAAACTATTTTATTCAGTTTATTCGAAGATTATCTGAATATCTGCTTCAACTTTGTCCTTTTAGGCCTCCGCGAACGCAATGAGCGTGAGATCGTGTCGCGAGGACCTGTTGTAGTGTGACAGATCGTGACACGTGACAAGTGAGAGATCGGAGCGAATAACGCACCAAACGATCGTGCACGTACTCGCGGTAAATGCGCGTGTGTGAATGTCACGTCCCGGGGGTACGCGTGTTCCTGCGCCGTAACGAGGAGCCAGTGCGGGTGCCGCAACCGCTGGCCCCATTGTTTCAACGAAGCGAGGCGCCCGGCGTCTTACGCGGCCTATCCGGCGAGAGCTGCATATCTCTTGCATGCGCCTATCAAAATTTAAGCCTCCCTTCCCTCGTTGCTCTACGCTTCACCGAGCCCGTAGGCGCGTAGGCAGGCGAACAGGCAGGCAGAATATCTACAGGGCCGCAGGATTTGCTGTTAGCTTTTGTTTCATTCATTCATTCATTCTTCCCGTGGTATACCCTTGCCGTTTAGTAATACGTGACAATTTCTCTTGTCAGTATATTTTTAATTCTGTTTATCGTTTCGTGCTTTACGACGAAAATGACGCTTGAAATATATCTCGATTGTTCATTTTAAAGTTTCCTTCCTCGTCTGTTTCCACTCTTTGATGCGCTCGTCGCCTGGCTTCTCTCGCTGTCTTTCCGTATTACTCCGTGGACTGCCGTGGCTTTCCCCCTTGTGATAGTATGTTTCTCGTTTAACGAAGCCTCTGCGCTTCCTTTATGCCTCCCAAGCCTCTTGCCTGACGACGTCGTGGTCGTTTTCGGGACCAACTACCTGTAGGAAGCCTCTTCAAGACGGGATGACTTTTAGTATAGCTTGCGTAAAGAATTTCTTCTCCTGAGGCGTTTTTTCAAGATAGTGTACTTGCATTCATTAGAGAAAATTAATCGTTGACAAAAAGTGTTTGCCGCAGCATCATATATGCATATGCTGTCGCTACTAAGTATTGTGATTCCCTTCTTACTGCCGTTCAGTGACACTGTTCGGTCAGTCATCTTCCACACTATAACTAGCCATGTCTTTGTTACCCTCATGTTTCTTTTAGGAACGCACCCTCGACATTCCAGTTGCCATCAGTATCACTGCCACTCTCCATCACCGCCCCTTCCCCCCTCCCCCGCACGGCGCTGACTGAGCAGGGCCCTCTCCGGTTTTTCCTGTGCGGTGGCGTAATTGGGACATGCGGGCGCGCGCCTCCTCGGCTGCAGCTGCCTTCCAAAAATTCCTCTCGGCTCTTTGTCGGGAGGCGGCCGCCGCCTCATCCCCGCTGGCGCTGTTTGCGTCAGCCTTTGCAGGCCTCTCCGCGCCGGCCACAACCGACGAGAGAGGCGCGCTGGCTCCCCTCCGCCGGGGAGGCGCGTCGTCTGTGTTTGCGCCTTGTTCTACACCGACGCGTGATCGGGGTGCGCCTGTTCGACGTCCCCGCCCCACTCGTTTTTCGGCGGCGGCGAGCGAAAGCGGCTCCGCGGCAGCCGCCTTCATTACGCATGCGGTCCCCGAGGGCGGCTCGAGGGCCGGAACGAAGGCGCCGGCCCGAAAGGTTGGAATGAGCTGGAGAACGCCGGTGGTCCAGCATCGGCGTTTGGCCAAAAATAATCCCAACATCCGAAACCCGAAGAACTAATGTTAATGTTGGATAAAAGTATTTATGTATTCAGATGCTGAGCTTTCTAGGAAAAACGGTGGAGATCAAGTTTGTTGTTAGCAGCGGCATTGGGTTATTTTGCGGGCTTCCACGTTTTGTTTTATGCTGTAATTAATTTGAACTTTAGATGAATAATTGTCTTAGATGTGATAACTTTGTTTAAAATATACGTTAAGTGTACAAAGAAATGTTCAAAGCAAAGAATATAGAGAAATTTAGTTAAACAAAGAATTCAATCGTATAGGATGTGGCATTGACCAAAATTTGCCTCAGGAAGCATCGAAGTTGCACCTCGGTTTTCAATAATGTCGAGTTAATGGATCTCTCTACATCTGTATCACTGGAATATGCACATCAGGTATAAAAATGCATTTACGTAACGCATGACAAATATTCATTGGCAAGTGGCAAATGGCAATGTTACTCTGATTAGGAAATTTTGTGAAAACTATTTTTGTTACAACTAAATACAGAGTTTCCATCAATACATCGCCACAAATAATTTTCTAATATTATTCCCCATTATTTTCATTATAATTGAGAATGATTTGTAAAAAAAGTAAATTGAAATGCGACGCTAGACCCAATTTTCAGAGCGTTAGCCAGTGCTGTGTGTCCTTTAACCGTAAGAGAGGTCCAGCTCAAATTTGCCTGGAGGCAGTAAAGGCAATGGCAAGATGGCCGTGGGTCCTTGTGCGAGGCACCCTTGTCGTCTCTTCTCTCTCCGCCTCTCCCAAGACGGACCCGTATCGACCGCCCCAATTGTCCTGGCGGTCCTGTTGACGACAACGGCGACCATCTGATTGCCAGGATGATTATCCAGATCTCCGATGGCGGCGATTGTCTCCGGGCCGCGCTCGGGTCGCAGGGGGCGTTGACGAGAACAGCGATAAGGGCCACGATACCCGGAGCGGAGTCTATACGCTTCTCACTGTTGCATCGCAAATCATCGAAGTGTTTAGTTTGTATGTATATGTATGTTGGGTCTTAGATATATGGTCGTACCATAAAATCTATTATGTTTATTCTCCTCTTGGAATCATTTTGTATTTCCACAGATACGATGGGAAAATTCCAAGTAGCACAAAATGAATTCGTTTCATTTTCGTTACGCCGTAGAAATTTTGATTTAAAAGGGGAGGCTTGTTGAATCCAACTGATGCTTGATAACACGTTTTATAGCCTACTTACTGCTTTGTGGAAGTTGGTAATGATGATTAAGCGAGTAGTCCGTCTTTCTGTCCGCCCCACTTTTGCTTTCCAATCGTTCTAAATGACTATTGGATGCGCAGTGGCCCTGAAGCGGGTTCGAAACGGTGGTAAGGAGGAGCGTCCTCGGAATCGCCCGTGATCTCTTTCCGCATTCCAGCGACCCAATTGCCCTTTCTTGAATTATGACTCCAGCAACTTCCGAAAGTTGTAGCTTCATCTCGGCAATATTGCACATGCTGCTATTCTTCTCTCATACATGTTACTGGGTTCTGAAAATGTACCTAGTACAGTTGGTTTTCTTTCAAACAATTAGTTTACTTCATAAATGGAACTAATAAAGTGGTTGATGTAGTGTAGTAATGGTGTTAGTTTTGAAATATTTGCGGAGAATGTTATGTGTATCTCAGACTTTCTTGTCTCCTTTATTTTCTGGATGTAAGTATTTAAGCCATATATGACAGAAACAGAATGTTTTTGGAGCCTTAACTTTAAACTATTGATGTGGATGCTTCTCTGGGTTACCTTGTTAGTGGCGTCTCTCAACAATTTTTTTGGTTTCGAAGTATCTCTTTTCGTTTTCAGTTAATAGTGAATTATATGAAACATGTCAAGCGCTTTGCCTTAGTAGATAATTATTGTGACATTCTTTTGTTCATGTGATATTTTTTTTCGCCCTTTAGAATAAAATACGAAAAGAGCCTTTTCTTCATCCCTTCTTTTTTTATTCTTGAGGCAGACTGTTTTTTTCAAATAATTTCTCCGACGCTCTGCTTTAATTTGTAAGTGTAACAAGCATCAGCATACGCTATTTTCCCCCATCCACCGAGGAATATGCGAGTCGTCCGTGGTGATAATGCAAGAAGCGACGACCGTCCTCACGAAGGAAGTGGCGCCGCTCTCGACCGCGCGGGGGTGCCTCTCCGCGTCGTGTCTGCTCAGCCCTGCCCTCCCCTCCCCTCCCCCATTCCCCCATCCGCCACGCTCCGCATGCCCCGCGCAGCCTTCCGACACCTATGATTCACGGCTTCCTGGAGGGGCGCCTGCCCCACGATTCGCTCTCGCGGGCCGCCTCCTCGCGCCTCCCAACCTCCCACCGTCGCCGCCCCCGCATTAGTAAATGGAACGCGGTGGCAGGAGACCCCGCGCCGCGCGGCCGCACCGATATTTGCAGTCAATTAACGAGGGATTTATGGCCATAAGTTTGCAGGCGCCTGCAGCCAATCGCCCTGCGAAAGTGGCGTCATTCTTCCGCCTGTTGGGGGGAGGGGGGACTGCCCCGTGGGATGCGGACGTTCCGTCGTTGCGACCCCTCGGTGTGCAATAAGGGTCAGGGGATGTTCTAATATATTTTTATGTCGTGTTGTCACGCGACTAGAAAATCAATAATAGTAATAATAATAATGTAATAATAATAATTATTATTATTATTAAGGGGATAATTTTATTGATAATATCACTTTAGAATTGAATTTTTCGTTTGCTTTTTATCTTTTTTAAATGGTCCGTTCCTTGTGTTCCCTTAAAATACGTCCGATAATTTCTATTTTGTTTAATTTAAAAATATTTTGGCATTATCTTTTTTACTTGGAAGAGTATAATAGCAATAGTATAATTTATAAATGTAAAAATGAGTTTTTTCATTCATTCTTTTATAATCATGCTTGCAGTAAAAAATACCACTGTTTTAATATCAAGTTAACAACCTGATAGGTCACCGCAAAAGTTGTTTTACCTTTTTGGCAAAACATTGTGATATATTGTAATACTATCCCTTTATATAATTGTCTATATTTTGTTTAATCATTTACAGCGGAAAACCAAATCTGGCATTTCATTATGACATACCAGAGTGACAATAAAATGTGAGAGGGAATTTCGGTGTTAAAAGTGTACAGTATGCTCATATGGCGACTCGTTCCAGATTTTTGAAACGTCATTCTGCTCTGCAGATCGTGATGTAAATTATCAAAGAGCTGAAAATAGATAGATGATGCTACACCATTTTTAGTTATATACTTAATAGGTGTATAAAAGTGGTTGAGTATCCACCGTGAATTATAATATTATTCGGTAAATGATGTTTTTAATGTATGGTGTCCGAAAAATATACTAGCGCTGTAAAAGTAAAAACATACGTCTAGTTATTCTTTGACGTGCTTAATTTTGCGTCAGTCCTACCCAAATCTAATCGATTTCTCGACGGTGTTTTTTTAATGAAATTTTGCATGGCAAAAATTTAATTTCTTACTGTTAGTTTGTAAGGTTCAGTTAATTTTCATTCCCCGAAAAAAAAAATACAATTGGAAATCACTTTGGCAGAGGTGGGTTAAAGTTAACATCTCGGCAAGTGGCTAGGCGTATTGTGGAACCGTATTCTTAACATCTGGAACCCTAAGGGCGTAAGTATGGACTTAGACTGCGAAGTGATGTTACTCTTTTTAAAAGGATATTATCCCATTGAAAGTTTCATCTTAATGCATTTTAAAAATTGTTGTTTTTATTACCTACCTGAAAATACCTCTAATTTGTTCTTTACATTGTTGTGCAAGGAAGTAAAGAACGAAAGTATTCTCTACATTGCATCTCGGGCTGTACGTGCATGGTATTTAGTTTTTTTAAATTTCTTGTGGAATGTGAAGACGCAAATAACATGAAGCGAAGCGAAGTGATGTCGTTAGTGGGATAGCACTGAATAAGCTTTTTCTTCTGTCCGCAGGTAAGGTGTAACTAAGGGCGCGCTGATTCGTGCGCCGCTAATGGCGCCAGTTGGATGCACATCGCTGGAGCTCGCCGTCGCCGGTTTGTTTTGCCAATTACCTCCACAGCCCAAATCGCCACACCCCGCCTGGCACCGACGCCGCACCTCGACTGTTACGTAAGTCGGCACTCCTGGTCTTCTCTTTGGTGCGGCTGCCGACAAGCGAGTGTGGGACGCGTTTTCAGTCGCATGGCGTCCTCCACGTGTCGTCCACATCCTGGCAACATCTGCTCCCGACCGGTACTTAAGAACTTGTCACCGCGATCCAATCTGCTGGTTGATAGTCACAAAGGACTACGGCAAGTTCGTTCCTCCGGTTACGATGATCGTTTCAGATTTAGTTCGGTGTTTGTAATCGCCGATGTTGATGGTACATGCAGTTACCCATTGTCACTGATTTTCGCTCTTGCAAACATCTTAAGTCTAATCTCCGCCTCGATTCGGGGGCTCTACATTTAGTCTTCACCATAGTTCTTTACTTTACCAATCATTTTGTAGATTGACGGTCCTACCATATCGATAGATGGTATCTAGTGTAACTTTATGAAGCTTCGTGTCTGTGAGGTAATTATAAAGCGGCATGACGTACGATAAGCAACGTTTGTTATTCCATCTGCGAAGGATATCGGTGTGAACGTCTTTTCTCATAATTGTTTTCCGCTTGATTATGCAGAAGTGTTGCAGATGACGAAATAATTCCGTTCAAAGAACATTCTTAAGCTGAATTCTCTTTGTTTAAATGGATGAGGTACAAAATAGGTAGCAAAGAATGATCATCATTCAAAATAAAAAATAATAACATGATTAATAGTAGTAAATCATTTAAATTAGAATTAAATGATATATATATATATATATATATATATATATATATATATATATATATATATATATATATATATCTTGAATCTTGGTAAATCATTTACACTTTGAATTTGTTAGTTTGTGACCAAATAATTGAGCCACTTATTTAGAGAGTATATTTCGGAAGAAAATTTGGAAAACTGCTTCTTCGAAAACTTAAGAGAAAGTGTCGTTACGTTATTCTAGAATACGTTATTAATAATAATTTTAGTTTTCATTTAGAAATGTCACAATTATATATTGGATAAGGATGGTGTTAAAACTAACTTGGTGTACATTATTTGGATTACATATTCCTCTGTCTGGCATGCACACGCGCAACAGCTACATGGACAGCTCGGTACCCTTTGGGATAGTTCAACCCGCTCGACACGAGTGCACTGAGGGGCTGCCTACCTGTCCCCTTGCACCAGTAAGTCGTCGCCTTGAGCGCCGCAACGGTGAACCTGAGGTCCCTGGTCGCGCAATGCACCTTGGGCCGCGCGTGGCTTAGCAGCGGCGGCGATCGGTCCCCCGCTGCGCTGGCTGTGTACTCCAGCGCCGGCGCTGATTAAACGGGCCTCCTATGCGCCCCCCCCCTTCGCCTCGCCCGCCTCGCCTCGGCCTCGCGAATTCTGCGACGACGGTGACGACGGCGAGGAGGAGGACCTACCCAAGGACGCAACTCCGCCTAACTACCCAACTTGCGTCGATATGCAAACTAGGGCAGCGGGCGCGGGCGGGGTGCGGCGCGGAGGCGGCGCCTGGAACAGGGAGGAGACGCGGGTAGCGGGCCGATAGCGAGCGAAGGCTTAAGACTGTGTCAATGTTTGAGTTAAGTTGAGGGCCGTATGCGGCGGCAGGGCCGTCTTATCCGGTCCGCAGAGCGCCGTCGCCGCCGCCGTTCCGCGCTCCGCCTCCGTCGGCTTAGGGCCGCGCCGGACAGGTGCGCTCTCCCGCGCCCGCCGCCGTCCGTCTTTTGAGACGATGGCGGCGACGTCGGGGACAGGCTTCCGATTGGGCAGGAGTTCTTGTTCATGGGACCCGGTCCGTCGGCTAGGCAACGTTTCTAGTCGGAACCTGAACAAGAAACCTTACTTCGCCGAAAACAGTTTCATGTAAGATTGCCTAAGGGCATAACTTCTAGCATCTTCAAGGAAGGCTTTCCTATATAATATATTATTTTAGTTGTAGTATATTATTGTATTATTATTATTGTAGTAATATTATTTTGTTTAAAAAACCTTAATTTTATTGATATTTGTATATCTACATTATATGATATAACATGTTGTGATGTCTTTACTCATTATGAATAATTAGCTTATTATAAACAGCATACATACGTCTGGTAGAAAGTCTGAACGCTGACGTACTGGAGACTACTCACTTAATTTTTTTTTCTCTTATAATGACTTTTCTCCTTGTTAAAGAAGCATATTCAGTAGGCATGCGTAGAAATGGCCATTCAGTTGCTGTCATTAACTTTTCATTCTTACAAAACTACGACATTTTAAAAATATCTAAGAATTACCTTTTGTAGGAGATATTTTGAGAGAGCGAAAGAAATAACATTCTCTCTTCGCCCTCGAGGTCCGCGAAATGTCACAGGCGCGCGTCGCTGCGTCTGTCGGCGTGCGCCGGCGTTTGCGCGTCCGCCACTCCTCGGTCGTTTCTTTTGAGAGGTGCGCCGCGGTCGCGTCGAACGTGTCTGTGTGAAACGACGTGTGAAATTTTGAAAAAAGGAAAAAGAAGAGAGTATTGGAGGGAGAGAGATAGAAAGAGAGAGGGAGCTAAATTTTTCATTTCAATTGACGAAGGACCGCTGTGCTCGGCAGCCGCAAATAACCGCTGGCAGGGGAGCGGCGGCGGGATGGTCGGGGACGGGGACGGGGGTTGGCGGCGCTGTCGACTCGCCAGACGATCAGTTCTGCTCCAGTGGAGGGTTTCGATGCTCTTTGCCCGCCCAGTCTCCACCGATACCCCCCTCCGCGTCCCCCTCGCCGTGTCCCGCAGCCTCCGGCCGCGACGCGCGCCACGCGTCGCCAAGTGTTGCTCCTCTGCGGCGGGCTTCTGAAAAACCGTCGAGTGAGAACTCGTTTGTGCAAAGCTCTTTAACCTTTATGGGAGAAATCCCGCACACATTTGAGCACGCGCTTTTAAATCACGTGGAATTAAAGTCTTTAAAATTGTATGTCGTCATCACAGGCTACGTAGTTATTCATTCAATTATTGCATGCATTATTAATGCATAAATTTTTGGTGGATTTTTTGCCATTAAGGTTCTGAAAATACCTCATTTAATTCACTTTGCGTGCCAATTCCCAGTCTGTTACGTCTCTAAACACAATCGTGTTCGCCCCAAACGATCACACAGTCATTATTTTTCGTCTTTATTAATTTTCGAACTTCAGCATTGCCTAGTTTATCTTGTTTTCTCTTCTTACAGCATACTTCTTCTATAATTCTTTCCTTTTCCGATTTCGTTTTTTTTTTAAAATTCTTCACTGTGAATGCTTTGTTTAACTTCTTTTTCTAATCGGGTATGTCTCAGATTGTTTGTACATTTTAAAAAGTTAGGGAATTAGCAGAATGTTGTAGCGTTTTATCCCGTCCGAATGACTTTCCGTTCCTAAACGCTCCCCTCGTAGTTCATATCTCTCGTTTCCTCTGTTTGACCTCCGCACGTCGCTTCGCGCCCATTCCCCACTCGGCTGGCGCGCGGCGCGCGGCGCCCGGGGCGTCGCTCGGCAAAGCGGGTGTTAAAGCGGCGGCGCGGGCGCAGCGTCGAGGGCCGCGGTGCGGTGGCGGCGGCGGCGGCTGCTGCCCCAGGTAGCGTATGCGCGGAGAAGGGCCGCACTTTTCATTAAATCACGATTAATCAAGGCTGATTGTGAATTACATCCGTCGCTGCTCGCGGGCGCGCAGGCGGGCGGCGAACGTGCTCGCGCTCCCACGTCGGTAATTAACAATTAATTCGGCAGTTTTCTGAGCGCGCGACTCGCGCCGAGTGACGCGCGGAGCCCTGCAGGCGGGGGTGGGGTGGGGCGGGGGCGAGGGGCGGCGCGCTGGCGGAGGGTGGGCGCGGGGGCGGGGTGGTAACGAATTCAGGGTGCAGCGACGCGTGGCCCCGGCCGCCGCCCTCGTCCCCCCCCCTCGGGCCCCCGCCCGCGCAGCCGCTGTCGCTAATCCGGCCCGTGTGTTCCGATTACGCCAATAGCTTTCAATCATGTTTTTTACCTGGGCGAGCGGGGCATTACGTTCGAATCCACTTCGAACGAATGCGGCAGTCGACAATCATCCCTGTCATCATCATAATCATTGTCGTCATCGTCCGAAGCCTCCCATAGTGGGTGTCCGTTCCGAGGGTTACGGCCGCTGCTATATTGAAATTTTATGGGTAACGCTGCGGTGGCGGCGCTGGCGTTGGTCCGCAACATACGGAGGGACGATGGCGCTGGCGACAGTTTCGAAATGGGTAACGATATGCGAGGAAAGGGGGGGTAGGAAGATTCAGATGAGTATAAATGCTATTACGAAAAGGATGTTCGTGGCGAGTGGAGTATTGGGCATCTGTGTTTATTGCAACAGTGATCAGACTGTGTCATCAACAAAATGCTGGATGTGATAGGGTTCAAGTAGATAAAACCGAGAGGGTGAACATTGCAATAGTGACATTTGAAGGAAGGTTTGATATACTGATGAAGCGAACTTCTGCTGGCGTGTAGTAGGACAGGAGGCACGAGGAGAACAGAAGGTGCGAGAAGTGTAGGAGGAATATGCGCAGAACGAGATGTAGCTGCCTGCTGGAGTTGAAGGCAACACCAACAGTACGCGCTGCTGAGTTATGGCGTCCGGGAATGCGTAGTGATTGCGGTAGAAACAGGTGAATGCGACATTTGCTCCGTGGCTTGACTACTGTGTGTCGCCCCGGGTAGTGGAGGGAGCAGAAGGGGATCGCGCTGGGCGAAGCAGACGTGGAGTGTGGCGGCAGCGGAAGAGATGGAGGGCAGCGCCGAGGGGGATGTTGGGCGGGTGTGGAGCGCCCTGTCGTCGCACATTTGTGTTCGTTGCGCGCGTTCGCGCTTCCCCGGCGCGACGCCGCCATGGAAGGGAAGATTGTGCGGCGGGGCGAGGTCGCCACGGCGCGTGGTTAATGCGGAAAGGGGAGTGTCCTGCGGTTGCCCACGAATCGCTGTCGATGGGTTCGCGTTATTTGTTCTGCGCCCGCGTTGGTTTGTCACCGGCAGATTTCCCGGGTCTCGCCCGTCTCAGTTCAGTTATGCTACGCAACCCTGCAATGTGCGGATTTGGCGATTCTTAAGGTTAAATTGATTTCCCTTTTTGTGTGTATAATTAAATCAAAATGTTCCAAAATTTAAAATAATCGTTGTGATTTTTGAAAATGTGTTTTTGGATGTAAATTGATGTAAATTTAAGAATTAAATTTATTTTGCAAAATTGTAAAAAAAATATATGCGTGAATAATAGTATTATTTATATGTAAATTTTCATTAATAAGTTGGAGTAGATTTTACTTGGTATTCCGCATTTCATCTCACGTCACTCGGGAGCAAGCCCTGAACGAGCCCTGAACGAGCCCTGAACGAGCCCTGAACGAGCCCTGAACGAGCCCTGAACAAGCCCTGAGCAAGCCGCTGAGCAGCCCCTGGCGGCAGTAGCCCCACGCCTCGCGTCGCGCCAAACGCTGGGTGGGACCTTTCGTACAGGTACGTCGGGGCGCCCTGGCCGCGGGCGGCGCTGCACCGAATGTTTGCGCTGCTAATTGGCAGTCTGCGCCTGCGGCGAAGGCAGCTGCCAGACCCCCTCCCGCTCCCGCTCCGCCTCCCCCTCCCCCGCCTGCACCCGGAGCGCGAAACCCCCACTTCCACCCGGACGCTGGTGCGGCGATTTGACAATTCGCCATCGTCCGTTGTTTACCGCTGCAAATTGAAGCTCCCGCGCGCTAAATTATTTTTCTTTCTGGGGGAGGTGGGTGTTGTTTCCATTGCGCCAGTCCGGCAAAACAAGTTTGAGGCGCGCTCTCGCTCGTCCAGCTTGCTCGCTTTGTTGGTTCTTTTATACTTCTGTCGCTATATTTGGAGTCCGAATCGAAAACGCGGAATCGACTGCGGTGTCGTGAGTAAACGTGCGCTGCAAACTAGTGGCGGTTGTTCGTGGGCGATGATTTGTTCGGACAGCCAACTCACTTCGAATTTGCATTCTCTAGACGCAAACTTTGGTTACTATGTTCTAGGTAGTTCGTTGACACTTTAATGGCTTCTTTTTTTTTTGTCGTACATCGCGAAACTAAAATGAAATTGCTCTACTACGGGCAACTAACTTGATACTTTATGTGATGTGGGCTTATAATGTTCATCAGCCTAGTCTGGACATCGTTTTTTAGTAGTCATTGATTCTATTATTAAGATTTTTTATTTTCCGTAACACAAAGTTATCAAAATAATTGTGGTGTACGCTAGAATACGTTCAAGAATATTAGGTTTCATGAATGCAGCTTTTACGATAAAGAAATAAATTTATTTTTCACTCAAACGAAAATAAAAATCTATTTAAAATATTATCCAATCGTACATTTTAAAATAGTATTGTAAAATTAGAAAGGAGAAATTATTTTCCCGAAATGAAGAAAATATGTTCCAATCTGCTAAAATGCATTGTTTGCTTTTGACGATTAATCTGTGGAGAAATCGAATTTATTCGTAATGCAATTGCTTTGCATGATAAAATGTCATTTGGATTTGAAACATTCTACAGAGAAGGAAATTAACTACTGAGGGGGCGATTCGATATTTCATGAAAAGCGATTATCGTAGCAAAAATCCTTGTGTGCACAGTTTTGACTTCGAAAATAACTTTTCAGAGCTGGATGGCATGCAAGTTCTCTTTAATCGCTAAGCTCCACTTTGCGAGAAGCGCAACTTCTATCATCGAAGGTAGAAGTTTGGATCAATCGATGAAACCAAATTGCCATAAGGCAGCAAAGGGTCGTGCAAATTAGTAGGTAAGAGCGACCCAATTTATAATGGAGCACAGCGACCTCGTAGGTACATCGGGTTGCGGCTCTGCGCGAGCGAGATTACGGCGTCGGGAGTTGCGAAGTACAAAGACTTCGTCAAAATATCGCCGCTCGGGTGCCGTGCCTTAGGCTCCTGTCAGACTTCGCCGCGGGCCGGGGATGTGGTGCGGGGAAGAGGTGTGCGAGGGGCCGGCGGCGTCGGTGGTTCAGGCTACGTGAGCGGCATCCTTCGCCCAGTAATCAAGAAAGCGACGCCCTCCTTTTCTTTTTCCCGACCCCCTCCCAACCTTTCGCGTTGTTTTCTCGAACCTCGGTATCCACACCCTCTTTTTTTCCAATCCAGCATTTTGATCTGGATATTTTGTTTCATACTTGACGGTCACTAACCTTGTTTCTTAATAACATCGAGCCTTGCATTATTTATATACATCTGGCTTATTCATCCTGTCTTTTAGTGAATACATTTTAACTTCTGTTCTCTCTATGTGCCTCTCAATTAGCACCACTGTATGAATATGTTTATCAGTATTTTCCCATATCAACATTTCTCAGTCACCATTGTTCCGCACGCCTTGCCCGATTGTCTTCGCTTCGACTAACCTCGCGTCTCATCAATGTGAGATCGTAAAGTTGGTCTTCACATCGCTTCAGGAGCTCCTCCGTCGGCGTTGTTTCACTGGCGTTTTCTCGTGGCCTCAAGGCCGAGCCCATCTCCTTCGCGAGCCTTATTCGCGAAGCGGTGGTGCCGCTGCCTCTGCCAGGCCCGCGCACTGTCGCTTATCGGTGCTCTCACCTGTATTTCCAGGTGCCCGCCCCGAG
>BOPP01000014.1:11685721-11724219 GCA_017312745.1 Gryllus bimaculatus | reverse complement strand
CTCGGCCGGGCGGGGAACCGTCGGCGGCGCCGCCAAGGCCGCGGATGAGCGCAAACAAGACGGACAAACAGCCTTCCACCGACTTGGCGCGTCCCCGCGCGCCGCGCCCGCGCGCCGCGCACCGCCCGCGCGCCCACCGCGCGCGCCCCGCACGCCCCGCCGCGCCCGCCGCGCCCCGCCGCGCGCGCCGCGCGCCCCGCCGCGCCCCGCGCGCCCACCAGGCCCACGCGCGCCCCGCCGCGCCCCGCCCGCGGCCCCGCCGCGCCGCGGCCCACGCCCGCCCGCGCGAACCCCGGAAAACCGCCGCGAACGCCGCGAACCGCCGGAACCGCGCGAACGCCGGCGCCCATCAACGCGGCGCCCCGCGCCGCCCGCCCCGCGCGCCGCGCCCCAGACCCGCGCCGGAAACGAGGAACGGTTCTCGTAAAACCCTGAAAGGAGGTCGACGGGCTCCGGTGACGCGGCGCGCGCTTTTGATATTGAGATTCGAGCACAAAGTGTCGGCGACAATGGGGCCGCGGGCGAATGAGCGCGGCGGGCCTCAATAAGCGGCGCGCTATGAGCGCGGCCTTTGCTCGTAGGCCCATTAAAGATAATGGCGCCCAATAAGAATGGCGCTTACGACTTCAATGGCACAACAACACGTGGCCGTCTTTTTCAATATCCCCTCGCGCTGCTGGTGATTTCGTCGTAGTCGTCGTGAGGGCGGACGTATTACAAGCTCGGCATGGAAGGTAAGAAAGGATATTAACAAATAATTGTTACTCGCTAAATGAGGTGACTTTGTAGGCCATGTTCATTTTCATATTCTTACAGAATCTGCCTTTTAATAAGAAGTGCCATTAATGTGTAATTATATTTTAGTACATTTTCTTTAAAAAATACAGCGTTGAAATGAAAATATTCCAAATAATCCAACTTCAAATAATCCTCAAATTATCCAACGACTCAATATTTGCGGATATTAACTCTTTATTAAACTTATATTCCCCCGAGACTACCTCTATGGCAACTCATTTCAAAAGTTATTCTATTATCGTAGAAAATTATCGACACTTTTTGTGGAAACAATTGTGATGTTAAGGAAGTAAATAAGGTGAAATTATTGATTCTGTAAATGATTCTAAATAATTCACGACAAACGTTCAACACACTTACGAGAAGACTTTTAACGTAAGTAATAGAAGTGTGATCTGGACTTCGCAAAACTTCGCGACAGGAATAGAACCTCTTATATGCGAGTGATTGCTGGAAGAGACGAATTTGCAGTCGAACGCTGACTTCCGCGGCCTGGTTTCGCCCTCAGGAAGCCACAGCAGCAGCGCCAGCGGCCAATAACGTTTTCTTTGAAGGTTGTAATTAAATGCGGGTTTGTGCAAGAGTGCTGGGGGCGGCGCTGCGCGGCGACCGTCCGGCAATTACAGCAAGTGCCGGCGGCGGCGGCGGCGGCGGCCGCGGCGGGACAAGGCGGGGCGGCGGGGCGGGAGAGGCCCGGCCGTCGCTGTTTTGGCTCTAGCAATCCATCAGAGCGCAGGCAAAAATTGCCCCGGAATGTCGAGAGGTTGCGCTTGCAGGCGCTCTCCGATGGGCGCCGCTTTGCCGGGGGCGGGCGAGGGCGCAGAGGGACGTGTGATGTGATGGAGCTCTTGAAAGAGGGTGAGGGGGGGGGGCTGGGGTCAAACGTGCTACGAGTGTGAATCGGTGTGAAGCGAGGGACAGGGAAGAAGTGTTAAGGGGAGTAATAAAATCTGTTCAAAAAAAGAGAGAATGAATTTTAACTGTTTAAAATATTACATATGCACTTTTTGTGATTTTTTTTGTGTTCTATGGCAGGTGATTACATGGGATAACGATACTAAAAAGTTTTAAAGTCTAAAGCTGAAGGGACCGATGTTTTGTTGTAGCAACTTGGAAACCGTTTGTTGATGCTGAATAATGGATTTGAAAAACGGTTGGCTTTGTGATATGTGACAAGGAGTGATCAGGATGCCAAAAAAATCAATTAATAAGAAATAAATATAAGTGTTTATCTGAAGTTTCACTAAAGTATGATCGTCACTTTTTGTTCCCTTGAGTGCTACTGGGTAGCTCTATGTTTTCGGCAGGTGGCTTCGAATAGCGAGAGGGCTATGAGAATCCCGTAACAATTGCCGCACCTACTGTTGGTTCGCAGAT
The DNA here is from genome assembly GCA_017312745.1 of Gryllus bimaculatus. Lineage (NCBI taxonomy): Eukaryota > Metazoa > Arthropoda > Insecta > Orthoptera > Gryllidae > Gryllus > Gryllus bimaculatus. The sequence goes on along the minus strand of BOPP01000014.1, from coordinate 11,722,044 downwards.
CAGAGCGAAATTCATAATGACCGTATTAGATTCGCGCTGCCCTTTAATCGAGTACGTGTGTTCTTGATTCCTATTTGATCTCGTGTTTATCTATTTTAATATTGTGGCTCGATTTGCAGAACCCTCTGAGAAATGTGGATTCTGTTACTCTTTGTTTGGTATTCCCTCACCACCAAATTAGTTTCTCCTAGCGTGTATGTTCTGTGCTCGTATTGGTATCAACGAAGCGGATTTCCTTAGCCCTAATCCGTCACCAGAACAACTTCACTTCGCTTCCGCCGGTCGCGTAAAGGTGCTTTTTGCTCGCGATGCGATACTCTGAGGGAGACGCAGCTCTAAATATGACGAGCCGCGAAGGGCACAATTACAGTATTTCCATTATCACAATTCAACCGGAATATGCTGAGTCGTAGGAGATTGAATTTGACTACTTCGCGGTGCATGTAGATTCGTCGCGACCGGAAGCCAAGTTGAAAAGGAGGCAGGCCCGAGGGCGTGGGAGGAAGCTCTGTGCAGCTGCAGCGAGAGCGGGGCCGAAATCGAGCGCGTCGCGGTGCGCTCCGGCTTTCGCGCGCGTTGTGTGAGAGGGCGCGGCTCCTGTTGCCGCTTCGAAGGCGCGACGGCGCACACCTCTCGCGGCGTTTCCGCGCGTGCGTTTTTCCAGCTGCACTCTGCGGAATTGGCGGCGGCCTAGGACGAACGCCCGCGCGGCTCCGCGCCGCGCCGGCACGTAAAGCAACCCGCAAGCGACCCGCCCCCTCCTCGCGCACCCCCGGCTCACACGCGGTTTCTCTTCGGGCGCTCGGACTCTGCGTACACAGCGGCGCACGTCGATATTCTCCTGGGTGTTTTGTTCAGTATCATTAATTGTGAGTTTTACTGAAAAAGTTTTAATTTGATGGCGCTCGTTTTTAGGCAACGGAGAGGCGTCCGAAGCGTCGAGCGAGCGAGAACTCGAGACGGCGCGCCGCTCCTTCTGTGGGATATTTAATATCACTTATTCGCGGAGCGGCCTCCGCTCGGCTCGCCTCTAACGCATTCACGAACTTTTAGAAGAGACTGTCTTCCGAGAGGTGCGGCCGCGCAACGGAATTGAAATAAAATAACGCCCCCGTGGCAAATTGGCGTTCGCCAAACTCCGCTTGCCGCGCGCGAGCGGAAAGTTTGCGAGCAGTCACAGCGACGTGCGCCCTCCCCCTCCCCCAACCCCCCACGCTACTTTCTATCTTCCGCTCCTTCCTCCCGCCTCACCTCGCCACCCTCGCGGTCGCTTCGGCCTCGTCCTCGCGCAGGCAGCCGCGCCGTTGTCGCAGCGCAGCCGCCGTCGCCTCCTTCTCCGATTCCCGCGCCTAACTCGATTTCGCCGCGCAGATATTCACAATATTAGTCGAATACTCGGGCAGCGCAGGTGGTCCTGTAACCAAATAGATTCCCTCGTCTTTTTCTCCTCAACTAATCTTCGTTCGCCCGCGCCGCCGCAAACCGCCGCCGCCTCCGCCGCCGCCGCCGCCGCCGCCGCTTGCTACCTCGTAATCCCCGAGCCTCGCAGGGCCGCTCGCCCACGCTCGCGTCTGGAATGCGTTCCGCCCGCTTTTGCCTGTTTACCATAACGCGAGCATCGGCCCCGAGTCCCTCCCCGCCCGCCCCTCCCGACCCTACCCCCCCCTGCCACCCCCCCTCCGCGGCTCTCCGTTGCGCCTTCCGACCCGCTCTGTTCCTCCCCGCCGCTGTCCCCGTCCTCGAAGCGTCGCCCCGCCCCACTCGTGTAGAATTGGATTTCCGCGCAAAAAGCACTGGTGGGGCGAGTGGGAGCGGAAGCGGGAGCGGGGAAAGCGGTCGAGCGGAGACGCCCAACGCATTCCCGCCCCACTCGGCCGCCTCCCCGTCGCTTCTCTAACGAGACCGCGCCGCGCCGCGCCGCGCCGCGCCGTCCGTGATGGCGCTTGTGCCGGCGCGCGGCGCGTGGGAGAATAATTGAGATGAAAGGGACGCGGCCGGGTGCGTCGCAGCCGCCCAACAGCCTTTGACAGGTTTTTGCGTCCGCCCACGTTGGATTAATTCGCTCGTCACATGATACGGTTTCATTAGGCAGGCCACCAGGGCGCGAGGCGAGGGGGGGGGAGAGGCCCAGCGCTGCGAGCCGGACCCGCCCGCGCTGACTTGGGCGGGTGCAGCCTCGCGCCTCCCGCTGGCGCTGCCGACTCCGCTAGCTGTGCCGGGCGACACCTTCCTGCAAGTAGACAGACGTGTTTGTTTCCTCTGGAAAAGTATTCTGTGCGGGAGATAAAGCTTCTACCGCATGCTCTCCCTATGACCATAATTTTTTTTTTTCAATTTCATTTTAGATTAATAAACGCGTTAAGCGTATGGAAGTAACATTCTCTCCCAATACAGAAATATTGGTTATGAGTGTGGAGTAATGAGGATATTATTTGTATGTTGAGTAATACGTGAATGTATAAATGTTTTCATTTCCAACGAATGCTTTTTTATTTTTCGCCTTGGACATAAAATGGCAATTTCTCATAAAAGGGAGAGTGTTGCTTTCATCTATTTAATTAGGTGTTTTTTAACAAATTTTTGATAGGTCTTTTTTGATAAACTATCTGAGACGCGTTGAAGTATTTCTGTTTATTGTGCAACAAAATATTTTCTTTTTAGTTTTTGCAGAAATGTTCTCGAAATGTCATTTTGATATGCGTTGCACACGTAAATGTGCCATTTAAATTGTAATTTTAGAATAGTGGTAGAATGGGTGAGATGTAGATATATTTATTCACATGCGCAGTGCACTATTTGCATGCAAATTTACATTGAATAAAAATGAGAAAATGCTAGTAACTAATACATATAATTTATATCCGATTTTCACATGTACAGTGTGTGTATGGTGTATTGGACAGCCTTCGATTTAAAAGGCTAAATTTTGAAATATTTAATTGTGATTTAGCACAATCGTGATGTCATTCTTTATTGCTTACAATTTCGAATTATTTATGTGTATTCGCATCATCAAGAAGGTTTGCAAACTTAGTTCACTGAACTAATAAATAAAATTGCTATTCGTATATTATTGAAATATTTCTCTGATCCAGCACATTTTATTTTTCAAAACGTTTTGGTGTTATTTCCTTATTTTCAATAGGTTTCACAAATCATCATATAGCTTTCCTGATAGTGGTTGGCCCTGGCACTGTCAGCTATCAAAATCAAGCTAGTCAAAATCTTAGACAGCTTAACAATGTAGTTAATACACACATTTGCGATTATTTCGGGGATATGCCCGTTCGAAAGTCGCGACCAAGAAGCGCGCATATTTACCAATGAAGAAGTTGGAAAAATTCTCATTTGAAAATCTTAAGACATGGTAATTTTGAGTGTTTGTTTTTGACAAAAATTAAAATCTGGGTATTATTTTAAAGTTGAAAATTGAATACATTCATTTTTAATATTGCACAGATTAACTGAGATGTCCGCTCGCTTTGTTAATGAAGCAATGTTCAATAACTACCTTCTATTTGTTGGAAGTTTTCTTGAAAAATTCCTATTATTCCGGTACATTAGCAATCTCATCTTGATAATACCGAATTCCGTTTTGAGTAATTAACAAACATTATTGAAGCATGTTTCTTTTAAATCAACATTTTATTGTAGGTTTGGGGTATTGCATTCATTGTGATGTTTATTAAGCGTGAATTCTCACAACCATATTTAGGAATTTGTTTACTCGTAATAACTCCTATATTGGCAAGCCTGTATCAGGCCATATATTCTGATAGGTATGCTTATCTGAAATTCCCTAAATTCCTTTGCATGTGGGAGCTACGAAATTTTCATTACTAATTAATGAATGGGAATTACAGTACAGGCTAACAAATAACTTAAATATACTTAATAATGTTGCATTTATTTGAGATTTTATTGATTCTTATCATACATTAAATAACGTGATGCTCAGCTTTGTTGACTCTGCAACGTCTTGTAATAATGTATTCAGATATCCTGTGCCTCTAGTAAGAAGAAACATACCTATTGAGTTTCACTGTAGAACGTATTGTTTGAATGTTTAGAAATCTAATATATTTATGAACGAAAAAACAGCATGTTTGTAAACCTATGTTCATAATAAGTGACGATCACTTCTTCTCCATTTCTTTTTCTATATTTTATATTAACGTTATTTCTAAGAATGTCTTTAGTAATGGTGTGTCCCCCAGTGCTAATTTCGTGACGTGTTCCTCTGTTCTCAGGTAAGGAGACCCTTGGCAGAAGACGAGGACGCCCTGCGCCGCGAGGCAGCCCGAAGCGGCGCCGTAGGACGTAACAGGTGCCCCTGTTTGCATATGGAAACGCGGCTGAGAGCTTCTCGCAGGCGGCGCGTATTCCAGACGCCGCGTCGCGCCGTACGGGCCAGACTAATTCCGGGGCGTATCTCGCGGCTTCTGCTGGTGAGGCAGCGCAGGTGTGGGCGGGGCGGGGGCGGGGGCGTGGCCCGTGCCGCTTCCGTTGGGCGAGCGCAGGGCTGGACGGTGGCGAAGGCGGCCACAGGGTTGGAAGAAAATCCTTTAATGAGACTCTTTGCAGTTAGTGCTCTTTCGCCGAATCGCGTGTGTGGACTATTTAGACCATTATTCAACATTAACGGGAGAGGAATTAGCGTAAATCTTAATGGCCGTTATTAAAATGGTGTTTTGTATTGTCTGCGTTTTTTGCAGTTTTAGTCCAGTAAAAGGCTGTTTCTTTTGTGCGCTGTTTAACCGTACCATCATATTGCGTATTATGAAACATATAAAATACAAATTTCAATTTATTTTGATGCAGCAGCTGTATATTTAAATTTGGTACTTTTTGTAAAAATTATACTTTACAAAAGTACAAAATACAAACTGTCAGTTATTTTGAAAATAGTGTTTCGTCAGTCGTACGTATCGTACTTCATCCTACTCTAAGTAAGTAATCAAGTTGTTCATCGATTGAAACTCGATAATTTGGTTTTCTTGGACACGAATATTTATCAGCACACATCGTTTCGCTAGCAACATTTCTAGTAGACCTAATTATCGGTTTCTCTGGATCAAACGTGTTTTTAGAGCGAATACTGCACTGTCCGTGGCCTATTCTATCGCTCGGTTTCATTTTGCTTCTCGCACGAGCTTTCGCCTCAACACACTGCGCTTCAAACCACTTCTTACTCGCGCATCCAGTCTCACTCTCACCACTGCCAGTCCACCACCCGTCTATTGTCTAGAACTCTGTGTACGAGTAGATCCACCGATACCTGCCACGCATCTATGGTAGTTTCAAGGTTTATTTTGCCTCATTCTCTGTCGTCTCAGATGTCTCTGACGTTCCTTTCCGCACTGATCCTTTTTGTATTTTCTTTTTTTTTTTTAACTTGTTTCTTCTTTTGCACACAGAGTAATCGCCTTTTCATGTTTTCCTTCCTTCTACTTCTCCTTCCGACTCTCGTTTCCTCCATCGCCACCTTACGGCGAAATTCGTTGGTGAATTCCGCGTTCCCGTGACGACCGCCTCTGGCCCTCCCAGCCTCAGTCGCCGCCGCCGCCGCTCCCTCGCGAGCTGCCCGCGGGCCAGCGGCAAAGAGGGCGGCCGGCCAGGGCCCGGGCCCCGCGCTTGATCAAGGCGGCCGTAATGAGGCGGCCGTGCCCGCCGGTCGTTACTCGCGGGATAAAAGGAGGATTATCGGCCGCTGCCGCCATTAGCCGCCGCGCCTAATGGCCGCCGCTCGCCGCGACGACGACGCCCGCTGACGGCCGCCGCTCTTCGCTCCCTCGCCACTCCCCCTTCCCCGCCCCCCTCCCCCACGCCACGGCGCGCTGATGACGGCGGCTTCTTCAGTGGCGAGGAGACTGCAGCCCCCTCGCGCACGTGCAAGATGACGGGAGTAACCGGAAGGGTGCGGTAATGAAGGCGGAGAAGCGGGACGAAAATTAAAATAAAATAGAAAACTAAGAAAAGCAATTTTTTCCGGGCGGGAATAGTAAGAACATATTTCGAAAAAAGTCTTCTTGTGAGTAGTGTTTTTTTAACACTAAAAACAGTGAAAGTACTTCGTATTGAAACTTTTTTTCAATAAGAGACTTCTGTGAAAGTCTCCTAACGGATTGAAGCAGATTGACATTAGATGCTACAACGTATTGATATGGAAAATGTTTATATTGCTTTGTATTGGTGTAAACAACATCAAGTCATCTTTAAATACTGAACTGTCTGTCAGTTTCAACAAATAAAAATTGAAAAAAAAATAGTTTCACGATATCGGCTTCAAGAAGTACAGGGTTGCAAAATGTCATGCCGAAATACATAAGGGACACTTCGGATACGAATGTGTTTAAATATGATGAGTAGTTTGCGGTGCATTATCAATGGCTGTGTTGTTTCTTGACGATTACTAGGCATGACATATGTTTATTTGTATTTTAATGCTTCCTTTATTTCATAAATTACCTGTTTCATATGTTTCGATGATCGTTAGTGATCGCGAGGAAATGCTCTTTGATTTACTTTTACTGTAAAAAAAGTGGACATTATATTTTGAAACTGCAATGTGACAAATTCAAGAGAAATTTAGCTTTTAAATGCTTCAAAAACATTCGAATTAAAATCAGTTCTTGGAAAACAGAAAATTGAAAACCAAATCATAGAATCTGATAGATCCAGCATGTCTGTATTCACAGAACGTTATTGGCGGCAAGCACAAAACGTGGAATCCGAGCTAAGTCCGAATCAGGTAAACTGATTGGAAAAAAACGACGCTTTTGCGATGAACACATAACGCGTGCGCATTTCGTAGGAAACGTTAAAACGAGCGCCGTGTGGAATTGCGAGTGACGCCGCTTCGCAAGATGGGCGATTCCACTGACGCGCGGGCCTCGCGGCTGCGCATTCCGGGGGCGCCCTTGCCGCATGAGCTTGACGAACGCCGCCCCCGCCCCGCCCCGCCCCCGCCCCGCCCCCCCCCGCCCCCCCGCCCCTCGCAGCGGCGGTGCATGTGTGACGGATTCTGCGCGAGCGCGCGTTCCTGAAGTGCCCTCATGCCCTGTGAGACCCAGTCGCGCCCTCTTGTTCTGCCCACTCGCTTGCTGGCGCGAGCGCGCCTCTTGTCGGGCGCGACATTTCTGCAGTTGCCCCGCCCCCGCCGACGCCGCGTCGCGGCCTCTCTCTGCCAGAGGCGGCGCCGCCTCTCTCCGCCCCGCGCGCCTCCGCGCAGATGCGCTAAGCTTCGCGCCTGGCTCGAGCGCCTCCGTTCTCTCCAGCCATTCCAGCTTGCTCAGGGCTACACAGAGTAGATCGGATTTTCACTCTCCTTTTCTCGTTCAGATCTATCCTTTTTCGTTCTTCGCCCACACGAGAAGACGTTGGTTTCAGGATCCCACACGAGTTCTGTGCGCATTTTCAGATTATTATGCCAATTACGCAGAATAACAACCTTTTTAGAACACAAATGTTTTTTGGCCGATATCATTTACTGAGATTGTGAAATGTTCTGTTTAGTTTTAAAATAGTTAAATAAGAATTGTAGAGTGATGAGGATAAGCGATCCATGTGCCAAAACCAGGAATTAACTAATAAGACCAGAAAATTAGAGAAACAGTTCATTGAATCCTGTGTAATTCTGGATACAGCCACATCATTATATTTTGACAGAATGCAATTGATATGGCATGCGCTTGTTGAAACTGTTCATTGCTATTTGCAACAAATAGAACATTTTACTAATAATATGAAACTTTTTGTTGCCACTTAGATCACTTAGCCCTACCACTTTACAATATCCTTAATGTAGACACTTTTAATCTAGAGATGTATTTATTGCGATTTTGTAACATTTCTTTTTGTATTTGTTTCAAATATCGGTTGTCTATTTTCCTTTTTTAATTTTTTTAATCATTGAGTATCTTCTTATGTTCTCTCTTATTTTTATTTATATATAATTTATTTTGTTATCAACGTATTATCGGCCGCCTTTCTTTTAACGTCTCTTAAACTACATAGTCCTTGCTTTCAGTTCATTTCTCGACATCGTTTCAGTTTCAGTTCTCGAGATCGTTTAATGATATTGTATCCCTCTAATCTTTATTCCATTAACTCGTATTGTATCCTCGACTCCTATCGCTCTCATTGCCCTTGTTTAATTTTCTACCGTTTTTACTCTCTTTGAGTTTTGACTTCTCTATTTTATTTTCTCATCCCCTCCTTGCTTCCAACATAGGACTGCACATTCCTAGCTCCTCGTAACTATTGCTCCTCCCCTCTCTTCCGTCCCCTTGCAGCGTCGCCGCGTGGTTCCCTTCCCGCGGACCGAAGCGCCTCGCGCGCTCTCCGCCTCGCGCTCTCCGCCCCGCAAATTACAACCCATTTCTCCGACTTGACGTGCGGATTCCATAGAGAAGGCGCCTCCACAATTCGAACATTAACAACACGCGTCCGAGGGCGAACAGTTAGAGGCAGCGGGAGTGAAGGATAGGGACTTGCTTGATGAGCATCCACCGCCATGTCTCGGGCCCCGTCGCCTCCGAAGGCGTAAACCGGCTTATCTGAAACCGGCTCCTCCATGGTGGCGGCGGCGAAGGGCGTTTGCGGGCGGAAGCACGTCGACCACGCCCTCGCCTCCGCGGAGCAGGGCGCCGCGCCGGCCACTGCCCTCGTCTCCCTGCTGCGTTTGGCCCGCGAAGCGCCTCTGCGGGCCATCCTCCTGCAGCCCTAGCGCATGACGCCAAGCGAGGCCCCAGGCCACTTGTGCCCTTGCACCAGCCGCTGTCACTCTCCGCCGCCGCCGGCCGTTTCGCGCTTATCGGCCCCAAGAGCCAGTCTTCGCTTTCGGTCCTTCTCGTGCCCCGGGTAGCTTCCCCTCTACTGCACTTCGACGTTCTTACTTGGCTCCTTTGAAATTTCGTTTTCGGTTAGTGTGGAGTCGTCCGGGGTTTGTGTCCACTTTGCATCGAAGAAGCTTCTGCCCAGTTCACTGCTGGCACCTCACGGTGGTCTCTCTTTTTGCGTCCGTGAAGTCGCTTCGCCTCCGATTCGTTGTCTGACCTTCAACCATCTCTGCGCTCTCTCATCTGTCATATCATTTCTCTTCTGCGTTTCCCGTCTACTATACAGAAAACACTAATACTCGTATCTTTCCTCTGTGCTTCTGCGTCTTGGCGATTTACCGTCCTACCGATTTACCGAGAAGTCCTCGTCTTCTTCGCCCCCAGTCGCTGCTTCCCCTTCGTCGGGCCCTCTCTTCTGCGTTTCCTCCGCCCTCGTCCCTGCCGTTGGCGCTTCTGGATTTACGAAGGCGGACCTGTGACAATGTGTACATAATTCCGAAACAGAGTTTTACGGGCGCTTGCGGGGAGCGGCGGTGCTTAGGGTTACGCCCAGGTCCGATATCCTCACTTTATGCGCGCCCGCCCGTAATGGACCGACCCCTTCCCCCCGGGGGGAGGCTCCCAGAGGGCATCTTCCTCAGTGATGGGCAGGAAAGAGGGTGCGTTGGAGCTAAGAGGGCTTCCTTCACGTCGCGGCTAGATGTCTTTCCCCCGCGTACCGCCTACCCTCCGTAGGTTTTTATGCTCTGGGACGTCACCTTCAAATGAGACGGGGGCTCTAATTCTTCATTTGCTTTTAAATACCGTTTTACGTTTTTGCTATTGCTTATGCAGTATAGAGAAAGAATTGTAATGCTGCGGCGGCAGGGGGGACGGCGAATACTCGACGGAAAAACTCTTATTAACGGGCCCTGGCAACGAAAGAGTGGATAAATCTGGTCCCTGTGTATAGTAAATTAGTTCCTCTAACATTTTGTATAGTCATGTTTTGTGGGTTCTTGATACCGAAATATCCATTGTCGGCAAAATATCTGTCCGTCAGTGAACGGCTCTATCGGCCAAACCATAGCAGGATTTTCAGTAGAATTGATATTCTCATATTAATTTGGCTGATACCGCGGCATCTGAAATTTGAAATTAATATTTTAATTTTGAGGAGAACTTTGCATGTGAAGAAGGAACGGGTGAGAAGAAGACAGAAAATAAGACAAAAATATCTACTAACAAGCTATATAGGTTATTTAGAATGCCTTGCAATGTAAGAGGCCTATGCCCTACTAAACCGAATGTGAACCCGTCTTAATAATAATATAGTCTTGAATATTATATTACTGTTCTTTCGCATACTCGTTTACCGACCGAAGTTAACACTTTAATTTTAGAGTTTTTTATTCTAGCATTATTTTGTATAAGCATGTATAAATTATTTAAATGTCCTTCCTAATTATTGGTAACCGATACCGATGGACCAAATTGAGGTTGCCAAAGAATTCTTTGGTCTACGCGTTGACAAAATTACAATAAGTTGCTAATGATAATATCAGTGTTCTATCTGTAATTCAACACCATTTAAATTGCTTCCATTAAGTCAACTTTGCCACATTAGTTCTCGAACATATATCACCTTAGTATTTCTACGTATTTTAAAACGTCAAATTCCTGTAGCCGCAAGGTCTGTTACAAATCAAGAAGGAAATGACAATACACATCGTGACTTCCCGTATGAGTTTCTTTCGCTTTGTGTCGCGCATGTGCTATTATCTTCAATACTGCCTCCAGCGCCCCGAGCGTCAGCATTCGCCTACTCTCCCAGACGCCGGAGCTCCCACGCAGCTCCACGAGGCGGAGATTGGCGGCTGTCGATGTATTATGCATGTCGGAGGCCGGTCCCCAGCGGCCACCTCTCTGTCGCAACGGCGGCTCGGCCGGCGGCGGCGGCGGCGGGGCAGGGCGGCCCGGCGCGGCGAGCGCGGCGGGTGGATTTAATTGGTTATCCGGCCTGGCGATAGTTGGCCCAAGTCATTGTCGCCCAATTACAAGTTGGGCCGGGGCCCCCGCGCTAACTTACTGTGCCGCCGCCTAATTCGCTCCAACTTGGCTGCTGCGGTCGCCCTGCCCTGCCCCCTCCCCCGCTCCGTGCCATCGTCACAGCCGCCGCCGCGTAATGACCGAGCGATGTCTGTCTGCGCGGCTCTCGCGCCGCCTCCCCCCCGTGACGCCGCGCGCTTTGGAAACCGCCGATCTGCGTGGGCTTTGGAGGACTTGGGGAGGAAGGAACCGCCCTCCCTGGCCCCATCCTCGCCGTTGGCTCGCGGGCCTCGGGACGAGCGAGCAGAGGTCCGTGGATCCGGCGTCGAGGAGCGTGGGCGGAGACGCGGTGACGCGGTGCGTGCGGGCCTACGGATGCCGAGGGAGCCTTTAGTCCAATCCGTGAAGGAATTCGCTGCTTAGGCGTAGCTCTCAAGTGAATCTAGAGTTAAAATGAATGCAGCGGTTTGCTTTGACACACTTCTCGGTTTCAGGCTATGAACTTGGCATCATCATAACTCTGGAGGCGTTTTGCATTATGCGAGGTCTCTATTACATTTTTGACTGGAATGAGAAACTTCGTTTTGTACATCACATCGCATAGTACACAATGGAAATAATCATTGAACCTAAAAGGATGTTTCTATTTTTATACAAAATAAGAGTTTCATTAAATTGCATTCCTGTTGAAAGCGCGATATGTGTGCAATATCCAGATTTTCAACTCTTAATAACTTGTTGGCACTAGTGTCTTTTTAATTTAGCTTCGTAGAATTTTTTATTTCATTGAAATAATTAATTTCATGAATTTTACGAACGCTTATAATTTTCAGAATCGATGTGTTAATTATTGCGAGCCTGTCTACCGTATCTGCGAAACGTCGAGATTATGGTGTGCAAAGTACCGAGGTCTTTAAATATCTCGAAATAGAATCCGGGAGAACTCGCTAGATAAAATCTCAATATCCTGTGCTTTGAGGTAACCTCAGACCTCCTCCTAACAAAACAAGCTTTACGCTGTCCTAAGCGATAGAGCCCCCTTCCGAGCTAGTCCATTGTGTTACCGGAGAAGGGGAGCGCTCTCCGAAAATAGAGTATGATACCGCGCCGGTAATTGTGTTCCCGTAGGGGCTATCGCCCACGAGCGTGGCCGCTGCCGCAGCGACCGTCTCGCGGCGGCGACGGCGCATGCGCCCGCCCTCACGTGCACCGGGAGCCTTCCGCCCGGAAAAGAGCGCTTCCTGCTCACGGGCTTCCCCTGCGCCCGGCGAGGAACCGCCGCGACAGAGCGCCGCTCTCGCCCAGGAATGCCGCCCCCGCCGCCCGCCTCTTCCGTCCTCCGCCGGCTGGCGCCGTCGTCGCCCGCCGGCTCCGGCGCGCGGAAGCGGCGAATAATAAATTAAGCGGCGCCCCCCCCCCCCCGAAAACGCGCAGGCAATTTTCGATCCTAATAAATTCGCATTCCTTTTTGTTCGCGCGCAAGCTGGCCTCGATATTTTGCGCTCGGATTGGGTTGCGTATTCCGGAGATGATGGTTGGTACCGTTTCCCCCCTGCCACCGTCGTTTTCGTGACCCCTCGTCCTCTGTTCCTGCTCGTTCTTCAGTTTCGAGCCCTGCGCGGGAATGGAGGGAGGAGAGCGCCGTCGACGCTGCCTCCGCGGTGAGAGCAGCGCCGTATGAATAAGCACCGCGGCGCGCGTCGACGTCATCGACGCCGTCGTTTTCACTTCGCGCGGCGTCCGCGTATGTGTGCGTGGGTGTGGCAGCGGCTGTGCAGACGCCGTCGCTACCAGTGAGCTGCTAAGAGAAATAAAGATGGGAGAGAGATACGCTGGTGATCGTGTCACGAGAACGTAGGTGAAGTTAATCTGACAGACGCGAGGGAAAACTTTGAGAAAAGGCTCAATGGGAAACGTCGTTTGTGTTTCAAATAATTTCATAAATGTTAAGTAATTCTAGTAACTAGAAGACTACTTCCGGTTACCATCGAAACGTTGCATTTTGTGTTGGCCAACTGCGGTTTCCTACAGAAGCAAGACCTTTATTCTGTGCTGTTATTATCGTATTATAATCAGTAAAGAAACTAAACATCAGAGGATAGATAACATGAACGAAGCGCATTGCTATTATAAGTATAATAGCCCAACATGTAGATTATTCTAAAAGATACAAAAACACCTGAAATTTTCTTTTAAACAAAAATGGAGGATAGCTCTTTAAAGCTTATTGTGCACAAAAAAGTTTTTTTTTTTCTCGGAATAAGTTTTGCTTGTGCAATTTAAAAAAAGGTTTTGTGCACACGTTTCTAAGTTATTTTAACGACCATAAAACCATTGTAAACAATGTTGCTCATTGCGAAAGGGTGTTGAAATGTTATCGACGTCAATATGCATGACATGTCCAACAGAAAATGTGAGGATGAAAGACCTGTAATAAATGTATTTTTGTTTAGAAAGTCAAAATTTCTTGTTTAATTCCAACTAAACGTTGCTCCCATTATTCCTTTAGTCGTACACGATTCTAATCCTGGTACTTTTGTGCGTAACACAGTTGTCAGCATTGTCACCGTTGTCGCCGTCTGTTGTTGTCTGCAGAGATCCGAAACCGGGCTGCCTCATTCGCTCTCATTTGGCGGGTGCGTCGGAAACAAAAAGCTTGCGAAGGAGGGCAGCGGAAAAGTCCACGTCTCGGGACAATCGCGTTTTGTTTCATGCTTCCGGCCCCACGGATAGCAGCTTTCCAGAAAAACGTCTGAATTGCTTCATCTTGTCTGTCGAATTCAATTGCGAAAGAGGTGTTTGAATGAAAATTTGCCCATTGTGTGCGGCGAACAAACAAAACTTCGCGAAAGCCACTGTCGTGTTCTGCTGCGGTTGGGCCGCCGCCAGCGCTTCAACTTACCCCGCTGGCTGCCCGCCGTGCCTTGCTGTCGAGGCGAGCTTTTCTGCGATTGCCGCGTACACCCCCGCGGACTGCGGAACGCTGCTCGCTGGAGCCCCTGCTATCCTTCTTGTCGCCTCTCGCGCGCCCGTCGCTCTTAGCTTCCTCCGCCCCCCCCCCCCCCCCCCGCCCTCCGACGGCCGCGTAATGAATTCGCGCGCTTTGCAATTACGCGAATTGACTGCAGGCGCCGCCACCCGTCCCGCTTCCCGCTTTTGCGCGCCGCTTCAGCCTCAACCCACGCCCGCCGCCGCGACGGACTTTCCAGCCCTCTGCGGCCGCCATCGCCCCGTCATTTTTGCCATCGACCACTCCCACTATTATGATCTTTAATACGTTAACCCACCAAGTTGTCTCCGCCAGAACCCTCACCTCGTCTCATCGTTATTGGTGAGGGCCGCTAAGCGCTGTTCGCTTGGGGATCAATGCATGGGAATTTCCGATTGTCATTGTGTGTCAATTGAATTTCTCTTTTGGCTGCGGGAAAGTAATATCCTTTCGCTTCAATACTTTTCTGCCAATAACCTTTGATTCTCAAAATGCACGTGTGACCAAATGCATGTGTTTTACATAGATTCACACGCGTGTGATCGTTGCGATCGTTAACATTGTTATCACATTCTAGACCTGTCAACAATGAATAAAAAAAATTAATTGTTAATTTCTTTTTTAAACGTGTATGTCCTAAGTACCACGTCCCAAACAAAGAAAAACAACAAATATTTTCACCTGCATTCAGTTTCGCACGGGAAACTAAAATAACTTCAAAAATATTATTATTTATTAGCCAAACGTGCTGGTTTATTTATAGTGCCATTTTACAAAGAATTTTTTTTAATATTGCAAATTTTTGTACAGTAGTCTCTGAAAAAGTGCCATCTGAAGGCAAAGAATTCATCCGCCTTCACGCTTTCTCTACCGATAAGTACAATTTTCAAAACTGAATGTATCTGAAACAAGTTCAGGATCGTTTCGCTTCGAGGAGGAGAAATTACTTATTTTACTCACACTGTATATGTTTGCATGCTGAAATGTTTTCAGTCATGTGATCAGTCATTTTTGCTTTTGAGGTTAACGTGAAACTGTTTTTGTTGATTTGGAATTTTTTTGTGTGTCCTTAGGGAGAAGCATTGGGCTCGAGAATGCGACTAATGTAATTACACTCTGCATGTTTGCGAGTAGAATCGATCATTTTATTTGCTGTTTCCTCCTGAACGTGAAGTGGGATTTGAGCTTTTTGACTTCATTAATTTACTTCTCTGTGAGTATTTGAAGTACATTTGGGATTCGACGATAGAACACATGATTACACAGGACTTGTTTGATAGTTTCGGTCATCTCCAGAGTCCTCATCACATCAGCATGCCTGCAAAGAGGAAAGTTTCATACTTGGAAACCACTTCAATTTATTTTCTGTAATTTAAGAGAGAAAGATATGCGTGTTGATTGATCATCTACATAAATCACATTACAAGAATTTTCAATTTATAGTACCATGTTGGCTGTTAGGATCTTTTTTCAAATAAAGTAAAACTCATTGACAGTGCTGTATCATTGAGTACTTTTCTCTCTGTTCTCTGAATTTTGTGTGAACACATTTATCATTTGGAGATATTTTCTAGAACACAACACAATATCCCTTTGAGATTCTGCCGCGCTGGTGTTATGGCTTTATTAAATGTCGTGAAAGCTCGTCCCTGTGCGTGGGCCTGTCATATCCTCTGTAGTTCGGAATAACGGGCAGAATTTATGAATATCAGACGTGCTCATTCGCTCTTATTAGTGCGTCCCGCGGAATGATCGTACTTGATTAAACAAGACCGAAGCGAGGCTTGCAGAAAGGTGGGGCACGGGGGGCTCTTCGAGGTTCTTTGGCGGCCGCATCCACGCGTCACGTCGGCCGCCCCTTTGCGCGCGCCTCGCGGCCCCGGGCTTTCCTTCCCTCATTGCGAAGAGCCGACTTGCTCTTCCGGTTGGGACTTCGCGGGCAGGCCCGTGATAATTATGCCTCGTTGGTGGACCACTTGAGCAGCTGCGAGAGGCGATTTTGTTCAGATGCGATGAGTGGCGCCTACCACGTATGTTGAATTGTATGATTCTGCAAATACACTTACATTTTCCGATTTTTCAGTACGGAAGTTATGACGATGGAAATTGAAAATGTTTGTGAGAAAATGTTATGGAAGAGTTGCATCATTATGTAATCATAGAGGTTACTATACATTATTATATGCGACTTCTTATCCACCCTTAAAGAGAAAATAACACCTCAATTGTCCAAAATAAATTTTGAGCTTGTATTGAATGGGAATGCATGATGCATTCAGATATTTATATCATCGCAAACTTAAATAAAGTTTCAATAACCAAGAGAAAGGTTACGTTTCTAACGTGTTAGAAATTGAAGAAAGAGGCATTGAAGGCTTTCACGGCCGGAGACAATATAATTCATGTCTTCCGGGCTGACGCCAGTCAGCCACCGTCCCGGACACTTCGCCTGAGACCTCGGCACTGAAGATGCCCACCGCAGTCGTGGGCGAAACGTTTGGCAGTTCAAAACCAATTGGACCACAGCCCATCAGCCCGGAAGGCATGAATAATAAAATAAAGTATATCAATTGCATAATCGTTGTTGGACTGATTTGTTCGTACAAAATTAAAGAACATAGTGAAGTTCCTGCGAAATTTTCGCACAAGCTAACAAAGCTACGGACAGTTGTTTCTAGTAAAATCTCCAGAACTATACGAAAATATGTATTGTGTATTTGAGTTCTAAAACAGTGTGAATTGCGCTGATAAACCATACTATAAGTAATATACCTGCATTTAGTATTATTATTCCTATGGTCAGGATTCATAGCCGGAAAGCTTTCCTTGCAGATTGATGCGACATTTGTTTAGAGATGCATACGAAGAGAAATGAGAACTGTTAGTGAATAGTTCCCGAGGGATACGAGAATGTTTAATTTACCGTCCCAAAGGTCAACGATGTTGTTAGAAGGTCGATCCTTTAAGGTAGATGGCTTTCAAAGAAGGAACGGTGGCGTGTAGAAAGTGATGGAAGCTAAATGAATGGCATATATAAAGCGAGAGAGAGTGAGAGAGAAAGAAGGATGACAAAGACGCTGATATATTAGGATAGAGAGTGGCTCCGTCGCCACCTGAAGTGCTGTGAGGACGGGAGCTGGAACGGGGTGGGACGGGTGCTTTCTAGCCCCACGGGGGCACGTCGATGGCAAGTGTGGCAGGGCCGGGTGGGAAGGCGGTTGGGGCTGCGGCGGGCGGTGGGAGGCTGACGCCTTTTGTGGCGTCGTATTCAGGCACCTCGCGCTAACGCCGCGGCCGCCGCGGGCGCGCCCTCCCACCCGAACAATCGCGCATTGTGCCTCGGCCGCCCCCGCCCGTGTATCGACACCGCTCGGAAACGACCGGCCCACCGCCCCGCGCCCCCCGCTCGCCGTTCACTCTAACCCCGGCCCCCGTCCCCCACCCCCGCGCCCCGCCCACGGCCCCCGTGCAGGTCTTTCCCACCCGCCCCCTCCCGCACGGGCTGTATACACACTTTCCATTAGCGTGCTAACCGCCCCGTCGGACTTGAGTGGCAAATGTTAGATTACGAGCCTGAGCTCCCCGCCAGCAAGCAGGCCGTCAGGTGCCCGTAATTGTATCCGTGTTAGACGCGCTTCCCTGATGGAGGTTGCCGCACTAACCAGCTTGCACCCCCAACGGCTACGGCTTTGGCTTTACTGCGCCTCTAGATGATGGCTTCCCATCATCGCTATCTCTTGCTTCTCCCCGACTCCCAGCCCCCCTCCGCCCCACCAAGGGGAGCTTGTTGGCTTCCCAGGCACATTCCTCTCTCGGAATGAGCAAAATGATCAGGAACCTTAAGTAATTTTGTAAGAAGTTTTTCGTGGAAATTTGTATTTCTAGTTTCCAGTTTTCTATTAGTTTTTCAGTACGCCATTCTGATAATTGGAGTTTTAGGAGAAGAGATTCATCCGACACTCGGTAACAATTTGATGCATCTCTCTCTCCCGGGCGACGTTGAGGTCAGGAGGAGTGGGCAGCTGCTAATGGAGAGAGGAGAGGGAGAGAGGGGCAGAGAGATAGGAGAGAGGAAAAAAGAAAGGGAGAGGGAACTAGAGGGAGAAAAGAGTGGGAAAAAATAAAGGGGAAGAGAGAGAGGTAAAGTGAGAGAGGGAGCGGCAAAGAAAGACCGAAAGAGAAAAGAAAGAGAGGGAAAGGGAAAAGAGAAAAAAAGAAGAGGAAGAAGATGGAGAACAGGACAATGTCAGCAGAGATCTGCTAGTTCTATATAATTCTATATGCCATATGGTGACTGATATCATGCCTATTGGATCATTTAATTTAGCTTTTTGCACATTTCCTTTTGATTATCACCAGTCATAAGTTTGTATGTGTTTGCACAGAGATATAGGAGATACAATTACAGGAAGGAACATATTGTCTTTTCATCTTTTCTTATTCTTTCCACTTTCATTTTAGCTATGCACTGCCTCATTCCATTGTTAACACTTATCTTGTTAACCTAGGAATTTTGCCAGTCCTGACACTCGTTTCTTTCCGAATATCGAGTCTGTCACGTCTCTGAATTTCCTTTTATTTCATTTCTCCGTATTTGAAGGGTTATTCTGTTGCTACTCCTTTTTCGTTATTCAGAGTTTTATAATGCCTCCTTGTTTCTTATTATTGATTTAATTGCTCAATTTTTCCCACAGCTCCTTCTTAAGGCCACCTGCCCCGATTCTACTGGATTGTCTCTAATGTTTTCAGTCCGTTTTACTAGAGCGTTCTGACGCATTTTGTTTTCTCTCTCGCTCATCTCCTTTTGGCACCCCTACATCTGCTTCATGAAAGCGCCCCGCCCTGTTCGCGTCCGCCCCTTGCAGCTCTGCGTCTCGGTCTCTCTCTCTCCGGCTGCTTATTACGCGCGGATCGGGTGGCGCTCCGTCGGCGCCGCTTGCGTCTGTTGACGTCAGAACCGCGCTGGTGGCCGGGCAAGAAATTCATTAAAATGTAGCGAGCGCCCTCCGCCGACGAATATTAATACGGCGCGGGGCGGAAGGATGCCGCCTCTAGGCCGCGGGCGCGCGGGGGAACGGGGCCGTCGGGCAGCGAGGCCGCGCCGCTCACAGCCCGCCCTCCCCAGCGGCCCGCGACGCCGGTGCCTCGCGATCGCCCGCCTTCTCTGCTTCATACGTTTCCTCCTCGCGTTCACAGCTCATCCCTAAATGCATGTCAACGTTTTAGCGACTTCTGCGATGTTCAGAATGGAACACTGAGCAACTGTGCGTTAAGTTCACACTTGATGCCAGGAAAGAACAATAGGTATTTGTAGAATGGGGTCAGTATCATATTGACTGGATGCAACTCAAACCGTGAGGCAGAGGCTGCGCTGAATCACGTTGCGACTGGACCGCGATCTTCTCCTGGACGTGAAGATGTAGGCAATGTGAGGTTGCTGTGGATTCCAAAATGTGGAATTAGCAGGCATTCATGCGTCTTTATTTCATAGAGCTGTAATTTGTAATATATCATATTATAATTGTGGAGCAACGTGTCAGTGTATTCCACTCCACTCCAAAACAGTAACTCCAAAGCAGCTTAGTGCAAGTATGTATTATTTCAAAACATTAATCGACATCTACTAAATGTGACCACTCAACTTGGTACAATTGGCGAACGACAAATGGTACTTGATTTGCATTTCGAGTTATTCTTGCTGTAAGTTTTAATGAAGGTAAACACATTTCGATGTCTCAATTCCCGACTTTTCACCACTTGACTCATCTCCACTCGCACATTCTACCTACCATTATTTATATTTGTAGAGTTTCTGTGAAATATTTTGCTGGTACAGAATTAAATTAATTTCCTGAAAAATGCAGGGATAAATTTTGTATTCAAAATTTCAAATGGATTAAAATTATTTCCTATGAAAAAACCTTGGGGGCGAAAGCTATATTGGTGCTACCATTGCGCTGCTTAATTAGATCAAGATAAAAGAACTTTGCACTTTTATTTACATTGTTACAAATGTATTTTACATTTAAATTTACAAATGTGAAAATGATTTGCATTAATGTGTTTAAATGTAATATTAGAATAAAATCGTTTCTATTGTACCAAATGTGTTGATTCAACTATATTATAAATTTTGTAAAATGCCTATGGTGTTCTGATCTACCTCAGAGCCCTTCATCTGCATTAACACAAATATTTATTTCTTATTCTAATATATACATTTATACATACATATATACATTTATACATTTCAGTTGCCGTCTGGCTTAGTTTGTAAATTCTTACTTCTATGAGTATTATTCATATATACATATATATTTTTTTATAATTCATAAAATCATATTTAGAAGATTGCTAACGACCAGGGACTCTCAGCTTGTCGCTCTAGTGTTGTAGCAGATCTTATTTGTTGTTCCGCAGAAAGCTTCTTGTAGCATTGGGTGGAGAGGCGCCTCTGCGACTCTGTCCCGCGCTATCTGTTTGTACTCACGCGGGGCCAGGTGTATATTGCCGGTGTGCGTGTAACGAGTTCGTCATTTAAACGGCGCGTGTGTGTTCGTGGCGGAAGATGGAGCGGCAGGTACTGGGCAGCCGCGGGCTCAGCCGACCGTCGGGGGCAGTCGCTGCGGGAACTGGGCCTCCCGCGTTCCCACGGGACCGCGGCCGCGACGGCGCAGCGCTTTCGCGTTGGGCGGGGCGGCTGCAAACGCCCCGGGCGGCACTGCGACGGCCACCGCCCCGCCAATGCCCATTATCGTAATTACGATAGTTGGTCCACTCGCTCAATTTGATATTCGAATTTGTATCGCGCTCATCAATGAATGCACAAACATCAATTAACCGCCGGCGCTCCGGGTAATTTGATTCGGCGCGCGCCGCCCCCCCCCCCCCCCCTGCCCACACCGCCTCCGCCTCTTGAAGCAGCAGCAGCGGCAGCGGCAGGCAGCGGCAGCTTGGCGCGCTTTGGTGCTCATTACTGGCCGCCCGCGCGGCGCCGTGCGGCGTTCGGCCGCTTCCGCCCAGGTCTCCCGCTTCCGTTCCACCACTCCACCACCTTCCGCACTCCTCTGCTCGCTCTTCCGACCCTTTTGGGAGAGCGCGGGCGAGGGCTTTGTGCACGCAGCTGCGCCAGCAGCGGTGGCGTTGCCGCGGCCGCCGGCCCCGCCTCCGCCTCCGTCGCCCTGGGAGCAGACGGTCGGCGCCTCTTTTTTCCGCGCGGTGCGGTGCGAACGTTTGCGCCTTTGTCCCGCACGTCCGCCTCTGATAGAATTATGTGATTAGCCGATTGATCAAGCCGTTTACTCAACGGCTCAAAACTCTTTTTTTTCTCGCCCGAATATCTCCGTCGCGAGACGAATCGAGGGGCTGCCTCAGAAGTTTTAATTCGATTATCCAAAAACGGCCTAACTACGTTTGTTGTCGGCTGCGTTGCAGTGCAGTTCCTCGGTTTTTTTTTATTACCTCGCATGAACTGTTGCTCGGCTTACCATCTCATTTTATTTACGTAGAGATTACCCACATCGTCTTTTTATTGTGTTACAGAATATCTGATTCATAGAGTATGTAAAATAATCCATGATTTTAGAACATACGTGTACTGAGCTTGGGCGATCGAGAGGAACATTTTTTCTTTAAGGAATAATATTCTATCGTGACTGTTGGAAAAGCGAAATACAAGAAATTGCTGTTATTAAGAGTGTGGGTGGTTTACATATTTTTTAAGTTAAAACTAAGAAAGATATCTTTCATGAAATTCGAAACTGCTGGCAGTAACGTAAATGTTCCTCGTATTCATTATGCAAAATTAATAGATAGAAAAGTGACCCTATAAATTTAACTAGTTATATTTATATTTATTTAAAATTAACTTTTTGATTCAGAAACGCATCCGCACGTAAGTTTTTGCCACAGATATATTTTAATGTTTATAACTAAAAGACGGATGAAACTTATTATATCAATGGGTGAAAACCAGAACAACCATTTTATAATTTCTGAGGAAAATGTGTTTATTTTAGGCTATATTTCAGTGGCAATGTATTTTCCTGATTTTAATGAACAATTGAGGTGTCGTTCATATAATGATGAAACAAAGCACTACGAATTTGTAGTGATATTGACATAAATAAAGAGATTTATCATAATTTATATAATATCACATACCGTTCTGGATTTCACTCATTCATATCATTTCGGACATAAAAGTGGGGACAAGTCAATTGATTGCTTCGTCATATTGCTTTTTGTTCATAATAAATCTTCTTTCGTAGTAAATATTTTCAGGGTCTGTTGCCTGAGTGACTTAAGAATACCAAATTGCGACTCGATGACGTCAACTGCAGACTCCGTGCATCCTAGCAGCGAGGCCTGTGCGTGGGGCGCCTTAGGCGGGAAGCGATCGGCGCAGGTGATGTTGCTGTGCGGACGATTTAGCGAAGCAATTCCCCGAAACGGTCAGGGCGCGTCGTTGCCGAAGACTTCTCGAGGCCGAATACGCAATGCGGCTAGGGGCGACCCCGTTTTTCCTCCGCCCGCACCGCGTCCTCCCTGCGAGCTGCGAGTATTTATCCCCCGGAGTCGCTAGAAATGCGAGTGTTGTGTCGGACCTCCGCCGAGGAAGCGAGGCGAACCTCCCGAAGGAGGAGAAGCGGGGGGCGGGAGGGGAGTGGGCGAAACACGTCGCCGCCCACCGAGTTAATATCGTCGCCCGCTGCGCCCGGGTTTCCCCGCCACGTCGTCCTGTCGGATGCTCTCGGTCGGTGGCGCGCTCTAGCCGCTTGTAATTTAGCGCTCACCACCACCACCGCCGCCCGCCAACCGTTCTCGTGGCGTGTTCCTCATTGGAAGAGCGCAGAAGATCGTTCTATTCCCCTGAAAGGTTCTTTTTTTATAAGTGGAGAAGAGGTTTTTGCATCGCCTTCTTCACCGAGGTTCCGTTTCAGATATGCCCATCATGAGTAGTTGTTGCTTTCATATGTGCGAAACCGTGTCTCTTCCAGAAATTACAAGTTGGATTTCTGTTAATTCTTCTGATCTATGCGTTTCGAATCATTCTGTGGTGTTGTAATTTCGTCTTCATGTTTTCGTGCGCCTAAGTTTTTAAGGTTTTATAACATTTCTCGATTTGTTCATTTTCTACTACCTTCAGGCATACTAAAAACTTTCATGCTGTATTTTCTGCGTTTACATGATCTTACCGTGCTAGTCACCAGCTCCCGTTGAAAGTTTTGCGGCTATTTCACTCTCGGCGTTCATTTTCATCGTTTCACTATGTAAGCCGTGAGCTCTCCTGCCCCCGGTTAAGCTCCTCTGCTCCAAGCAAACTCTCCCGTGCGCTTCTCGGTGTTTGAGGTGACTCTTCCCTGGAGCGACTCGCCCAGTGCTCTCGGCACGCTTTCATTAAGTCGCAAGGCGCCCGATCCTCCTGACCGTCTCCGGCTCGCCGCAGTCGGCCTCTCTCTCTCTCGTTCGGCCTCGAAGCGCGCCCACGCAAGCCCGCCCCGCCAATTTGTGCGGATCCGCCGCCCGCCTAAGCCGCCGGCGCTTGTTTGTCAAGCAGAAGTTTACGGCTCCTCATTTCTCACGCGGCCCGCGCCGCCGAATTTGTCGTTCGCCGCCGCCGCGCCGCCACCGGCGCCCAGCCGGCGAGTAGCGCCCGCGCCAGATGAAAGGGCTCTTGCGGGCGGCGACGGGACGGAGGCCAAGTTCCAAATGGACTCCTTCCAAGACACCGGCTACCGCTACGTTCTTCCTGACGAAGGCGCCTTCCTGACACTCCGAGAGTGAGGCATTTCGTTAATCAAGTCTCTTTACCCCATCGACTTAGGTTGCCTATTGGACATCAGGTTGATGTCACTGCCAATGTCTCAGACGGGAGGTCTAGGGTTCGAATCCCGGCGGTGGCTTGATTTCGATACTAGATACCAGAGGGAGGTCGAATTTCAGCTGCCTGCCTGGAGGAGAATCCTAGCGGCTGGTTGCTCTGATCGGTAGTTTTTGCGTGTTTTTTTTTTCGATCAACTCCAGAGCGAATGCCAGAGCAATTACAATGATCTTGTCCCTTTCTCTTCCAGAAAATTTCTGTGGCTGTGCCCCACATAGGCTAGCGCGCATATTTCCTTCTTCTTCCCTAGTCCATTTCTTTGCCCCCATTGTTTGGGTTGTCGACCCCTTGATGAAAGATACCTGGATTGGATAAAACCCTCTAGTATGATGTGTGGGTCGGACGCCGATCGTACAATCCACGGGGAAGAATCAGCGTCACACCCAGCGATAAAAAAAATGCACTACGAGACTAATGAAGCGCCCGAACCGCCAATCAAATCAATCAATTCTACCCCCTTTCCATCCCCACTATCCTTCTCTCTTTAGTGGAATTTCTCGAGATACGGTGGCTGCTGTTAGTCCTTTTAATTTTTTGCCTACTTGCGGATTTCTTCCCGACACGGGTAGTGTGTACTTCGCTACTCAATTTTCAAATTTTACTTCTTACCATAACTTTGTTTTCGTCTATTTTAGTGAGTTTGCTCAGTTAATTCGCTTTCTATGCATTCACCCACGCAAAAACATCTACCCACTGTTGTAAAAGTCATACCGCAAACTGTACACATGGCTTATTTGCCGCCGTCTTCCTCTTCCGGAGTAAACGACGTCAGCTTCTTTGCGGCCTCACCTCACCCCCCCCCCCCTCTCACGAGCGCTTTCTCCCCTCTTCTGACGGGCGACGTCATCGCAGTGGCGGTCGCGGCGCGAGTTTTATAGCTGGGTAATCTGGGGCAATTTAAACGGAGTGCGAGAAGGCGACGGGCGTCGTGAGGCCGCCTGCGTCGCCCCTCGAGCCGCCTCCAGATAATATCGACAGCTCGGCGGGGGCAGATAGCCGTCGGGCGGATATTCGCGGGCGCGGCGCGACGCCGGCGGCGCGGCTTCGGGACGGCGACGCCTCGGAATGGGCTGCGCGGCGCCTGCCGCCCCTGCCGCCTCCGCCTCGTCCTCCGCCGCGCCAAGATGTCGTGCGCCGGGTGATCTCGATGCGCGACTCTTCCTAAGTTTTCGCGGCGCAGCAGAATATGAGCTTTTCTGCTGCCGCACGCGCCTCGACGCCACAACCGCCCCCAGCCCTCTCTCCTCGCGACCCCCGTCCCCGGTTGCCGGCCGCCGCTTCGATGTTCCTCGGAATTATTGAATCTGCTGCGGCCCCGCGAACGCAGATATCGTCACTCCGGCGTCTCTCTCTGCCTGTTCCTGCCGCTTACGCGTCCGGCCACGCCCCCAGCCCCGCGCTCTCCCCCCCCCCTCGCGCGCGCTTTCGCGATGCTGACAGGCACCTGAGCACCACCCGGCGCCAAACGATAAATGAGAGCATTGCCGCCGGCTCCCGGGCGCTATCGGAGCGGCGTATCGCGCTGGCGCATCTCCGGGCTCCATCTCGGAAGCGTTCAGCGATCGTCCGCTCGCTTCGCCCTTCTCGGCCTCGCTCTGGCCTCACCGCCGCCGCTGCCGTTTCGTCCCTCGCGCCAACGGCGATTTATCGACGCCGTCGCTAACGAGCCGGCCTGACAAACGACGAACGCTGGAGGCGGTGAAGACTCGCCCTGTGGCCGTCCCGGGGAGCACTGGGCGTGGGTAGGGCCAGCCATGGAGGAGTAAGGGAAGGTTATCGGACGTCCTAAACCTACGCTCGAAACCTCTTGATGATGTTGTGCCTGACTAATGGAAGGAGTGTCTCTCTATTGCGATTCCGGCGCGTTTGAGGTTATTCAGATCTTGGAATACTACATCTTTACTGAAAATATCGCGTTTTTTTAATTAATGAGCACATAAAAGTCAGTGTTAATTTTGTAATTTTGTTGTATTTGTTTTTGAATTCCCTTTATTCGTATATCATCAAAGCGCTTTCATCCTCTACGATTGCCAAAGGCTTCGAAAAGCATAGATAAAAAGAATATCGAATGAATGATTTCAAAAAAGAGGAAATAAATCGGGCTGCCAGAGGGAAAGGGCATTTCTCTAGCGCGAACGGGATAGGCAATGTTGCTCTTAAAGTTTCTGAAAGAGAAAATTAAAATACAGTTGAGACCGAAGATAAAAGATATCCGGAGATGTAGTTATTTTCAGTGATAAATATAAAATAGTTGCGGAATATATCTTAAAAGAAATGTGTATTTTGAACGGCGCGTATTGTGCAAGACGTAGAGTGATACAAATGACCCGAGCTGAATTGAAGATTCACAAAAGGCTAGCGGCCATGGCGAAAAAGAAGTTGGTCGCGAGATGCGAGACGAGGAGCGGCGCGGTGGCGAGATCGGCGAGGGCGAGCAGGGCGTGGGGGGGGGGGGGGGACTGATTTGTTCGTACAAAATTAAGAACATAGGTGAAGTTCCTGCGAAATTTTCGCACAAGCTAAATCAAAGCTACGCCGACAGTTTTTCTAGCTAAAATCGCCGAGAACTATACGAAAATATGTATTGCTGTATTTTGAGTTCATAAACAGTAGTGAATTGCGCTGAATAAACCATACTATAAGTAAATACCTGCAGTTTAGATATTATTATTTCCTATGGTCAGGATTCATAGCCGGAAAGCTTTCCTGCCCAGATTGATGCGACATTGTTTAGAGATGCATACGAAGAGAAATGAGAACTGTTAGTGAATAGTCCCGAGGGAATTACGAGAATGTTTAATTTACCGTCCCAAAGGTTCAACGATGTTGTTAGAAGGTCAATCCTTAAGGTGATGGCTTTCAAAGAAAAGAACTACCTGCTAGAAAGTTGATGGAGCGAAATGAATGGCGTATGGCAGAGGGAGAGTAGAGAAAGAAGGTGACAAAGACGCTGATATATTAGATAGAGAGTGGCTCCGTCGCCAACTTGCAAGTGCTGGCGGGACGGAGCGGGGGGAACGGGTGGGACGGGGGCCTTTTCTAGCCCCACGGGGCACGTCGATGGCAAGTGTGGCAGGCCGGGTGGGAAGGCCGGTGGGCTGCGCGGCGGTGGGAGGCTGACGCCTTGTGGCGTCGTATATCAGGCACCTCGCGCTAACGCCGCGGCCGCCCGCGGCGCGCCCTCCCACCCGAACAATCGCGCATTGTGCCTCGGCCGCCCCCGCCCGTGTATCACACCGCTCGGGAACACCGGCCCACCGCCCCCGCGCCACCGTTCGCCGTCCCTCTACGCCCCCCGTCCCCCATCCCCGCCCCCGCCCACGCCCCCGTGCAGTCGTTCCCACCCGCCCCCTCCCGCCACGGGCTGTATAACACACTTTCCATTAGCGCTGCACCTAACCGCCCCGTCGGACTTGAGTGCAAATGTTAGATTACGAGCCTGAGCTCCCCGCCAGGAAGAGCGCGTCAGCTGCCCGTAATTGTATCCCTTGTTAGACCGCCTTCCCTGATGGAGGTTCCGCACTAACCAGCCTGCACCCAACGGCTACGCTTTGGCCTTTACGCGCCTCTAGATGATGGCTTCCCATCATCGCTATCCTTGCTTCTCCCCGACTCCCAGCCCCCCGCGCCCCACCAAGGGAGCTTGTTGCTTCCCAGCCACATTCCTCTCTTCGGAATGAGCCAAAATGATCAGGAACCTTAAGTAATTTTGTAAGAAGTTTTTCGTGGAAATTGTTATTTCTATTTCCAGTTTTCATTAAGTTTTCAGTACGCCATTCTGATTAATTTGAGTTTTAGGAGAAGAGATATTCCGACACTCGGTAACAATTTGATGCATTCTCTCTCTCCCGCACGTTGAGGTCAGAGGAGTGGGCAGCTGCCCTAATGGAAGAGAGGAGAGGAGAGAGGGGCAGAGAGATAGGAGAGAGGAAAAAGAAAGGGAGAGGCGAACTAGAGGGAGAAAGAGTTGGGAAAAAATAAAGGGGGAAGAGAGAGAGAGTGTAGTAAAGTGAAGAGGCCGAGCGGCCAAAGAAAAGACCGACAAGCAGAAAAGAAAGAGGAGGGAAAGAAAAAGAGAAAAAAAGAAGAGGAAGAGATGGAGACAGGACAATGTCAGCAGAGATCTGCTAGTTCTATATAATTTATATGCCCCATATGGTGAACTGATATCATGCCTATGGATTCATTTAAATTTAGCCCTTTTTGCACATTTCCTTTTGATTATCACCAGTCATAAGTTTGTATGTGTTGCACAGAGATATAGGAGATACAATTACAAGAAGAACTATTGTCTTTTCATCTTTCTTTTCTTTCCACTTTCATTTTAGCTATGCAACTGCCTCATTCCATTGTTAACACTTATTCTTGTTAACCTAGGAATTTTTGCCAGTCCTGACACTCGTTTCTTTCCCGAATATCGAGTCTGTCACGTCTCTGAATTTCCTTTTATTTCATTTCTCCGTATTGAAGGGTTATTTCTGTTGCTACTCTTTTTCGTATTCAGAGTTTATAATGCCTCCTTGCTTTCTTATATGGATTTAATTGCCTAAATTTTTCCCAACAGCTCCTTCTTAAGGACCACCTGCCCCCCGATTTCTACTGGATTCTCTAATGTTTCATCCGTTTACTAGAGCGGTTCTGACGCATTTTGTTTTCTCTCTCGCTCATCTTCCTTTGGCACCCCTACATCTGCCTTCATGAAAGCGCCCCGCCCTGTACTCGCGTCCGCCCCTTGCAGCTCTGCGTCCGGTCTCTCTCTCCGGCTGCTTATACGCGCGGAAGTCGGTGGCGCCCGTCGGCGCCGCTTGCGTTCTGTTTGACGTCAGAACCGCGCTGGTGGCCGGCAAGAAATCATTAAAATGTAGCGAGCGCCCTCCGCCGACGACGAATGTATTAATACGGCCGCGGGCGGAAGATCCGCTCTAGGCCCGGCGCGCGGGAACGGGGCCGTCGGGCAGCGAGGACCGCCGCCGCTCACGCCCGCCTCCCCAGCGGCCCGCGACGCCGGTGCTCCGATCGCCCGCCCTCTCTGCCTTCATACGTTCCTCCTCGCGTTCCAGCTCATCCCTAAATGCATTCAAACGTTTTAGCCGACATTCTGCCCGATTTCAGAATGGAACACTGAGCAACTGTTGCGCATTAAGTTCACACTTGATGCCAGGAAAGAACAATAGTATTTGTAGAATGGTGGTCAGTATCATATTGACTGGAGAACTCAAACCGTGAGGCAGAGGCTGCGCTGATCACGTTGCGACTGGACCGCGATCTTCTCCTGGACGTTGAAGCATGTAGGCCAATGTGAGGTTGCTGGGATTCCAAAATGTTGGAATTAGCCAGGCATCATTTGCGTCTGTATTCATAGAGCTTAAATTTGTAATATGATCAATAATTATTTAATTGTTGGAGCAACGTTGTCAGTGTACTCCACTTCCACTCCACTCCAATGCAGTAACTCCAAAGCAGCTTAGCTGCAAGTAGGTATTATTTCAAAAAAAAACATTAATCGACATCTACTAATCGACCACTCAGCTATGTTACCATTGTGCGTAACGACAAATGGTACTTGATTTGCATTTCGAGTTTTCTTGCCCTGTAGTTTAATGAAGGTAAACACATTTCGATTGTCTCAATTCCCCGACATTTCACCACAAGACTCATCTCACACTCGCACATTCTACTACCATTATTATATGTGTGGAGTTTCTGCTGAAAATATTTTGCTGGTACAGAATTAAAATTAATTCCTGGAAAATGCAGGAATAATGTTTGTATTTCAAAATTTCAAATGAATTAAAATTATTTCCTATGAAAAAAAACCTTGTGGCGAAAGCTATGTAGTGCACCATTGCGCCTGCCTTAATTAGATCAAGATAAAGAACTTTTGCCCACTTTTATTTACATTTGTTACAAATGTATTTTACATTGAAATTACAAATGTGAAAATGATTGCATAATGTGTTTTTAAATTTTTTTTTTATAATATTAGAATAAAATCGTTTCTATTGTACCAAATGTGTGATTCAACTATAGTATAAATTTTGTAAAATGCTATGTGTTCTGATCTACCTCAGAGCCCTTCTCCATCTGCAGTTAACACAGAATATTTATTTCTATTCTTAATATATACATTTATTACATACAATATAACATTTATACATTTCAGTTGCCGTCTGGCCTAGTGTAAATTCTTACTTCTATGAGTATTATACATATATACATATATATTTTTTTATAATCATAAATCAATTAGAGATTCTAACGACCAGGGACTCTAGCTTTGTCGTCTCTAGTGTTAGCCAGATCTCTATTATGTTGTTCCGCAGAAAGCTTCTTGTTGCATGGGTGGAGGAGGGCGCCTCTGCGGCACTCTGTCCGCGCTATCTGCTTTCTACTCACGCGGGCCAAGGTGCATATTGCCGGTGTGCGTTGCTAACGAGTTCGTTCTTTTAAACGGCGCTGTGTGTTCGCCCCCCCATGGCGGAAGATGGAGCGCGCAGGTACTTGGGCAGCCCGGGCTTCAGCCGACCGTCGCGGGGGGCAGTCAGCTGCGGGAACTGGCCTCCCGCGTTCCAGCGGACGCGCCGCGACGCCGCAGCGCTTTCGCGTGCGGGCGCTGCCAAACGCCCCCGGGCCGCCACTGCGACGGCCACCGACCCGCCATGCCCCATTATCGTAATTAGATAGTTGTCCACCGCGCTCAATTTGATATTTCGAAGTTGTTATCGCGCGCCCTCATCAATGAATGCACAACATCATTAACCGCCGGCGCTCCGGTTAATTTGATTCGGCGCGCGCCGCCCCCTTCGGACGACCCGTCGTGCCGCCCAGCGCTGCCGCCCGCCCCCCTGCCCACACCGCCTCCGCCTCTTGAAGCAGAGCAGCCAGCGGCAGGCAGCGGCAGCTTCGGCGCGCTTTGGTGCCTCATTACTGGCCGCCCGCGCGGCGCCGTGCGGCGTTCGGCCGCTTCCGCAGTCTCTCCGCTTCTCCACACTCCCGCCACTCCGCACTCCTCTGCCCGCCTCTTCCGACCCTTTGGACGAGAGCGCGCGGCGAGGGTTTGTGCCGCAGCTGCCGCGAGCGGCGGTGCGTTGCCGCGGCCGCCGGCCCCCGCCTCCGCTCGCCCCCTGGGAGCAGACGTGGCGCCTCTTTTTCCGGCCCGCGTGCGGTTGCGAACGTTTGCGCCCTTTGTCGCCGCACGTCCGCCTCTGATAGAATTATGCTGATTAGCCGTTGATCAAGCCGTTACTCAACGGCCTCAAAACTCTTTTTTTCTCGCCCGAATATCTCCCTCGCGAGACGAACGAGGGCTGACCTCAGAAGTTTTAATTCGATTATCCAAAAACGGCCCTAACTACGTTTGCTTGCAGCTGCCCGTTGCAGTGCAGGTCCTCGGCTCTTTTATTTTATTACCCTCGCCCATGAACGTTGCTCGCTTACCATCTCATTTTATTTACGTAGAGGATTACCCACATCGTACTTTTTATTGTGTAAACAGAATATCTGATTCATAGAGTACGCTAAAATAATCCATGATTTTAAACATACTGTGTACTGAGTTTGGGCGAATCGGCGATCGAGAGGAACATTTTTTCTGTAAGGAATCAATAATAATATTCTTATCGTGATGTTGCGAAAAACGATATACAAGAAATTGCTGTTATTAGAGTGTGTGTGGTTTAAGATTTTTAAGTTAAAACTAAAGAAAGAAAATCTTTCATGAAATTCGAACTCTGGCAAGTACGTAAATGCTTCCTCGTATTCATTATGCGAAAGTAATAGATAGAAAAGTGACCCCATAAATTTAACTAGTGGTATAGTTCTATTTATTTCAAATTAACTTTTTTGAGCAGAATCCCACCCGCCACATAAGGTTTGCCACAGATATATTTAATGTTTTTAACTAAAAGGAACGGATGAAACTTATTATATAATGGGTAAAACCAGAAAAAACGCATTTTATAATTTACTGAGGAAAAACGTGTTTATTTTAGGCCTATATTCAGTGGCCAATGTATTTTCCTCGTTTTAATTGAACAATTGAAGTGGTCGTTGATATATATAAAACAAAGCCACTACGAATTTTGCCAGTGATATTGACATAAATAAACAGAATTATCCGAATTATAAAATATCACATACGGTTCTAAATATCACCATTCACATAATTCCGGATTATGAAAGTGGACGTGTCAATTGATTGCCTTTGTCAATTGCCTTCTTGATATAAATCTTCTCTCGTAGTTAATATTTCGGGATCTGTTTCCCTGATTAAGAATACCAAATGCACTCGAATACTTCAACTGCAGACTCCGTGCATCCTAGCAGCGAGGCCTGTGCGTGGGGCGCCTTAGGCGGGAAGCATCGCGCAGGTGATGTTGCCTGTTGCGGACGATTTAGCCGAAGCAATTCCCCGAAACGCGTCACGGCGGTCGTCGGACGAAACCTCTCGCGGCCGAATACGCCAATGCGGCCAAGGGCGACCCGTTTTTCCTCCGCCCGCACGCGCCCTCCCTGCGAGCTGCGAGTATTTATCCCCGGACGCTAGAAATCCGAGTGTTGCTGTCAGGACCTCGCGAGGAAGCGAGGCGAAACCTCGCCGAAGGAGGAGGAGGAGGGGGGCGGGAGGGAATGGTCAAACACGTCGCCGCACACCGAGTTAATATCGTCGCCCCGCTTGCCGCCCGCGGTTCCCCCCCACGTCGTCCTGTCGGATGGCTCTCGTCGGTGGCGCCGCTTCTAGTCGCTTGTAATTTAGCGCCTCACCACCCCCCACGCCCGCCAACCGTTCTCGTGGCGTGTTCCTCATTGAAAGAGTGCAGACGATTGTTCTATTCTGAAAGTTACTTTTTTTAAAGTGGAAGAAGAGGTTTGCAATCACCTTCTTCGCCGAGGTTCGTTTCAGAGATGCCCATCCTGGTAGTTGTTGCCATATGTGCCGAAACCGTTGTCTCTTCCAGAAATAACAAGAGTTGGAGATTTCTATTAATTCTTCTGATCTATGCGTTCGAATCATTCTTGATGTTGTAATTCGTCTTCATGTTTTCGTGCCCGCCCTAAGTTTTTAAGTTTTATAAGCATTTCTGCGATTTGCTTCATTTTCTGACTACCTTCAGGCATACTAAAAACTTTCATGCTGTATTTTCTGCGTTTACATGATCTTACCGTGCTAGTCACCAGCTCCCGTTGAAAGTTTTGCGGCTATTTCACTCTCGGCGTTCATTTTCATCGTTTCACTATGTAAGCCGTGAGCTCTCCTGCCCCCGGTTAAGCTCCTCTGCTCCAAGCAAACTCTCCCGTGCGCTTCTCGGTGTTTGAGGTGACTCTTCCCTGGAGCGACTCGCCCAGTGCTCTCGGCACGCTTTCATTAAGTCGCAAGGCGCCCGATCCTCCTGACCGTCTCCGGCTCGCCGCAGTCGGCCTCTCTCTCTCTCGTTCGGCCTCGAAGCGCGCCCACGCAAGCCCGCCCCGCCAATTTGTGCGGATCCGCCGCCCGCCTAAGCCGCCGGCGCTTGTTTGTCAAGCAGAAGTTTACGGCTCCTCATTTCTCACGCGGCCCGCGCCGCCGAATTTGTCGTTCGCCGCCGCCGCGCCGCCACCGGCGCCCAGCCGGCGAGTAGCGCCCGCGCCAGATGAAAGGGCTCTTGCGGGCGGCGACGGGACGGAGGCCAAGTTCCAAATGGACTCCTTCCAAGACACCGGCTACCGCTACGTTCTTCCTGACGAAGGCGCCTTCCTGACACTCCGAGAGTGAGGCATTTCGTTAATCAAGTCTCTTTACCCCATCGACTTAGGTTGCCTATTGGACATCAGGTTGATGTCACTGCCAATGTCTCAGACGGGAGGTCTAGGGTTCGAATCCCGGCGGTGGCTTGATTTCGTTACTAGATAGCAGAGGGAGGTCGAATTTCAGCTGCCTGCCTGGAGGAGAATCCTAGCGGCTGGTTGCTCTGATCGGTAGTTTTTGCGTGTTTTTTTTTTCGATCAACTCCAGAGCGAATGCCAGAGCAATTACAATGATCTTGTCCCTTTCTCTTCCAGAAAATTTCTGTGGCTGTGCCCCAATAGGCTAGCGCGCATATTTCCTTCTTCTTCCCTAGTCCTTTCTTTGCCCCCATTGTTTGGGTTGTCGACCCCTTGATGAAAGATACCTGGATTGGATAAAACCCTCTAGTAGATGTGTGGGTCGACGCCGATCGTACAATCCACGGGGAAGAATCAGCGTCACACCCAGCGATAAAAAAAATGCACTACGAGACTAATGAAGCGCCCGAACCGCCAATCAAATCAATCAATTCTACCCCCTTTCCATCCCCACTATCCTTCTCTCTTTAGTGGAATTTCTCGAGATACGGTGGCTGTTGTTAGTCCTTTTAATTTTTTGCCTACTTGCGGATTTCTTCCCGAACGGGAAGTGTGTACTTCGCTACTCAATTTTCAAATTTTACTTCTTACCATAACTTTGTTTTCGTCTATTTTAGTGAGTTTGCTTCAGTTAATTCGCTTTCTATGCATTCACCCACGCAAAAACATCTACCCACTGTTGTAAAAGTCATACCGCAAACTGTACACATGGCTTATTTGCCGCCGTCTTCCTCTTCCGGAGTAAACGACGTCAGCTTCTTTGCGGCCTCCCTCACCCCCCCCCCCTCTCACGAGCGCTTTCTCCCCTCTTCTGACGGGCGACGTCATCGCAGTGGCGGTCGCGGCGCGAGTTTTATAGCTGGGTAATCTGGGGCAATTAAACGGAGTGCGAGAAGGCGACGGGCGTCGTGAGGCCGCCCTGCGTCGCCCGCTCGAGCCGCCTCCAGATAATATCGACAGCTCGGCGGGGGCAGATAGCCGTCGGGCGGATATTCGCGTGGCGCGGCGCGACGCCGGCGGCGCGGCTTCGGGACGGCGACGCCTCGGAATAGGCTGCGCGGCGCCTGCCGCCCCTGCCGCCTCCGCCTCGCCTCCGCCGCGCCAAGATGTCTGTGCGCCGGGTGATCTCGAT
This sequence comes from Gryllus bimaculatus, assembly GCA_017312745.1. Classification (NCBI taxonomy): domain Eukaryota; kingdom Metazoa; phylum Arthropoda; class Insecta; order Orthoptera; family Gryllidae; genus Gryllus; species Gryllus bimaculatus. The sequence goes on along the minus strand of BOPP01000014.1, from coordinate 11,687,311 downwards.
GCGCGACTCTTCCTAAGTTTTCGCGGCGCAGCAGAATATGAGCGTTTTACTGCTGCCTGCAGCCGCCTCGACGCCACACCGCCCAGCCTCTCTCCTCGCGACCCCCGTTCCCCCGGTGCCGTCGCGCTTTGATGTCCTGAATTATGAATCTGCTGCGGCCCCGCGGAACGCAGATATCTGCACTCCGGCGTCTCTCTCTGCCTGTTCCGCCGCTTAGCCGCCCGCCCACTGCCCCCAGCCGCAGCTCTCCCCCTCTCCCCTCCCTCCCTTTCGCGATGGCTGACAGGCGATCTAAGCCACCACCCGGCGCGCAACGAGTAAATGAGAGCATTGCGCCGCCGGCTCCCCGGGCGCTATCGGACGGCCGCTTATCGCGCTGGCGCCAATCTCCCGGCTCCCATCTCGTGAAGCGTTCAGCGATCGTCCGCTCGCTTCGCCCTTCTCGGCCTCGCTCTGGCCTCACCGCCGCCGCTGCCCGTTTCGTCCCTCGCGCCAACCGCGATTTATCGACGCCGTCGCATAACGAGCCGGCCTGAACAAACGACGAACGCCTGGAGGCGGTGATGAAGACCGCCCTGTAGGCCGTCCCCGGGAGCACTGGCGCGTGGGTAGTGGCCAGCCGATGGAGGAGTAAGGGAAGGTTATCGGGACGTCCTAAACCTACGCCGTCGAAACCTCTTGATTGATGTGGCGACTGAACTAATTGGAAGGAGTGTCTTGTCTATTGCGATTCCGGCGCGACTTGAGGTTATTCAGACTCATTAGAATATACATCGTTTACTGAAAATATCGCGTTTTTTTAAGATTAATGTCACAAACAAAAGTCCAGTTGTTAATTTTGTTAATTTTGTTTGTATTTGTTTTTGAATTCCCTTTATTCGATATATCATCAAAGCGCTCATCCCTACGATTGCCAAAGGCTTCGAAAAGCCATAGAATAAAAGAATACGAATGAATGATTTCAAAAAAGAGGAAATAAATCGGGCTGCGCAGAGGGAAAGCGGCTATTTCTCTAGCGCGAACGGAATAGCAGTGTGGCTTTAAAGTTTCTGAAAGAGAAAATTACAAAATACAGTTGAGAAGCGAAGATAAAAGATATTCGGAGATGTAGTTATTTTCACATGATTAATATAAAAAAATAGTTCGGAATATATCTTAAAAGAAATTGTGTATTTTGAACGGCGCGTATTGCTGCAAGACGTAGAGTGATACAAATGACCCGAGTGAATTGAAAGATTCACAAAAGGCTAGCGCCATGGCGAAAAAGAAGTTGGTCGCGAGATGCGAGACGAGGAGCGGCGCGGTGGCGAGATCGGCGACGGGCGAGCAGGGCGTGGGGGTGACAAATGTACGCGCTCGCGCGGGGGGATGAGCGATCGCCGCGGACAATTGACGCGCCTGCCTCGGACTTAAGGGGCCCGACAGCCCTTCGCTTCATCTCCCTGCGACAGACTGCGCCGCGGCGGCCCGGCCGTAAGAGTACCGATCCGCCTTGATGGACTCGCGGGGAGGCGGGGCGGCGTAGGGATAGCGGCGGCGCCCACGCCCTCTTTGCCCGCTGACCTTCCCCCGCTTCGCGCCTGGCTCTTA
>BOPP01000014.1:11671620-11685696 GCA_017312745.1 Gryllus bimaculatus | reverse complement strand
ACGCGGTTGTGACCTATTAAATTGTCGGCGCTTCGGTACGGTAGGGATTGAGTCAGATCGTCGCGGACAATTAACGCGCGTGACCTTCGAATCTTAGGGCCATCGTTAAACAATGCTACCTATCGCTCATTTCTCCGGACGGACAGCTGTGCGCCCGCGGGCGCGGCCCGGCCGCTAAACAGTACCGGCATCACCATCGTTGATGGACTGTGGCGCGGGCGGCGTAGTGGATAAGCGGCGGCGCCACCGCCTCTTTGCCCGCTGAACCTCTCCCTTCGCTCCTCGCTGCGGAGCTGCGAACGAGGGGGACGAACCCAATCGGGCGAGGTATAGCCGTTCGTGAGATTCCTCTATTACAATTTGAACAGGGGGCATTTCATGATCTTGTATGGGAGCTTGCGCACCATGCATTAGGTCGAAACGTTTAGTTCCAGGGCTCGAGTGTTATACATTCGGGATCTAGTTCTGTGCGCACTATCTTATGTTCTCTGGAATATGTTAATAGAGGCGCAATACGATTTAATACGGGCAAGGTGAGTTTTCCAGTTTTTCTCTGTTGACGGTTGGTACTATGTTGTTCATGTATCTTGACTGTGGGGATAGCATATATCAGATTGAGACGGCTGGCAGGCCCAAGCAGGCGATTTGGCACGCCTGTTGGTTTCGGTGTAGAAATGTACTATGAATATAGTGAAGTACTTATGGTGATGTGGAACGAGGTTACTTTAAAGGCCTTGGCGAAATGATGCCCTAGAACGACAGTGTGTGCATAGAATACGAATCCGGAATGTGATATCAACAGCATATACATACAAGCCATTAACCGATAATTCTTAGCAATTTATTTGCGCTCAATAAAACATTTTAAAGTTTTTTACAAGTGAAATTATGTTTATTGAGTGAAAGGTTCCGGTATTGGATATTTTTTTAACGCCACTATGTTACAGTTAATTATATATTTTGTCTTTTGTTGGTTGTCTCCATTTCTATTCCTTTCAGGGGCCTAGACCTATGTGTATTGATTCAACAGGGATTATCCTCCGTGTCAGGAATAAGAACTCAAATCACAAACACGCAAAATGTAAAATAACGACACCCACAACTAAGAGATGGCAGTATTTTGTTTTGTAAAAGTTGCAGCAATCAAAAACTTTTGTAAAACAAAAAAAAAAAAAAAAAAAGGATAATAAATTAATAAAACAAAAAAAAACTAATTATAAAAAGAACAAAAAATAACATAAACCTCTAGTTTTTTGTATCGTGTGTTGTTCTTGTATACGTTCGTAGAAATGGACTATTTTTATTGTGGTTGTCGTCTTGCTAAGTATCGTTACATTCAATCGCATAGCTTTCGGTTCAACGGTTTGCCCACCGCGGCCTGTATTCGCTCTCCGACCTGGCAAGGTATATTTGCGTTTGTTTGAGAGCGCCGGCTTTCGCCCTTGCCGCTCTCACATTAGCCTCATTTCCAACGGGCAGCCTTTTCTCGTCCGCGCGAGGATCTGCGGCCGTACGCACGTTTACTATCCTGGGAACGGCCAATCTGGAGGCCGCCGCCGCCCGACCCTCGCGCGCCACACCCCTCCGCCGCCGCAAAAGCAGCATGGCAGGGGCCGGCTCCCGACAGCCCGTACCCGCATCGTTGTTTGTGCGTTGCGCCCACAGCGGAGCTGCAGGGTTAATATTTTGCCTTTATTCATTTGTTTTATTGGCTGTCTGCGTTCCCGTCGAGGAGCACGTGCTTTTTGGCGCTGTCCTTGCGCCCATTTGCCCCCCCCTGCCCCAGCCCCCTGCCACCCTCCTACCCGCTTTCCCCGCCCACTGCCATACTCATGCAGACTAGCACTCTTCGCGTGCGGACGAACAAGTCGCTGGTTTATCAATTGAACAGGTGCAGTGGATGTATGGCGATTTGAAGTTATTTCAACTCCTTTCCGTACACCGCGCGTCACCCTTTGAGGTGGAATCTTGCAGGAACTAGCCCCCGCCTCGGTGTGGTGAAAGTAAAGTGCACCTAGCGAATGTGGCGCATGGTCGATAGATAGCTCACGGCCTAACTTTGGTTTGAAGTACGTACCTCAAAAAATGAGTCATACGGCGAACGTGATTATGTATTACACTCTAAACAGATATTTGCGTAGCAGCGGATTACTTTCTAATAGTGATTCCTTATCACGACTTTTGTATTATGTTAGTGCTCTGATTTTCTGGACTAGTTGTTGCCGTTTTATTGCTTCCTGATACTGAATGTCTTCACTTTTTAATAGATTTAATTATTTTAGTTTTAGTTACAATTTTTTTCATTGAGTTCCGCTGTTGTTCTTTAAGGATGTGTCGCCGATTGCATACACCATAATATGAAATTGAATGTAAGCATTAAATCAATTGAATGCAGTTAAATGGAATTGGAAGTTTGGAGTGAAGCTTTAAAAAGGGTAAAAAGTTAGCTTAATAGTATTCTGAAATATAGAGTATTGAACTCAGTAGATACACTTATAGCTACCAGAAATAATAGTAATCCTCGGTATAGTCTTCCGAAGCTGCGCTCTATTTTTGTTTTTATAAGACCACGCGATTAGTATCCTCTCGGCGGCGCGTATAGATGCTTACCAGTTATACACACAGCTAGAGAGCAGCGGTGGCGTGCGGTTGCGGAGCAGCTAACAGATGAGTGGAAATTTTAAATGTCACACGCGACGCGTCGTTCGGGCCGGCGCTTCTGCACTCAACAGGTACGGGGCCGGGCGGCGCGGGGCCGCGCGGGGCAGGTAACGCAGCCATCGACCGCCTCCTGCTGTGAGCCTATCCCTATTCATCGGCCGCGCCGCTAGTCTGTTTAACTGCGGACCATCCTGACCAAAGGTCCGTGAACTCACCCCATCTCTGAGTTACGTCACTTTCTTTAAAGCGAAACTTCTTTTGGTCGCAGGTAGAACAAATTTCGCCTGAATCGGACGAAAAGAGAACGGTCAGTTGCGTTCTGCGGGTTGTGGCCGAAATTCGGGCATGGGTTCGCTGCTTGCATGGAGCCGCGCACGGAGCGATCTTAATTACGTCAGTAATAGAGTTCCGGTACGCCTTGCAAATCAGTATTCTACGAATAGTATTTCTCGTGCACAATGGCTAGTCAAGTTTTTCAAAAATAAGTATTTCCATTTATCGCAGCATGATGTAAACAAAGCTTAGACGAATTGCTTAATTTTTCGAAGTTAAATGAATGACTTGTAAAATTTTTTTATGTATGCATGGCTTTACCTCGCCGTTTACCTGCGGCTTAATTTTTGTGTAATCCATGGATCGCTTGTTTAGATTTTTTTACATTACTAAACAAACGTTAAACGTGATATTTAGTATTTTGCCATTTATAAAATTCATGCATTAAAATTACGATGTATTTTAGTTATTGGTCTTTACGTAGATTTAACTGCCAAAAATGAACGCAGTCTCAGCATTTTAATTCACTTGTAGACATGAAGTATAATGAATAAGAAGAAAAAGAAATTGTTTATCTTAGTGTTAAGGACATACAAAGACCATATAATTTTCCGCAATTTCATCCTCACTAAGGGTTGGTTTGCAGACCAAACTTCACGACTTAAGGTGGTTTACAAAATGAGTTTTGGTAGATTCATTCTTCAATCCATTAAAGTCACTGGAACAAAGTTTTAAAATTGATTTTTTGTGACGAGAGAGAAAAAATATTATATTTGTTCATTTTTAAATTCAAAATATACGCTCTCATTTTCGGAATATGTGTGATGCAGTCATAAAACATTGCAACTTCCTTATATAGATATCTGGGTTACACTAATTGAGGGAAAGGCGAGGTAGTTTTTTAACTTCAGTTCATGTTGTGCAATTTACACCGAAACAGATATTTGACGATTTATGTTCAAGCGCCCTGGAAGCAGAAGTCTCTCGTGATAGGCTATATGGACGACCTCCCTTTCAATGGCCATAATTGTGTGCAAGAAGCCAAACGCCCTGGGGCTTTCTAGTTTACATGAATTGGTAGACATTGTTGTGCCGCAAATCCAGTTGGAATAAGGGCGAACTGATTACGATGCAGGCCATTCATATCAATCAATATACATGTTAAGAATATCTCTGAATGTTCATGATAGTCTTGTCGTATTCCAATCTCGAAGGCGCAGCATTCGAGATTAATACGTGGTCTATCTTCATATGTCGTTCTTATCAATTTGTATGAAGTACAGCCGTTGATAAAAGTTTTGGAAGGAAAATTTCATTTATGTAGGAAGGTAAAACTAACAATCCATCAACACAGAAAGAAAGAAGGAGAAATTTGTTTTCTTCATTACTTCAACAAAAGAAAGTATCTCCTCGTTTATAATTTGACTCCCGTAGTGTACACCTACAAGTTAGATGTGATGGAAGTCAGGATTATCTGCGATATTTGCATTTCTATGACTAGACATTCCCTTATCTTTATAGAGCGTTATAGAAATTCCTTCACTTGCTGTCGTGAAGCGATATCTCTACGGATTTTTGGCGCCGCTTTCTCATTCAATTGAAGCCAAACTCTCGGAGTTGGATTACGCGCGCCACTTGCAGATGTCGAGGATTACGAGCGACAAAGTCTTGCGGCGAATGCGATTTCGCATTCTGATCACCCAAAACCGACATCCGGCCAGCTCTGACGCGGCTTTCGCTGACTTTGCGAGCGGCGCAGCCCCGCAAGAAGCGCGGCGCGCCATCCTCCACAACATCTCTGAGGTTCTTCTTCCGGCTCCCGCGGCAATCTTCCCATTCGTTCGCCCAGCTCGTTGCGCGCCGTGGCACTGGCCCCGAGTGTTGCCTTCGAAGCCGAATGGTATAAGCGTCGTGTCTGTAGTACACAGGGAATACGTAACTACGCTCTGATTGTACTGAGGAAAACAGTGAACGATTCGACGTGAGAATTTACGCTCGCAAACATGGCCGACGGGACTGCGAACCAACGTTGAATTCGTCTCCTATTACATCGGAGAGCGTAACGACGTGCACTAATCAACACCAGGACGAGTTTAATTATTCGGTTATTACCTGTTTCATGCGTTTGATATTTCCTCCCGAACTCGAGATAGATGACGCCTGCACTCTAAATAATATACATGAGTAATTTTTGCGTCGACATAACTCTTTTTTTTATGTTCACTTTTTATTGCGTCCAGGATCAGAGGATGAATTTACTTAATCAAAATAATAATAAATGTTCTCATGATTAATAAATTTGAATGTAAACTAAACTTTATTTCCTTAAAGCTATTTGTAAATATTACCTTAATATTTGATGTTCTTTCACTTTCAAACCCCTTGCTCGTATCCAGTCACGCTGCCCCAAAATGTCGTTGAGGGGTGTGGCGCGCGGAAAGCCGGGCGCTATGCTATTATTATTTCTGGCCTACAAATTATTTCTTCGCTTCTTAGCTGTGACCTTCGCAAACGTACGCCATTCTAATGCGGCCTAACGCAGCGTGTTGCTGACCTTTCCAAGACTTCTCTTACGCCAGCACCCGACTCCTCACATCCTATGCTTTATCATAACAATTCCACCCGGTAATTTTCTATGCTGCTGATTCCACTTATCGTTATCGCCCCTACCCCAGATACCCCGTTTTCAATGACCCTTTTGCATATCAACGCGTTCCCTTGCCTGCATTTTCTTTCCTCTTCTTCCCACTTCATCTTCACTCGCTAGTCTTCAGGCTAGCCGGTCTCATGGCCTATCCACCGCCCCCGGTCCTCGTCTCCTTCACCCCCTGCACCCATCTTCCGGCTACGACGCCGCCTCCGCCCCCGCGCGCAGGCCCGTTGCCCTTCACGGCGCCCGGCCTTCGCCTGCTATTCTTATGAAGCGGCGCGGCGCGCACACAAAGGGCGGGGCGCGGGTGAATGTCTCCGTGGCGGCCCTTCCGGCGCTCTTGAGTTGCGGCCCTCGCCCTCCCCCCTCCCCCTCCTCCGCTCCGCCAATAAATGACGAGGATGGATTAATTATTCGCACTGGGGAATAGAGAAGCTAGAGGACGAATATGTGAAATAAAAGTGTAATCCAGACTGAGACTAATAATCTGTGTCGATGTCATTAGTGCGAAAAATATTAATGGCAGTTTTAGAAATCGTTTAGGCCAAAAATGGTTTTGACCTCTATAAATTTGAATTTCGGCTAGTAGTTCCTGTTTTTGACTTCATCTCTACGAGGCTGAAGTAAATTTCTCTTTGCTTGGTATTTTCTACTATTAGTATGAGATCATTAGAGAAAAATCCGATTCTCTTTCCTCTGAGAAACTAAGCTTTGGTACGCGAGTATATTCATTGCTCCCAACGAAATGTCCGAAAACATATCATTATTGGATTTGTCTCTCATACTCTCGGTCAACAGTACGGATTAATTCCAGCATGTTATTCTTGTTCGTAATTCTGTGTAAGTTGATATCGGATAAAGTGTGAAACCAAGCAACGGTCAAGTAGAAAATTAGAAATTTTGCTCACCAACATACACACCCTTTGCGACGAGCCAAACACGATGTGAAAATTCTCCGATAGTAATTCTCTCTCCAATTCTCTGGATGGGAATAGCAAACATTCATTAACAGCAACGGTATAACATATCACAAACAACAATTTCGATTGGCACAAGACGTTTAGACTAATCGTTAGCAGTTTCAAATGCATAACATTCAAATTTGCATTTTTCTTAGAATTATCATATTATTTCCGTTTTGTAACAATTTGTCAGTGGGGCCTTAAAATTCTTGCTATTGCCTATTGTGTTTGTTTGTCTCGTGGCTATCTTTCCCCTTCCATGTTTTCTCTTCTTGTTGCTGACACACTCAGCCTTTACAGTACCTCCTTTCTCTCCCTCCGTCTCCCTCTCCCCCCCCCTCTCTCTTCTCTCATCTCTTCTCTCTCTTCGCTGCCTCTGCCTCTGTGTGTTCCCGTGCGGGTTGAAAAACACGCCACGACATAACACTAAATACGGTTTTTGTCCCATAAGATAGAAGCACCTTCCTTTCGTGCTTTCCGGCACTTCCCCGTCCTTCTTATCGAGCTTTCCTGTTCTCTACGCTTCGAGAGCTGCGCCTCAAAAGTAGGCGTCCTGAATAGTCAGATCCGTTTACCGCTCTCGCCTCCGATGAGAGTTTGGATGAGCGGTGACATGCGCCGAGGCTGCCGCTTCTTCCGAATTGCCGGCGACGACCGGCGTGCGACGCATGCTATTGGCCCGTTGCGGGCTCTATGTTTTCGCGCGGCGCGGTTTGCACCGGACCTAGGAAGCTGCTTTCCCGTGAAAATGTATTTTACGCTTTTTGCGTAATGATCCATTTCTGCGCTCTGCCACCCGCTGGCATCAGCCCTCTTGTGCGGAAGGTGCACTACGACTCGGGGCTAATCCCGAGAATGTGAAATAGAATAGGTTTTTTACACCTCTCAATTCCCTTCTGTTTCTCTTCTCTGCTCGCATCAGACTCCGCGCTCTCCTCTCTCCGCTTCGGTCTCGCTTTCGCGTGCTCGCTTTCGCGGTCTCTGAGCATCTTCGTCATCGAGCTCTCTTCTCTCGCTCTACCAGTTCGCTCTCCAGCTGCTAGATCTTTGTGGCTGAGGGTTGACTAGGTTGATGGTTCTAAGATAACGTGTAGCAATAGATATTCCCGGTGAATTTGGCTAGTTAATGATAAAATGCAATTGGATCTTACATGTGTAGTGAAACATGCTTCGTCGACTTAATATTAGAAAAATTAATCATTATAACAAGAAGAATTAGTGAGATGAATAGATACATAAACGAACTTATATTTGCTTTTCCGGTCTTGGGGAGTTCTAGATCTAGTTCATCACATATAATGCAACTATGCATTATATACGCAGTCATATCAACATTCGCCTTATCGTCTTTACGTTCGTGTATCCTAAATTACAATCCTTGTAGGTAACGCCGCTGAAATCTCTAAACCCTTAATTCATTCGTCTCATGTTGGCGTTGCATTGGTTGTGATCATATGAAATGTTATTAAGTCATTTGGTGGATCTCGAATGTGTCAATAATCCATTGAATAGATAGGTTACATTCTTTCAGATACATAATAGATTTGAATAATTTGCATTGGCTTCTTAAGGTATCTTTTCTACATGGTTCCGCTTGTACACCTCCTATCTGGTCCCCGTGTGCACCCTGACGGCCAACTGTAAAAAAAACTATTCGTCACTCTTCTCAAGTGCAGGAACAACTAGCTCATCTATATTGGAAGTCGGCTCTGCCTTCCTTGTTCCTCCCTTCCCCACTCACCCGCCTCCCCCGTCACCTTTCATCCGCGCCTGTCGCGCCAGTCATGGACCGCCAATTTTTACAGAGGTCGAGTAAGGTTATCCTGCGCAAGCGGGATACTGAAGCGTCCGAGCATCAGGGTGCCGATACGTTCCGCGGAAAGAAATTACGTTCGCGACTCGGCGCCGGCGAGCAGTGAGGAGCGACAGGCACGCCACAAATGAAGTGCTCCGGAATCGCGCCATAATGCGGAAGCGCTGTTGTGTTAAGGGGGCGTGGGGACACCTTCACTGTCGAGCAACGAATTAATCAAGGTCACGAAAAGATCCAATCGCCACTTCTGCAGTTGAAACCTTTCATACTTATCAGCTTTTTTGTCAGGCTTAATCCATGCCCCTCCATCCGAATATGAATATTGGCTAATGAAACGTTAGATAAACAATGTAGTGAGGAAATTCAAAAAAAGATTTTATGAGTGTGTTATTCGATTATCATTACTTGAGAAATAACTTAAGTGGTCTTTTTATACGATAATTTGATGTAATTTTTAATGTAGAGTAAAATGAACCTCATTTATTAAAAATTTCGTCATAAGGTGTATTCTTGACTCGCTGGAAGTGAATATTATTATGAAAAGCAAACTACAAACAACTTCCGTATCTCACTACTGAGATATACTGTTTTTTTTGGGGGGGGGGGGATTGTAATCTAAAATTTAGTCCCTCTGGAGAAGGAAGTACGTAGAACAAGATTCTTTCAGAAACAGTCACAGTGCCCCCAACTAGAATTAGTTTTTCGGGTTTTTTGGTTTTACGTAAAAGCAATCATAATCATATTAGTTTCTTTCTGTTCTTTCCTAACGCCTCGAAGCATCTCGTCCGCTTGCACACCATTTCGTTTTTTAATATTGTAAAATTCGCATTCTTATATTTCTTCTTCTCCGTACTCTGGTGCGATCTCCCGATAAGTGTTGTGTTTTCAAATTGAGCACCTCGGAATGTTCTTGTTTTGATGTCCTTCTCTTCCTCCTGACAACCTGGCAGTTATTGCGTGCGCTGCACCTCTGGCAATTCCGCGAAGTCCTAGCGCGCCACACGCGACGGAATGCGACTAAACGGTCGGAATACGATTCCGGGTTTCCTGGCCCACCAAGCGTGCCAATCGGCATAGCGCTAACTCCTCGGATTCATGTTTAATAGTACCCGCGCCACTTCGCGCCCTGCGGAACTCGGGCTCGACAGACATAGCGACCATTCCCTCGGCGGTCGGCAGTCCTGCACGCTGGATGGAAACTTCGTTTTGCCCCCGTCCCTGCCGCTGTAGCGCAACGCGGTCGCCACCAGCCTCGCCCAACGGGTTCTTCTCTCGGTGGCTCTTTTGAACCAGCCGCTCGAGGCCTGCACCGCAGGCGCGTTTTCTGCCTCCGTCCCCCACCCGCACTACTGTCCTGCGTGTCGTTTTTTATCTCTACTTGCGAGCTGCTTATAATGTCGACGACGCATGAATAAAATTATATGTTTTATTTTTCACATTTTACTTTATCCAACCAGCCCTTTGCTTAGATCTTTTTATACGTAATATTCTTATCACTCTTTGGTATTTTCAAATCCTAGTCGCGTTCCTTTTACGGCTGTACCTTCCTTTCTTTCTCAGGTGCTTATCTTTTATCATATTTTTTTCATTACATACTATTTCTTGTAGATTGTTTTTTGCTTTCCTGTGGATTTCCCTCGATTTTAATACCTCCACACTACCGTACCAAATTTTAGTGTGGGGTGGTATTGACCCTCGAGACAGCACTTTTTAGGGAAAAGCCCATTTCATTCTGTACGTTTCTGCCTTGTAAGCATTATAAGTCCCAAGCTATTGTTGTTGTTAAATTTTCGCAGCTACTGGTGGCCGGATTTGGGTTAGCACCTTCGTCCGCCCCGCAGCGTGGGACCCGCGCTCGGGCCCGATCTCGGACGTTGGCCGCCACTACGACCGCCTCGCCATGCGAAGGGCGGAAAGGGCGAGCGCGCAGAGCAGGCGGCCTTGCGGCCATTTGTGACGCCCCACATCTGGCCGGCTTCCAAACGAAACAGAGCCCGCCACCCCCGCCGTAATTAATCTCGATCGCCCTCAGCGCGTCCCCATCGCTACCGCGCGCGCTCGCCTTACGCCAACCTTCGACGCCGCACGCCCGCGCCGCGCAGCCGGCCAGACGCCTCGCCGCGGCCCCAGACGCCTCCGTCGCCCCCCGGCTTCGAATATTGCAGCTCTGTGCTGCCTTGCCCGGGATTGCAGCGCTTCGGGGCCGGATAGAGTTCTCGAGCAACCGTTCTCGATTCTCCACCACGTTCCGCAAAACAGCTCTTTTTTCTCTACAATGTCAATTGTAACAGATTTTGTGGCAATTTCATATTTTTTTTTATTTTGGACTTCCGAAAACTTAACCACTGAAGTACTGTTTTGTTGTATTTTCTTTTGCTTATGAATGATAATTTATTCTTGTCTAATATTGAACGTTTTGAGGCCTTGTATCTTTCTGTATGAAAAACAAATCACGATATATCTTAATGATTTATTCTCTATTTTTTTGTTGGCCACTTCCTTGGTATATTTAAATTTTGTTAACATTTTGATTGATTTCTAAGTATATAGTATAATTAGAGAGTGTATTTAAAGAACAGTATGATGGCAGTTTAAACGCAGTGAACTATCCACTTATTTATGTAACTTTCCTAACAATTTTCCGCACCGTAATCAAACCTATGTGTTTGTTGAATCGGTCTTAGTTTAAAGTATCAAACACGCTGCGTCTCGGCGAGCTCATTAAAAATAGTTCCTGCTTAAGTACTTATTATTTTTATCACACCTGGGCTTTCCACTAGCCGCAGTCCTCCGTTTCATGATGAAACGAGTTTTGAAAAACGACGAATTTACGATACATGTGGGGGTGTAGGGGCGAATTGCTATACGGGCTGTCGGCAGAGAGCGGAATTTGATTTGTTTCTTGACTGTTCCCTATCTTGGTGACAACTTTGGCGAATTGGAAATAATGGCGTTGGCGCGCTGGTGGTCATAGTTTCATCGGGTTATCGCTCAGGGACATGCGCGAGATGTTTCATTGTTTGTGGTCGATCGACTGATAGCGGGCAAAAAATACGAAACGTATAACGATCGATAAAATGCCTGTTAATCGATCAACATTGGGAAAGTAGCGAGAAACTAGTTAGTCATACAGATGCAGCTGATACTCAACACGGCAAAGCGCGATCGAGGATGATAGGTTATACTCGCACAAATCTTTTAACTAGTCAAACTTACTGCTATTGATATAGCATGCTAGAAATAGCATTTGAATATTGCTTCGTTTCTTTGTGACCATAAAATGGTTACACTGTTTCTTGGTTTTGCTTAATTGTGTAAATCAATTTGTCCTCATATTATACTTGCCCATGATCTGCAAACAGCAATTCAATATGCTCCCCTGAAGGAATGCTTCGTAAAGCTTCTTTCAGATCAAATCGTATATTATCGCTTTCAATTAAATTCATATTTTTGGTGGATGGATGATGTGCGGGAGGAAAGCAATTGAGTCTCCTAAATTGAGTCTCAATGACAGAAACACGTTCGCACTTTACAGGTGAAAAAGTCTCGAAACTTCAGATTTAAGACTTCTCATGAGGGCCCGAAGTTCGCCAGGCGAATTTGTCCAAACCTCCCAGTGGGGAATGAGTGTACTTAAGATTCTAACCCCTCTATGAGATTTAGACCTTGCCGGAGAGAGAGAGAAAGAACGTAAAAGAGTAGTAGTCGGTGATCAGGTGCGCGTACGCGTGATTCTAGGGCATCTCAAATTCGTATTTGCTCCTATTTGTTAGGACTCATGGCTCGACTTGAAATCGAGCCGAAGTTTCATTTAGTATCTGAACAACGCTCGGTGAGAATCGCCACGGGAGAGAAAATTCGGAACCAAGAAAGAGGCAGGCCTCATCGCATCCCTAGCCCCGTATAGGCGAAGGTGTTCAGGCACCACGCTTTCCGGTATTCTGTTTCATCATGCGAGGACGGCTGCCGGGAAAGCCCCCGGTCAAAAGAAGGCCTTCTCCAAGCCAAGGCCCACGGCGAACGATAAGGCTTTGCGTCGCGGAATAACGCTTTGGGGATTCGTAGAAAGTTATTGTCTTCCTGGCCCGCCGCCAGGTGCTACGGGCAGGGCCACTGGTAGCGTCGGGTGGGCGGGGCCGCGGGAGGGGGCCCAGGAGTTTTCGGGTGCCGGGTCCCCGGCTTGGCCCCACTTTCCGGGGCCGACGTGCGGGCGAAATCAGGGGGAAATGGGGCCCGTAGTCGCGCGGGGAAAACCGGGCGGTTGTTAGAGAGGATACGGGAACGGGGGCACGGGAGGAAAAGACCAATTAAGAATGTTGTGGACGGACGGCCCGTGGATAAGACGGTGTGTCGCGCGCGGCGGAACCCCCTTCGCCCGCCAGGGGACCCCTGGTTTTTAATTTTTTTGAGAAAAAAAAACTCCAGGGGGAGAGGGGAAGAGGGGGAGGTTTTTTCGGGGGGAGAGGACTTCCGGAGGGGGAGCCTCTTTTTCCGGGAAGGTAAGGGAGGTCGGACCCGCGCCCTTGGGAATATTTTCCATGTTTACCCCCACGGGGTGGCGGGTTCCCCCTCGGTTTCACGCGCACTGGTTTTTGCGTTTGCCGAGTGGGACTATGAGAAAAGGGCGCGCGACGGCCACCGAAACACGATGGCTGGTCAAGGCCCATTGAACCTTAGCCGATCCGTTTCCGCCACCATTTCTCTCTCTGCGTGTTGTTTGGCGACGGGGACGCACGCCATCGGGCGGAAGCGTGTCTTTGATTGCGTATTAATGAACGGGCTCTGCTTTGTAGGGATTCACATGCCATTAGGTCGGAAACGTTTAGTTCCAGGCTGAGTGTTACATATCGGGATCGTGTTTCTGTGCGCACTCTATGTTCCGAAATGTATGGCGCATCGATTTAATCGGGCAGTAGTTTCCAGTTTTCTCTTGCGGTTGGACAATGTTGTCATTATCTTGCTGTGGGTGATAGCATATATCAGAATGCGCTGCAGAGCGCGATTCACGCTGTGGTTTCGGGAAATGTTTGAATAGTACTTATGGTGTGTGACGAGGTTACTTAAGCCATTGGGCGAAATGATGTAGAACGAAGTGTGATCTGTACTACTGTGCATAGAATACGAATCCGGAATGTGATATCAATAGCATATACATACAAGCCATTAACGCGATATTCTTAGCAATTTATTTGCGTCAATAAGCATTTTAAAGTTATACAAGTGAAATATTGTTTTATTAGTGAAAGGGTTCCCGTTATTGGATATTTTAACGCCCACTATGTACAGTTATATTATATATTTGTCTTTTGTTGGTTGTCTTTCATTTATTTCCTCAGGCCTGCTTGTATGATTTACAGGGATTGTTTTAGTGTAAATAAGAACTCAAATCACAAACACGCAAATGTAAATAACGAAAAAGAGAATGCAGATTTGTTTTGTAAGTGCGACAACAACTTTTGTAAACAACCTCTAGTTTGTCGTGGTTTTAACGTCGTAGAAATGACTATTTTATTGGGTTGTGCTTTGTAGTTCGTTACATCAATCGCTAGCTTTCTGTTACGGTTTGCCCACCGCGGCCCTGTTTCGTTCACCTGGGCAGGTATGCGTTTGTTTAGCGCCGCTTCGCCCTGCCCGCCACATAGCTCATTTCACCGGGAGCCTTTTCTCCGCGTGAGACGCGGCGTCGTGTGCGTCCTGGGAACCGCCATCTGGACGCC
>BOPP01000014.1:11647766-11671595 GCA_017312745.1 Gryllus bimaculatus | reverse complement strand
GAAAGCGGGTAGGAGGGTGGCAGGGGCTGGGGCAATGGGGGGGGGGGGCAGAGGCATGGGCGCAAACAGCGCCAAACAGCAGCGGCGCTCCTCGACGGGAACGCAGAAGCCAATAAACAAATGAATAAAGGCAAAATATTAACCCTGCAGCTCCGCTGTGGGCGCAACGCACAAACAACGATGCGGGTACGGGCTGTCGGGAGCCGGCCCCTGCCATGCTGCTTTTGCGGCGGCGGAGGGGTGTGGCGCGCGAGGGTCGGGCGGCGGCGGCCTCCAGATTGGCCGTTCCCAGGATAGTAAACGTGCGTACGGCCGCAGATCCTCGCGCGGACGAGAAAAGGCTGCCCGTTGGAAATGAGGCTAATGTGAGAGCGGCAAGGGCGAAAGCCGGCGCTCTCAAACAAACGCAAATATACCTTGCCAGGTCGGAGAGCGAATACAGGCCGCGGTGGGCAAACCGTTGAACCGAAAGCTATGCGATTGAATGTAACGATACTTAGCAAGACGACAACCACAATAAAAATAGTCCATTTCTACGAACGTATACAAGAACAACACACGATACAAAAAACTAGAGGTTTATGTTATTTTTTGTTCTTTTTATAATTAGTTTTTTTTTGTTTTATTAATTTATTATCCTTTTTTTTTTTTTTTTTTTGTTTTACAAAAGTTTTTGATTGCTGCAACTTTTACAAAACAAAATACTGCCATCTCTTAGTTGTGGGTGTCGTTATTTTACATTTGCTGTTTGTCGATTTGAGTTCTTATTCCTACACGAGGATAATCACCTGTTAATCATACACAGGTCAGGCCTGAAAGGAATAGAAATGGAAGACAGACAACAAAAGACAAAATATATAATATACTGTAACATCGTGGGCGTTAAAAAATATCCAATAACGGGAACCTTTCACTCAATAAAACAAATTTCACTTGAAAAAACTTTAAAATGTTTTATTGAGCGTCAAATAAAATGCTAAGAATATCGGTTAATGGCTTGTATGTATTGCTGTTGATATCACATTCCGGATTCGTATTCTATGCATCACACTGTCGTTCTGGCATCATTTCGCCGGCAATGGCCTTAAGTAACCCTCGTTCCACACACCATAAGTACTTATATCATAGACATTTCTACACCGAACCAACAGCGTGCAAATCGTGCTGCCTGCGCAGCCGTCAATCTGATATATGCTCATCCCCACAGCAAGCATACATGACAACATATGTACGAACGCAAAGAGAAAAACTGGAAACGTACCTTGGCCCGTATTAAATCGATGCGCCCTATACATTTCCAGAGAACATGTAGAGTGGCACATGAACTACGATCCGAATGTAAACTCGAGCCTGGAACTAAAGCGTTTCCGACCTAATGGCATGGTGAAGCTCCGCTAACAAGAGCATGATGCCCGTTCAATTGTAATACGAGATCTACGAACGGCTAGACTGCTCCGCCCGATGGGTTGCGTCCCCCTGTCGCAAGCCGCGCGAGGAGCGGGGAGAGGTCAGCGGGCAAAGAGGGGTGGCGCCGCCGCTATCCACTACGCCGCCCGCGCCCCCGCAGTCCATCAACGAGCGTGATGCGGTACTGTCTTAGCGGCCGGGCCGCGCCCGCGGCGCACAGCTGTCCGCGGGAATGAGCGATAGGTAGCATTGTTCGAGGCCCTAAGATTCGAAGGTGCGCGTTAATTGTCCGCGCGATCTGACTCAATCCCTCCGCGCGAGCGCGACATTTATAGTCACCCGCGCCCCCCCACGCCCTGCCTGCCCTCGCCGATCTCGCCACCGGCGCCGCTCCTCGTCTCGCATCTCGCGACCAACTTTTTTTCGCCATGGCCGCTAGCCTTTTGTGAATCTTTCAATTCAGCTCGGGTTCATTTGTATCACTCTACGTCTTGCACAATACGCGCCGTTCAATACCAATCTTTCTTTTAAGATATATTCCGCACTATTTATTATTTATAATCACTGAAATAACTCACATCTCCGAATATCTTTTATCTTCGCTTCTCAACTGTATTTTTAATTGTAATTTTCTCTTTGACAGAAACTTTATAAGAGCAACATTGCTATTCCGTTCGCGCTAGAGAAATAGCCGCTTTCCCTCTGGCGCAGCCGATTTATTTCCTCTTTTTTGAAACATTCATTCGATATTCTTTTATCTATGGCTTTTCGAAGCCTTTGGCAATCGGAGGATGAAGGCGCTTTGATGATATACGAATATAAGGGAATCAAACTAAATCAAAAAATTAAAAATATAATCACTGACTTTTTTTGTACATTAATTCAAATAAAACGGCGTAGCCGTTTCCTCAGTAAGATGTAGGACGTTTACCATGGTGTGAACATAACCTCAAGCGCGCCCCGGAATCGCAATGAAGAGACACTCTTCCACCAATTAGTTCATGCGCCACAACATCAATCAAGAGGTTTCGACGCGGTAGGTGTTAGGACGTCCCGCTATCCTTCCCTTACTCCTCCTCATGGCTGCGCCACTACCCACGCCGCAGTGCTCCCGGGGACGGCCTACAGGGCGGAGTCTTCTACCGCCTCCAGCGTTTTCGTCGTTTGTTCAGGCCGGCTCGTTAGCGACGGCGTCGATAAATCGCCGTTGGGCGAGGGACGAAACGGGCGCGGCGCGGTGAGGCCAGAGCGAGGCCGAGAAGGGCGAAGCAGAGCGGACGATCGCTGAACGCGCTTACGAGATGGAGCCGCGGGAGAGTGGCGCCGAGGCGATAAAGCGCCGCTCCGATAGCGCCCGGGGAGCCCGCGGCGCAATGCTCTCATTTACTCGTTGGCGCCGGGTGGTGGCTAGGGTGTGTCACATCGCGAAAGGGGCAGGGGGGAGGGGGAGAGCAGCGGGGGCTGGGGGCTGGCCCGGACGGTAAGCGGCAGGAACAGGCAGAGAGGATCGCCGGAGTGCAGATATCTGCGTTCGCGCGGGGCCGCAGCAGATTCATAATTCGAGGAACATCAAAGGCGACCGGCACCGGGGGAACGGGGGTCGCGAGGAGAGAGGGCGGGGGCGGTTGTGGCGTCGAGGCGCGTGCAGGCAGCAGGATAAAGCTCATATTCTGCTGCGCCGCGAAAACTTAGGAAGCAGTCGCGCATCGAGATCACCCGGCTCGCACCGATCATTCTGGCGCGCGGCGGAGGGCGAGGCGGAGGCGGCAGGGGCGCAGGCCCGCCCGCCGCAGCACCGACTTTCCCGAAGGCCGTCGCTCCCGACGCCCGCCGCCGGGTCGCGCCGCGCCCGCGAAATATCCGCCCGACGGGTCTATCTGCCCCCCGCCGAGCTGTCGATGAATTATCCGGAGGCTGGCTCGGAGGGCGACGCAGCAGCGGCCTCACGACGCCCCGTCCGCCTTCTCGCACTCGCGTTTATATTGCCCGAGAATTACCAGCCATATAAACGTCGCGCCCGCCAGACCGCCATTGCGAGATGACGTCGCCCGCAGAGACGAGGGGAGAAGCGCTCGGTGAGAGGGGGGGGGGTGAGGGAAGGCCGCAAAGAAGCTGACGTCGTTTACCTCCGGAAGAGGAAGACGCGGGCAAATAAGCCATGTGACAGTTTGCGGTATGACTTTTACAACAGTGGGTTAGATGTTTTTGCCGTGGGTGAATGCATAGAAAGCGATTTAACGTAGACGAAACTCACTAAATATGACGAAAACAAAGTATATTGTAAGAAGTAAAATTTGAAAAATGAGATAGCGAAGTACAACACTACCGTTCTCGGGAATAGAAATCGAGTAGGCAAAAAAAATTAAAAGGACAAACACAGCACCGTATCTCAAGAGAATTCCACTAAAGAGAGAAGGATAGTGGGGATGGAAAGGGGGTAGAGATTGATTGATTTGATTGGCGGTTCGGGCGCTTCATTAGTCCTCGTAGTGCATTTTTTTATCGTCTGGGCGTGACGGGTGATCTTCCCCCCCGCAGTTTGTTGAATGTAGTCGGCGTCGACCCACACATCTACTAGAGGGTTTTTATCCAAATCCAGGTATCTTTCATCAAGGGGCGACAACCCAAACAATGGGCAAAGAAGGTAGGGGAAGAAGAAGGAAATATCGCGGCTCTACTATGGGGCACAGCAACACAGAAATTTTCTGGAAGAGAAAGGGACAAAGATCATTGTAATTGCTCTGGCCTCATTCCGCTCTGGAGTTGATCGAAAAAAAAAACACGCAAAATCTACCGATCAGAGCAACCAGCCGCTAGGATTCTCCTACAGGCAGCAGCTGAAATTCGACCTACCCTCTGTATCTAGTATCGAAATCAAGCCACCGCCGGGATTCGACCCTAGACCTCCGTGTCTGAGACATTGGCAGTGACATCTCCGCTCCCGCCCACGCCCATACCAGCGACTGCACCTTCGCGTGCGACGACAAGTCGCTGCGTGGATGTCTGGCGTTGAAGTATTCATCTCCGCCGCCGTCACCCTTGAGGGAACTGCGGGACTGCCCGCCTGGTGTGACGTAGAAGTAGCACCTAGCGATGTTGGCGCATGCGATAGATACTCACGGCCTAATTTGGTTTGAGTACGTACCAAAAATGGGTCATACGGCGAACGTGATTTTATCATTAACATATGCTAAAGCGCTTATTTAATATTTATTCCTAAGACTTTTATTATGGTTTGTGCTTCTTATTTCTGACAGTTGTTGCTCTTATTTTTATCGTTATTTCTTTCATTTAATAGATTACATATTTTAGTTTAGTTAATTTCATTGAGTTTCCGTGTTGTTTTTAGGATGTGTGCATTGCATACACATAATATGAAATTGAAATGAAGCATTAAATTCAATTGAATGCAGTTAAATTGAATTGGAAGTTGATGAAGTTTAAAAATGTAAAAAGTTTGCTTATAGTATTCTGAATATATGAATCTCAGTAGATCACACTTATATGTACCAGAAATAATATAATCTCGGTTAGTCTTGAAGCTCGTCTATTTTGTTTTTAAAGACCAGCGATTAGTATCCTCTGGCGGGCGCGTTATAGGCTTACCGTTTACGAGGCTGAGAGCAGCGTGGGTAGCGGGATGCGGGGCAGGCTAATCGATGTGGAATTTTAAATGCACCGGAGCGTCGTCGGGCGGCGCTTCTGCACTCAACAGGTACGGGGGCGGGGGCGCGCGGGGCCGCGCGGGCAGGTAACGCAGCCCATCGACCGCCTCCTGCTGGGCCTCTCCTTTTCTTCGGTCGCGCATCTGTTTACCTGCGACTAGTCCTGACCTAGGTCCGTGGAACTCACCCATCTCTGAGTTACGTCACTTTCTTTTAAAGCGAAACTTCTTTTGGTCGCAGGTAGAACAAATTCGCCTGAATCGGACGAAAAGAGAACGGCGCAGTTGTTCTCGTTGTGGCCGAATTCGGGGGTGGTTGCGCTGCTGCATGGAGCGCGCAGAAGCGTCTATTTACCCGATCAAAAGGATTCGGTCGCCTTGCAACTTATTCTACGAATGTTTTCTCGTGGACAATTAGTGTTAGTCAAGTTTTTCAAAAATAAGTTTTCCATTTATCGCAGCATGAGGTCACAAGTAGACGATTGCTAATTTTTCGAAGTAAATATGACTCGTAAATTTTTTTATTGTATGCATGTCTTTACCTCGCCGTTACCTGCGCTAATTTTTGTTAATCGATGGATCGCTTGTTAGATTTTATTACATTACATAACAAACGTTAACGTGATATTTAGAATGTTGTCATTTATAAAATTCATGCATTAAAATTACGATGTATTTGTTATTGCGTTTTACGTAAATTTAACTGCAAAATGACGCAGTCTCAGCATTTTAATTCACTTGTAACAAATGAAGTATAATGAATAAAAGAAAAAGAAATAGTTTATTTAGTGTTACAAAAGACAATAATTTCGCATTTCATCTTCACTAAGTGGTTTTTGCAGACCAACTTCACTAGGTGGTTTACAAAATGAGTTTTGTAGATTCTATCTCAATCCATTAAAGTCACTGAACAAAGTTTTAATTGATTTTTTGTGACGAGAAGAGAAAAAAATATTATTTTGTTCATTTAAATTTCAAAATATACGCTCTCATTTTCGGAATATGTGTGATGCAGTCATAAAACATTGCAACTTCTTAATATTAGATATCTGGTTACATAATGAGGAAAGGCTAGAAGTTTTTAACTTCAGTTCTGTTGTGCAATTTACACGAACAGAATTTGACGTTTAATGTCAGGCCTGGAGCAGAAGTTCCTGATAGGGCTATATGGCGACTCCTTTCATGGCCATATGTGTGCAAGAAGCCAACGCCCTGGGCTTCTAGTTACATGAATTGGTGACATTTGTGCCGCAAATGCCAGTTGGAAAATGGGCGAATGATTACGATGCAGGCCATCATATCAATCAATATACATGTTAATGAATATCTCTGAAATTGTTCATGAAGTCTTGTCGTATTCAATTGAAGGCGCAGCATTCGAGATTATACGTGTCTATTTCAATGTCGTTTTCAATTTATATGAAGTACAGCCGTTGATAAAAGTTTTGGAAGGAAAATTTCATTTATGTAGGAAGGTAAAACTAACAATCCATCAACACAGAAAGAAAGAAGGAGAAATTTTGTTTTCTTCATTACTTCAACAAAAAGTATCTCCTCGTGTTATCAATTTGACCTCCCGTAGGGTCACCTCTAAGTGATGTGATGAATTCAGATTATCTGCAATATTTGCATTTCTTGCAGCATTTCCCTTATCTTTATAAGCGTTATAGAATTCCTTCACTTGCTGTCGTGAAGCGATATCTCTACGGATTTTGGGCTGCCGCTTTCTCATTCAATTGAAGCAAATCTCGAGTTGGATTACGCGCGCACTTGCAGATGTCGAGGATTACCGAGGAGCGACAAAGTCTTGCGGCGAATGCGATTCGCATCTCTGATCACCCAAAGCCGCGACTCCGGCAGCTGACGCGGCTTTCGCTGACTTTGCGAGCGGCAGCGCAAGAAGCGCGCGCGCCATCCTCCACAAATCTCGTGAGGTTCTTCTTCCGGCTCCCGCGGCAATCTTTCCCATTCGTCGCGCCAGCTCGTTGCGCCGTGACCTGGCCCCGAGTGTGCCTTCGAAGCCGAATGTGTAGCGTCGTGTCCTGTAGTACACAGGGAATACGTAACTACGCTCGATTGAGAATTAATCCTGAGGAAGACATGACGGATTCGAACGTGAATTCGTCTCCCTAATTACATCGGGGAGAGCGTTAACGACGTGCACTAAATCCAACTACCAGGCGAGTTTAATTATTTCGGTTATTACCTGTTTCAGTCGTTTGATATTCCTCCCGAACTCGAGATAGATGAACGCCTGCACTCTAATAATAATACATGAGTAATTTTTGCGTCGACATAACTCGTTTTTTTATGTTCACTTTTATTGCGTCCAAGGATTCAGAGGATAGATTTACTTAATCAAAATAATATAATGATTCTCATGATTAATAAATTTGAATGTAACTAAACTTTTATCCTTAAAGCTATTTGTAAATATTACCTTAATATTTTGATGTTCTTTTCACTTTCAAACCCTTTTGCTCGTATCAGTCACGTGCCAAAGTCGTTGAGGTGTGGCGCGGAAACCGGGGCGCTATGCTATTATTATATCTGCGCCTACAAATTATTTCTTCGCTTTCTTAGCTGTGACCTTCGCAACGTACG
This sequence comes from Gryllus bimaculatus, assembly GCA_017312745.1. Classification (NCBI taxonomy): domain Eukaryota; kingdom Metazoa; phylum Arthropoda; class Insecta; order Orthoptera; family Gryllidae; genus Gryllus; species Gryllus bimaculatus. The sequence continues at coordinate 11,663,920 of BOPP01000014.1, read as the reverse complement.
CCATTCTAACTGCGGCCTAACGCAGCGTGTGCTGACCTTTCAAGACTTCTCTTACGCCAGCACCCGACTCCTCACATCCTATGCTTTATCATCATTTCCACCGGTATTTTCTATGCTGCTGATTCCATTATCTTTATTCGCCCTACCCCAGATACCCCGTTTTCATGACCGTTTTTGCATATCACGCGGTCTCCTTTGCCTGCATTTTCTTCCTCTCTTCCCACTCATCTCCTCGCGACTTCAGCTGGGTCGTCACGGCCTCCACCGCCCCCGGTCTCGTCTCCTTCCACCCCCTGCACCCACCTTCCGGCTACGACGCCGCCTCCGCGCCGCGCGCAGGCCCGTTGCCCCGGCGCCGCGGCCTTCGCCTGCTATCTTTATGAAGCGGCGCGGCGCGCACAAAGGCGGGGCGCGGGTAATGTCCCGTGGCGCCCTTCCGGCGCTCTGAGTTGCGGCCCTCGCCCCCCCTCCCCCTCCTCCCGCTCCGCCAATAATGACGAGGAGGATTATTATCGCACGGGGGATAGAGAAGCTAGAGGACGATGTGTGAAAAAATGTAATCCAGACTTGAGACTTAATCTGGTGACGATGTCATTAGTGCGAAAAATATAATGCAGTTGTAGATCGTTTAGGCCAAAATGGTTTTGACCTCTAAAATTGAATTTCGGCTAGTAGTTCCTGTTTTGACTTCTCTCTACAGGCTGTGAACTTTGGTATTTCTACTTTAGTTGGTGCATTAGAGAAAATCCGATTCTCTTTCCTCTGAGAACGTAAGCTTTGGTACGCGAGTATATTCTGCTCCAACGAAATGTCCGAAAACATGCATTATTGGATTTCTCTCATACTCTCGGTCAACAGTACGGATTAAATTCCAGCATGTTATTCTTGTTCGTAATTCTGTGTAAGTTGATATCGGATAAAGTGAAACCAAGCAACGGTCAAGTAGAAAATAGAATTTTGCTCCACCAACATACACACTTTGCGACGAGCCAAACACGATTGAAAATTCTCCTATAGTAAATTCTCTTCCAATTCTCTGGATGGGAATAGCAAACATTCATAACAGCAACGGTAAACATATCACAAACAAATTTCGATTGGCACAGACGTTGAACTAACTGTTCAGCCGTTTCAAATGCATACATTCAAATTGCATTTTCTGTAGAATTATCATATATTTCACGTTTTGTAACAATTTGTCAGTGGGCCTTAATTCTTGCTCTTTTTGGTTTGTGTTTGTCTCTGTCTATCTTTCCCCTTCCATGTTTCTCTCTGCTTCTGACACACTCAGCCTTTCAGTACCTCCTTTCTTCTCCCTCCGTCTCCCTCTCCCCCCCCCCCTCTCTCTCTCTCTCTCTCTCTCTCTGCCTCTCTTTCTGCTTTCCCGTGCGGTTGAAAAACACGCCACGACATAACACTAAATACGGTTTTGTCCCATAAGATACGAAGCACCTCCTTCGTCCTTCGCACTTGCCCCGTCGCTTCTCGGCTTCCTTGTTCTCTCGCTTCTGAGAGCTGCGCCTCAAAAGTAGGCGTCTGAATAGCAGGTCCGTTTACCGCTCTCGCCTCCGATGAGTTGGATGGAGCGGTGACAGTCGCCGAGGCTGCCGCTTCTTCGAATTCCGGCGACGACGCGCATGCTCGTTGCGCGCTCTATTTCTCGCCGACGCGTTGCACCGACAGAAGCGCTTTCCCGGAAAATGTATTCCTTTGCGTATGATCTCTGCGCTCGCCACCGCTGCACCGACCTGTTTGCGGAAAGGTGCTAACATCGGGGCTCCAAGAAATGTAGGTTTTTACTCAATCCTTCTGTTTTCTCTCTCGCTCTCGCTCTCGCTCTCGCTCTCGCTCTCGCTCTCGCTCTCGCTCTCGCTCTCTCTCTCGCTCTCTCTCTCGCTCTCGCTCTCGCTCGCTTTGCTAGAGGATGTACTGGGTTGAATGGTTCTAGATACGTGTAGCATAGATATTCGTGATTTGCTGTTGAAAAAATGAATGGAATTAGAGTGAACATGCTTCGTGACTTATCTAGAAAACATTAATTAAGAAATTAGTGGAAGAATAATTAATAAACGAATTAATTTGCTTTCGTCTTGAGTCTCTAGATTCAGTTCAAAATACTAACATTTTATCCGTCATCACATTCCCTTATCATTTACGTTCGTGTATCCTATTACATCCTTTGTAGGTAACCCGCTAACTTAAACCCTATTCATTCGTTGCATTGTTTGGAGTTGCATTGCGTTGTTTTGTCATAATTGAAATAGTTTATTAGAGTCTACATTTTCTTCTCAGAATATCAAATATCCCATTTAAGATTTCTGGAAATATTATTTGCATTGCTTCTTAGTATTTTTCTCATCGTTCCGCTTGTAAACCCATCTGTCGGTGCACCTGACGCCAAAAAAACCTCTCAGCTCTTCTCAGCGGCACTACGCTCTCTATTGGAATGTCGGCTTCTGCCTTCCTTGTTCCCTCCCCCTCCCCCTCCCCCGTCACCCTCGCGCCTCGCGCGCATGTGACCGCTCTGTTATTTACGAGGGTCGTAAGTCATGCGCCGGCGCGAGCGAATCGAAGCGGCGGCTCGTCGCGGAAAGAAATACGTTCGCGACTCGGCGCCCGCAGCGAGCGACGACGCCCAAATGAAGTGCTCCCGGAATCGCTTTGTAATGCGAAGCGCTGTTTGTTAAGGGGGCGTGGAACCTTCACTGTTGAGCACGGAATTATCAGGTACGAAACAGAAATCCGCCACTTCTGCGTGAACCTTCATATCTATCAGCTTTTTTCAGGTAATCATGCCTCTCATCCAGTAATTTGATTGGAAGAAAGAATGTGTGAGGAAAATTAAAAAAAGTATGAGTGGGTTTATTCGTTATCTTCTTGGGAATACTTAATGGCTTTTTACGAAATGAAAATTTTAATGAGATGAATTTTTAAAAATTGTAAGGTGTTTCTGACGCTGAAGAATATTATATGAAACAAACAAAATTCGTTCTACTATGTACTTTTTTTTGGGGGGGGGGGATGTAATCTAAAATTTAGTCCCTCGAAAGGAAGTTAGAAAAAGATTCTTTCAGAAACCAGCCCCAAACTAGAATTGTTTCGTTTTTTGGTTACGTAAAGCAATAACATATAGTTTTTCGTTTTGTCTACGCTTAAGCACCGTCGCTTCACGATTCTTTTTTATTTGTATGTCGTTTTCATTATATTTTTCTTGCCGTATCGTGGTGCGTCTCCGAAGTGTTTGTTTTCAAGATTGAGCACTCGGATGTTGTTGATTCTCTCTTCCCCCGACACCTGGCAGTTTGTGCGCTGCACCTCTGCATCCGCGAAGTCCTAGCGCGCCACACGCGACGAATCGCACGCGGCGGGAATCGAATTCCGGACCCTGACGACCCCGCGCCCGCGCCCGGCGCAACTCGCTCGAATCAGGTAAATTAGCAGACCCACTTCCTGCGCGGCGGGCGCGCGCTTCCGGCACGCTGATTGGAAACTTCGTTTGCCCCCGTCCCTGCCCTAGCGCAAGCGCGTCCGCCACCAGCCTCGCCCACGGTTCTTCTCTCGGTGGCTCTTTTGACCAGCCCGCTCGAGGCCTTGCACCGCAGGCGCGTTTCTGCCCCCCCCCCCGCACTCTTTCCTGCGTTGTTTTTATTCTCTTGAAAGTGCTTAATCGTCGACGACGCTGTAAATATGTTTTTATTTTCACATTTTACTTTCTACCAACCAGCCTTTGCTAATCTTTTATATACGTATTTCTTATCACTCTTTTGGTATTTTCAAATCCAGTCGCGTTCCTTTACGGCTTACTTCCTTTTACTCAGGTGCATATCTTTTAATATTTTCTTCATACTATTTCTTTAGTTTTATGCTTTCCTTGGATTTCCTTGATTTAATACCTCCACACTACCGACAAATTAGTGTGTGGTATTGACCCTCGAGACACGCCTTTTGAGCCATTTCATCTGTCTTCTGCTGTAGCATATAAGCCCTATTAGTGTTTTAAATTTCGCACTGAGACGTTGAGGATGTAGCACTCGTCCGCCCCGCAGCGTGGCCCGCGCTCGGCGCTCTCGCGTTGGCGCCACTCGACCGCCTCCAGCGAAGGGCGGAAAGGGCGAGCGCGCAGGCGGCGGCTGCGGCCACTTTGTGACGCCCACCTGCTCGCTTCCAACCAAACGAGCCCCCCCCCCCGCCGTAATTCGCGATCGCCCTCAGCGCGCCCTCGTCGCCCGCCGCCCGCCCTTGCGCCACCCGACGCCGCCGCGGCCGCGGCCGCCGCAGGCCCGGCAGACGCCTCCGCGGCCAGCGCTCTATGCGCCCCCCGCTCCGATTGCAGCGCTGCGTGCGGGGGCAGGTAGAGTCTCGGCACGTTCTCGGTTCACCACTCCGCAAACACTCTTTTTTCTCAATGTCATTGTACAGTTTTTGTGCAATTTCATATTTTTTTTTATTTTGGACTTCCCAACTACCACTAGAACTGTTTGTGTTTCTTTTGCTTATGATGAAATTAATTCGTCAATATTGACGTTTTGCTGTATCTTTCTGTATAAAAACCAAATAGATATCTTAAGATTTTTCTCGATTTTTTGTTGCCTTCTTTATTTAATTTTTATAACATGTTGTTATTCTAAGTATATAAATGTAATTAAATTATATCATTGTAAAAACGATGATGCAGTTTAACCAGTGAACTATCCACTATTAATGTAACTTTCCAAATTTCGCACCGTAATAAACCTATGTGTTGTTTGATAATGGCTTGTTAGTCACATGCGTGCCACGTATTTAAAATAGTTCTGCTAATATTTATTTTCCCACCTGGGGCTTCACTAGCCGCAGTCTCCCGGTTCTGATGAAACGAGTTTGAACGACGAATTATGGTCACTGTGGGTGTAGGGCGAATTGCTATCGGCTGTCGCAGGAGCGTGATTGATTTGTTTCTTGGACTGTTCCCTGGTGACAACGGCGATTGGAAATAATGGCGTTGGCGCGCTGGTGGTCATAGTTCATCGGGTTATCGACAGGACATGCGCGAATGTTCATTAAGTTTGTCCGACTAAGCGGAAAATACGAACGTAACGATCGAAAATCCTGTTTTCAGCAACATGTGGGGAGTAGGAGAAATGTGTCATAGGTGCGCGAGCCAACACGGGCAGCGCGAATCAGGTTTGATAGCACAACTTTTACTAGGTCAACACTGCTATAGATATAGCTCTAGAAATAATTTGAATATTGCTGTTTCTTTGTGACATAAAATGGTTAATGTTTTTGCTTTTTAAATTAATATTGTCTCATATTATTACAGTACCTGCAACGCAATTCAAAATGCCCCTAAGGAATGCTTCTAAAGCTCTTCAGATCAAATCGATATTATCCTTTCAATTAAAATAATTTCTTTGATTGAAGCATTGTCTGTAAATTGAGTTTAATGACAAGAAACACTTCCTTTACTTAGAAAAGTCTCAACTTCAATTTTTAACTTCTTCAGAGGCGAAGTTCGCAGCGAATTTCAATCTCCTTCAGTGGAGTAAGATTCTACCTCTATATTTAACTTGCAAGAAATAACGTGGAGGGAATTAGCACTTCGGAACCGTTCAGGTTATCTTCAAATTGATTGCTTATTTTTAGACTCTGCTCACGAAATTCGAAGTTTCTTTAGCTACTTGGAGAATCGCCGCGGAGGAAAATCGAAAGACGCCTGCCCCTGCTCCTGCCCCGAAGCGAAGGTGTTCGCCCGCTTCCGACTGTTCATCATGCGAGTGCGGAAGCCCGGCGGCCTCGGCAGGCACGGCGTTGCGGATGACCTGGATTCGAAAGTTGGCTCCGCGCCGCCAGGTGCTCGGCAGGCACTGTAGCGTCGGGGGCGGCGGAGGGCAGTTCGGGGCGGCCGCCTGGCCGGGGCGAGCGGAACAGGGGAAAGGTGTCGCGCGGGAAACCGCGGGAGAGGAGCGAACGGCCACGGAGAGGAAGACAAAAGACGAGCGGCGAGAGAAAGACGGAGGGGGAACTCCCAGACCGGTTTTAATTTGAAACTCCAGAGGGAAGATTGACTCGAGGGACTCTTCTGGAAGTATCGACCGCGCCTGATCAGTCCCCACGGGGCTGGTTCCCCTCGTCAGCGCACTGGTGCGTGCCCAGGGGAAAAGCGCCGCGCCACCGACCACTGCTGGTTCAAGTGCCCGTTGAACCTTAGCGGATGCCTTTCGCCACCGATTTCTGGACACTAGTCTTTGTTGGTAAAATTGTAACATTAAGACGACCAAATTGGGAGTGATATTTCTTCCTACTATTTCACTCTTCTTTACATTACCAAACGTTTTAATTTTGTGCAACTTATTGTTATTGCTTTTATTACTAACTGCTAAGTGAAAACACTCTCTATTAATCGTTAAGTTATCTGAATTTCATTTAAGTTGCTTTACTATAATAGTTCCAATTGTTATTTTTAAATAAGGTCTTAGATAATTTATTACAATGAAGTAATTTTAAACAGAAATAGATGGAGAAGATATGTCGTCGACAACAGGTTCTGCATCTTCACCTCCTCTTTTAAACAAGTTAGAAATGCGTACTTCTCGTAAATAAACGCTCTTCGACTTCCTTAGCCTCGAATATGAGACTTAATTCAAAAAATAATTCTGTAACCTGAACTAAATATAACGATTTCCTTATAAATAATGGGTTTACATTTCATATTTCTTCCGCTAAGAAAACAATATAATTCTTCAACACCTGAAAAGAAATAAACTACTGCACCAGGCACTAGTGTAGATGTCTATTCCTGCAAAAACCAGCGAATTCTGGCTACAACAGGAGCTGCCTAACTCGAGAATCATGTCCTTGAGTAACGGACTTAAATACCAATACAAAATTGAATTTCTTTCCTCTGAATTTCGTCTCTCTTTAAACAAGATGATCCATGAATTGAACCTGTCATTCGGAGTCTCAACGGTGCCTTTTCTAGTTTAAGGTCTACAGAATTATTCTCTATATTTTTGTCAATGGAGATACCTAAATATCGAAGGCAGGCATTGTCGTCAAAGATGTACGAATTTTTAGCTCTTTGGAAGGAGGAGCCAAGGATGTAAATTTTGTTTTCTACGAAGTGTAGGGCCATATTTGCTCTTTCTCGTGTAAGTAGTATAGAGAAAATTATATTTTACGATGTAGACAAAATGTTTTAACTTATTGATACTATTAAAGTTGTATTTTCAAGATTTATAGTACTGGTAAACATATTGCCAAATTAAATGAAAAAATGAACCATGTTCCTTAATCGGAGATATAGTAAACTAGGTGAATAAAAGCTCGAGAGATATTATCGTTACTCTAGAATAACCTACAATGCGTTTCAAGTAGTTTTGTGTAATCAATTTATTATTTTTATTTTTTAGATTAAAAAATAATAGAATATTCGAATTTGTTATCCTAACCTAAACGGTGTGTTTACATATTGATAAAAGTCATTTTATAAATTGAATATCAGTCAAGCGAAAACTCGTTTCGCTGATGAAGGAGACGGGAAAATAAGACGGCGGCGCCTCGAACCTGGCTCTTCCGCGTCCCCGCCGTGGACCGCCCCAAGAGCAAGAGCCAGCGACAGGCGACAGCCGGCGCGGCGTGGATGAGTAATAAGCGGCCCCGCCGAGCTGCTTTTTTTGCGCATTAAGGAGATTGCTTATTTAGCGAAGGAAACCGCGTTCTCCCGACGGGTCGGCCAGCGCCGCCCTCCTCCCCGCCGCTCGCCCCACGCCCCTCGCACGCGGCCCCGCGTCCGGCGCCGTGCGCCCGCGAGACACGAGCGGCCATCGGCCACTGCCCTGCCGTCCATTTGTCTCGCCGCCGTAATCTGCTTTATCCGCAACCCGTCGACGTTCTGATTCCCATTTTACATTTCGTTAATGCACGCGACGATGGTCCTCTCGTTGTAACAATGTTCCGGAATTATTTCCCGGGCAAAAACTTTCCTTCGCGGCACCGGAAAAAAAGCAGGCCATCTCTGCCATTTCTCTTGCACCGCATTTTCTTGTAATATCCCGAGATTTCGGGACGACATTTTTAATTTTATTAATGCGTTCATTGTCCCAGCTTGGTATAAAACTGGCGGTCTGCGGCTGTACTGGCTCTTTCGGTTCTTCGTTGAGAGAATAAAAGCACACAGGAAGTTTATTGTACGGTCGGATAAAACCGAGCCCCGGGAGGGGGGGTCTTTCTCTGAAATTCGCGGTTTGATTTCCGCTTCCAAAGGCCTCCGTCGGATATCTTGCCATCTGGTGGTAGTGTGTGTGAGGGTATCGCAAGGGGTTTTGCTGCTAATGTGAGCTCTAATTATGGATTATGTGGATGGTATTACTGCTGGGCAGATTACGTTCTGCAGCCGTCACGCAATTCGACGAAATCCTCGGGTTTGGCAACGCGTCGATGCGAACTGGCGGTGTTACGCAAATCGCTCGAGGCGATTGGGACGGCTTTCAATGGGGAAAACAAGCCGTCGATTAAGGAAAGCCTTTCACCAGCCTTTCAGTCATGCGATGCAAATTCTTCGTTTTTGTAATTGCGGTTGTAACTTCTGCTCCTTAGCAAATGGGGTCTCATTTAAATGTGTTTTGCGAATAAACATATTTCCAAGAAATCGAGTCTTTTGTCCTTCTTCCTTCTGTGTGTATTTTATGAAAATTGATTCTATAACTCGCGTGAAAAACATTTTCTTGTCATGGTGAGCGCAAAGATTTTAGATTCCATGTTGTTTGGCAAATGAGAAAATGTAGAAATAATATGGTCTTATTTTCGAAGATCTTTATAAATATTGTATAGAATACCGTGAAAGCATTGGAATAAATTGTTATGAGGTTCAAAATAGTACTCATTTCCGCAATGAAGCATTTCATTACGCAATGAAGTATTCATTTCCGTTTGCAATATTAAAGTGCTTTTGTTTCTTCCTTGTAGCTTCGATGGCTTTCTTTAATTTAATGCAAACGGATGCTAAGCTCACGGGTTAGGGACGGTAATGTTTCGTGTTCGCTTCTGTGAAATTTTTGAAAAGCTGTACGTTTCTGTGACTCCCATCTTGTGAGGCTGTGAACCGCAAAGACGTTCTATTACCCGAAATAAGGAGCCGTTACGCCGCCAGTCGTCTGTCTGCGGGGCTGGCGGGGAATCGATCTGCGGGAGCAGTCTTCTTCCCGGAGCCCCGCCGGCCGCTCTCCCCTGGGCCCGGTCTTTCTCGTCGGGGCCATCCACAGCGAGCGGGTTTCTCGCTTCCGCGGGCCCGAGCCCCTCGCAGGCTGCCCCCCACCGCCCACCACCCCCACGCCCCCGCCTATCGCGCCCGCCTGCCGGTTTCTTTCTTCTGCTTTAATTTCACGGCACGTCGCCGGCCGCCGCGCGCTGACATACGCGTCACGCGAGCCTGCGCCGCCGCCGCACGCCGCCGCCCCGTTCTGCCGCAATGAACGGCGCCGCGTTGCGTCCCGCGGCCGTCTGCGGTGCCTGACCTCTTCTGCTCTCTCCTTCAGCTTCTCGTTTCTATGCCGGTCATGTGCTTTAATGCCGGGAGTGGACGTTCACACTCATTCTTTAATCGCCTTCTTTTCTTTGTTATTGATTTGCAGAAGTAATCCAATCGTGGAACGGAAGCCACGTGTATTTTCCGAAAAGTTTGTCCTGAGGCATGATAGCAAAGAACATAATTTTTGCATTTTGACTACGTTTCTGTTCCACATCTGAAATGTAATATAGAGTGTTCCTTAAATTTTTTGACTTAATGTATATTCCAAAATATAATTTACTCAAAGGGGAACATTGTTCGTTCACTCCGCCCCCTACTTCCAAAATGCCATTGTTCTCCTCTCCGGTCATGTCCACGTTCCTACAAAATTCTGTAATATTACGCAAATACGAATACTGCAACGGCATGGTCTGGATCGAATACGTTTATTCCGTACAATTCCAGTTGTTTTTATTATTGTTCCTGCGACATAATTCTGTGTTTCCTCTACGAAATTTGTAGGAAACGCGGAGATGATGCTCGCATTTTTCGTTTTCCTCGAAACTATATGCCTTCGTTAAATTAGAAGTAGATTTGCAACTGGCGCAGTAAAATAGCTTTCTTCCTGTTTCTACTGTGCGTTTTGTGGGAGGCGCTCCCAAGGCAGATTGTCCCGCGAGCGATAAGCGTTTCTGTGCGCGAGGGAAGAGGCGGACGGAAGAAAAGTTCCGGAGTAAATCGCGACATCTCTGAAAAGTAGGTCGCTCCGCGGCAAAAACACTACAGAAGTACTGCGGTCCCCGCCCGGCGCCGAGGCCCTGGAAGCGGCCCCGCCCCGACCGCGCCGCGCCGCGCGGCCTCCGCATGATGGACGAGCGCGCTGCCGAGGCAGGGCGGGCGGCGGCGGAGAAGACGTGCGATAGCGGTGGGGCAGCGCTGCCGATGCGCGCTCGCTGCGCGCTCGCTGCCTGACGAGGGCCGGCGAGGGCTTCGGCGGATTGGGATAGTGGTGCGTGCGCCTCGCCGGAAGCGGGTGGCCGCCCCGAGACTTCCGGTTCTTCTTTCTCCTTTCGTTTCTGAGCGTTCTCACTTTATAATTTGTTGAATGCCACTGGATTCTTGTGTCCAGGTTCGTTGTTTCGGTCTGAAGATTTGTTTTCATTGAGGAAGAACGAATTGATGATGTTTTAAGTTAATTAAATTAAATATTTAGACGTTTCAATTAAATGTTTTCTATCCGCGTTGTATTATATTGTAGTAAAAGTTGTTTCTATATTAATTCATTTTTTGTCGAGATGCGAAAAGGCTTTTGTATTGACAATTTACGATACTTATTTTTCTCAGAAAGCTCCAATTATTGTTCAAAATTCATTTATATTTTCATATTGCGAATATTTCATCTCATCCTGTCATTTTGATGGTTTGCTCATTATTAGCCGAATTACATTTTACGATGTGATACTATTATGATACGATAATACTCTTCTAGAAAGCATTTTCATTTTTGCTGTAATGCATGTACTTCTATCATCACAAAATACTGTAATTTCCTTAACGTATAATGCCATAGAAGATTACCAACCCATTATAGAAATTGACACATCTCTCAGGGATGTATTCCGAGAATTCAAACGCCTTACACACAAGTAAATGGCTCACAATATAGGCTCAAAAGTTAAGTGGAATTCTAACATTTTAGTTCAATAAACAGAAGCATAATTCTACGCAAATCAATTGTATGTGAAGAAACAACACTTTTCTCCTACACGTTTCTCAGTATTAAGTTCGGAATGCCATGAGCAGAAGAAACAGCGGTGATTGAAACGTTCCGTAATTTAAGATCCGTGTTCTTCCATTGTCTTCTTAATAATATCAAATCTTCATTCGTTCTAAGTTGTACTCCGTCTGACTTACCTACAGAAAGGGAGAATGCTGAATAATTTGGAGGAGGAGGAAATTACAGGAAGGGCAGGCCGGCCCACTTGCCCTTCTCCCATCATTCACCCTTCCGCTCGGCTAGTTAGAGAGGAAGTCGGGAAAACGTATTTCTTGTGAGGGTTCAAAGCCAGCGCCGTTCACAAGCAACCATCGGCTAAATATGCATGATATGCACCCTTATCCCGAGGCCTCATTAATTATACATAATGTACACGCACCCGTGTATCGTTAGCGCGCTAGTTAAGTGCTATTTAAGAAGTTACTGTCGACATTGAAGTAGGCACTCGTGATCTGTGTGTGTAAAGTTGCCGTGCGTTTGCATTTGATGATATCGCGCTTTTCATCCATTCCTAATGCTTCTCTCCTATCTCGGCGCCCAGCTCTCTCGGCAGGGCTTTGCTAGAGTGCCCTTTGCTAGATGCAGCCTGTCCTCTCACTTATGTATGCACAGTGCGGTGTACAAATCGCGCAGCAGGAACGGCGAAGTGTTTTGCTACAGGAGACTGTGTGACTTGTGCCGGCGGTGAATAGTTGGTTGCGTTGCCAGGCAGTGGGATCCCCCTTAGCTTAGGAAATTGTTGCGCATGAAGAGCGCAACGACCTCTCTGGCAATTTCGCCCGAGATTCATGCTGTGCGCATCTTTTGTGTCTAGACTTCTCAGTTGGTCTGTGTTGACGTTAATAAGCCAATTTTGTCATTTGGTGCATTGATCTTATGAGCATTCTTCCCGCAGTCTGTGCATTAGTTCTTTTCGTTTCATTGGTCACTATTTTCTATCACATGTTCTATTGAAGTAACCTCTTTAACTCAATCAGTATTTCATTCGATGATTACTCAATTCATCTGCATAATATTCATTTCCGTCTGTTTTCATGCCGCAATGTGTCGGTATTCTGCTGGTACCTATTTTAAAGTTATCCAGTGCAACATTAAACTTTTTTAGACTTTAAATAGCGTACTTTGCGTTTTCGTTAGTCAAATAAGAAATAGACTGTCGCGTATCTAACATCTCGTTATTGCACACTTACATGGTTTTTATTTATTTCATTTCGATTGAAAATATCTTGAAAGCCGTTAACATGGGTAATAATGTGAAAATAAGAATTTGGTGCGGGGTCGTAGCAACATGTAAGTATCAATATTTCCCAGTTTTGAAATAAGAATATGAAATTATCTAGATCTACTTGATTGCTTGCATCGCCCCCACCGCTGCCAATGACACGCGCGAGCCCACAGCCAAAGAGGGAGGCTAAACGGCGCGCATCAGCCGGCGGAAATCGAATTCCTCGCTCCCAATTCCAAGGCAAAATCCACCCCCCCCACACACACACACACACCCTGCCGCTCGCTCCCGCGTTTGCGTTGCCGCGCCGCGCGTCGCCTCGACCCGCGCCCTCCCGCGCGTGGGGCCCCTTGCGCTAGTGAAGCCTGGCGGTGCCTCTTGAACAATGAGGCGGATGTGGCTGCCGGCGCCACCCGCGTCAAATCGCGTCTGGGGCACCGGAAGTGTATCTGCACAATTGCGCTTTCAATACACGCGCGTTGAATCGTTTTATGTTAAGTACTTTGGCCAAAGAAGTTAAAATTTACTTGTAGTGTAGGATTTTGGTTATGGGGTTGCACTAACCTTGAAGAAACCATGTTGACTCCCGAAGAAGTGTTTGTTTTCAACAGTTTGTTTTTGCTGTAGTGGATTGAAACGAGTATTACTAAATTTACGATGGAGTCCATTTAATCTCAATTTCCTCAGTATGAAAAATCATTCTTCTTTTTTCCCTGTTTTCTTCACTTTTTATGGGGCAGTCGACAGTAAAAGTATTGTGGTTATAAAATTAGCTTCGAATTTAATTTGAGTGCTATTATTAAGTGCATGCAAGTGCTATTATTAATATGCACGATTCGGATCATTGAACTATGTCGCCCTATGTAAAGTTAAATAAAATCCCCTTTGAAGGCGAGTGGGGTGAACGTCTTTGATGTCTTGAAGGTATAGAAACGGAACTGCAAACACTAGTGATAACTACCTAAAACACGTTTTCCTACGAAAATGAGACCCGGTCCCGCTGTAAACGCACAATCACTCGCGGAAAATACGAACAGCCACCCATGCGACGCAAGCTAATTCATCCCAGCGCATGTTCGGATTGTCGATATGTTGGGGGCATTGGCTGCCCCGATAATACGCGACTGTGTTCGAGTTAAACTACATTAAAGTTCAAGGGTGTAATTGATGTTTATTGCTGTTTAATACGCACCTGCAAACACAGGTTGATATTGCGTCCGTGTATATTGGCTGGATTTGAATACTGAATTATTGAGAATCTGTTTTAAAATGAGCCCGCGGGGGGAGGGGGGAGGCGCACCCACGCGCGCTGTGGAAATGGCCGACGCGCCGCGCGGAGGCGCAGATTGCGCCTGCGGTAGCTCGGCGTTTCGCTCTCGCAGGCCGCATCAACGTTGGCTTTTGTGCTTCGGGCAGCTGCGGACGCGGCGCCGGCGCGGCCGCCAAAGGAACGACTGTGCGAGCGCAGAGAGCGCTCCCCGCCCGTATGCTTCACGGGGTGCAAGAGATATCATTGCACTCCCAGGTGGAAGCAAGGACATTTATATGGTGGGAAACAGTTCGCCGAGGTTTTGGTCTTTTTTTTTTTGCTATAAAATTTATAGTTGACTACAATGTGTTGTGTATATGTGACTAAATATGTATCCAGAATATTCCCTATCGCTGGTATTCTAACACCACATTATGACTTTGTAGAAATATATTTTGCTGTTCGTTGTCTAATACACTTGACATCGTCTTTCTATTGAAAGTGCCATGCAAGAAAAGGTAAAACATAATTTAATGTATCTCTTCATTTTCAAAAGTACTACATACCATCATTGACATTCTTTACTTTCTAGAAAATGCATTGCTGATGGAGTATAGTGTACATACCATGTTTATTTGCTAAAATCATGGAACAATTAGTTTGTGTTCTTATTGTATGCCTAAAAATTACACTTCTGGGCTACTTGTTTTAAGTATATATTTTTGGAATAAGTGTCTCGATAAGAAAAGAAAACAATATTTTTAAGGAAAAGTGGAAATCGTATAATGAGAAGAGTGAAATTATATATTACAAAACAATGATATAAAGATCGTTATAAATACACGAGCGTGCATTCATTATGATATGCGCGATGAACGAGCAGTATCTTAAACATCATTCGAACGAATGAGTATCTGTTATGTCGAGTTTAATGCTGTACTTTTTCTACCACTAATAATACCTATTGTAAGCTACACGTTTACATTAAATGGTGGCAGCTGGAATACAGTGTTTAACCAACGCCATTTAGCCGCCAGTCATCCAATCTCCCAGATGGCATTGGTTACATATAACCACTGTCTGCCATCAAACAATTAGTGCAGGAGTCATGTTAGGTTTCAATTTATAACAATAATGTTATCAACTTTCAGGGTCTGTTCTTAGCTCTTGTCAGCTTAATTATGATACAATAATCATGGGGAGATTCAATTTTCTGATATCCTTTTGAGTTTTGGAAACAGGAAAGGATATGTGCGGTTTACTCTCCCCCTCCCCAATGAGTAGTCTCGGCAAAGAAAATAGACAATCCAACGAAACATTTATAGAACGAAGGCCAATAATTAATTACTTCCCATCTGTTCTTCTCTGATTGATGTGGGTGATCTAGGCTGTCCGGGTGACACCGCGTCGAAGGCTGAGTTGCCGACGTTTCGACCATCATGTCGTGGTCTTCCTCAGGGCTGGTATGCGGAAGACCACGACAGTATGGTCGAAACGTCGGCAACTCAGCCTTCGACGCGGCGTCACACGGACAGCCCAGATCACCCACATGACTCCGGCCGCGGAAGCCTACGACTTCATTCTCTGATTGATCGAACACCTATAGTAAAATGAAGTAATATCATTGTGAAAAGAGCTACACCGATCTAATAAGAGAATTATAAAATAATATCTAAAAAGGAATATTTATGCTAAAAATTTCCTTCCAAAGATTTAGAATCTTGCTATGTTTTGATAAAAAGTATACCACGTATATTTCTTAACTTATTTAATGATTTATTAGAAATACGGTTATTAAATTAATTTTCTATTTACGAAACCGATTTCTCTAGTAGTTCTCAGCTGGAGAGAACCGATAATTTAATGTAATCTTTGTATTCTGTGTACTTCACTCTCATTCGTAAAACTAAAATTGTATTCAAAAAGTTAGTCATTATTTATTTTTTTGTTCACATAATAGATTTATTATTGTTTTTATTATTGTTAAATAATTGTAGCCACTTTTAGTAGTCTTTTAGACATAATCGTTAATTTTAGAGTAGAATACACTACTTTGTAAAGTTAGAAACGAATTTTAGTTTTACTTGTTACCGGGTAAGATAACAAATATCGGGGATGAAGGTGCTAAAATGATGGTAGCCGGATCTGCCAATCCTCCAACGCTCGAAGCAGAAGAGAGAACACTCAAAGCTGAACAGGCCACCGTCTTGGGTGTCCTCTTCTGCTCCTTAGGGTACGTCAACTACCCGCAACACACGAGTGTCTGACGGGTTGCCTAAATATATATCCTTCCGACATTGGTCGGGGATCCTGATACGTGAAGAGGGGTGGGAACGAGAGCGGCGGACGACTATTGCTTAGACTATCGTTCTCATCGCCGGGTGACGTCACTCACCCCTATGCCGCAGCCCCTTTA
>BOPP01000014.1:11630081-11647680 GCA_017312745.1 Gryllus bimaculatus | reverse complement strand
AGCCAACGACCACTGTGTTAACCACAATGTTGCCTCGCCCTACATCTACCCCGCTGCGTTTGTGGTTCAGGACTCTCGTGTTAAATATGGGACGTTTGGAAATCGATCCTCAGCGGTACAAATACAAATACTACGTTCCTGATATTTTTCAAATAATTACAAAATAGGTAGATAATGATTAAAAGGGGAAATTATTATTTGGGAACATGTCCAAAGTTTATACAGTTTGGAAGAAAAATTATGTTGCTAGAGATTAATGTTGCATAAATACAAAAACAAAATATCCTTTCATTTCTCGCATCGACTTTTACAAATTCTCTTCTACGTTTTATTTTGTATACCATTTACGTACCTATGAAGTTCAAAATAATATGTGATTGCCTTATGACATGCAAGTGAAGAATTGTCTGCTGTATGCTTCTTAGCGCCTTCTGGCACTCCTCTAATGTTATTCGCGTGCTCTGAATTGTAATAACATGCAATAATGTAAGTAATATTTCTAAGACAGATTATCTTGAAATGGTTTCCTTTTTTGAAGATCATCGATTGCCTACTAATATATTTATCGCATTGTAGGAACATTGAATGATGTAATTATTTTCTTTAAAAAATATGATCAAATGATGTGCTTTTCAGAAGATCACCGATTATACTCTAGGCTATGATGATATATTTGTACATGGTGCAGTTTAAGAATGTAGTTTTTTTTATAGATTATTATCATAGAGGTACGAATTTGTTTTATGTAGGTAATCTTTCGGAATCGCCCCATATTCCGGGTTTAACGGAAATCGGTTAATAATGGTCCATTTTAAAAGCCGAACCTTGCTAATAGCTTTTACCATGAAATGGAATTATTTTGTTTCGGCCCCATTTTCATTGTAATAAGTCATAGGGTCTTAATGGAACGCGTTCATTCGAAGTGATGTTATAATGGCCTCATATCGTTTATATAATACGCAATTTTAGCATTATATTCATACAAATTTCGCAATATGCAAGTCTAATAGTGTTCAGAATGTTGAAATGCAAGAGATTTACTAATTCATGCTGTGAAATGCATTTCATTTTAATTGTTTTTCTGGATGATTTGAAATATTTTCTACGTTGATATTGAAGTAATATTGCCATACATAGTTTTCAAAGCATTTCTTCATTTTAAATTTATACGTTTCAAGCCCCTACTAAAACATAAAATCACTCTTCGACAATACTCTTTTCCGTTTAGTCCACTGATTTCAATCCAAATTTGCAATCTATTTGCACTGTTTGTTGATGCGAACTAGCAAAGAGTTTTGCACATTTTGACATCTCCAGCGTGATTGTCGCATTTTGGAATAAACAAACTCGTCAACATTTTAATATTACGGTGCATTGATGTTTTTGATGCATACAGTAATTACTTTGTAACTCTTCTGTTAATGTTCCGATTTATTAATGAGAGCGTAATATTGCACTCAAACACAGGCCGAATATTTCCCTTTGGAACTGCTTAACTGTGAACGTGGCCGGAAATGACAGTTTTATTCAAACAGAAATGTAGAAGAATCTCATTGTAATTTTTTGTAATTCTTAGTTCTCATTTACAGATTTGTGCGGTTTTGTCATTTTGTTCGTATGGACTGAGTTTCGAATAGTGTTGTAACAAAATAAATGCAGTTTAAAAATGAATTTGCGGGAAGAATATGAACATTTTGCCCCTTTTTTGTGAGAATCAATTGGTATAATTTTTTTGAAAGTAATCAGTAAAACGTTTATGGTTCTATATGTTCTAAATGGACTAGTAAACCAACAGTTATATGCAGAAATTTGTAAAAAATCAATTCGTTAGTAACAAGTTAGTCTTTTTAGAGTGTATTGTTTGTTACGGTGAGTGAACAGTGAGTGACGGTTCAAAACTTGAAGTAAAGTCATAGAAAGAAAATTTTCAGTTTCCTGTAAGGTTTCTTGTAGGAAAAGTCTACTACCTTTTGATCAACATTTAAGAACCGTAAGAGCCAAATACTTACATGACAGTACTAAGACTCTGTAATTTAACTTCTGGCAATCCTTTATTTATCAAATAAACTAAACTGAGAATGTATATGTTCAGAAGTCATGTTGAACTGCATTCGGCTTATAGTGTAAGTGGAGTAAGATTTCGGAGTAAGATAGTGTTTTTCCGTTCGATCTTCTTTCTTCCTACTCTAAATAAAGTTTCTTAATTTTTCTGTCCAATGAGGGATGACGGTAGGGCCTATTAAGGCACGTCAACGTTGACTAATCTCAAATTAAAGAAACTTGTGAGAGAGAAAATGTTTGAAGAAGCGTTAGTATTTGGAAGGAATTGGTATTTCCGTGTGAAACTCATATTTTATCTCGGGCCTCTATTCCGTCTTGCCTTTTTTGTTGTTTTTTGTGTGTGTTTTTTGTTTTGTTTTTGTATCAGAGGTTCCCTTAGAGCTATTTTATAATATTTTCGTTGATTTTTTATCATGTTCAACAAAAATATTTTAATCAATGACGACCAAGGAAATTGTCAGGTGCGAAATAACGAGACTGTAAAGATCATTAATACTGAATAAGACTGAAATTTTTGAATGAAGGTTATCGAACTGTCTAGTAGAATAATTATGGCCGATCTCTCGCTCACTCATTTAACTGCATTAATGGAGAAATTTTATATAGACGACCAATATTTCACCACCTGAAAACCAATACTAATATTGAATGTTTTATTTTATAGAAGACATATTTCTTTCATAATTTTTGTTACGAAAGTTATAGATTTTGGCTGCATCAAACGTTTAATATGCTTTAATTATTATCAATAATTAAAGCATATTATAATAATTATCAATTAATTGTAACGGTTAAAAGGTGATATTTTCGTATTTTGTTTAAACTATGGAAATTTGTACAATAGTATGATATCCTACATTTCAATTTTAATCTTGAGAGACGCTGTTGCGAGCAACGCAAATTGTGTAGCACGAGACCCCAAGACTAGGTTCGAAGGCCCTGGGCCAGGTAACCGCATGATGAACATGCGGAGGCGGAGACGTGGCGGATGGAGCCATCATTAAACCTCCCATCCCCTCCTCCCCCTCTTGCTTCGAGCCGCCGCAGGCGCTTGCTTGCCTTTTTATGGGACCTTCGGGGAAAATGACAGACATTCTTTGTTCGGCTACATCAGCGGCCGTCTTCGTGCGAGAAAAAAATTTGCCTCAGTCTCGAGATCGCTTAAATATGGCGGTAATTTTTAGGGGTGAAACGATGTTATGTTACGCAGCGAAGCCTGCCCGAACGACACGCCTCCTGCTCTTTCTTGAGGTCGTCGAGAAATAACCACCGTAAGCGATGTGTCAATGCTGCTTGAGCGTCCGTCAACATCACTTGCTACGATGATTCTCTTGACATTCGTTCGTTCATTCCTTCAATCGTCATTTGTACTCTATACATGTTTGTCTAGTTTAAATATGCTTCCCGAAAATATTATGTAGTATTTAGAAATGAAGAAACTAATTGCGCTACCTACAAAATCTATGCGCACTGATTTAAACAGTTTGGGTACTCGCGTGGAGAAGAAAAATGTTACACGTCAAATAAGTACTCATCAATTAATTGCTAATTAAAATTCACGATAACATTTATTTATTGTGACAAATTTTGTGACAATATTGACTTGTTTTGTCATTAATAAAAACGCGCGTTTAGGTGCTTTATTTTCGAAGTTATTTTTGAGAAAAAGTCGTCAATTTTTAAACATGGTATTTCACAAGTTAAAAAAATTGATTGATCAATATTTGTGAGATTTTTGGACTCCGTTTTCACAGAGAGTCATTTCTCTTCTTTGAAATGATTGCAAAAATGTTTCGGGGCTTAAAGGTTATAGCATGTGAAAAGCATAATAAATCGATAATTTTATTATGTGCGATTGGAATAAATAAATGCATCGTGTTCTACTTTCGCAAGTGACTAATTTGGTTATGGAAACTTTTTAGTGTCCCAGGGTGAAGTCACTAATTTAACCCACTATTACAGCATTAAAAATGAATAATATCTTTTATATTTGTCTTGCATTTTGAAATGCTGATATTTGTACCTTCAGTACCACTTTATGCGTAATGTGATGGCAGAATCATTTATAGTTGTTTCTTTAATTTGTTTTGGTTATATTTTTAATGTGATTTGCGTGAGGTTTTGCGTGCTTCCCAGATCTGGATTACGCCGGTAGAGAAACACTCGGTGAACGGATTTTCACTAAATTTCCCATTTGTTGATATTCACCTCTCCAATCCAATTTTGGTTTTAAGTAAACAAAGGGATGAAAAACTCGCAACGTTTGCTAATATGAATTGTGGGGAGAAAGGCGTAAAATGGATTGGATGTTGTCGAACATATGAAATTATGCCCTCAATGTATCCAAAAACGCTATTTTTGTTGCAATTAAAATTTTTTGGCTAAAGGATATTTTTAACGGAAAGTCTTCATTTAAGGGAATTAGTTACAACCAATTTCAGACATAGTTCTTCTAATGCTTCATTAAGTGAGCTCATTATTTTAAGAATTACGGGACTTACGCAAATCCTGTCTAGCTCAGCATTAAATTTCCATTTTTCAAATATTTTTATTACATAGTTTTGATTTCTGATGCTGAGAAACTGTTCCTTATGGTAATTATGATTTCTCTAAATGACAATTTCCAAATTGCACGTCTCATTTTTTTTTACAATTTACAGTAATATGCTTTGTTACGAAAGAGTGTGTACACACGTTAGTAAAGAGAAAATCAATCACTTTTTCTGTGTTAGATTTGTATCATTGAGGTAGGATAGTCGATTTTCTGAAAACTGTCAATCTTGGTTAAGTTTGAGGCTTCGTAAAGCAAGCGGCACGTACGTACACTTCTCGTTTCCAAGACCGTTTGGCCGGCGCCCATCTGCAAACATAACGCGTCTTATCGCTGAAAAATTGGCGTGGAGCGTGGCGGCGAGCGCGTCGCGGCTGCAGGCGCCTTCTCCCGCGTCGCCGTTTGCGTGATCACGGCCGTGCGGGCGCCGCTGCCTTATCGCGGCGCAGAGGCGAGGCCGCGCGCGCGAGCCGCATATCTCGCTGCGTTGACGGATGCGGCCGGCCCGCAAGACGGCGCCGGCGCCCCCCGCGCTCCGTCACTGCCCCGCGGCGCGCGCCGGCGTCCGTCACGCGCCGCGAGCGCGCGTGCGCGGGCAGCCGGCCTCCTTATGCGCCGCCGAGCCATCCTGCGATCGCTATTCGTGTGGAGTTGCATTGTCGCGTAAACGCTGCTGTGGTGGACGACCATGAAACCCCGAAGGGGAATGTGCAGTTTTGCTTAAACTCGGCTGCTCGAAATCGGTCCAAGCCACTGAAGGGCTACTGTGCTAGCAGTATTCCTTTACAGAGAACCGTTGAGACGAGAAATATAGCGAAGCGTTTTACTTTCTTCGTAATCGAAGAGGCAAATCTCAAAAGTCGTGGGATTATCTCAAGGAATCGGCTTAAAAAAAAGTTTGGAAGTATTTAGAACCTAAATCTTATGGATGTACTAAAATTAACTATAATTATTTACTGCAAATTAATAGACGAGAATTGAAAATTTTATTTTCCCCATAGATTTACAATGGATATTGCAGTATTTTTTGTAGTGCTACTCGCCTTTTTATGGAAATGTACTCGAGCCGTCCACGTTAAGCTGCATTTATCCCTTTACTCCTTTATTGTCTTACGCCGTAACCAATGTTTTCATGCGGTTTGTTTTATTAAATCAAGAGACAGAAAAGAATAATTCGTAGATGAGTCGTCGGTTAGCACACCTAACACGATCTCTAATGTTACATGTGAGCTATAAATTGCACTTTACTCTGAACAGTGTAAATGAGTAATGCAAGTTAAAAATGTAACTTGAAGACATTACAATAATCTTGATGGTGGTATTGCCTTGCATTTCATTTCCTAGATAATGCAGAATGTAGTTTTATACATGAAAATCGTTTATTCACTCGATCGAAAATGTTTTATGCACACGAATATGTTCGTCACAAGAATACATAAAAACATTGTCTTGCCCAGAGGGGGGCAGAGGGCTATGGCTTTTTTTAACATTTCTAAAAAGAGGTCTTTTTACTGTATGTTATAAAACATTTTGTTTCTGCAAATATTTTTAGTTTCTTATTTTCCCTTTTTATGCTGACACTTATAATTTTTTAAACTTATTCATTGATATTGATTTAGAAACAGCCGAGCTCTTTAACAAACACTTCTATTTTTTGCACAAGTAATAACATTTTAAAAATAATAATGAACAGAATAATTAATGAGAATAATTTTCACAATATTTGTAATTAATATTTCAAACATAGTAAATTAGAGAATTTGTTACACATTCCTATAAGAGTCTCTCCAAGCTTGGCAAAGCCGTAAATAGTTCAACAAAAGAGTTTGTAATTATTTAAAGTAATCATTAAAGTTCTAATTTAATTATCTTTGTAATATATTGTATTACTACTATATATCTCGCCCCTTAATGTAGCAAAAAGTTCAATGATAAAGGGAGCTCAGAAATGTAGTTGCACCTTTGCGTTTCAGCCTGGACACATCTAAACATGAAAGTATTTAAAAGAGCAATAACTCTTAATTGAACCATTAGTTTATGTCTTCATTAGTCTATGTGCAACCCTGTATTCACAAAAGGAACACAAAATTCCCACTCAGATTGTGTCGTACCTGTTTTTTCTACGATAACTACAACACGAATTAAGGTGATTATTCCTTAACTTACTTCTGTACTTAAACGAATGTGTAACAAAAAAAGTTTCTGAGATAACTGTCTCAAATTTTTCTGAATTTAGATATCCTGTATGCTTCTGTGTTGTTTACTCACATATAACTTAATCAAAAATCAGCAAATAGGCAGCGAGAAGCCTCGGGACATATTGCAGTAAGCCACATTTCAATTTTAAACAATCCTAAATTCCATTGTAAACTTTCCTCTCATCTTGTGTCGTTCTTTTGGAAGGAGAGAGTGAGGAAATGATTTTGTAGAGAGTATTGGGGATATTTGTGTTGTACAGTGACAATCAAAAAACTTGATGCAGTCGGTTGGGTTGATATATTTTGTACTTCATGTGTTTTGTTCTTGCAGCATCTCTGTAGACACGTGGTCTGTTTGATACCGCGTCACTTCCTCACGTCCTAAAGTGCTATTTTCTGACCTCCTAATACAGCGTCGCAAGTCGCTCTGCTTTCTTGCTGTGTCCCACGTACGTCTTCCAACGAACACATCACCTTCGTCGCCACTGACTTCTCTGCGCGGTAAATGCTCCCTTACCTTTCAACCATTTCGTTTTCGGCCTAATCTTTATCATTAATACAGTTTGCCGTGTTCACTTATTTTAGACCGTAGGCACTGCATTGAAAATTGCGTTTAGCGAATTCTACCACGACTTGTGGGTTTCGTTTCTGTTCTTCGCTGCAAAGAGTGACCTCCAGAAGCACATGGTAGTAAATTTCCCTGGTCATCTCCACTGTGTGTCTCATTTGCGAGAAACAATTCTCTCTCGTTGCCTTACCTTGTCCAACCAGGCCCGGTGTCTCCTTCCGTAGTACAGCCAGTTGTTTATCTTCTCTGAACTGCCCCCCCCCCTTTCTTCCTGCTTCTGCCGTGCGCGTCCGCCGAGGCGAAGGCAGCTCCGTCTCCGCCGCTCGCCGCCGAACAGCGCGCGCGCGCGCCGCTGGCACCTTCGCGTCAGCGGTGGCCGCCGCGTATTGATCGGCGCGCTGCGCGAGTGGCTGACGCCGTGCGAACGCGGGCGGTCCGGCGGCGACCGGCTGCCCACCGCCCACAGCCACGCCCCCGCCCACAACACACACACCGCTCCCCCCGGCCGCCGCCACACATGGACGGCAGATGGGCTCGCCTTGTCCACAGTGCTCGGAATTTTCTATCGGGATGCTTTTCAAATGTTATCTAATATCTGTATAGTGGTGCTTTAAATATCATGACTGGGTTCTATTACTGACTCTCGTTCAAGGCTAAAATGCTATGTTCTATATGAGTTCGACTTCGAATTGTTTTCAACAAATAAGTTTTGTAAACGTCTGTATATCTTATTTCCGCTGTATATCTTCTATTCGCGCACGTATCGCTCCATTTGTTTATACTACGCATTGTGAGATTGTATTCTCACTTGATGACTTGTTCTTCTTTTCTTTCCCAGATTGTTTTGTGCGGACTGTCACTTCTTCGGCCTCGCCCCAAACGTTGCTCATTGTGTTTCCCTAACTTGATGGACGTTTTCTTTCTTCTCACTAACCTAACAAATATTTTCTCTCACATCTCATCACTGTACAATAGCCACCCCTCCGTTTTCTTCGTATTCATTCTCTGACCTGCAGCCGGGCTGGCTGCAGCGCCATGACGTCCGCTTGGCCCGTGTCTGCGGCTGCGTCTGGCCCGCGCCGCCTCGACACCGCCAGCGGCGCCGCCGCGCCGCGCGCGCCTGCCGCGGCAAGGGCCTGCGGTCCCGCTCGCCCACCCCCGTGTTCTGGTCTATTAGCGGTAGTGGCGCAGGACAAGGCTCTTCCGACAGCCTCTGCACAGACCATCAGCGCGCCGGATAATGAAATACAAGACTACGCGAACCGCTTAGCGAGACGCCCCGTAATTAAACGAAAGCGTTGTGGAGTCATGATGCGCCGAAGGATTTATTTTGACATCGGGATAAGCGTTGCACAAAAAGTGTTAACTTCGTATCGAAAAATCAATGCTTTTTGTGTACAGAATAGAAAAAAAACGTTGTTTTAGAATGTACTACCTGAAAGCCTAATAAATGTAAAATGCTTTTTTCAATATTCCTTTACAGTTTAAACACAAATTATTTCATTATAACTTCCATATTAGTTTCATTGATTTTAGTGGTTTTGTTTAAATTTCATAGACTTAAAGCGCACCAAAAACACGAATGAAATGTATTTTGTGACGTTATTACAAAGATTTGTTTGTACATTCACCTCTTAACGTACATTTTACGAGTTGTTGTGTTCGTGTAAAATCGAACTTTCACGTAAAAACGGTACGCCAACTTCAAAAAAACTCATATAGCAGCGGGGAAAACTATTGTTGATTTTTATTGTTTTAACCTCCATTTCGACCTCTAAACTTCCCGTTCGAATGTTAATTTATTTCAGTGAACTTTATTTTGAAACATTCAAGTTAAATATGCGTTTCTTTACATTGTTAAACATGTTTTTTCTATGCTCTTTTATATTACATGACTAAGCTTCAATGATGCAAAACTTTAATATATAAACTTAATACAATGTTATTCACTCATTGAAGTAAATCTGAACTACTTTCAATTCACAGGAGCAAAGGATAGCTCCTGCATTATGAACTTAACAAACGTGAACGCTCAGATGTAAAGAGCACAAAGTGTTAGAATTACTTGATGGTGGTCCAAAAACGATTGCAATTTGTTTCATTTGTTTATTCTTCTGCATTTCAAGTGAGTATATTCATGATTATTGCTCACTGCTTTGTATCCTTTTCTTACAGGCGTTGGAAGATAGTTGTCCTCTATACGAGTAGTATTCATATGCATTCTGCGAAAGGGACGTAATATGGGAATAGGAATCGCGTTACGGCAATTTCAGTACAGTAATGTTTCAGGCAGTAATCTTTTTTAAAGGGACAAAAGGCCCAGAAGGTCAATAAAAAATTGACTGCACAATTATGTGCTCAAAAAAATCATTGATATATGGGTCATGCGATATAGTTATTTTTATTAAAGCTAGCAAAGAAGTGAAGAGACGTTTAAAAGAAAAAAAATAATATACGATATACATAAGTGTGGTTAGCGGAGAAAACTAGGTGATTAGTAACAAGGAGCAGAATCAAACTCTACAGGCACACAAACAGTCGAGACGGTGTCATTATTAGACTTTCAGAAATTTGAATTTCTGTCAGAGTAGAGGAACAGTAGGAAGAAGATTCCGGGAAAGTGGATCGGGAGGGTGAGGCGCGAGAGGACGCTAAGGGATAATGCGGGAGGAGGAAAATCGAGGGTTGGGCACTGGAGCGCCTGCAACGAGGCTCGAGAGAGGTTGACAGGTGGTGGGGCTGGAAATGAGTCTCCGGATTAAGGCTGCTCAATTAAAAAGAGATACGTGGCGGCGACGGCCCTGCGGCGGTGGCAGAGAGCAACACAGCGGCGGCGGCGCAGCGGCAGGCTGGGGGAACTGAAGGCAAGGGGCCGGCGGTAATTCTGTTTCTGTTAAGTCCGATTCATAACCCGAGGCTTTCCGCCGTCTCCCGGCCGGAATTAATTACATCTCCGCTCGTCAGCCGCGCGCACGCGCTCGCGAGCGCGGCTTTTTATTATTTCTACATTTACGCCCGGCTGTGCCTGGGCACAACGGCCCCTCCCCGCGGACAAACACCCGACGCCTTCCTGCGGCGCGAGGAGATTGTGAGACGTGATTTGGGGACGGTCGTCGTATCAGAGCTCTCTCCGTTTATCAGTTACCTCACTCCTATATCATATTCATTTCAGTTGCTCCATTATTAATTTGTTTTTTTTCTTCAATCTGGGTCTCTATGCTTTTTGCGTTCTACCCCTTTTCCCTTTTTAATACTAACTTTCTCCTCTGAACTGTATTGTTTGTTTTTTTAAACTATAAGTTTTCGTTCATTTCTGTCTGTCTCCCTCCTTCCTTCCCTCTCTCTCTCTTCTCCACCCGCCACCCCACTCATTCGACTCACTCACTCATCGCCCCCCACACAGCACACAACACACTCACTCACTCTCAGCATTTTCGTCGCGTTTATTATAAATTGCTCCTAGTTTACAAGTAATTACGCGGAAATATCCCCTTATTCTGCAGATAAGGGCACAATTTTCGATTGGCATCGGACTCAATGTTAGTGTTTGTAAGACTGTCATTGTTGATATTTTACTTCCAGTTTTAATACTTTCTATAAATTTCCTTGTTTTTTACAACGTGTTAATGACTTTTATAATGGATATTTTATTCGACATATTTTTAATGATCGTCCTAGAAAACCACAAACATTTGAATATAATGTGTTCGAGTGTTTCAGATAAGCGTTTTTGTGTAAAAAGTGGCAATACATTTCGCAAAGATGTATTCAAAGAACAAGAGTCAAACAAAACTATAGCATTCGTCACTTCTATTGTCCATATCGAACAAATGAAAAACTTAAACATTCCGATAATTTTGTCCGCAGAATCATCATACATGAAACTAATGAGCATGTTGTATCGAAATTCATCCGATATTCAGAACACTTTAAGAACATGTACTTGCATTTTAATGTCCTATTGCCCGTGTTGGACAAAAGGAGTGCCGAAGTTTTGATGTTGAGTGATCGAGGCAAAAACGAACCCGTTATGTTGAGCTTATGTGCCTTAGGTGGCCTGCAGTTTCCGCAAGAAAGTGGATGCGGAAGATGTGTGATTTGGCACCATTTCACTTTCGCCAAAACACTTCGTCATATACCCACCGCGCCGGCCGCTGCTTGGCTGCCAAGGCGCGCGCAGCCCACCCACTGCCGACTCGCGCTTTTCCCATGCGCCTCGCCAACAATTACGGCCTCGCTTCCACCCAGAGCCTGTTCAGCAGGAAAAGAGTTCAAGCACACCTTGGCTGAGCTCAGCATTGTATTAAGTGCTTTAATAATGAACTGCGTTATTTAAGCAAGTACTGCTTTCCTGGATCGGAATATGATTATACAGTATACTTAGGAGGCATCTATTAATAATATTACAGTAATAATTGTTCGGGTACATGTTTCTTCTTCTTTTCATGCTTACATGCATGCATTATTAAGTTACGTTTATTTGAAGTATGAAATTAAGTGGTGTAGTAAAACTCATCCTTAGAATATAGATAAATTATAAAAAAAAAAGTGGGCTTGGAAAGTAATGATTTCTCTCACCCACTGTTGTGGAATGTGGATTGGAGTACATGTTATTTCTTACACCGTGAGTAACGAGGCAAACTCTCACTCTTCAATGAATACGTTCAAAAAACAAATTCCCTTAATAACGTAAAATCTCGAATGTGTACTCATTATGCTTCTATTAAAGGTGGCATGCATTGCTTGGAAAGGCAGCTGCCGACACGATAGTCGTGTGCATACCTGTGTTTACGAAATAGGCGTAGTGCTCCCAACGGAGAAACATGACGTGAAACGTCGCCTCAGGTGACAGGGGAACTTTCGTCACACGACGACCAAGGCCGGCCAGTGAGTGTTGGCAACGGAAATTCATTCGCAGAGCGGAAACCGTAGCCCTGAGAGGTTGCGAAAGCCGCTGATCATTACTGGCGCTGGCCACTCGGTTTCAGAATTCTGTCTAGCTGTTATCGTGAGCTTGACGTTCAAGGTATCACACGTTGTTGCTAGAGCAACAATTATGTAGCCACAAGAATTGCAGTAGGTAAGTGTAGCCAAAGCCTGTTAAAATATGACTGAGTTTCATATGTCTCTGACTCTTTGCTTCACACCAATATCACGTTTTTTAAATTATTGAACGACACAGAATTTTGAAAATTTATTTTTTTACAAGCATTTACACGCATGTGGATTAAGAAGAGCCCCATTCTTTCGGGTGCAAAGGCAATTTGAATTTTCGCTATGATTAGTAAGGCGAAGGATTGATAAATTTCTACCATTTATAAGTTTAGCATCTCGACTGAACGCCCCGTAAATGTGGTACTGGATTTAGTTTTCGGAGGTTCTGGCCTCTTGCTAGGACACGCATGGTTGCTGACATTGTTTCTAGTTCATAAAAAGCGTTGCCCGTTTAATAAATTGCTTGTAACTTTTGAAACGATTATACAACACTCTCAATGCAAAGATACATCACTACATTTTTTAGTGTGTTATAAATGCGAGGATTGCGTTCTCTCTTTCTTTCGTTCTAAGTTCGTACGCAGTTTCATAGAGAATTAATGTTCCTAAATGTAACAGCATTTACTGTCTTAGATATTAATGGCAATTTAGGAATAGAGGTCTCATGCTATTTTCAACGATTGTATGTTCCATACTCCCTCTGAATGGTTCTCACTTGCCGCGCGGCAACGCAAATGCTGCGTTCACCGTTTAGGAAATTGTAATTGGAATAATAAGCAGTCCGCGGCCTAGCCCAGCCCCTTTATCGTGCACCTCATTGAGGTGCTCGCATCATCGCTCATTCTGTTCGAGCTGAAGGCGCTTTTCCTCGCCGCCTCCGCCTTCCCCTCCGCCCTTGCCCCCCGGGCTGCTCAGACGTATTCGATCACAGACTTGCATGAAAAACGCAGCTTTCTAGCACATCACTGGCCACTCATCAGTTCACCGCTCCCCGTCCCCCCTCCCCCCGCCCGAAGTTCCTCATTACGCATGCCTCTGATATTGCGGAGCTGCGTTAATTTCAGCACTATGTTCGCCACTTATCATCACTATTTGCTTTCCCACAGAAAATCGTCGCGAGGCCGTTTAAGGTCAAGCTCGCTGTCATTGCCCGCCTCCGGCCCGCCTCGCCCTTCCCCGGACCGCGTCGTTTTCCCGCCATTTCATGCCTAGCCTCCTGGCCGCCTCCCGCCAGCCTCCGCGCCCAGGCGGGCATATAATTGGTGCGCGGTTGCGGACGGACTAATTAAAGTCTTTTGTTATAAATAGCGCCGCCCGAACTCAGCGCGATTCGTTGGGAAGCGCGCTTCTGCTCCCGGCGGGGGTCGTAAGGCTTCTGCGCCCCCCCCCGCCCGCCCCTCCCCCGCCCCCGCTCGCCCGCATCGGCAAACTGCTGCTACCCATCCGTCCGATGGACATTCAGTGGGCCTCGTTTATGCTATCGGAAGTGCGGGAATGAAACTCCCACAAGCATTTCTTTCACTTTGCCTCGTTACGTGGAATGCAAGGGGCAACTGCATGCAAATATCGATGGCCGTGATTTTTTACGGAATACGTTTTTAGTTGGTCCCTGATAACAAAAATTTTTTGTTTTTTTTTCAAATATCCCTCTGATTATCAGTCTGTATGTCTTTCTGTTCTTTGTTTTTGTGCTCTGGTGTTTTGAGATTATAATTTAGTCTGTTTACGTATCCGTATGTCTGAGAAGCCCATCCCTACAAGGGGAAATTTTCCTCCAAATCGATAGTCCTTGATGAGGAAATTGAAATCGAGCTCTGGCGAATTTTCAAGCTTTTTTTTCATTTTTGCTGATATGTTCGTTTGCCAGCCGTTTTTTGCAGTATTTTTCTTAAAAAAAATGGCTCCTATCTTTCTTTAAAACACTGCTTGAACAGTAACCTATATAAAAATGACGAAAGGTCGATTTTCATTTAAAACTCCTGAACACTTGTAATAAATTCTAATGTCACATTTATGAATACAATGTGAACGAATGGTTAAGTCTTACTTAAAGGGACGCCTCACTTTCATTAATGACTCTAGAGCTTTCTACTTTTAATGCAATTACTTTTCGTTGTTTGGTGTTTAAATCATTTACACATTTACTAAAATAATTAGTAATTTTAGGTCAAAATTCAACACATTTTCTAAGATACCTAAATAGATATTTTCTCAGAAATTGGCTCTTTTTTTTGTTTTTTTTTAGCTTAGAGGCAGAATATACACAATTCTACTGATATATGTGTAATTTTCTTTAAAACTTGTGGATTTTCAAAATTTCAATTTAATGATTTTTTTTAATTTCCGTTCTTTGTGTGCGAGAAAGTTTCAATAGATGGCTGAAGATAAATCCGAGTTATTAAAAATGTTAAAAATAAATCGAGAAATAATTTGCTATTGTGGCTCACAATTTTCTTACTATTTGTATCTAATCAAATGAGTATCTTTTGTTTGTAAAAAATTTAAATCTGCTATTGATCTCTCTGTTATGGAAATATATATTAAGTATGCACGTGCAGGGCACTTCATTCGCTTAGGAACTTCACTAATACTTCCGAAATATGTCTTATTCGTTTTCTTTCCCCGTTGGTATTTTCTTGTCTGATTACACATCGCACTTTTGAATGACCTATACGGAAATCGTTGTTTAAATGTGGCTAGACGCAAAAAGTTTTCGTCTGCTTAACTTACTTCTTCTTAAAATAATAGAAATTTAATTATATTATTTTAGCAAATGTAGAAGAACCGCTTGCGTACTTGCGAACGCAAGTTAAATGAGTATTGTCGCTAAAAATAATTGCTCGTTGTTAGGCTTTAAATATACAATCTGCAATTTATGTTGAGCAACTGTTGGACTTAGTTTGAATTAAAACAATCATTGGCTCGGTAGTCCTCGCATTGTATGTCATACTGCTTCCACGATAAAATCTGCTTTTTGAACTCCTTTTCAGCTTTGTAGCAGTTGGCGGTCGCGGGTGTATGCACTGATGAACGCTGGCCTCCCAATCCGCGTTAAAGGACGGGAATGAGACATTGAGAGCCTGGACCTTGCCGGCCCGCCTCGGCCTTCGGGAAAGAAGCTTGTGCCGTCCTCTGCGAGTTACAGCTTCACGCACGACGCCGCTGCCGCCGGCCGGCGCAGCTCCCCGCTCCACCCTCACCCTTCACCCTCACTGCTCGTTCGTTCACTCGCTCCGGTCCTCCGCCCACGCCGCCGCCCCGCCCCTGCCCGGACGCGCCCTGCCCGCGCCACCCCGCGCAACGTAGAGTAAAGAGCGGAGCGCCCTTCCAGCCGCTCCCGTATGGAAAATTGTTTCTCCCCCATAAAGTGATGGTGCAGCGGTAGCCGGGGAATACAGTGTGTTTTCTCAATGTTCAAATTTTTATTTCCATATTTTCCGTCCAGCGCCCGGGCGGCCAGAGCCGGGCGCCGCAGCGGCGGGAATGGGCGCGAGGCGCGGAAATTGAGAAGCGGAGAGGCGGGGCCGGTGCTCGCACCTTCTATCGAAGCGGCCCGCGGAAGTTTCTGACAGCGCTACGCCGGCTACGCGCGATCGCGGTCGCCGGCGCGCGGTGAAAGTATGTCGACTTGTGAACAGGAATCATATTATCAGTTGGAGACAGCGCGACCGGAGGCGGAGCGCCGCCTGCAGTTTGAGGCGCGGATTCCTAAGTTTGCCGATTAATTCCGCTGCTTTCCCAGACGGCCTCGCGCTTTACGCCCCTTCCCTGCAGGCCCACTGGCCACCTTCAGTTCCCTGCCCCCCCACACCTCCCGTTCTTTTTTTTATTTCAACTCGGTCTTTCGTCTTCTTGAGCAAGCTTTTAACTTTACTCTTATAAACAATAAGTTTCTTTTGTGCCAAACTTTCCATTGGTTCGTTTTTCGGTTTGCCACAAGTTTCCTTCTCAACTAGAACCGGCTTCTACTCCCGGTCGATAAAAAATAGAATTAACCGTTACTGCAAATTTAAAAATGATGTTTTTAAAACGCAATCGACACGTGTAAAGCGATAGACAAGGATGTTGAGTGCATCAGCGATTGCGCAAGTCTTTCATGATTACGTTATTGATCCGCGTTTACCGAAGCCATATTGACAATTTTAAGCCGAGTTAGAACTTGGAAAAAAGCTGTTTACATAATATTCAGCCACGTCAACTGCGTTATTGATTTTAGCCTTTAAAAAGAAAGGAAATATTGCAAACTACATTACCAATCGAAAAGGTCGAGTATGAGGTATAACACTCAAACAAATAATAGCTTACCACTGATCTTTCTTATTCTACAGCCCACCTCACCATTCTGCTTTAAGGCAGAAGCAACGTCTATGACGACTTCGACGTTGCCTTAACTCATGATCCTCTTACAACAAGTGAGTATCATATCCCCATCAAATAAGAAACTGGCTAGGAAGCCAAATGCAGTGAGAAGCTCAAAGCAAAGTTCTCTCACGTCTTTCGCAACGTTCGTCGCGAGCTCATCTGCACAAAGACAAACCCCTGATTTATGGTTCTAGAAAAAATAGCCGTTTTTGTTCAAATTTGAATTAAATTTGATGCTCTTGCTTTTTGTAAAGTCAGCAGAGTTGAAATAACGCAACCCCCTTGTCTCTTGTAATACCGATTACATATTGCTTTTTGTTTATTATGATTATTATTATTATATTATATTATTATTATTATTATATGTTTGCTTGTTTTGTTTTATTTGATTTTGTAAATTTCTTTAAAATTTCATGCAAGGTACAAAATATTTGGTTTCACTATCTCTCTGTTTTTGTACATTTTGTTTATTAAAATTGATGAAAGTGATGAAAACCGTCATTTACCTTACATCGGTTGCTACATTTGTAGATTAAAAACGCATTTATTGGTTCATTGCTCTATATAGAAATGGATTTATGTAATAACAGTTTGTTGATTTTGGCATGGTAAAATGAAAACTCGTTTACTTCATTGCGACGAGTTAATCGAATGGACCATACTTCACCAGACATTGTC
Source organism: Gryllus bimaculatus (assembly GCA_017312745.1). Classification (NCBI taxonomy): domain Eukaryota; kingdom Metazoa; phylum Arthropoda; class Insecta; order Orthoptera; family Gryllidae; genus Gryllus; species Gryllus bimaculatus. The sequence continues at coordinate 11,630,267 of BOPP01000014.1, read as the reverse complement.
TCATTATTTTATTGGCCCACTTTTCTCTTTTAATGTGAGCGATTCGCTCTGGGGGGCACCAGTAAACGTAAACACAACCCCCCGTCGATTAGACGTTTTCGTATGTATTATTTCAGTTTCAATACCGTTCACGTTCGCGGCAATTATGTTCTTTTTTAACTTTTTGATCTCTCTCTTTTTTTGTTG
>BOPP01000014.1:11603404-11629833 GCA_017312745.1 Gryllus bimaculatus | reverse complement strand
CATGTGTGGCGGCGGCCGGGGGAGCGGGTGTGCCCGTTGTGGGCGGGGGCGTGGCTGTGGGCGGTGGGCAGCGGTCGCCGCCGGACCGCCCGCGTCGCACCGGCGTCCAGCCACTCGCGCACAGCGCGCCGATCAATTACGCGGCGGCCACGCCTGACGCGAAGGCGCTCAGCGGGACGCCGCGCGCGCGCTGTTCCCGGCGGCGAGCGCGGCAGACGGAGCTGCCTTCGCCTCGGCGGACGCGCACGGCAGAAGCAGGAAGAAAGGGGGGGGGGCAGTTCAGAGAAGATAAACAACTGGCTGTACTACCGGAAGGAGACACACGGCCTAGTATGGACAAGGTAAGGCAACGAGAGAGAATTGTTTCTCGCAATGAGACACATCAGTGGAGATGACCAGGGAAATGTTACTACATGTGCTCTGGAGGTCACTCTTTGCAGCGAAGAACAGAAACGAAACCACAAGTCTTGGTAGAATTCGCTACACGCAATTTTCATGAGTGCCTACGGTCTAAAATAAGTGAACACGGCAAACTGTATTAATGATAAAGATTAGGCCGAAAACAAATGGTTGAAAGGTAAGGGAGTATTTACCGCGCAGAGAGTCAGTGGCGACGAAAGGTGATGTGTTCGTTGGAGACGTACGTGGGACACAGCAAGAAAGCAGAGCGACTTGCGACGCTTATTAGAGGTCAGAAAATAGCACTTTAGGACGTGAGGAAGTGACGCGGTATCAAACAGACCACGTGTCTACAGAGATGTCTGCAAGAACAAAACACATGAAGTACAAAATATATCAACCCAAGACTGCATCAAAGTTTTTTGATTGTCACTGTACAACACAAATATCCCAATACTCTCTACAAAATCATTTCCTCACTCCTCTCCTTCCAAATGAACGACACAAGATGAGAGAAAGTTTACAATGGAATTTAGGTTGTTTAAAATTAAATGTGGCTTACTGCAAATATGTCCCGAGGCTTCTCGCTGCCTATTTGCTGATTTTTTATTAATTTAATATGTGACGTAAACATCACAGAAGCATACAGGATATCTAAATTCAGAAAAATTTGAGACAGTATCTCAGAAACTTTTTTTGTTACACATTCGTTTTAGTACAGAAGTAATTAAAGGATAATCACCTTAATTCGTTTGTAGTTATGTAGAAAAAACAGGTACGACACAATCTGAGTGGGATTTGTGTTCCTTTTGTGAATACAGGGTTGCACATAGACTATTGAAGACCATAAACTAATGGTTCAATTAAGAGTTATTGCTCTTTTAAATACTTTCATGTTTAGATGTGTCCAGGCTGAAACGCAAGAGGTGCAACTACATTTCTGAGCTCCCTTTATCATTGAACTTTTTTGCTACATTAAGGGCGAGATATATAGTAGTAATACAATATATTACAAAGATAATTAAATTAGAACTTTAATGATTACTTTAAATAATTACAAACTCTTTTGTTGAACTATTTACGGCTTTGCCAAGCTTGGAGAGATCTTATAGGAATGTGTAACAAATTCTCTAATTTACTATGTTTGAAATATTAATTACAATATTGTGAAATTGATTCTCATTAATTTTTTTGTTTCTTATTATTTTTAAATGTTATACTTGTGCAAAAAATAGAAGTGTTGTTAAAGAGCTCGGCTGTTTCTAAATCAATATCAATGAATAAGTTTAAAAATTATAAGTGTCAGCATAAAAAGGGAAAATAGAAACTAAAATATTTGCAGAAACCAAAATGTTTTATAACATACAGTTTTAAAAAGACCTTTTAGAAATGTTAAAAAAGCCATAGCCCTCTGCCCCCCTCTGGCAAGACAATGTTTTATGTATTCTTGGTGAAACATATTCGTGTGCATAAAACATTTCGATCGAGTGAATAAACGATTTTCATGTATAAAACTACATTCTGCATATCTACGGAAAATGAAATGCAAGGCAATACCACCATCAAGGATATTGTAATGTCTTCAAGTTACATTTTTAACTTGCATTACTCATTTACTGTTCAGAGTAAAGTGCAATTTATAGCTCACATGTAACATTGAGAGATCGTGTTAGGTGTGCTAACGCGACGACTCTTCTACGAATTATTCGTTTCTGTCTCGATTTAATAAAACAAACAGCATGAAACTTGGTTACGGCGTAAGAAATAAAGGAGTAAAGGGTAAATGCAGCTTAACGTGGACGGCTCGAGTACATTTCATTAAAAAGGCGAGTGCACTACAAAAATACTGCCAATATCCACTGTAATCTCTGGGGAAAATGAAATTTTCAATCTCGTCTATTAATGTTACAGTAAATAATTATAAGAAAATTTTAGTACATCCATAAGATTTAGATTCTTAAATACTTTCAACTTTTTTTAAGTCGATTCCTTTAGCTTATCCACGACTTTTGAGATTTGGCTCTTCGATTCGGAAGAAAGTAAAACGCCTACGATTATTTCTCGTCGCAACGGTTTCTCTGTAAAGGAATACTGCTAGCACAGTAGCATTCAGTGGCTTGAGACCGATTTGAGCAGCCGAGTTAAGCAAAACTGGACATTCCCCTTCGGGGTTTCATGGTCGTCCACCACAGCAGCGTTTACGCGACAATGCAACTCACACGAATAGCGATCGCAGGATGGCTCGGCGGCGCATAAGGAGGCGGCCGCTGCGCGCACGCGCGCGTCGCGGTGCGTGACGGACGCCGGCGCGGGCCGCGGGGCAGTGACGGAGCGCGGGGGCGGGCCGCGTCTTGCGGGCCCGGCGATCCGTCAACGCAGCGAGATATGCGGTCGCGCGCGCGGCCTCGCCTCTGCGCCGCGATAAGGCAGCGGCGCCGCACGGCCGTGATCACGCAAACGGCGACGCGGCGAAGAAGGGCGCCTGCCAGCCGCGACGCGCTCGCCGCCACGCTCCACGCCAATTTTCAGCGATAAGACGCGTTATGTTTGCAGGATGGGCGCGAGCAAACGGTCTTTGGAAACGAGAAGTGTACGTACGTGCGCTTGCTTTACGAAGCCTCAAACTTAACCAAGATTGACAGTTTTCAGAAAATCGACTATCTACCTCAATAGATACAAATCTAACACAGAAAAAGTGATTGATTTTCTCTTTACTAACGTGTGTAACCACTCTTTCGTAGCAAAGCCATATTACTGTAAATTGTAAAAAAAAATGAGACGTGCAATTTGGAAATTGTCATTTAGAGAAATCATAATTACCATAAGGAACAGTTTCTCAGCATGAAATCAAACACTATGTAATAAAATATTGAAAAATGGAAATTTAATGCCTGAGCTAGACCAGGATTTGCGTAGTCCCGTATTTCTTAAAATAATGAGCTACTTACTGAAGCATTACAAGAACTATGTGTGAAATTGGTTGTAACTAATTCCCTTAAAGAAGACTTTCCGTTGAAGTTTCAGCCAAAAAATATTAATTGCATCAAAAATAGCGTTTTTGGATATATTGAAGGCATAATTTCATATGTTCGACAACATCCAACCATTTCACACTTTCTCCCACAATTCATATTAGCAAACGTTGCCGAGTTTTCATCCCTTTGTTTACTTAAAACCAAAATTGGATTGGAGAGGCGGAATATCAACGATGGGAAATTTAGTGAAAATCCCTTCACCGAGTGTTTCTCTACCGGCGTAATCCAGATCTGGGAAAGCACCAATCTCACGCAAATGACATTAAAAAATAACCAAAACAAATAAAGAAACCCAATATAAATGATTCTGCCATTACATTACGCATAAAGAGGTACTGAAGGTACAAAATACAGCATTTCAAAATGCAAGACAAATATAAAAGTATTTTATTTTAATGCTGTAATAGTGGGTTAAATTAGTGACTTCACCCTGGACACTAAAAAGTTCCATAACCAAATGTAGTCACTTGCGAAAGTAGAACAATGCATTTATTTTATTCCAATCGCACATAATAAAATTATCGATTTATTATCTTTTCACAAGCTATAACCTTTAAGCCCGAAACATTCTTGCAAATCATTCAACAAGAGAATGACTCTCTGTGAAAACGAGTCCAAAAATCTCACAAATATTGATCAATTATTTTTTTACTTGTGAAATACACGTTTAAAAATTGACGACTTTTTCTCAAAATAACTTGCGAAATAAAGCACCTAAACAGCGCGTTTTTATTAATGACAAAAAAGTCAATATTGTCTCAAAATTTGTCACAATAAATAATGTTATCGTGAATCTTTAATTAGCAATTAATTGATGAGTACTTATTTGACGTGTAAACTTTTTTCTTTCACGCGAGACCAACTGTTTAAATCAGTGCGATTAGATTTTTTAGGGTGCGATTATTTCTTCATTTTAAATATAATTAATATTTCGGGAAGATATTTTAAATAGACAAAACTATGTATAGAGTAATACGATTGAAGGAATGAACAACGAATGATTCAAGAGAATCATCGTAGAAGTATGTTGACGGACGCTCAACAGCATTGAACACACGCATGTTACGTGGTTATTTCTCGAGACTCAGAAAGAGCAGGAGCGTGTCGTTCGGGCAGGCCTTCGCTTGGTACATAACATCGTTTCCCTAAAAGATTACCGCATCTGTTAGCAGATTCGAGACTGGGCGAATTTTTTCTCGCACGAGAAGACGCGCTGATGTAGCCGAACAAGAATGTCTGTCATTTTCCCGAAGGTACCATTAGAAAAGCAAGCAAGCGCCTGCGCGGCTAGCATGGAGGAGCAGAGGGGATCGGGAGGGGATGGAGCGTTTAATGATGTCCAATGCGCAGTCTCCGCCTTCCGCATGTTCATCACGTCGGATTTACCTTGGCCCAGGCGCTTCGAACCTAGTCTTGGGTCTCGGCTAACAAAATTTGCGTTGCTCGAACAGCGTTCTCCCAAGATTAAATGAATTAGGATTCTACTATGTAAGATTCCAAAGTTTAACAAATACGAAAAATAATCTTTTACCCGTACAACTATAATTGATAATTATATAATATGCTATAATTATTGATAATAATGTAAAGCATATTTAACGTTTTATGCAAGCCAAAATCTATAACCTTTCGTACAAAAATTATGAAAGAAATAAATGCTATATAATCAAATATGATAGTATTGGTTTTCAGGTGGGTGAAATATTGGCGTCTATATAACAATTTCTCCATTAATGCAAGTTAAATGAGTGAGCGAGAGATCGGCCATAATTATTCCACTAGACATTCTGATAATCTTCATTCAAAAGTTCAGTTTATTCAAGTATTACATGATCTTACAGTCCTGTATTTCGCACTTTGACAATTTCCTTGGTCTGTGCATTGATTAAAATAGTTTTGTTGAACATGATAAAAATCAACGAAAATATATAAAATAGCTCTAATGGGAACGTCTGATACAAAACAAAACACAAACAACACACACAAAAAACAACAAAAGGCCCAGACGGAATTAGGCCGCCGAGATAAAAATATGATTTCTTCACACGGAATACCAATTCTTCCCAAATACTAACCGCTTTTTAAAACATTTTCTCTCTCACAAGTTTCTATTTTTGAGATAGTAAGTTGACGTGCTTAATAGGCCTACCTCATCCTCATTGGAGCAGAAAAATTAAGAAAACTTTATATTTAGAAGTAGGAAGAAAGAAGATGAACGGAAAAACAACTATCTTACTCCGAAATCTTACTCACTTACACTATTAAGCGATGCAGCTTCAACATGCTTCATGAACATACTACATTCTCAGGTTAGTTTAATTGAATAAATAAGATTTGCCAGAAAGCTTAAATTACAGAGTCTTAGACTGTCATGTAAGTATTTGGTTTACGTGTCTTAAATGTTGATCAAAAAGTAGAGACTTTCCTACAGAACCTTACAGGGAAACTGAAAATTTCTTTCGTATGACTTTACTTCAAATTTGAACCTCACTCCACTGTTCACTTCACGTAACAAACAATACACCTCTAAAAAGATAACTTGTTACTAACGAATTGATTTTTTTTACAAATTTCCATAACTGGGTTCCATTGAAAATAAACTACAATTTTTACGCAATATTAAATAATAATTGTTACCTATATCCAATCTTACCCAGCTAAAGAATATAGAAATAAGACGTTATTACTGTATATTCACAAAAATTATAACTTGATTCTAAATATGATTCAGCAAAATGTCATATTCCGGCAATAACATATTTACACGTGCCATTTAATTTGTTGATACACGTGGATTCGAAACCATATAGAACATAAGTGAAAAACGCACGCACAATTGTAAATCGAGAACTAAGAATTACTAGAATACAATCTTAATTCTCAATTCCGAGATTCTTAGTGCATATTTAACTCGCCTACTTCGTTCAATTTTCAAAATTCTCCGCTGTTCACAGTTTAAGCAGTTCCAAAGGAAATATTCGGCTGTGTTTGAGATGGCAATATTAGACTCTCAATTAATAAATCGGAATAGTAACAGAAGAGTTACAAGTACTTACTGTATGCCATCACAAAAATCAATGCCAACGTAATATTAAAATGTTGACGAGGATTTGTTTATTCCAAAATGCGACAATCAGAGCCAAAACACTAATACAGTTTAGAGGTATTGAATCATAAATTTATATATTCTAAGATATTAACGTTTTTGTTGGCAATTATATACTTTGGTGAACTATTTGCCAAGCTCATCATGGATTCATTCTTTCTTCTGCCTAAACATACACACAATACAAAATTGATGGGTAATTCTCTAAATTATTTAATTTCATCGAATTGGAGCATGACCTACCGTTCTTTTATACAATATTAGTTTTAAAGATTTCCCAATTAACTTGCAGTATATTGAGATTCGAATCTTTTTGGAAAAATGGGCGGTTTAAGCCTGTGAGCAACTTCTCGGCGCGACTGTGCCCAGCGTTGCCTCGCCGCTCCGCTGCCGCTCCGTCCGGCCTCGCCTCCGCGCGTCCTGCGCCGCGCCTTCCGCTCAGTCGCGCCGGCCTCGCTCAGCGCCGCTCGCCGCCGGCTCGCTCGCTCGCTCGCCTCGCTCCGTCGCCAGCGCCGGTCCGCCTCGTCGCTCGCTCCGTCCGGCGCTCCGTCGCGCTTCCGCACACAAGGGCATGAAATTGCTAGCGCGCCGCGGGTTGGAGCGGGTCTTAATGGTCTTATTGCATTTAGCGAGAATTGCTGCGGCTGAACGACTGCGAGAGCAATGGGCGGAGCTCAGCCTGTTCTGCTCGTCTCAGAAGCCGTGTCGCGCTGGCCAACTTTGCACCGACCACGTTCAAACTCCGTTGGGGACTTAGGTTGTTTAAGAACACACATACTCTTTGCGCTATTGTGACGGTTGACTACAAGGAAGTTGCATCGCTTTTGGTCGGCCAGAACGGACTTAGACGTTTGGCATTTAAGATGTAGCTTTAAAAGATGATAGTTTTACGTTTCTTCTTCAGCACCACGTTGCTGACTTTTTTAATTATTTTAATAAGTTATTTTGCTATTTCCTTATTCTCATTTCAATAAATGAAAAGTACGGATTAAAGATGGGAAAGAGTTGAAAAGATGAGCGAAAAAATACTCTTTTCCGGCATTTAACTTGTGAGAGACAGGTAGGGGAACTCACATTTTGAAATAGCGCATGTCGGAATGGAAAATTAGTTCACAATGAATGTTTTATTTTCCATTCTTTCAAATCGTGCCTTGATACTTCCTGTTTCCTCTGCCACTTTATTTTAGACAGTGGCTGGTTACCTATGTTTTCATTCCATGGATTATCTTGTTTCGATGTCTGGGTGGGATTTCATCTTCTCTCACTGTCTTGGTAGTCGATACGGCAGTCCGAGCCAATTCCGTTTGAATTACTTTTGATGGACTGAAGTTAGCAACTATTGCCATTCACATTGTTGACATAAATTCAGCGAAGTTTTTTACGAAACAGCTTCTCCTGTCCACATTAAGTTCATTAATGACTTTTCCTTGCCAATTGTGTTTAAATTTCTTTCCAAATAATGTTTTGAACTGTCTTATTGCCGTGCTCTTAACACTTTCACAGTGTGTTGTTGCAGTTGCTTTAAACTGTGGAAACGTAGGATTAACTTCTCTTCTCTCCGATAAATTTAGGGAAGCATTAAGAGAGAGGAAGGAAGGGGATACGATTGTCCCCATACATCACTGTGTAACAGTTCTACTTCTTTATTATGCGGAATACGAAAATATTTAATTTGAGCGGACCCAAAGACCGGTTAGAAGTGCAGAAGGGGACCTTTGCAGAGTATCAAGCTCTTTCTCGTGCAGTATTAGCACTCTGCACGCTCCGACTCTTCGGAGTCGTCTAGAGGCTACTAAATAAAGATTATAACTCTATGTGTTTTTTACTGGACGGGCGGATCCAACGATCTTATGAGGGGCGTGGGTTCATAGCTTTTTTTTTAAGTAATAATTTTTTTATTAAATGTATATTAGTTTTTGTAGTATAGTACTAATACAATATTATTTTTTAAATTGCATAATTATAATATAATAAATATTTAAAAGTAATTTTGCCTAAAAAAGGTAACAGAACGGAAATCAGGCCTTCTGATCTGCCACAGCTTACGGTTTTTGGTGAACGTATTTATTCTTTTTTTTCGGATTTTTTCAAATATACAATATTTTATCTATATTGCAAAATTTCTAAGTCGCGGAGATATGAAAGAAAATATGCAGTCTCGGGCCTATTATGAAGAGATTGTTGTTTTCTTTAGATAACAGAAACTCAGGAAAAAATGGAAAAAGAAATGAACATTGACGAAAAATGTTCAGTTTGAAATGTTATTCCTGCTATTCCTTAACTGGCGCGTACAGTTCTTAATTATGATTAGTCGCACTCAGTGCGCCTCTTGTAATGTGCGTTTTGTCAATTGAATTTAACTGGCAATCGAATATATTGAAAGCATCGTTGGAGTCCTTCATATAGTTTCTCACTCAGTGCGAGGAATTCGATTTAAAAATAAACCACGTGATGTGGGAATGGAAAAAAAGGAGAAAGTAAAAGGAATAGAAATATATTATTTTTTTACGAAACTATATCATTAACTATGACTGACTTGGTACTTTCTGAAAGTAAATAAATAGTTAATTTATGCCGCAAGAGTGTTGTAAGGATTTTAATATCTCGGGCGCCGAAAAGCGTAACCGTGGTACCTGATTTTATTTTTTACCTATTTTAAGGTTTATTTTATTATTAACTAGTTCTTTACCTGACTCGGTTTGTATTTTCTATTTTCCCCTTCTTAAGTTTGCTTTCATAATTCTCCAGAGAGACTGTAGCACAATTTGAACTGTTTTAATATGTTGAACGATTATTCCTCGATCCGGTAATTATGCATGTAATATAGAGATGGAGTATCGAGGCAATAAGATTAAGAAGCACAACACTGCCGAATACAAATTAAAGCTAGTTTAGAAAATGGTATGGATTATTTATTTTCCCTCGAGGTTTGTGTTTTTGATCAACCAAAAATAAATCGTAAATTCTGGATATAAAACACGTCTTTTTTCTGGTGATAACATACGATATTGATAGTAATTAAAATTTTCACGAGTATAAACCTTCCCAGATGCATGTAGTGTTGGTATGCAATTTTTGATGGCATGAAAAATTTCTTACAAACAAATTGGCAACATAGACACGATCTACTGACAGCATTGGTTATGCTTTAGCATGTTCACCAGACTTCGGGTGTAATAATCTTTAGGCTCGCGTTAAATACTCTACAAGGAAGGTCTAGTGGATTTTTTGTGCTTTGTGCGGCGAAAGGGATTCTGTTCATGGACGTGCTGGATTAGTCTTTCAGGAAGATTCCAGGGAATGGACAGAAAAGAGTGCGGTGGGAGACGCGGGGTGCGCTTCCAGATAACGCGATTGCAGGACGAAAATTCACGTTCTACATTGCCAAACCTTGTCCCGTTACTCATTGGGCCTTCTTGAGGCGATTCTTTTTCTCATCTACAACACAAGTTTTGAAGGACGCGTGTTGAGGAACATTCTTTCCTTATACCACGTCGTATACCTAGCAGTATCAATAAATATAATTAAAGATAAAGAAGGCAAACGTCTGAAATTCAGTGGACAGAAGAAACTGAAACAATGATATCCATTATTTTCTTCTCGGTCAGCGAAAAATTTTCCAGTCGAAGGATAATTTCTAAGAACTCCGGAGGGGTGAAGAATGAAAAAGTTAGGAATCACTAAGTGGGTGGATGAATCATTTTGACAGTGTTCAAATACTGTATTCATAGCTTTTGAGATTTTCACAAATTACAAAAAAATAATTTAGAAATTTTGAACTTGTACAGAAAAATTGGTATATTTAATAGGTGTATTTATTTGATTTATTAATTTTCTAATTTATGTCATTAAAATTAGGGTTTTTTTTTAACATTTAGGGAGGTGACTGAATATGTAATGAAAATAATAGTTTTAACCCAGCTTTTTTTTTGCGAATGATATGGTTTTTTATGCTCCGAAGCTAATTAATACAAACTGCAAAATAGACTCCTGTCTGAAAAGAGATTTTACGAAATGCGGTGAATGGGTTTTGTGTAACGTAAAAGACCAACTCCCGTTTCATTAAAATACAATGATTTTGCTGCGGAGGGTGGTACGGTCGAAATGCGATTCAATTGGAGATAAATGCCTCTTCGGAAGATCGCGGCGTTCTTGTGCGCTGAAGGGCGTGTACAGCAGGCGCCGCTTCCCGTATGACCGCCGTCGGACGAAGTGGAAAAAGCATTCCTTCGCGATATGAGTTATCGATAACGTCGTTTTCGTTACGCCGCTTGGCTTGCATTGTGCAAAACAAAAAAAAGAAACCACATTGACCAGATGGGCTCGCTTGCCCACAGTTGCTCGAATTTTCTATTTGGATGCTTTTCAAATGTTATCTAATATCTGTAGTAGTGATGCTTTTAATTCATGACTGGTGTTCTTATGACTGACTCTCGTTTCAAGCTAAAATGCTATGTTTTATGAGTTGGACTTCGAATTTTTTTCAACAAATAAGTTTTGTAAACGTCTGTATATCTTATTTTCCGCCTGTATATCTTCTATTCCGCGCACGTATCGCCTCCATTTGTTTATACTGCCATTGTGAGATTGTATTCTCACTTGATGACTTGTCTTCTTTTCTTTCAGTATTGTTTGTGTGCAACTGTTCACTTCTTTGCCTTCGCCCCCAAGGCCGTGCTCCTTGTGTTTCCCTGAACTGTGATGGACTCGTTTTCTTTCTTCTCACTAACCTAACAAATATTTTCTCTCACATCTCATCACTGGTACAATAGCCACCCCTCCGTTTTCTTCGTATTCCATTCTCTGGACCTGCAGCCGGGCGTGGCTGCAGCGCCCATGACGTCCGCTTGGCCCGTGTCTGGCGGCTGCGTCTGGCCCGCGGGCCGCCTCGACCACCGCCGCGCCGCGCCGCGCCGCGCCGCCTGCCGCGGCCAAGGGCCTGCGGTCCCGCTCGCCAACCCCCGCTGTTCTGGTCTATTAGCGGTAATGGCGCAAGACAAGGCTGCTTTCCGACAGCCTCTGTTCAGACCATCAGCGCGCCGGATAATGAAATACAAGACTACGCGAATCGCTTAGCGAGACGCCCCGTAATTAAACGAAAGCGTTTGTGGGAGCCATGAAGCGCCGAAGATTTATTTTGACATCGGGGATACGCGTTGCACAAAAAGTGTTAATTTCGTATCAAAAAATCAATGCTTTTTGTGTACAGAAGATAGAAAAAAACGTTGTTTTAGAATGTAACTACCTGAAAGCCTAATAAATGTGAAATGCTTTTTCAAATATTGCCTTTACAGTTTAAACACAAAGTCTTTCAATATAACTTCCATATTAGTTTCATTGATTTTAGTGTTTGTTTTAAATTTCATAGACTTAAGCGCAGCCTAGAAAACACGAATGAAATGTATTTTGTGACGTTATTACAAGATTTGTTTGTACATTCACCTCTTAACGTACCATTTTACGAGTTGTTTGTTGTTCGTAAAATCGAACTTTTCACGTAAAAACGGTAGCGCCAACTTCAAAAAAACTCATATAGCAGCGGGGAAAACTATTGTTGATTTTTATTGTTTTTAACTCCATTTCGACCTCTAACTTCCCGTTCGAATGTTAATTTATTTCAGTGAACTTTATTTTGAAACATTCAAGTTAAATATGCGTTTCTTTACATTGTTAAAACATGGTTGTTTTCTATGCTCTTTTATATTACATGACTAAGCTTCAATGATGCAAAACTTTAATATATAAACTTAAATACAATGTTATTCACTCATTGAAGTAAATCTGAGCTACTTTCAATTCACAGGAACAAGGATAGCTCCTGCATTATGAACTAACAGAACGTGAACGCTCAGATGTAAAAGAGCACAGAATTGTTAGAATTACTTGACGTGGTCCAAAACGATTGCAATTTGTTTCATTTGTTTATTCCTCTGCATTTCAAGTGAGTATATTCATGATTATTGCTCACTTTGTATCCTTTTCTTACAGCTCGTTGGAAGATAGTTGTCCTCTATACGAGTAGTTTATTCATCTGCATGCGAAAGGGACGTAATATGGGAAATTAGAATCGCGTTACGGCAATTTGAGTACCAGTAATGTTTCAGGCAGTAATCGTTTCGAAAGGGACAAAATGGCCCAGAAGGTCGATAAAAAATTGACTGCACAATTATGTGCTCAAAAAAATCATTGATCTATGGGTCATGCGAAATAGTTATTTTTATAAAGCTAGCAAAGAAGTGGAGAGACGTTTAAAAGAAAAAAAATAATATACGATATACAGTAAGTGTGGTTAGCGAGAAAACTAGGTGATGGTAGGAACGAAGAGCCAGAATCAAACTCTACAGGCACACAAACAGTCGAGACGGTGTCATTATTAGACTTTCAGAAAATTTGAAGTTTCTGTCAGAGTAGAGGAACAGTAGGGAAGAAGATTCCGGGAAAGTGGAATCGGGAGGGTGAGGCGCGAGAGGACGCTAAGGGGATAATGGCGGGAGGAGGAGAAATCGAGGGGTTGGGGCACTGGAGCGCCTGCACGAGGCTCGAGAGAGGTTGACAGGGGTGGTGGGGCCTGGAAATGAGTCTCCGGATTAAGGCTCTCAATTAAAAGAGATACGGTGGCGGCGACGCCGCCGGGGGCGGTGGCCAGGCTGGGGAATGAGGGCAAGGGCCGCGGTAATTCTTGTTTTCCTTGTGTAATCCGATTCATAACCCGAGCTTTCGCCGGTCTCCGCGGCCGGAATTAATTACATCTCCGCTCGTCAGCCGCGGCGCACGCCTCGCCGAGCCGCGCTTTTTATTATTTCTAAACATTTACCCGCTGTCTGGGCACACGGCCCGCTCTCCCCGCGACACCAACCCGACCGCCTTCCTGGCGCGCGAGGAGACTTGTTGGAGGACGGGATTTGGGGACGGTCGTCGTATCAGAGCTCTCCGTTATCAGTTACTCCACTCTATATCATATTCATTTCAGTTGCTCCTTGATTAATTTGTTTTTTTCTTCAATCTGGTCTCTATGCTTTTTCGTTCTACCCCTTTGTCCCTTTTTAATACTAACTTTCTCCTCTGAACGTATTCTTTGTTTTTTTAAATATAGTTTTCGTCATTTCTGTCTGTCTCCCTCCCTTCCTCCCTCTCTCTCTCTCTTCTCCACCCCCACTCATTCACTCACTCACTCATCCCCCCCACACACACACAACCACACTCACTCACTCTCACATTTTCGTCGCGTTTATTATAATTTGGCTCCTAGTTACAATAATTACCGGGAAATATCCCCGTATTCTCAGATAAAGCAAATTTTCGATGCATCGACTCAATTTTATTTTGTAAGACTTCATTGTTGATAGTTTTACTTCCATGTTTTATACTTTTCTATAAATTTCCTGTTTTTTACACTGTTAATGAACTTTTATATGGATAGTTTTATTCGACATATTTTATGATCGTCCTAGAAAACCACAAACATTTTGAATATAATGTGTTCAATGTGTTTCAGATAACGTTTTTGTGTAAAAAGTGGCAATACATTTCGCCAAAGATGTATTCAAAGAAACAAGAGTCAAACAAAACTATACATTCGTCACTTCTATTGTAGTCCATATCGAATCGAGAAAATATTAAACATTCCGATAATTTTTCCGCTAGAATCATACATAAACGTAATGGCATGTGTATCGAAATTCATCCGATATTCCAGAACACTTTTAAGAAATGTACTTTGCATTTGATGTCTATTGCCCGTGTTGGACAAAAGAGGCCGGAGTTTGATGTTGAGTGGATCGAGCAAAACGAACCCCGTAGGTTGAGCTTATGTGCCCTTAGTGGCCTGCCAGTTTCCAAGAAAGGTGGATGCGAAATGTGCTGATTTGCACCATTTTCACTTTCGCAAACACGTTCGTCATATACCCACCGCCGCGCCGCTGCTGGCTGGCAAGGCGCGCGCACCCACCCACTGCCGACTCGCGCTTTCTCGTCCCATGCGGCCTCGCCAACAATTACGGCCCTTCCACCAGGAGCTCTGTTCAGCAGGAAAGATTCAGCACACCTTTGGCTGACTCAGCATTGTATTTATGCTTTAATAATGAACTGCGTTATTTAAGCAAGTACTGTTTCCTGAATCGGGGAATAATGATTATACAGTATACTTAGGAGGCATCTATTAATAATATACAGTAATAATTGTTCGGTACATGTTTCTTTTTCTTTTCACTGCTTACATCATGCATATTAAGTACTTATTTGAAGTATGAAATTATAGTTAGTAAAACTCATCCTTAGATATAGATAAATTATAAAAAAAAAAGTGGGCTTGGAAAGTAATGATTTCTCTCACCCACTGTTGTGGAATTGGATTGAGTACAGTTATTTCTTACACGTGAGTACGAGCCAAACTCTCACTCTTCAAATGAATACGTCAAAAACAAATTCCCTTTAATAACGTAAAATTCGAATGTGTGACTCATTATCTCTATGTAAAGGTGGCATGCATTGCTTGTGAAAGGCAGCTGCGACACGATATGTCGTGTGCGATACCCTGTTCTTACGAAATAGCGTAGTGCTCCCAACGGAGAAACATGACGTACCGCCTAGTGACGAAACTTTCGATTCACACGACCAGAGGCCGCCAGTTCAGTGTTGGGAACGGAAATCATTCCCAGCACGGAAACCGTACCCCTGAGGAGGTTGCGAAAGCGCTGATCATTGACTGCGCGGCACTCGGTTTCAGAATTCTGTCTACGTTATCGTGAGCTTGACGTATCAAGTATCACACGTTGTTCCTAGAGCATACATTATTGTACGGCAACAAAATTGCAGTAGGTAAGTGTAGCCAATGCCTGTTAAAATATGACTTGAGTTTCATATGTCTCTGACTCTTTGCTTCACCAATATCACGTTTTTTATAATTTGAAAACGACAAGAATTTGAAAATTTATTTTTATAGAATTTACACCATTGTGGATAAGAGAAGCCCCATCTTGCGGGTGCAAAGGCAATTTTGAATCGCTATGAGTAGTAAGCGAAGGATTGATAAAGGTTTTCTACCATTTATAAGTTACCATCTCGACTGAACTCCCCGTAAATGTGGTACTGGTATTAGTTTTGGAGGTTCTGCTCTTCTAAGGACACCCATGTTGTAGCATTGTTTCTAGTTCATAAAAGGTTGCCCGTTTAATAAATTGCTGGTAACTTTTTGAAACGATTATACACACTCTCAATGCAGGATACATCACTTACATTTTTTAGTGTGTTATAAATGCGAGGGATTGGTTTTCTCTTTCTTTTCTGTTCTAAGTTCTGTACGCAGTTTGATAAGGAAATTAATGTTCCTAATGTAACAGCAATTACTGTCTTTAGATATTAATGGCAAATTTAGGAATAAGGTCTCATCTGTTTTCAAGCGATTGTAATTTCCATACTCCCTCTGGAATGGTTCTCACTTTGCCGCGCAACGCAAATGCTGCGTTCACCGGTTTAGGAAATTGTAATTGGGAGTAATAAGCAGTCCAGCGGCCTAGACCCAGCCCTTTATCGTGGCACCTCATTGAGGGCTGCTCGCTCATTCGTTCATCTGTTCGGAGCTGAACGGCGCTTTTTCCCCTCCGCCTCCTCCTTCCCCTTCCCGCTGCTCGACGTATTCGATCACAGACCTTGCATGAAAACGCACGTTTCTAGCACATCACTGGCCACTCATCCAGTTCACCCTCCCCCTCCCCCGCCCAAAGTTCCCTCATTACGCATGCCTCTTGATATTGCGAGCGTGGTAATTCCAGCATCTATGTTCCGCCACTATCATCTCTATTTGCTTTCCACAAAAATCGTCGGCGCCGTTTAAAGCAGCTCCTGTCATTGCCGCCGTCCGGCCTCGCCTCGCCCTTCCCCGGGACCGCGTCGTTTTCCCGCCATTTCTGCCAGCGCTCCGCGCGCCAGGCGGGGCATTATAATTGGTGGCGCGGTTGCGACGGACTAATTAAAGTCTTTTGTTATAAATTACCGCCGCCCAACTCAGCGCGATTCGTTGGAGGGCGCTCCGCTCCCGCGGGGGTCGTAAGGCTGTGCGCCGCCCCCCTCCCCCCCGCTCGCCCGCGACTGCTCTACCCATCCGTCCATGACATTCAGTGCCTCGTTATGCGATCGGAAGTGCGAATGGAAACTTCCACAACATTTCTTTTCACTTTCTCGTGTACGTGGAATGCAGTGGTGCAATGCTGCAAATATTCGATGCCGTGATTTTTACGGAAATACACGTTTTTGGTGGTCCCTGATAACGAAAAGTTTTGTTTTTTTCAAATATCCGTTTGTGATTATCAGTCTGTATGTCTTTCTGTTTCTTTGTTTTTTTCTCTGGTGTTTTGAGATTATAATTCAGTCTGTTTACTTATCCGTATGTCTGAGAACCCATGCCCTACAAGGGGAAATTTTCCTCCAAATCGATAGTCCTTGATGAGGAAATTGAAATCGAGGCTCTGCGAATTTCAAGCTTTTCTTTTCATTTTTGCTGATATTTCGTTTGCAGCCCGTTTATTTCCAGTATTTTCTAAAAAAAATGGCTCCTATTCTTTTCTTTAAACACTTGCTTGAACAGTACCTATATAAAAATGACGAAATCCGATTTTCATTAAAACTCCTGACACTTGGTAATAAATTCTAATGTCACATTTATGAATACAAATGTGAACATGGTTAAGTCTTACTTAAAGGGACGCCTGCACTTTCATTATGGACTCTAGAGCTTTCTATTTTAATGCAATACTTTTCGTTTTTGGATGTTTAAATCATTTTACACATTTACTAAAATAATTAGTAATTTTAGGTCAAAATCAACAATTTTCTTAAATACCTAATAGATATTTTCTCAGAAATTGCTCTTTTTTTTATTTTTTTTAGCTAGAGCAGAATATACACAATTCTATGGAATATGTGTAATTTTCTTTAAAACTTTTGGATTTTCAAAATTTACAATTTAGTGTTTTTTTTAATTTCCGGTTCTTTGTCGGAGAAGAGGTTTTCAATAGATGGCTGAAGATAGAATCCAGTATTAAAAAATGTTAAAAATAATGCGAGAAAATAATGTGCTATTGTGGCCTCACATATTTTCTTTACTATTTTATCTACTCAAAATGTATCTTTTTGTTTGTAAAAAATTTTAATTGCTATTGATCTTCTCTGTTGATGGAAATATATTAAGTATGCAGCGTCAGGGCACTTCATTCGCTTTAGAACTTTCACTATACTTCCAAGATATGTCTTATTCGTTTTCTTTCCCGTTGGTGATTTTCTTGTCTGATTACACATCGCACTTTTGAATCGACCTATACGAAATCGTTGTTTAATGTGCTACGCAAAAGTTTTCGTCTCTTAACTTACTTCTTTGTAATAATGAAAAATTTAGATTATGATTATTTTAGCAAATGTAAAGAACCCTTCGTACTTGCGAACGCAAGTTAAATGAGCGTATTGTGCTAAAATAATCCTCGTTTGTGTAGGGCTTTAATATATACAAATGCGCGAATTTATGTTGAGCAACTGTTGGACTTAGTTTGAATTAAAACAACATTGCTCGGTATCTCGCCATGTATGTCATACTGCTTCCCAGATAAAATCTGCTTTTGGAACTCCTTTTCACTTTGTACCGTGCGCGCGTGTGTATCACTGATGAACGCTGCGCTCCCAATCCGCGTTAAGGACGGAATGAGACATTGAGAGCCTGGACCTTGCTGGCGCCGCCTCCGCCTCTCGGGAAAGAGATTGTGCGTCCTCTGCGAGTTTACAGCTTCACGCACGACGCCGCTGCCGCCGCCGGCGCTCCCCCTCACCCTCACCCTCACCCTCACTCCCGTCCGTTCCACTCGCTCGCGGTCTCCGCCCACGCCGCCGCACCCGCCCTGCCCGGACGCGCCCGCCCGCGCCACCACCGCCAACGTAGATAAAAGAGCGAGCGCCCTTCCAGCCCTCGATGGAAATTTTTCTCCCCCATAAAGTCGAGTGCGCGGTAGCCGGGGAAGGTGACAATGTGTTTTCTCATTCAAATTTTTATTTTCCATATTTTCCGTCCCAGCGCCCGGGCGGCCGAGAGCGGCGCCGCAGCGGCGGGAAGTGGAGGCGCGAGGCGCGAAATGGAAGAAGCGGAGAGGCGGGTCCGGTGCTCGCACCTTGCCTGATCGAGCGGCCCGGGAAGTTCTGACAGCGCTACGCCGGCTACGCGCGATCCGGGTCGCCGCGCGGTGAAGGATGTCGGACTTGTGAACAGGAATCAATTATCAAGTTGGAAGCGCGAGGCCGGAGGCGGAGGCGCCGCCTGCATTGTGAGGCGCGGATTCCTAAGTTTGCCGATTAATTCCGCTGCTCTTCCCAGACGCGCCTCCGCGCCTTACGCCCCTTCGCCTGCGTGCCACTGGGCCACCTTCAGTCCCTGGCCCCCCACACCTCCCTTTCTTTTTTTATTCAACTCGGTCTTTCGTCTTCTTGAGCAGCTTTTTAACGTTACTTCTTATACAATAATTTTCTTTTGTGCGCAACTTTCCATTGTTCGTTTTTCGGTTTGCCCACAAGTTCCTCTCAACCTAGAAACCGGCTTCTACTCCCGGTCGTGGAAAAAATAAATTAACCGTCTGTAAATAAAAAGGATGTTTTTTAAACGCAGATCGATACGTTAAAGCGATAGACAAGGATGTTTGGGGAATGCAGTCAGCGATTGCGCATATCTTTCATGATACGTTATTTGATCCGCTTCTACCGAAGCCATATTGACAATTTTAGCCGAGGTTTAGGAACTTGAAGAAAGCTGGTACTATTAATATTCATGCCACGTGCAAATTGCGTTATG
Organism: Gryllus bimaculatus; assembly: GCA_017312745.1. Taxonomy (NCBI): domain Eukaryota; kingdom Metazoa; phylum Arthropoda; class Insecta; order Orthoptera; family Gryllidae; genus Gryllus; species Gryllus bimaculatus. The sequence goes on along the minus strand of BOPP01000014.1, from coordinate 11,610,470 downwards.
ATATTAGCTTTTTAAAAAAGAAGTGAATATTGCAATGTACATTTACCAAACGAAAAGTCGAGTATATGGTATAACACTCAAACAAAGAATAGCTATGGTGACTCACTGGAGCTGTTCTTATTCGTGACAACGCCCATCTCAGTTCTGCTTTAGCCAAACAACTTCTATGACGAAATCGACGTGCTTGAACTCATGGATCCTTCTTAGCAACAAGTGAATATCATTTCTCCCTCGAAATGAAGAACTGGCTAGGAAGCCAAAGCTGCTAGTGAGAAGCTTCAAAGCAAAGTTCTGTCCCTTCATGTCTTTGGTGGCAACGTTCGTCCAGCTCATCTGCACAAAAAACAAACCCCTGGATTTTTGTGGTTCTAGTCAAAAATAGCCATTTTTGTTCATAACTTTTGAATTAAATTTGATCTCTTGTCTTTTTGTTAAAGTCCAGCAGAGGTTGAAATAACGCACCCCTTTGTTCTTGTAATACGCCATTACATAGTTGCTTCATTTTTTTCATTATTATTATTATTATTGTTATTATAATAATAATAAAACATATTATTATTATTATTATTATTTGGATTTTGTAAATTTTCTTAAATTTCATGCAACTGTACAAAATATTTGTTTTCTGATCTATCTGTTTTTTGTATATTTTTGTTTATAAATGTGATCAAAGTGATGAAAACCGTCATTTACCTTACATCGGTTTGTACATTTGTAGATTAAAAACCATTATTGTTCATTGCTGCGATATAGAAATGATTAATGTAATAACAGATTGTTAATTTTTGCATGTAAAATGAAAGCTCAGTTTTGACTCATTGCACGATTAGATCGAATGACATACTTCACCATACATTGTCTCATATTTTATTGTCACTTTTCTCTTTAATGTGAGCGATTCGCTCTGGGCACCAGTGTAACGTAACACAACCCCCGGTCGATTAATGACGTGTTCGTATGTATTATGCAGTTTCATACGTTCACGTCGCGGCATGTATTTTTCTTTTACTTGTCCCGTATTATTAATCTAGTTATCGTGAAATGACGTTGAATTATTGAAATGTTTGGACCATGTATCTACGTAAATGATAATGGACATAGAAAACAGGGAAATTTGTTCTTTGAACGTAAAATCTGTAACGAGACTGACAGGAAAATATTGCTATGCAAGCAAACCCTCATAATCGTGGTTTTTGATGTTTCAGATTGGCAGCCTTCCGAACTTTTACCTTTTCGAGCATCGCCGCGTTCACAAGAGGTCGCTGACTCCCAACGAGGAACACCATCGGAAGCTCAGCGACGAACCAGAGGTAAGTGCTTTTTATCTCTATTTGGTTCTTCTGCATCAAGGTGCGATGACTCGTTATGTATTCGAATAGTATAAGTAGTTATAACTACTTATCGAATCAGTGAAATATACTAATAAATCAAGTTATGTATTCGATAAGTAATTATAACTACTTATCGAATCAGTGAAATATACTAATAAATCAAGTTATGTATTCGATAAGTAGTTATAACTACTTATCGAATGAGTGAAATTTACAAATAAATCAATTTCGTTTTGAAAGTAGAATTATTATTGACGGGTTTTGAATTACAGTATGTCGTAAATATCGTAGTGTGGATAGGTCATGCAAGGCGAAATTTGATAACAGAATTCGAATTAAAATTGAACGGAATTGTAACGAAGGAAATTAGAGAACGGTTGACTGTCTACCGCAGAGATGCGACATGATGTACAATAAAAAAAAAAAGTATTATTGTTATTCCTCGGCGTGTGCCAGTACGACTCTTCATACTATTTTTGTGTACTTGGATGTCGGCGCGATGACATACCGCATTGATATTACTGAGAGTTAATCTTGTCGAAGTCTTGTTTAAACAAATGAACTTTTAATTTTAAATTCGCAATAAAACTTGTATAATATTAACAACCATCTCATATGCTTTGGTGTGCCATAACTTTATCAATTTATAATTGTTTTATTACATTGAACTGGTTTTGAACGTTAATATAGCAGGTAGAAATATATTAACAGAGGGTTTTAGATTAGCGTGTATTTTCTCTTTGCAGTGAATTTTGTACTGAAGTGCAAAATGTGGGTTTCTATTTAGGTAGATAGATAGATTTATTATTTCTGCAGGTAGGTATAGACCCTAGTGGCAGGACACTACAATTTATTGTACATATTACAACTAAGCATTTAGTAATGCTTTTCGAAGAATCAAACTTCCTTTCGAAACATTTAACTTAAAAATACGTGAAACGTTAAGGGTGGAGATTGCGAAAGATGAATATAGCATATTGCAGTCGATATCTTATCGATATCGATTGACGTCTCTATTGCCTTCGATGTGATTTTCTGTCGGGAGCAGGGATGATGAAATTTTGTTTCAATTTATTGGCGGATTTTATCTCCATCTTCTTTTTGTAGGCGGAACTTTATACATCGTTTCCTCTCCGTAGTCGCGTATAGAATATATGAATACAACCGTGACTACGAAGGAAAGCTTCTTGCGAGTTATAAGCCCGCGAAACACGTTCGTTGGGAGGTACTTCATCTCTTGGCGGGATGCGCGCGGAGAGGAGCTTCGCTCGCTCTGCCCTTGATTCGCTGGCAAGCGACCTTGCGCCCTGGGAACAACGCGGAGCTCGCAACAGAAAAAGGCTTCCGCGCAAGTAGCCGGAGTCCGCGCCGGCCGTAACTCGGTGCGGCGCGGCGCGGCGCGGCGCGGCTGCGGCTGGGGCGAAAGGTGAACGGGGCTCGCCCGAAGCCACAAGTTGCCCGTGCATCAGCGGGGACGCGCTCCCGGCGCGGCGCGGCGCGGCTCGCGAGGAGAAGCGGGTTCACGCCCGCGGAGAGCGTTGATCTCGCGGATCTCCTCGGACGGGGGAACCTTCCTTGCGATTCACTGGAGTCTCGCGGCAATAGTTGTCCGTTTGGCCCTTATCAACGAATTGAAATATGACAGTCGTGTTTGTTGAGTGACTTGTGTATATTACGCATTTTTGCGTTTTAATGTCGCAAATAAACTTCTTGGCAGTATTATTTGACATGCCTAATATTTCACTGTCTATTCCTTTCTATATTATGATTGTACTATATTTAAAATTGAAGAAAATTAGATTTTTTTTTTGCAAAAAGTCCCACAACGTATTAGTACGTTCATTAGCAAATTCACTAACGATTACAAATCGTAATTTCAATTTGTATCATCGCACTTTCCTACCAAGTAAGAGACTTCCCCACATTTTAATTTTTAATTGTTTTGATTTAGTTATTTCAATTCATTATAAATACAAAAAGTTTATTATAAAGGACATTTTAAAAATATTATTCTATGTCCAATTTTCTTCTGGTAGATATTTTTGTTCGTTAATATCGACTCAAAAATAAAAATAGTGGTACACACAGTATTTTGCGTTCTGGCATTTTATTCGCGAATAATAACGCAGTAATTTACTGGCTTGTTTCGACAGACTATATATGATTCGTGTTTTGTTTGGGACAAATGTATTGTTTCGCAAATGAGAAGGCGTCGACGTCATTGATCAATGTAGTATGCCTTCAGCTCGTCTTTCTTATAGAGGACAAAGTTAAGAACGTTGACTACAAAACCGTACTGATATGAATGTTCGTTTCAGGTTAAGTAATTTCACTATGTGTTAATGATATGATGTCAGATGTTTATTTTGACTTCGGAGGAAGTCTTCATGTGTAGCAGCAGTTTAAAAATGTTGCTTCTTTCCTATTAAATTCTTTTAGCTATGTTCCTCTTTAATAATACATCTCGTTTATCTCGCAAAATAACATATCCACGTGAAATTTGTTTTCACGTTCGCCGAAGATGCATCTTTCTGTTGGTTCGAGGTGCGGCGTGCTGAACTGAACTGAAGTCGCGAGCGTGCATCATCGTGATTGGCTGCGGTGGCGCGTTAGGCGGCGTGGGTGCGTCGCCTGGCGGTGCAGCGGCGCGCGAGTTCGCAGCTCGGGAAGTTGGACGCCGGCGGGCACGTCCTCGCACGCCGCCTCCCCCTCCCCTGCCCCGCGGCCGATGCCAAACCCCGCCTACTCGCACCTGCGCGCTCGTTCCGCCCCGCCCCCTCCCGCGCCGCGCCCTCCGCCGCGCGTCGTTAAAACTGCCGGCGCCTCTCCATCAGCGGCGTCGCGGCGCCCGCGTGGGCGAGCGGGCGGGCCTGTGGACACCCGCGGGGACTCCCCTAGCCCCCCCACCCCCAACCCTCACCATCACCCTCATCCTCACCCACCACCCTCACCACCAACCCTTCGGGCGGCCGCCGCTCCCGCACTTTGTGGCCCCGCTTTGTCTGTCGGAGGCTTTAAGAGCGTCCGCAGGCGGGCGCGCAAGTCGAAGAAAGTCACGCGAACCAACTTCCAACTTGCCGAGAATTTTATTCGCTGTCCTGTTTACAATAATTCTCGAAATCACGTCTCAACGATTTGTGTTGGCCCGGCGTTGTCTAAGTTGGGAGACCAGCCGCGAATGGTTATCGCGATTTTGTAAAGTATGAGATGGTCCTTCAGGATTTGTTTTATCTTTAATCGAACTTTATTCTTTGTTCCCTCTGTTCGGACTTGTCACTTTTAAGAAGTAAAGGAAGTTTCTTTACGAATTTAAAACACATTCGTAGGAATCGACGTCTCATTAATCAGCGGAGTGGGGTTTATTTCCGCGGTCCTTCTCTTTCGGGGCAGGTTGCCAACAATGGAAAGTAGGGCTCCGCTTCCTGAAGCAGTCCTTCGACCACCCAGTGCGTTTTCTCCACTCCGTCTCCCCAACATCTACTCCCCCCGGCATTCACCAATAGATGTTTGCCGACCATCGCCACCACCCACGGCTTCCGCCACTCACCGCAATATCTGCCTCACCCCCCTTCCCTCTTCCACCCACCGCTCTCCATCGTCTTTACCTTTTTGTGCCCCGGGCCCTCCTCCTCTGTTATCTCCCTCGCCTCAGACTCTGAAATCGGCGGAAAATTCGTGAAAGGGTTCGTCACTGGATTGGCGGAGAACTGGAGAAGGACTGCGAAGTTGGCTGGCTGGGCTATAACATGAGAATCTTTTCATTCTTACTCTCCTCTGGGTCCGCGACGCCGCGGCTGCGTCCTCGCAAGGGGCGGGGTGCGTCACTCTCATAAGCTCCTCCCGCAGAACTTTCGGACGAGGGCGGGGCGGGGGCGGCGGAAAAGTCGCTTTGGAGTCCGGTTGGCGTAGGCAACGGCGGCGACGCGCGCGGGAGCAGGACTGCGCCCCACCGGTACCTCCCACTGCCTTTTAGAGGCTGCCAATGTTGTCCAGAAAGCTGGAAAAGGGAAAAAAACACCCAGAAGACCTTGGGGAACACGGGAAGTCTATAGCATTGATGGATGCTACGTGAGGAACTAAAATACGTGAAGAAAAGTGCAAATGCATAGGGTAAGAAGTAAGATGTTAATTGGCTAATCCGACCCTGATAGCAAAAGAGAAAGAAGAATAGAAGATGAAAAAAAGAAGGTTTCCAGACTTTTAAAAATGAAGCGTTGTGTGTCATACTTGAAATTATTTGGTTGTCATAATTAAGTTAATGTACGTTTCATTTTCCAAATGCTGTGCGTTTTATTGCGTAAATATTTTTTTTTATATTTAAAATGTATCAGGAAGTTTTATAAATTAACAGTTTTGATCGAGACTCAATTTTGGGTGTCATGTATTGTTTCCAGACTTCCTCAAACGCTTTTAGAGAAATGTAGAACATAAGTTATTTGAATATTTCACTATCCATTTTGTATAGCATGTTACAACTTACCACTTACTGAGTCAAAAAATCATAGTAAACCATTCCGTTCTCATTAACTATTTGGCTTTCATTTGATTAATTTACAGTATACTTTGTCTTCTTTAGCAGTTACTGAAAAGGATTACAATAAGTCTAAATATCAATGTCTTGTTCAGCTTCGCATTATCGTGGCCATTACGTAATTTCTGCTCGTTTCGACCTCGACCATCGCCGCCGCCCTCGCCCGCTCTCGCGTCAAGGCCACTGAAGACGAGCCCCCCCCCGCCCCCGCCCTCGCCGGGTGGGGCGCTGGCGATGGCTCTCGCGGGGGCGATCGCCCGCGGGCGAAGGGCTCGCAGGGCGGGCGGCGACCGGGCGGCGACCAGGCGGCGCCACCGCCGCCGGCAACGAGTGCGCCGTTCAATTATTCCGTTAAGCCAATTGCGTTGTATTTGCATGCTCCTTCGCCGTCGGCGTTGCCATGTCGACAGAGTGGATCTTGGCGCGGGGTAATCGCGTTAGGGGAAGCATGCACGTGCGTCCCGCGGGGCAGCGGAGGAGATGGGGCGGAGAGAGACAACGCCTATGGCGGACTCGGGAGAAGCGGGAGGGGAAGTACGTTGGCTTTTGTGTCCGCGGTGAGCACGGAAACCCCGAGTGTACATAACTACTACCTAAGTGGGTGGTGATACAGCGTCGAGGAGTTGTGATGCAGTAAAAAATAATAATGTGTAAGTGAATATCATAATACATATGTGAAGAGTAAAAATAGTGCACACAAAAGAAGGAAGTGGAAAGGAGTTGTATGCGGAGGGAATATGTGCAAGTTATGGGGAAAAATTGGTGGATTGAAAGAATAAGAAGGAAAACAAAGGTTTGCGAAGGTGGATATCACATGTTCAAAAGACCGTAAGTATGCGATGAATGGGAAATACTGCAGTAATCTACCCAATGAATGGGTAAATGTATTTTTAGAACAGGGCGCAAAATAAAAGGAGGAAGAGATAATGAAATCTGAAAAATTTGGGCAATCGTGAAATATAGGTAAAAAGACGTTGAGAATAATAACTCTCCAAAGTTGTTTTAATTTTTGTGTAGTTGTCTGCTTATTACTGAAAGGCGTCTTTCGCGGCCGAATGAAATGTTGACGGGATGGGAGACGATAGCAGTCTTGTCCGGAATTTTGAAGAGATACTACCGTACAAATTGCATACTCTTTTTTTTTTAGGAAGAATTCATGAAAATGTGAAGTATATAGTTTTGGGATCATTCTCAAAATACAAAG
>BOPP01000014.1:11584980-11596454 GCA_017312745.1 Gryllus bimaculatus | reverse complement strand
GCCCTCCGCCGCCAGCGGGGCTCTCGCGCCGCTTTCACGTCGGCGGCGTCCCCGCCGAGGATAAATCTCGGCATCGGGCGGCGGCGGTGGCGGCGGGGCGCCGGTTCGATCCCCGCGTGCGCGCGGCGGGCCATTCGTCAGCGGCGCGGAGCCCCCCAGGGGGCCGACGCGCGCCGGTGAGCGCGCCCCCGACTCCCGCGGCCCCTCCCGTCGTACGCTCTCTCCGCACTCGCTCGCGGCGTTCTTAGTATTGTTTTAAGATCATGTCTGAACTGATGTTGCTTTATTACACAAATAGATGATGTGGCTTATGATAAAACTAGGTTGTTGTAGTGAGGAAGATTCGAAATACGATGATGGGAGCCAAAATGACATTGAGCATGAAATAAAGTAATTGCTAGGTTATTTTCAGCGACCATTTTCCGTATGTGCCAATTATCTATCGTCAGTACTAAATTTCTGTTTGTGAGTTTTCGCTCAGCACAATAACATGTTCAAGTCATTCGCAACGACTTGCTTATCATTCTCTTTTGACACTGTTTTGACTTACAACATTCGTTTTCAAACTCGCTTTTTTATCTTTTTCAGTTCGTAAAAATATTTGTTTTGGCTGGCCTCCTCTTCCTTCGTTTTTTTTATTTACTTTTCATATTTAACAACATTTTCACCAATCTGTCCTTTGCCTTCTGACAGATTTTATTCGTACTACCAGTGTATTTTTATTGACATGTAACTTTTATCTTTTGACATATTTACTTTAATCATTACCCTATTTATATGTCGAGGTCTATTCGTCTTAAGAAATTTGTATTTGTGGGTTGAGAGGATTGTCCATACGTATTCGAGATTACGAAAATCTACGTAAGAAATATTTATTTATTGGGGGTTCGAGAATTTACCTTGCCACTACAATAAATAATAACAACTGTTTTTCAAAAATCAATTAAGCATTATAATCTATTACTCTTCTGCTATGAGCAAACACATGCATGTCACATTTCATAGTAATCACAATAAAACAATAACAATAATAACCCTGTTACTCGTTTAAATAGTTTAATTTACTCCTCCCTTGCATGCATGGCCATTATCCTTTACTTGAAAATTTATTCAAATCTACAAGACTTTGTCTTCTTACAGTACTCGTGTTAATATGTCCCCTTTTTATCACTTTCCTGTTTTGAGTCCTCTGCCTTCTTGACCGTCGACTTTCAAGTACATTTTAAATTCCGTTTCTGCATAGTCCAATCACATCTTTAATGTTTTTTCTTCTCCACACAAAATGTCTGCATTATCAAATTTACGGCATTTTATTGTCAACAATCCTATTAATGTATATATCAGAGTACCACTATTTCTATCCTACCACCGACCGATTGTCGCCGCATCGTAATATCTTCTCGCTTCTTGTTTATATCACGCCCTATTCTTCTGTTCTCCTAAGATGCGCAGTACCCGTTTACGTTTCTCCTTAGTTTTATTGCGCTCCTTTTCCCCTTTCTCTCACGCCTTCTCCATTCTGATTGGCTCATCCCGTCTAAGCATCTCATCTACTTATTCTTTGACTGTTGATTCCTGCGTTCTTTTACGTAATTTAACTAATATCCACTGAAATTTCTCATGTGCCCATTTGATATTATAATCGCCTCAAATTCTACTATTTTTCCATCTTTTAGTCACAGTGCCCTTCCCTTATATTCTCATTATTTATAATTCACTATATAATTCCTTAGATTCCGCATTGTTGATGTCTCGCATGATTGTAATGTATACGCAATTTGTGAATATTTCGTTTACATTGTCATGAATCATCACAGCCGGTACATCTACAATATATTCACCTTTTGTGTTTCGCGATTGACATTGCGCGAGCACATCTTATTGCTGCTCATGGCCATTCAAGCTTTGCTATTCCACAGTGGTATTCCATATGTATGCCCCACACTTCTACATCGCTTGCTTCTCCTGGCCAAGTAGTTCCTCTGAATTATTTACTATTTCATTTGATTCTCATTCCTCGTGTCCGCTTATTTCAGTGGATTAAGAAATGCCGAAAATGGAGCAATCGAACGACGCTGTTACGCATCCATCCATCTCGTTCCCATCTCCCAATGTATTTGCTGGAAACGTTTCCCTGATCGCCCTGCCACGGACAACATGTGCGATTACGCGGCCTCGTTCGTAGCCGAAACGCGCTTCTCTGATTGGAAGGGCTTCGCCTTCGCGCCCGCGTCGGCCGCGGCTGACGGTGAAGTGGACGCGGCTGGCGACGCATTCGTTCGCCTCTTGTGCGCGGTTGGGCCGTGAAAAGAAAGATTTACAGAGCGTTTCCTGTTTTTCTGAGAGGGCCCGCTGTCTTTGTACCCGTGTGTATTTTGTTAATGAATTTTCTCCAGAACAGCCGTTTTATCTTCTACCTTGTGCTTGTGATAGTATATCCTTAAAAAAAGTGCGCCTTTGAAATGGAAAACGAGGTTCTTTTGTTCGCCCTCAATACCGTGCTGGACTTGAAAGGCCGGTGTGTAATTCGTTTTAAATTTCATGATTTGTAGTCTGATAAATAGTGCATGAAAATCCCCTGTGGAATCTAAATTATGTAGACGAGGATATCGCTTCGCCTTAGTGCTTGTGATATCATTGTCCAATATCATTAACATTTATGTAGATATCCAAAAATTATGTATAATCTTCGCGGCGTATTTATTTCTTTATTAACATTCAAGTTACTACTTATCAAAACGAAATAATATTGAGTAATTTTCAAATGTATATGTAAGGAGGTAATGTGGAATCTAAAATGTTTTTCTTATCAAAATCCGTGAAAATTATTGGATCATTTTTTTTCCCGGTCACCATAAACTCGTTACTCGTATGGATGAAATAAACTCAACAGAAAAAACATTGAGTTATTATGTACAGAGTTTAATTCCTTGAAAAAAGACGACTGTTGTCCGATTCTTTCCTTTTCACTTTTCATCTTGAGTCACTTTAAAGGCAGATAATATACCAGGAGCGATTTACTAGAAGGTATAAACAAAAAACACCTGTGCGTGTTCATTAGCCATACCCTTTCATATCTCACTACATTGCTACTCTGTGATTTCAGATAATAACGGTGTTTACTAGCGAGAACTATACGGTAGACCAAACTCTAACATACGAGTTCCTCGAAAGAAAGTTGCTGAGCTGCGACGCAGGAGACCGCAAGACGCCATCTATCGCATGTGCGGCGGCGGCGCCGCGTAGGAAATAGGGCGGCTGGTTCCCCTGCGCGTGTTCGCGACTTTCAATGGCAATTATCCCGCCATTCGTGCTCGACGGCGGCCGCGGGGCGAAAACAGCGCGCCTCGTTTCGCCGAATACAATTTACCGCCGTTTATCTGCGCCGTCGGGGCGGGCGCGGGGGCGGGGCGGGGGCGGGGAGCGAAAGCGAAGGTACATGGAGGATGCGGAAGCGGACGTAACTCGGCAGGCGAACTCAATTGGGCCCCAGCCGCCGGCCAATTCTGCGCACGGCCGCTGCCCCGCCCCGCGTTCGGCCCCCAGCTGAGGCGACAATCACGTGGGCGGCGAACGGGTCCGCCACGCGTATGACGCAGTAATTAGGGGCAGCCGCGACTCCCGGCCTCCTGCCCGCGCTCGCTGTCCCATCGACCCACCCCTCGCGCCGACTGCTCCGCCTTAATCCGCGACGAGCAGTTTTCGACGTAGCTCCTCCCGTTCCCTGTACGCCTTCCCTGAATCGAGCGCAGGCGCGCCGGCCGTTGCCAACCACGTCACGAGCGGCCAGCCCTCTGCACCTGGCACGTGTTAGAATTCCTAAAGGCAGTCATCCCACAACCGACTAACGGAATATCTCCGCACCGATTGCATCGCTTTTTGTTTTGGACTTGAACGTGACATAAGCTTCCAGCAGGAACGACTAAACGACCGTTAATTTTTCTGCCTCTTTCACCGGCCTCTATTCTGTCGTTTAAATGGCCATGCCAAGGCTCGCGGCGCAAGGGCAACATTGCTTGTTTAGAGTTCACGGGCCAGTCTCTTCAAGTGTCACTCGCTGCAGTATTCAAAAGTGGAGGGTGGTACAAATGTCTTCCGGGTGGGAGAGGTACGATTGCAGAAAACCTGGCCAATGACAGTCCTATTAGGGAGTATTTGTAGACGTCAGATGACATGGTATTGCCCAGAAAATGATAAAATTCATCCTACTAAAGCATAGAAATGCTCGCATTAAAAACGAAATTCAAACGTGATATTTTGAAGTTTGTACAATTGGCATGGTGAAATTAAAACATTTTGAAGCGAAAGGATACTTGATTTGTAACGCGCGTTTTTTAATAAGACTACAATAACTTGGCATTCAAAACTTCTCTTTACGCTCGAGTAACTGGGTATAACGTCCACAAAATAGTTCTGTACAGAAACACATGATGATTTAATGAAATATAAAGACGAAACAAAAAACAACTAGAATTCCTCACATTCAAACATATTCCTGCCCCCTTCGGGAAGAACGTTTATATTGAGCCAATAATTAAAAAGTAAAATATACATTAAAATAAGAGTAATAAGTAGTGAAGTGTTTTAAACACACATATTTCAAACCTGAAGTTTTTGATAGAAACTTACGTGTACGTATTTTTCGTCATGAGCAGGGAGGGGGTTTTGAGCGGGGACAGGAGAAAGTGGCAGGAGCGCCAACCCTTCTCCTTATGGACAAGTAGCCTCGTGTGGGCGCACAGTTGACATGCCCGGTTTAAAACCTTTGATAAAGCTTCCGATTGCAATAGATAACTCTTCGAATATGTTTCTTCGATGAAAATGCCTTTTTTAAAATAAGTCGATCTGTTGATCTGTTTAACAAAGTCGTCCGAAGAGTATTTATAATTTGCAAAACTATTTTAGAATTGTTAATATATCTTATTTTTAATTGATGTACGCAGAATAAAATATGTAATTAACGGTAAACTACAGGACTTACGTATCGTAATAGGCTACTGATTTGTAATGGATTACCGGCATGTGGCTGGTATTCGGCTTGTGGCTGTGGTGTGTCAAGCAACCCCTATGACAAAATCGCCACCCGCCTCGAGGATTCGCGAGCGGTGGTCAGGATGCCGAGCGGCCCGCACGGCCGGCAAGGGACGAAGGGGCGTGGGCGGCGCGGAGGGCCATTTGGTTTCGCGCATCAGATACGGATACGTTAGCCATCCGTCGCGCTTCCTTAAACGGCGTTCGCCGGCGAAGGGGCCACCACGCTGACGCGCCGGTCGCCCACGCGGGCGCGGAACGGCCTGCAGATAGCATCCTCCCCCCGAAACTGTATGGCGATCGGACCACGGACTGCGGCCAGCCGTCCCTCGGAACTCCCCCAGGGGAGGTAGGGACGCCCCATCGACCGGCTTTGAAAACAATGAAGGAACTGCCGATTGCCGCGATGCTCATTTTAAAATTTTTATTAGCTCCTCAGGTTCTTGTTTATAAGTCCTGCCATTTGCGCCGTGGTTCTTTTCAACACTTTTGGTAATACGTGTTCTCTAAGATATGTGGCGGCTAAGGCAGTTGCTGAATGACTGTTGCTCTATACTACTACCAGATTAGATTATCCTAGTTTTAATTTGATTTTGTGCTTTGGCGTGAATGTCCTTGTTCTGATTTTAACTCGGGAATGTTCTTGGTTTGAGGTTAAAGAAATATCGTTGTAGGGGGTACAATAATTATTTCTAAGAAGGGTAAGTCAAGAAGTAATGAACTTTTGGTCTAACCGTCTGCTAGGCTGACTATAACTTTCAGCCTTGAGAATTACATTGTTTAAACATTGACTTAGTGTAAAATTTCGTGTTATCACCTTTTATTGGCTTCGAATTGTTATGTCTAAACATGGCTGCATCACACTCCATTGGCAGCAAAAAAGACATTCTCTGATTTTGTTGCCTGAATGTGTACCTAAAGAGCTCAAATGGCTTAGAAGACTTTCAACACAAAAAATGAATTGCAATGTTTTTCTTGGTATTTTAACAAGTTTAAAGCAACAAACAAACGTACTGATGAGAAACATGAAACAAGTCATTTAAGCTTTCAACCTTCACCACTACTGATCTCAAGTACGAAGCTTATTCCGGCGTCCCTGTTCTAAATATGTCAGTGAGTGACACATAGAACAAAGGTGTCATACCAATGCTCCTTAGTAAGGTTCTGCGTCATGAAGAACAGCCGTTAGATTGGATTTGTCCCGAAAGACTTTTTTTGCAAGACAAAATGTGTGTCGGAGCATGCTTCGGATGTAATTGCGATTGTGTCACGTCTAGTTACCAAATCTGTTTCCTCAACTGAATAGTTGCTTTTTAAAAAAAGAAGATTTGTCAGACCTATTGGGTGAAAGAAACAAGTCCATACATATCTTGCCGCTCAATCGAAATCTTTTTTTTTCCCTCTGAGGATATCAGAAATTGATGCTATGAATGGAAGTAAGTACATATAACAAATGACGCCGATTTGAAAAATTGTCTGCATTGTACATTTTGAAGTGATGTAATTACTTATAAATATTGCGAGTAATATTACAAATGAACTTACCCTCGGATGATTCATCACTGTGGACCGCGTTTCAAGGTGTTAGCGCATATGATAGAATATAAAGCGAAACCTAAGCTATAGGAAAGCCTTTTATATTGATTGTTTAAAGTTATTGTTACATCACAAAATCGTAAGAATAAATGGACAATTTGGTGAAATTTTGCCTGTCGATTTTTTAAGAGAGATAATAAAGAAGTTCTCCTTCCCAAATTCGTTGAATATTATTGACGCTTCTTTCACGACTCACGACAAAATTATTGCAACATGTTTGAAACTGCAAAATAATGAATTCGAATTACTGTCTAAAATGTGCTTCGGTTGTAACACAATAATACAAAAGCGCAAAAGCAATAAATGGTACTTTAGTAACATTAATTTACGAAAAATAATATGTGTATGAATTGCTTTAGCGCTTATACATGTTCTTTATATTGATTCCAAAGTGCTTCAACCAAGGGATCATACAGCGTAGAGACGGTTATGTTGTATTATTCTTCATTCAGGAGGAAAATAACACTTTCATACGCTTTTTTAATGCGTTTTATGAAATGCTTTAGTTTTTGGATTTTGAAATAGGAATTTTTGCACTCATAAACGACTCCAAAACATAATATTTATGTTTCCATCTACACTGGAACCAAAGTGACGCGCATTTTTTTTGAGTGGAACTGCTGTGGCAGTCGATGTGTCCCGCTCTTCCCTGGGGCGGAGGCGACTCCCGTCCTCCACATCGTTCGCTCGATGCTCACAGGACCGCTCCTAGGCCGACTAGCACTTCGATGGTTTCGGAACCCTCCATCAGACCATCGTTCGCAAACGCTTTCCATTTCTTAAATTATCGTTCAGCATCTCACTGTTACTTGATTTTCAACATTCTATACCTAGCCTCAATCTTTTTTATTAATAAAGTGTAATAATAGCGAACATCGAATTGTTTGCCTAAGTTAAATAGTTTACATCTGTTACATGGTTATATTGACTAAATGCTTGCACATATCCAAAAATATATCACTATTTTTATTCTTTTCGCAATAACATTTTCTAATTAAGAGGTTTTTATTTGAATTAAATCTCGTCCTATTTTTACTCTCCCACGAAACGAGGCGGCGAGTGCTTATCCGGTCAACACCGGGATCTAGGTTGCGTTTCCAAACAGCCAACTTCAACACTTGGGATGAGGGCCCGGGCTGCGCGCCCACGCCGACCAAGGTTCACCTAAGGCGCTGGGGGGAGCTGCTTTGGGAGTCTGCTTGGGGCGGATGGCAGCAGTTGGCAACGGCCGAAACCGAGATGCTCCGTCCCCCTCGGGACCTCCTTTCAACAGCTCTGTCAATGCGCGAACCCGCCGACCCACCCTCCCCGTCAACATCGCCGCGCCCGCCCCGCCCGCGCCGCGACCCTCAACGAAACTCTCAAGGTGGCGCTTTCCCGCTGCGGTCCCGCCCGCTCGCCCGGAAAAAACGCGGGAAACAGCTCCGGGGCAACTAAAAATTTTATGCATCGCAAGCTTCTCGCTCTCGCCACAAACAGATAACGCGCCATGGGACGCCCTCGGGGTCTCTCGCGCCGCCGACCTCACCTCCCGTGGCGCAGCCCCCTCCCCTTTCAATCAACACTGCGCTGCCACACTCCGCTCCGCCGACGCGCGTCACTTTGCCTGCCTCCTGCTCATCGCCGTCGCCTCCGCCTCCGGGTCAGCCGTAGCAAGGACGTCTTTTAAAGATTTAGCCGGGTTAAAACACTGCGGAAAATTTTCAAGGCGTTTAACGGCCGTTCTTGTGGAGCGCCTCGCGCCTCCCGTGGCGGGCCGCGGGGCGGCTCCTCTCTACCGGCCATCCCCCTCCCCCCAAGAGCCTCGCCCCAGGCCACGCCTGCGCGCGTTGAGGAGGCGGTATGATTCCAATTTTGGAGGGCGGGAAATGCGCGGCCGCGGACGGACGGGCGGCCCCTTGCAGCTATTCAGCGGCGCTGCCGGCTCCGGGTTACGCGTCCTGCGCGTCAGTCAAGGCGGCGGCTAAAAGCGCGCGGGCGGGAGCGGGGCGGGGGCGGAGCGGGGCGGACGTTGAGGGCGGCGCACCGGGCGGGACCGTGCCACCTGCCGCGACTGCTCCCTCAGATCCGCTCTTCTCCCTCGCTCTGGATTGGAAGTCCTTAACAGCCAAAATAAAATCGAGTCTTAAGTGAAATTCATTTCTCATTTTATCCACCGGCACGTTCAACTGTTTTTTGTTGCTTTCTTTCACCTCAAAATTCAGAAAATTTGGCCAGAAAAAGATACACAGTTGATTTGTTTTTCAACCAACTTACTACAAGTAAGCGTTTTATGTAAATGATTGTAAAATACCAAATTTCTATGTATGAACTAATATATAGATGTAATTATGTAACAATTTCTTAAAATCAAAGTATTTAAAATTCAATTGAAAACCTAAGTATTTAAAGAGAAATTCGTAGTTGGTTGTCTATGCCTCCGGTCAGTCCCTTTAAAGCTCCTGCCATTCAGGCACCGACGGGCAACAGCAAATGCAAGGAATTATTCACCGTGGTAAACCAGCCGAGCGTGGCAAAACGGGCTGGCGTTTTAGTTTTGTCGGACCGTAATTGATCGAAGATTGGTGAAAAGAGGGTCGATCTGCGTGTAATGTTTTTACTAAACGCCGATCTAATTAAATTTTCACGAAGCACGGGAAGCTACGTGTCTGCGGTGAACGCCCACTCAATTCCTTCGCCACTCGAGGCGTTTAGTTTCGTTGGCCAACTCGCCAGCAGTTAGCTTATTATTGTTTCGGATTTGTTTTATTCCGGAAATGCAGATATAATTTTACGAGCACGAGTGTTTTTTCTCTGCGTTGATTTGTGTCGGCAGATACAGTATGGTGGGAATGGCGTGCAGAAGAGGTAATTAAGGAATTCCTTTTCCCCATGTGTCCACGTTTCGGAGTTGTAAATAGAGATAAGGAGAGGAAATTCGCATATTAACTGACGATAAGAACAATAGTGCGTAGAATGTTTTCTGATATCTGCGAAAGGGAGTGAACAAGGGAACCGAATCCGCTCTCTGCTGTCGGAAAGAGTCCGAAGGAACGAGTGTGGATGGTCGTCGCGCGGCGGCACCTGTCCTACTAAAAGGAAAGTCGCTGGACGCCCCCAGGCGTCCGTAATGGCACTTGAAGGGCGGTTTGGTCGAAGTTGTTTCGACGCGCGTTCAAGGGGGCACTCGAGCCCGTGGCGGGGCTGAGGAGCACGCGAAGAAGGGGCGTCGAGGTGCGGCAAGGAACTGCAGAGTTGTTGGACACTGGTCGAAGCACAAGAGCCATCGCAGAATGGTGGGACATGGCACTGTTTTACGACGAAGTTGGGGGAGTAATCTGGAAAATATGTAGTAAATTATCGACATTTCAATCCATTCTTGTGTGAAAACGTATGTCAATCAGAAACAGAATGTCAATAATAGTATCATTTTGCGAATCGTAAACATCTGGTTTGTTTTACAATAGATAATGAAAGGAAGTATATCTTGATTTTAGGCTTAATGTCCTGACGTTTGACAAAATAATTGTGAGAGTAACGTTAGAGCTGCGATGACAAATATAGACTTGCAAAGATGTTTTTGTTTGGTCGAACATCGTAAGTTTATTGAAGAAGGGAGAGCTGTGAGTAGCAGCGGAACGGGTGTTGGCCTGAGAGAAAGGCAGATCGTCATGACGCGGGCGACCGCCGGGGCGCGGACGGCGCAAGCGAGGGCGGAAGGGCCGAAGGCGTTCGGAAACGCGGCCACTTTGAACGTTGATATCCTGCAGGGAAGGAGCGCCGGCCCATTCGTTCGACGAAATATCGTGCGCCGGGACTTGTCGCTCCCATCGCCGCGGCCCGCGGAAGCCCCGACGCCGAATTCGCGGTCTCCGTGGGAAGACGTATAGTCTAAAGTCTCGAAGAACACGATATGGTTTCTGTGCGTTTGTAGTGCTAAAAAGCGGAGTGGATACTACGTTTATGTTCCTTGCAGTTTTCAGCCACTGCGGTGTAAATATGCCTTTGTAAAATTTATACCTCGCGTTCTGAAATGGTGCCAAATTCGTTGCCACCAAGTGACAGAGTGCGTTTTGCTTTCAAATAGTGCTCGTGTACTTTTATCGTTTAAACAACGCATGTCTTCCGGGTGAAAAGGCAAAACTTGGAAGATTGAATACTAAGTACGTTTAACTCGCGTGTTTGCAACGGCGATTAAACAGTGAGCTAACATAAAATTCGCAGCTCCTTCTTTAATGCATGGAGCTTGTCACGTTTATACGGGAGGCGCTAGGCCATGAATTCCAATTTCTAGCCTAACATATTTCGTTGTTATTGATTAGTTGGAATGCTATCAGTGCGCCGGATGAATTCGCCTCTGGTGGTTTGGTGCTCTGGCCGGTTGGCGAAATAATTCCTGGGCGGAAGGGTCGGCAGTGGCCCCTCGCTCAGCCCAGCCCGCCTGCGCGTCGGCCGTCAGGTCGTGGCGGCTGTGGCGCGACCGGGTTTAGGAACGGGGCCCTCGAAATGATGGGCGGCCCGGCGTGAGCCTCTTTGATGGAATTTGTAACCAGCGCGGATGTACCGGCCAGCACGTTCCCGTCGCGTGAACACGTCCGCTCGCGCCTCCCCCCCCCCTTCCTCGCCCGGCCGTCCTGCAGGCCCGCCGCGCCGGCTTCCCGTTTCAGCCTCTTACGGTCGACAGCCTCCTGGTCGTCGTTCCCGACTCCGCTTCTGCTCTCGTCGTGGCCCCGTTTCTCTGCCTCTAACCTTCCTTCTCTCCCCGTCCGGGGATTTCTCTCTCTCCTCCAACTGCGCCCATCTCCCCTCCTCCTACCGCCTTGCCTCATCCCGCCCGCCCTCCGCAGGGTCCGTCCCCAAAGGTCCCT
>BOPP01000014.1:11572765-11584955 GCA_017312745.1 Gryllus bimaculatus | reverse complement strand
CGTATCGACGCAGTAATTAGGGGCACGCGACGTCCCGGCCTCCTGCCCGCGCTCCTGTCCCTCGACCCACCCCCTCCGCCGACTGCCTTCCGCCTTATCCGCGACAGCAGTTTTCGACGTAGCCCTCCCGTTCCCTGTACGCCTTCCCTGAACGACGCAGGCGCGCCGCCGTTGCCAACCACTCCGAAGCGGCCAGCCCTCTCACCTGGCACCGTGTTGAATTCTAAAGGCAGTCACCCACCCCAACGGAATATCTCCGCACCGATTGCATCGCTTTTGTTTGACTTGAACGTGACATAGCTTCCAGCAGACCGACTAAACGACCGTTTAATTTTTTCTGCTCTTTCACCGCCTCTTTCTGTCGTTTAAATTAGGCATGCCAAGGTCGCGGGCAAGGTAACTTGCTGTTTAGAGTTCACGGCAGTCTCTTCAGTGTCACTGCTGCAGTATTCAAAAGTGAGGGTGGTACAAATGTCTCCGGGGTGAGGGTACGATGCTGAAAACCTGGCCAATGGCAGTCTATTAGGGAAGTCTTTGTAGACGTCAGATGACATTTATTGCCCCAAAAGATAAATTAATTCCCTACTAAAGTAAAGAAATGCTCCATTAAAACGAAATTCAACAGTGATATTTGAAGTTGTAAATTGAGAGTGAAATTAAACATTTTGAAGCGAAAGGATCTTGATTTTGTAACCGCGTTTTTATAAGACTACAATAACTGCATTCACTTCTTACGCTCGAGTAACTGGGTATAACGTCAAAAATAGTTCTGTTACAAAACACTGAATGATTTAATGAAATATAAAGCGAAACAAAAAACAAACTAAGAATTCCTCACTCAAACATATTCCTGCCCCTTGGGAAGAACGTTTATATGAGCCAATAATTAAAAGTAAAATATACATTAAATAAAGTAATAAGTAGTGAAGTGTTTAAACACAATATTTCAAACCTGAAGTTTTGATAGAAAACTTACGTGTACGTATTTTCGTATGAAGCAAGGGGGTTTTGAGCGGGGACAGGAGAAGTGGCAGGAGCGCCACCCTTCCCTTATGGACCAGTAGCTCGTGTGGGCGCAGTTTGACATGCCCGGTTTAAAACTTTGATAAAGCTTCCGATTGCAATAGATAACTCTTCGATATGTTTCTTCCGATGAAAATGCCCTTTTTTAAAATTAAGTCGATCTGTGATCTGTTTACAAAGTGTGCCGAAGAATATTTATAATTTACATAACATTTTAGAATTGTATATATCTTATTTTTATTGATGTACAGAATAAAATATGTAATTAACGTAACTACAGGACTTACGTATCGTACATAGGCTACTGATTTGTAATGGATTAACCGCATGTGGCTGGTATTCGCTTGTGGCTGTGTGTGCAAGCAACCCCTATGAGCAAATCGCCACCCCCTCGAGGATTCGCCGAGCGGTCGTCAGGTGCCCGAGCGCCCGCACGCGGCCAAGGGACGAAGGGGCGTGGGCGGCGCGGAGGGCCATTTGTTTCGCGCCATCAGATACGGAATACGTTAGCATCCGTCGCGCTTCCCTTAAACGGCCGTTCGCCGCGAAGGGCCACACGCTGACGCCGGCGCCCACGCGGGCGCGGAACGGCCTGCCAGATAGCATCTCCCCCGAAACTGTTATGGCGATCGACCCACGGACCGGCCAGCCGTCCCTCGGAACTCCCCCTGGGGAGGTAGGGACCCCTCGACCGGCTTTGAAAACAATGAAAGGAACTGCCGGATTGCCCGATGCTCATTAAATTTTTATTACGCCTCCTCAGGTTCTTGTTATAGTCCTGCCATTTGCGCCGTGTTCTTTTCCAACACTTTTGGTATAGTGTTCTCTAGATATGTGCGGCTAATGCAGTTGCTGGAATGCTGTTGCTCTTACTACTAGATTAGATATCTATTTTAATTTGATTTTGTGCTTTGCGTGAATGTCCTTGTTCGATTTTAACTCGGGAATGTTCTTGTTTTGGTTAAAGAAATATCGTTGTAGGGGTACAATAATTATTTCTAAGAAGGGTAAGTCAAGAAGTACATGAACTTTTGGTCTAACCGTCTCTAGGCTGACTATACTTTCCAGCCTTGAGATTACATTGTTTACATTGCTTAGTGTAAATTTTCGTGTTATCACCTTTTATTGGCTCGAATTGTTATGTCGTAAACATGGCTGCATCACACTCCATTTGCACCAAAAAAGAACCATTCTCTGATTTTTGTTGCCTGAATGTGTACCAAAAGCTCAAATGCTTAGAAGACTTTCAACACAAAATGAATGCAATGTTTTTCTTGGTATTTTACCAGTTTAAAGCAAACAAACAAACGTACTGGATGAGAAAAGAACAAGTCATTCAGCTTCACCCACTACTGATCTCAGTACGAAGCTATTCCGTGCCCTGATTCTAAATAGTCAGTGAGTGACCATCGACAAAGTGTCATACCAATGCTCCTTAGTAAGGTTCTGCGTATGAGAACGCCGAGATGGATTGTCGAAAGACTTTTTTGCAAGACAAAATGTGTGTCGGAGCATCTCGGATGTAATGCCGATTGTGTCACGTCTAGTTACCATCTGTTTCCTCAACTGAAAGTTGCTTTTAAAAAACGAAGATTTGTCCCAGACCTATTGGTGAAGAAACAGTCCATACATATTTTGCCGCTCAATCGAAAATCTTTTTTTTCCCTCTGAGGATATCAGAAATTGGATGCTATGATGGACGAAGTACATATAAAACATGACGCCGATGTTGAAAAATTGTCTCATTGTAAATTTTGAAGTGATGTAATTACTTATAAATATTGCGAGTAAATACATATTGACTTACCCTCGGATGATTCATCTGTGACGCGTTCAAGTGTTAGCGCATATGATATATAAACGAACCTAAGCTATAGGAAAGCCTTTTATATTGATTGTTTAAAGTTATTGTTACATCACAAATCGTAAGAATAAAATGGACAATTTGGTGAAATTTTGCTGTCGATTTTTAAGGAGAATAATAAAGAAGTCTCCTTCCAAATTCGTTGATAATTATTGACGCTTCTTTCACGACTCACACAAAATTATTGAAACATGTTTGAAACTGCAAAATATTGGAATTCGGAATTACTGTCTAAAATGTGCTTCGGTTGTAACACAATAATACAAAAGCAGCAAGCAATATGATACTTTAGTAACATTAATTTAAGAAAAATAACATGTACGAATTGCTTTACGCTTATACATGTTCTTTTATATTGATTCCAAAGTGCTTCACCAGGGATCATACAGCGTAGAGACGGTTATGTTGTATTATTCTTCATTCAGGAGGAAAATACACTTTTCATACCTTTTTTAATGCGTTTTATGAAATGCTTTTAGTTTTTGATTTTGATAGGAATTTTGCACTCAATAAACGACTCCAAACATATTTATGTTTCCATCTACACTGGAACCAAAGTGACGCGCATTTTTTTGAGTGGAACTGCTGTGGCAGTCGATGTGTCCCCGCTCTTCCCTGGGGCGGAGGCGACGTCCCCGTCCTCCACATCGTTCGCTCGATCTCCCAGGCCGCTCCTAGGCCGACAGCACTTCGATGGTTTCGGAACCCTCCATCGACCATCGTTCGCAAAACGCTATTCCATTTCTAAATTATCGTTCACATCTCACTGTTACTTGATTTCAACATTCTACCAGCCTCAATCTTTTTTATTAATAAAGTGTATAATAGCGAACTCGAATTGTTTGCTAAGTTTTAAATATTTTTACATCTGTTACATGTTATATTGACTAATGCTTGCACATTCCAAAAATATATCACTATGTTTATTCATTTTCGCAATAACATTTCTAATTTAAGAGGTTTTTATTTGAATTAAATCTCGTCCTCACTTTTTAACTCTCCACGAAACCGAGGCCCGAGTGCTATCCGTCACACCGGGATCTAGGGTTGCGTTCCAAACAGCCCACCTTCCTTGGGATGAGGGCCCGGGCTGCGGCGCCACGCCCCCAAGGTTCACCTAAGGCGCTGGGGAGCTGCTTGGGAGCTGCTTGGGGCGGATGGCAGCAGTGGCAGCGGCGACGCGAGATGCTCCGTCCCCCTCGGGACCTCCTTTCAACACTCCTGTCAATGCGCGAACCCGCACGACCCACCCTCCCCGTCAACATCGCCGCGCCCCGCCCCGCCCGCAGCCGCGACCCTCAACAACCCGGCGTTTCCCCGCTCGGTCCAGCCCGCTCGCCCGGAAAAACGCGGGAACAGCATCCGGGGCAACTAAATTTTATGCCATCGAAGGCTTCCTCGCTCTCGCCACAAACAGATAACGCGCATGGGCGCCTCGGGGCTCTCTCGCGCCGCCGACCTCCGCCCGTGCGCAGCCCCCTCCCTTCAATCAACACTGCAGCTTGCCACCTCGCTCCGCGCAGCGCAGTCATTTGCGCTGCCTCCTGCTCATCGCCGTCGCCCCGCCTCCGGCTCAGCGTAGCAGGACGTCTTTAAAGATTTAGACGGGTTAAAACACTTGCGAAGAATTTTCAAGGCGTTTAACGGCGTTCTTGTGGAGCGACGCTCCAGCGCTCCGTGGGGCCGCGGGCGGCTCTCTCTACCGGCCATCCCTCCCCCCAAGAGCTCGCCCCAGGCCAGCCATCGCGGTTTTGACGGAAGGCGGTATGATATCTCAATTTGGAGAGCGGAATGCGCGCCGCGACGGACGGAGCGCCCCTTGCAACTATTCAGCGCGCGCTGCCGGGCTCCGGGTTACGCGTCTGCGCGTCAGTCAAGGCGCGGCTAAAAGCGCCGGGCGGAGCGGGGGCGGGGGCGGAGGGGGCCGGACGTTGAGCGCGCGGCACACGGGCGGGACCTGCCCACTGCGCGACTGCTCCTAGATCCGCTCTTCTACTCGCTCTGGATTGAAGTCCTTAACAGCAGCAAAATAAATCGAGTCTCTAAGTGAAATTCATTTCTCATTTTATCCACGCACGTTCACTGTTTTTTGTTGCTTTCTTTTCACTCAAAATTCAGAAAATTTGGAAGAAAAAGATACACAGTTGATTTGTTTTTCAACAACTTACTACAAGTAAGCGTTTTATGTAAATGATTGTAAAATCCAAATTTCTTATGTATAACTAATATTATAGATGTATTATAGTAACAATTCTAAAATAAAGTATTTAAAATTCAATTTGAAAAACGTAGTTATTTAAAGAGAAATCGTATTGGTTGTCTATGCCTCCGGTCTAGTCCCTTTAAAGCTCCTGCCTTCAGGCACCACGGGCAACAGCCTGCAAGGAATTATTCACGTGGTACCAGCGAGCGTGGCAAACGGGCTGGCGTTTTAGTTGTCGGACGTAATTGCATCGAGATTGGTGAAAAGAGGGTCGATCTGCTGTAATGTTTTACTCGCCGATCTATTATTTCACGAAGCACGGGAGCACGTGTCTGCGGTGAACGCCACTCAATTCCTTCGCCACTCGGAGCGCGTTTTAGTTTCGTTTGCCAACTCGCCAGCAGTTAGCTTATTATTGTTTCGATTTGTTTTATTCCGGAATGCTGATATATTTACGAGCACGAGTGTTTTTTCCTCTGCGTTGATTTGTGTCGCAGATACAGTTGGTGGGAATGGCGTGCAGAAAGGTAATTAGGATTCTTTTCCCCATTGTCCACGTTTCGGAGTTGTAAATAGAGATAAGGAGAGGAAATTCCATATTAACGACGATAAGAACAAATAGTGCGAGAATGTTTCTGATTCTGCGAAAGGGAGTGAACAAGTGGAACCGAACCGCTCTGCTTCGGAAAGAGTCGAAGGAACGAGTGTGGATGGTCGTCGCGCGGCGGCACCTGTCGCTACTAAAGGCGTCGCTGGACGCCCCCAGGCGTCGTAATGGCACTTGAGGGCGGTTTGGTCGAAGTTGTTCCGACGCGCGTTCAAGGGGGCACTCGAGCCCGTGGGCGGGGCTGAGGAGCACGCGAAGAAGGGGCGTCGAGGTGCGGCAAGGAACTGCAGAGTTGTGGACACTTGGTCGAAGCACAAGAGCATCGCAGAAGGTGGGACATGGCACTGACGAGCGAAGTTGGGGAGTAATGGAAAATATGTAGTAAATTATCGACATTTCAATCCATTCTTGTGTGAAAACGTATGTCAATCAGAAGAATGTCAATAATGTATCAATTTTGCGAATCGTATCTGGTTTGTTTTACAATAGATAATGAAGGAAGTCTATTTGATTTTAGGCTTATGTCTAGACGTTTGAAAATAAATTGTGAGAGTAACGTTAGAGCTCGTGACAAATATAGACTTGCAAGATGTTTTTGCTTTGGTCGAACAATCGTAAGTTTATTGAAAGAAGGGAGGAGCTGTGAGTAGCAGCGGACGGTGTTGGCCTGAGAGCAAAGGCAGATCGTCATGACGCGGGCGACGCCGGGGGCGCGGACGGCGCAGCGAGGGCGGAGGGCGAAGGCGTCGGAACCGGCCACTTGACGTGATATCCTGCAGGGAAGGAGCGCCGCCCATCGATTCGACGATATCGTGCGCCGGCCGACCTTGTCGCTCCCTCGCTCGCGGCCCGCGGAAGCCCCGACGCCGATTCGCCGTCTCCGTGGGGAAGACGTTAGTCCGTCTCAAGAAACGCTATGGTTTCTGTGCGTTTGTAGTGCTAAAAAGCGGAGTGGATACTACGTTTATGTTCTTGCAATTTTCAGCCACTGCGGTGTAAATATCCTTGTAAATTTATATCCCGTTTCTTAAATGTGCAAATTCGTTTGCCACCAGTGACAGAGTGCGTTTGCTTTCAAATAGTGCTCGTTACCTTTATCGTTTAACACGCATTCCCTTCCGGTGGAAAAGCAAACTTGGAAGATGAATACTAAGTACGTTTAACTCGCGTGTTGCACGGCGATTAACAGTGAGCTAACATAAAATTCCCCCTCCTTCTTTAATGCATGGAGCTTGTCACGTTTATACGGGAGCGCTAGGCCCATGAATTCCATTTCTAGCCTACATATTTCGTTGTTATTGATTAGTTGGATGCTATCAGTGCGCGGTGAATTCGCCTCTGCTGGTTGGTGCTCTGGCCGGTTGCGAAATAAATTCCTGGGCGGAAGGGTCGGCAGTGGCCCCTCGCTCAGCCCAGCCCGCCTGCGCGTCGGCCGTCAGGTCGTGGCGGCTGTGGCGCGACCGGGTTTAGGAACGGGGCCCTCGAAATGATGGGCGGCCCGGCGTGAGCCTCTTTGATGGAATTTGTAACCAGCGCGGATGTACCGGCCAGCACGTTCCCGTCGCGTGAACACGTCCGCTCGCGCCTCCCCCCCCCCTTCCTCGCCCGGCCGTCCTGCAGGCCCGCCGCGCCGGCTTCCCCGTTTTCAGCCTCTTCCGGTCGACGCCTCCTGGTCGTCCCGTCCCGCTCCCTTCTGCTCTCGTCGTGCCCCGTTCTCTGCCTCTACCCTTCCCTTCCTCTCCCCCGTCCGGGGATTTCTCTCTCTCCTCCCAACTGCGCCCATCCCCCTCCTCCTACCCGCCCTTGCTCATCCCCGCCCCGCCCCCTCCGCAGGGTCCGTCCCCAAAGCGCCCTCTCCCCTGTCTGCGGTCCGGTTGCACTTGAAGGATCGTTCTACATGCCTCGGCTGACGTCGCCGTCGGCCTTTCACCCCTGCGCGCTCCAGGCCCGCGCGTGCGCTGTGGGGGCGTCATGCGCGCGTCACCCCCGGCGCTTTAAAGGCGCGCGGCGGCTCCCGGCATTTCGGCTCGCTCTCCGTGCCTTCCTCTCATAACGACAACAGTTTCCCTAGTCGACGGTGCTTCCGGAAGAATAATATTAAAAATTTATTCAAACATCTTCAGGGAATTGAAATTAACAATAACGACTTATGGGAAAGAGGGAGATGAAAGGATGAAGAGTGTTATTTTGTTAAGTTGACCTCCTCATAACCACTCTTAATCTTTTGCCTTTAAATCTTTCTAATTTCATTTAATATTTGAAGCACCTCTCTGTCTCGTTATAAAATATTATTACCAAAGTGTTACGAAAATTATCAGAAGTAGATTGAAATAAAAGTATTATTTTCATTGGTTATTTTAAAGTGTGTGAATAGTGTTTTAAATCGTTTAATTATGAAAAGATTTAGAAATGACCTAAGAACATGCAATGTTTGCTGTTACGTCCGTCAGCATATACACGCTTGTGGGCAGGTGATTTCGCTATGCCATGGCGAGACTTAATTGCTTTTCGGCGGAAACTGATGCGAAATTTGCTTATTTTCGTTTTCCTCAATGATTTCCTGGAAGAGCAGCGGAGGAAATGAAAATCGGAGTGGATTCGTGAGAGGAGGAGCTAACTCTACCCAAGCTATTACAAAGCTGCAGCTTTCGGGGCGAAGGTTCATTAGCCTGGAAGAACGCAGAGATGGAATCCGACCCGCACGACAGTCGCACTGGGGGAGGGGGGGGGCTGAAGCCGCCAGAGGGGCGCCAACCGAGCCCGCAATAAGGGCAGACCGATTAGAGCCCCTCCCGCCCCTCTCGGACAAGGAAACGCGAAAGGCGAAGTAGGTTGCGGCGTCGCGCGGCGCGGAGGGGGGGGTCAGGGAATTGTGATGGCGACCGATTTCCAGGCGCAGCGGGAAATCGAGAAATTACTGCTTCATCTACGACCGCTCTCATTCGCTCCTGTTATCCTTTAGAAACGCTTCTCGCCCGTACTTCGTTCTTTTTCGTCCGGCGCTTCGGCCGTGCTGTTCTCCATCTGCGTCTGTCTGTAATTACCGCCATACGTATGCTCATCCAATGAACCGAAAGAATTAACAGCTGGGTGGAAGAAGTGGGCTCCTTCGGCGTCTACACTTTTTTTGCTCGCGCCCTTCGCTGAGGGAGGGGCTGGTCGTGGAAGACGATTCGGCGGTAGAGGTGCTCTTCTGGAACTCATGATTCCCCTTTCCTTTTTCTTTTTTCCCATAACTCGTCGAGAAGGATCAGCGCTCGTCGTTGGTCGCAAGCGAATGCTCTTTCCACGCCTACTGCGCTTGCCCCACGCCTCCGATAGGTCGCGCTGACCCAAATGTGTGCGGCGCGTTTTTCCGCTCCGCGGCCCCATCCGCGCCATCCTAATGGATTCCGCGCGACGACCGCACCCTCCCCTCCGCGGGGCCGAGATTAGGGTAAATTAATTTTCTCCGCCGATAAGCCGCTCGACAAACAGGCTCCCCAACCTCACCGCTTTCGGCCTGTCTCGCCCTGCCGCCCGCCCGGATCGGAGCCGTGTCTTCGAGAGGATCAGGCTGCCGGTCCGTGCTTTACGTCCCGTCTTCCGAAGCCCCTGCTGCCCAGACCTGCTCGGATTTGCAGATGAACTCTCCCAAGACCTGTGGTGTTTTGAAATCCCTGGTGAGTTGGCTCGTTTTGTTAGGTACTCTCTCGTTTGTGCGTCTGCCTTTGCTTTTGGCGCGTTCCTTCTCTGGTACAGTCCTCGCGTTGAGTATATTAATAAAGCCTTTGGTTTACCAAACTCAATTTACTGTGTTAGAGTAGACCAGATAGCGATTGTGAAATATTTCCGTTTTTGGAATTTGACATCCCCTGATACTAATAAAAGTTTTTTTTTTCTGTCTGTCCAACCGTCCTCTCATTCATTCCTGTTCGTCCGTGTCTTCTGCTCGTCCCCATTCTTTTTTGCCCGTCTGTCAACAATACGAGCACCTAAACCAGGTGTACAATTTGCAAGGCCTCAACAGCCACAACTAAAACCTTTAATGTTTTTGCGGGCCATATGTTCATTACTCGAGCGATACACCCCTGATATCCCTGTATTGTTGATCTCGGCACCTTGCCGGACTGCTCTGAAATGTAGGGGGAGGGGCAATGGCACCAGCCGTGATATCAGGTCGTTCATGCATAAAGCGGTGAAACACATCGGGTGCATTTGGATTTCCTGGAAAAAAATCTTAATCGGAACTACACCTGTTTTTACAATAAAGAGGGAGTTGCCCCGGCAGTCGCGTGCGCCAGGCGCGCAATGTTCTTTCACGTTTGACTAATAACCTTTCGCGGGTTACAATAAAAGACACAGCGGGCCGCATGCGGCCTCGGGCTGCTAGCTGGACAAGCCTGAGTAGGATTTATCAGCCATGAATATTCCCCAATCCGTCTCGCCCTATTGGTCTAGCGATTATTAAACAATTCCTGTGAATCAATGTCTTCTGTCCACTCTTAAATAATGATAATGTATAACAAATTCTCTGAAAACATTGATTTATGTTAAATAACATATTCTCTAATAGATATGTTTTTTGATGCTCTGTTAATGTTCTAGTTTCGTGCCATTTTCATCAAAACCGGATCCAAATTTAAATGTGTTTGTTCAAATAATGTGGATCAAATCATATTTCCATGAATTATAAATTTTAATATTTGTATTACTTTTAATATTAATTCAATATTTATTAGTTTTCATTTCAAAATTCATACAAATTTAGTTTCTGTGAAACAGTAAACATTCATATTCCCAATTTATTTGTTAATGAACGGAGAGAGGAATTGTCACCTAATGGACTCCGCCTGCGCATTCGAACAGCGTTCGATTCAAGTGGCCAAGTCATGTGGCACGCGGAGCGAGTCGCGACAGACTTTCTCGGGATTTTCGTATCCCTAGCCTCTCATTTCGCCATTGCTCCGTCATCATTCGCTTCATTTCCCTCCCATTAGATTTCTTGTGGGTCTCAATGACATCAGCACCACAATTATATAATAAGTAAATAATCACGGATATCCGTTGTGTTTTTCATTTCTCATAAATCATTATTATTGTTACCTTTTATCTTCCTAGCAATGTAATTTAGTATATCGCTGTTAAATCAACACGATCGCCATGCCGGGTGTGTAATCAGCAGCTATTAGTGAAACGAAGCGCCTCGGAGACCAAGGCTGTGTAAAGGGGTGGGCGTATTGGCTTAGTCGGTCGCTCCTGCGCCCCGTGGGGCAGCCACACGTGCGTGAGCGGATGCATCCTGGCGCGCTACGTAAACACGTGATCGCTGGCTGCTGCTGCGGAGGCGGAGGCGCGCGCGCGCCTTGCCCGTCGCGTGGGCGGCGCGGCGCTCGACCCGACGAACTACAGCTGTTCCCGACGGCCTCATTTCGAAAAGTACGCCGCCGCCGAGACGACTTCAAAGAGCGCGCCGTGGCTTTGTGCGGGGGCGGGGCGGGGGCGGAAACGGGGCCGCGACCGTCTCAAAGAGTCCGCCGACGCGAAAGGGGCGGTGCGTCTCAGCGGCTAACGGCCGGCAGCAGCAGCATCTTGGCGAGGCTCCGCGACGCTTCGCGGCCCTGCTTCTGTGTGCCGTGCTCTTGGGTCTTGTTATTTTCCGTGTCGCGCCCGTCTTCTCGCAAGTGTCTTTTCCGCATACATACTGTATTGTGAAAGAACTTTTCTCGCATATCTGCTCACGTATTTGATTTTTTTCATCTTCTTTAGGTTTTTCTTGCTTTTGTAGACATCCGCTTCAAATGAAACCTATAGATATTTCTGTTAAACCATGTCCGACCCATCCAGATTTTCTTCTGAAGCAAGGCACACCAAGGTCTGTGAACTTCAGTGCCTTATTAATGTAATATCCAGAGTTCGGATAATGGTGATCAAAAAATTCTGTGAAAATATTTAATAAATTTAAATTGTAATTATACCATAGTTCATCTTCTATTTTTAGCTCACAGTTCGGTTTAATATCGAGAAAAAATACTTCTGCTTATTGTTTTAAATTGTACACTGTTCTTTCAAAATTAAACCTGAACTACTCATATAAAAACTCAAATATTCATTATTATCTTATCGAACGGTTGCAATCGACTTCTAAAACATTTTTTACTGTAACAGTAATGATTGAGAATGAATAAATTACTGTTGTTCCATACGCCTAATATTTTCAGCCGTTGAATCAAATTATAACAATAATTTCAATTTTTTCGTAAAAAATAACGCGGTTATATTATTGGACGATGCAAATGCAACCACGAAACCTAACATTCCATTCCCAAAGTAATTTTTGGACGTTGTCCGCCTCCGCCGGCGCCGATATTTCATTACCGCTCCGAGGTTCATAAAGCACATTCCTTTTGCAATTAGTTGGTCGGCAACCGAGGCAGCCTTTAGAAAAAAAAAAATGACCAAGGCCCTCTCGCGCGGCGGATCGGGCCCTGGCCAGCCGGCGTCAGATTCCGTG
>BOPP01000014.1:11496354-11570400 GCA_017312745.1 Gryllus bimaculatus | reverse complement strand
ATAATTATGTGAGCACAATTCATTTTTCTGCTCTTGAATAAATCAAGGTCATTTTCAAGCAAATCAAAGAAATTTGTTTTTACTTACTTACGAAAGTCTTAATTATATTAGCCTTTTACGTTAAGTAATGATAACGATGCATCATAAAAATTGATCTATCAATGTTGCAATTACGTATGAAAGAAAACGCTATTTATACATGTGTTGTGTTTTTTAAGATGTTACATATGACCACATAACGTTACCTCTCCGTTTGCACATTGCACTTTCACAATGCCATTATAATGTGTTGTCTACCACATCTCTCAACTTCACTTTAAAACAATGGAAGTCATTTCGAAGCACGGATAATTTGCTTTTGCGTCATTTTTATTGCGTGATGTTGTTTTTGCTCTGCCTTGTATTTATGAGATCGGTCAAATACATATCTTTAAGTACTATTTGTTCGATATCGGATTCAATCGCGATCTATCTCGTCTCCCTTTCAGCCTTCAAGCGCTGCATCACTTCGCACTTTCTCGACCCGCGCCCATTCTTCACTCACCACCGTTTGGTTACGGGCCTTGCTAATTGCAGCCTGAATGTTTGATGCTGCACAGGAGGCGTAAACACATCCTTGCGGGAACGCTTCAAGCACTTCTTGCGGGGAAATCGAGGCCTCCGATTTTGCCTCTACATTTACTCTCCCCTATCACTTCACTTATCCGTTTTTCTTCTTTGTCTCTGTCGTGACTAGTCTCTTTCTCATCTATGTTTTTTTTTTCAGTTGCTCGCATCATTCTGCTGTTTTGTAAACCCATTTTCTTTTGTATTGTTTCTCATTTGTATTGTTCTCATCTCTCTTTTGTATTGTTCCGATGTTTGTGACGTGTGATTTTCAACCTTCGATTATATTTGATATATATATATATATATATATATATATATATATATATATATATATATATAACAACATCCTACAAACATTTCAAATGCGTAAACTCGTCAACGAATCGGGGAATCGGTTTGGGAAGTTCTAACTTTCCGCTTTAATTAGTTTCGGAATAACAACATAGGATTTGATTTAACCGAGTTGAGGGCTCTATTTCGGATAGGATACATCGTGTGATTTGTACCTAGACATAGAAGATTTAGATTCTAAAATTAACAGCATATTCTGACAAAAAGAGCATGTCCTGAATAAAACGCCTTCGGTGTATAAAAAAAATTGCTTTAGTTGAGATAGTAATTAAAAGCATTGCCAAAATCTATTAACTTCAGAGTAGAGTGCAATTTCGGAATTCCTATCGTACAGGTCAGCTAGCCCGAGCCCTCCCCCCCCCCTTCCGTTTGTGGATGCGTCTGTTGGTGCACGAAGGTGGCGGCGGGTTCTCCATGCTGTTAGTACGAGACCAATAAGCAGCAAGAGGCGTTGAAGCCAGCTCGCCTGCCCTTCGCCGCGCCCTGCGTCTGTGCAGATGGCCGCCGCGCTTTCATTCGCTGGTGGCGCGTATCGGGAGCCGCGCGCCGCTTGTTGGCGGACGCATGGCCACCGCTGCGAGCGCCGATCCCTGCGCGCGCGTTTTCTGTTTGTGCGCTCTTTGGTGTTTGCGGCGAAACTGTCGGTTACGGATAAAACGATTTTATTCCATGAAGGAGCTCCTGCAAAACCTTTTACTTGTCTATTTACTCGTAGATTGTTGTGACTTTAACTGTGAGCAGGGCCATATTAGATTTGCACTTCATCAAAAGTCAATATTACTTTTTACGCTTACAGGCATGGAAAATTGACATTACAAAACACACCTGTATGACATACAAAATAAATGGAGTAGTGATTTCTACATGGATCACAAAAAAACTTATTCTAGTATTTGTTTTCTTTCGCGAGGTGCTTTCATGTGCAAATAGTCTGTAGTTATTTGTTAGATCAACAACTTCGACGCCAATGGCGAAATGGCGTTCTCGATGTCTAACGACCGGGAGTAAAAACAACTCGTCCAATACACGAGCCAGAAAGTCTCACCTCAGGTTTTATCCTCGCAGTTCCAAGCGAGTGACAGGCGATTGCACTTTGTGCCATTTTCAGGCGCACTCATTTTCCATCGACTTTTATCGCCGTCGCCCGTCAGGGAGCAGCGCGCTATAAATATCCCTCACCTCGGCCAGAAGCTAAGAACTGGAGTCGGGAAGGCGCCCCGTGCGTCCTTTGGGCTGACTGCGGGCGTGGCGGCGGCGGCGCCACGTCAGCTCCCGGTGGCCCCGCCCCTTCCCGCTCGCCCCACGCCGCGCACCCTCTTCCTGTGCAACTTTTTGCCGAGTGCCGCCAACCCCTGAAGGGATGCGCCGCCCCCACGCCCACACCCCCTTCCTGCCTGCCTCCTTTTTGATTTCTTCTCCTACTTCGGCGTCTCTCGACCCCCGTCTTCCAATCGTTAACTCGTTTATTTCAATTTTGTTTCACATTTTCGGTTACGTTTCTAGCTTGCATATCCTCTAGACGGTGGCCGTGCTGGACGTGCACGTTAGGTGGCGTGATACTTCTCGGTGTTGCGTTCAATCTTTTGACCGCTTCCTCTCCTTATTTGTCATGGCTGTTCGCACTCCTGCTTCGTATTTGGCTTTCCGTCTCTTGCCTCCTTGCTCTTCTAGTGGTGTACTGGCTGCGTTTGGCGTCGTTCTCACCCGGCGCCGAGCGCTGGCGCGCCCGCGGTTTCCTGCCGGCCTTCGGCGCCCGCGCGGCCGCGCCGGAGCGCGACCCCGCCGGACGTCTCGCGCGCGCTTTCACGGCCCGTTACGTCGCCGATTCCGATATTTCTCCCGGGACGCCCCCCGCTCCACGCCCCCGGCCCCCTCCCGCGCAAAAACGCGTCTCCGGCGGAAGGAGCGGGGGCGGACTCGGAGAGCAGAGGGTGTGGCGCTGGCGACGGACAAACATCGTGGGGTGCGGTGGGAGAGGGCACACCGAGATCTGCGTTTGGGGAAAATGTCGGCAGTGCCCAAGCTGATGCGCTCGCGTAGTGATTCGTTGGGGACGGAAAGCGGAGGGCAAGGCTGCAGTGGGGACGCAATACACCCTGTGGCGGGGGACTTCGTTCCAACGGTGTGGCGCTGCCGTGTAAATACTACTTGGGTCCTCGCCCGAATGCCTGTCGCAGCGCGCTTCGCTGCCCTCCAGGAGACAACTTCGCCTTCCGCAGCTGTATTCTTTGCGCTGTTCTACGACCCATTTCGGTTTTGGAATTGCACTTCGATGGGCAACGTTCCACATTCCACTTCATGGTTGTTGTTTTTTTTTCATTATTTTAATATCCTCTTTCTTGAGTTGAATCGTTGGTTCTTTCTGGATAGTACTTTCATAACCTGCCTGTGTGGTAATTTTAATTCTAATGTAATACTATATTTTACTATTTTCTTGTAAATTATTTTTCTTTATTCTAATAGAGATGCATTGATTACTTAAGTTAAATTATCAAAAGTGGATTTGGCATTCTGATGTTATATCTTCACCTCTTCATTCACAACAGTCATAATTTTATCTCGAGATTAATGCGCATACTGTGTAGCAACATTTAGGACGACCGTGTGTGACAGATCTCCGGAGTACAATTGAGCCTCGCGTGGAGACCTTTGTGCGCGGCGCTCCAAAAACCATCAGCAAATTACATCAGAGTTCGAACACGCGTAAGCTCGAATTAGGCCGTGATGAAGTGACGTGATGTCGTGATTAGGGGGGTGGCGGCGCTGTGCAAACACTGCACGAGTTGACCTCGGCGTGGCGGGCCGCGTTGCGGGAGACCGTTGCTGTTCGCCCGAGCTCCCGCGCAGCGTTGCCAGATTTCTCTGGAGGTGCAGGAGCAGCGCGCTCGCTCGACGACTGGGCGTGGCTTGCATGGATGTAACGGGCGGTCTAACTAAAGAGCGGAGCCGGGAACCGCAGAGCGGCTTTCCTCCTCTTTCTAGGAATTCTTTTGTAAGGACCTCCGCGAACGGGAGACGGCTCTCTTAAACGCGCGCGGCCCCGCGAGGGCGCCTGCCGCTTCTCCGCCCCCGTAACGTCCCGGAAAGCGCCTTCTCGAGAGTGGATGACTCGCTCCGGAGTTGCTCTTAATACAGCCCCCCAACTGCACGGGAACCGCGTGCAATTCAATTGCCGGGAATGTCGCATTGCGAGAAATTGGCTGCTGCTTCGTGCGGGGAGAGGCGCGGAAGGGGGAAATATGTTGCGGGCGGCGGGGACAGAGGCGGAGAGGGGGGTGGAGCGCTGTCGTAACTTGAGCGCGTGTGGCGGAACGTACGAATCGAGCGGAACGGGGGACGCTGTTAAAACGTGTGGGGGGAGATTTGATGTATAGAGGAGAATGATCGAAAGGGTAAAAAAACTGCTTGACTGGACAGAAGTAAGTGAAACGGTCTGAAGTAATAATAAAGCAAAGGGTTGATGTAAATTTGAAGAAGTACCCAGGAAAAATAATTAAAATAATGGCTTCCTGGCAGATTACCAGTGGATCATTGAAAAGGAAACATGAAAGTTAATGAAGTAAAATTGAGAGGCGGCCTCAAATTGTCGCGGTGTGTAAGAAGGCAAGACGTACGGGTGAGGGGAGGCGGTGAAAGCAGAAGAGGCATACTTGCCGACCAATAGCGAAAAGAGGTGATGGCCACCCGGTGAAGGCAGAAGGAAGAGCAGAGAGAGACGCGCAGTCGCGTGTGGGCGGCATTCCCGCCCTCCGGAAGTGTAACCCGCGCCCGCTTTACTGCCCCAGATGGCGGCTATAGGTCCTTCGTTCGACGCTGGACTTTAAAACGTCGTGTTTACGGCCACATAGATTCGCGGGGCTGGCTGCGGCGGGGCCGGCGCTGGCGGACGCGGCTCGGCCGGGGGCATAATCTCCGGGGCAAACATTACGGGGCCTGGCTGCAGCAGCAGCGGCGGGGGCGGGGGTGGGGGTGGGCGCGTAAATCGCCGCGGACGCCCTCCGCAACAAATCCGCAGGGCGGGACGCCACCGAAGGGGGGGCCGGGATGGGGGCGGGAAGGGGGGCTTTTTTTTTGCGGGGGGGGGGGGGAAAAGACGCCGGCGCAAACTGGAGTAGTGACCGCGGCGCGCGTGGGCATGCCGAACCGGTGTGCGGGAATATAGAGATTCGGACGGTGCAAGATGCGAATTGACATGAATGATATTTTTTTCTCCTTGTGATGTGGCACACTGGGCTCATTTTTTTAGGATTTGCTCCTCTTTCTACACCCACAACCCCTCATATTTGTCGTATATCTGCTCTAAATCTAAAAATGGCTTGGTAAATTCTTCTCAAAAAAAACTTAGAAATGCTGTTAGTTGTCGTTTATTTTTATTTAATACGGATTTGGAAATGTATGTTTTACGAATTATAGGTTTTAGATTTAAAACACCTTTTTCTGTATGTGATTTCATTTCTGGAAAATTTTAATACTTGAATAATTCATTAAAAAATACAGGTACTAAACGATACTACGAAAGATATTGCATCATCATCATTCCTTTTCTTTCTGTTTAAATATTCAATGAAGAAATAGTAATTTTGTCCAAACAACTTAATGCAAATAACACTAGTTTCTATTTTAATATTTGTATGAAAATGAAGAAGCCATACATATTTTTCATTTGCTATCCTTGCATTGAAAGCTCGGAAATAAGATTACAGATTGTATAAAAAGATCTCCAGTGCGGTTAAGCAATTCACAAATATTCCATTTCAATTCCACTTTTTGGACTTGAAATGTAGAGCCCTTCTGAAGCAATTTGTTTTTAGAGATTATTTCAGCAATGTAACATTTCCTTAAATATGGTCAGTACAAAAACAAATAGATCCATAAAAACGATTATTATTCCTAGCCCTACCATGCCCAGAAATTGCAAAGAAAATGAATAGTTTATAATTGAATGTTCGTTGTTACAATTAAAATTCTGTTAAAAAATTTTATGGTACTTCGGTGGCTTAGATATGCAAGTACATATTGAAGCATATGTTAGAACGAATGTCTTTTATAAACTGTAATGAAGATTTTTTTACAATATCGTAATACTTCTTTGCTAACGAAGTAGTCTGTTTCACAGTATCGATATTTTCAATTTCATTCAGAGTCGATGAAGAATTCAGATTAAAAATTAGAATTCGGAACAATAGTAATGTGCACCTCTTGTTATTTGTATTTTTATAATTTTTTCATAAATGTTTGAATGCTTTCAAATTAGTTTTTGTGTATTATCACTTTGTTAATTACTGAAGTTGTATTCTCATGCCCAGTTATGTCACAATACCATGACTCAATGATAAATGTCCACACTTATTTTCAATTAATTTCCCTTTTTATGTTTCAATTGTACTTTGCATTAACAATAGCTTTTTATTTGACAGGTAAGGAAATTTCACATCGCGGTGTGACGTTTGCCGAATGGAGCAGGTAAGTTTACACATCAAAAGTCCATTTTGTATTGTAAGCGCCCCTGTAAGAATATGTTTTCTATATTAGTAATACCAGTAATTATGTAAATGGAGTTTGTATTCATTAATGGACTGTGTCAAACTTAAACAGAAAGCTGATGTACCAGCTCTAATGCCAACCCTGCTTTATATTGCTTTAGTTTCAAGAAGTGGATTATTGCTTCGCTCTCATTGACACTTCGCTTACCTATCCGCGATGTGGAGTATATAAAAATCAAAATTATTAAAAAGTACACTATTAACACATTAAATATGGCCGAACAAAAACATTTGTTGACCAAGCGGTTCTATTTGTACTGAGAAAGCGAAATGTTTCCCAGGCATTTGAGAAGAGATATTTTTTTCAGCGCAGCGTCTACGCCAAGGCGCGTAATCCGCCTAGCCAGCGAGCGCGGGCAGTCCTTGAAGCGCAGCGTGACAGTCGTCGCCATCGCGCGCGCCGTCGCCAAACTCATTACGCGGCCTCTTTTGAGCGCGTTCGCCCTCCGCCCCCACTCGCCCGCCGAAAAAACGTCCCGCCTCCCCTCCCCCCCCGACCGCCTATCGCGGGACGCGCGGAAGAGAGATGCTGAAGGCGAAGATTGGTGTAACGTACACATTAGTCCTCTCGAGAGACGGTGCCCGTGGCGCCATCAATGTGAATGGTTTCGTGGGATGCTTCCACCGACTCGTTGCCAATCGATCTGGAGCCAGGAAAGCAATTGAAAAGCGCCGATATCGGGACGCGGAAAGTCGTTAAAAAGAGCTGAAAAAGTGAGGGAAATCTAAACCTCTTATTAAATCTCAGAAATTGTTCTTCATTGGATTTTGAGTATTAATTGAATCACTATTCACAGTTGTTTACAATTGAAGTTCGCGTTTTGCATTTTGATTCGATTTCTTCATTACATGCGTTTACTGTACCTCTCTTATCCACCTCTTATTAAGAAATCCTTCGATTTTTTATTCGATCTTAACACTGAGTGTAACATTCTAAGCAGAGTTTCAGGAAGTATTTAGAATCTCCTTAATATTTCTTCTAAAGTAACTTGATTAAATCTCTCACTACAAGTAGCTTCGCTTATCTGCTGACTCGTCTATCATGCTTTAGACCGTATCTCACTTTCTCCGAATTTATATACAGCTACTAGGACGGAGTAATGATTGAGTTATGTGCAAGTCAAAAGAATGTGTGTTTCAAGAGAAGCAAATTCACCTCATACAGCTGTTGGTAACCCGGGCCAAAAACCTGCTTTTGCGCACTCCAAGCGACATGCTATTCGCTTTGCATGATCTAAGTTTCGTCAAGCATTACGTCGTCTCCGGGTGCTCCCGGATTCCCAGCTCTTCCTTGAGTCTCTCCAGCTGCCCGCCCCATTACGGTCTTTCGTCGGCGTTTTCCGCGTTATCGGCACCCGATGCACAACACTATGTGCCCTAGAGGGCTTAATATTCAAAGTGGCCCACTGAGATGAACATGCGCTCCATATGCTTCGGCTCAGCTCGTTAGGCGCTCGTTCCATCCGTCATCAACTCTACCTTTTGCCCTTCTCCGCCACTTCACCGCAGACGCCCGCGCTCGATCCCGGGAAGTCGAGATTACGTTCCGACATAAGCGCCACCCGTCTATCTCGTGGAGGCGTTCGATGCCCCGCACGTTGCGCACATAAAGTGGCCTTACAGCGCCATTCGATTGTGACCGCCCCCTGCCGCTCCGCTTTTCCTACGTTACGCCACTCCTTGGCACATGCAATGACATACCGCTGTGCGTCCTGAACCCTGCCACTGCCACTGCTGCTTCTTCTCCTGCTCCATGCCTGCCCTGTCTCCTCCTGCCTCCCTGCCCATGCCTCTCCCGAGCGTCTCTAGCAAGTCTCCTCACGCCCCCCGACTTCTCCCTGCCGCTGCCGCGCCCTCCCTCCCGCTCCTGCCTGTGCCCCCCTGCCCTGCGCTGCCCTGCCTCATGCCTAGCCAGGACTGTTGCCTGGCGTCTTCCCGCCGCCCTAGCCGGCCCTGCTGCTGCCCGCGCCTGCCCGCGGGCGCGCTACCTAGCCTGCCGAGATGCGCCTGCCTGAGCTCCTAGGCGCCTGCCGCTGCCGCTTTTTTGCCTGCCCGCCTCCCGCCCCTGCACCTTCGCCGCTCTCCCCTTAGCCTGCCCTGCGCACGCCCGCCCTGGCCGCCCGCGCCTGCCCCGCCTGCCCTGCCGGCTTGCGCGAGATTAGCCTGCGCCTGCGCCCTGCGCCGTTGCCCCCTGCGCTGCCCTGCGCTGCCCTGCCGCTCCCGCCCTGCCCTGCCCTTGCCCATGGCCCTGCCTGCCTGCCCTGCCCTGCCTGCCCTGCCCTGCCCTGCCCTGCCCTGCCCTGCCCTGCCCTGCCCTGCCCTGCCCTGCCCTGCCCTGCCCTGCCCTGCCCTGCCCTGCCCTGCCCTGCCGTGCCCTGCCCTGCCCTGCCCTGCCCTGCCCTGCCCTGCCCTGCCCTGCCGCCCTGCCCTGCCCTGCGCTGCGCCTGCGCTGCCCTGCCCTGCCCTGCCCTGCCCTGCCCTGCCCTGCCCTGCCCTCCTGGCCCTGCCCTTGCTGCCCTGCCCTGCCCTGCCCCTGCCCTTGCCCTGCCCTGGGGCTGGCCTGGCCTTGGCCTGCCTGGCCTGGCCTGGCCTGGCCCTGCCTGGCCTGGCCTGGCCTGGCCTGGCCTGGCCTAGGCCTGGGCCTGGCCTGTGCCTGCCTGCCGGCCTGGCCTGGCCTGGCCTGGCCTGGCCTGGCCGTGAGCCTGGCCTGGCCTGGCCTGGCTGGCCTGGGCCTGCGCCTGGTGCCTGGCCATGGCCTGGCCTGCTGCCTGGCCTGCCGCCTATCCGTCCCGATGCCTTGCTTTTTTGCGACCCAGCAATGCTTCTCCATCAGTCGAATTTACTGTATGTATTTGTCCCACCATTTTCTATATTACTACACCATCACTAACAGTATTTACTGCCATTTCATATATCTGATAGAAAGTATGCTTATATATTACTAGTAAATCGTACATTTATTCTAAAATATATGAAATAATGCGTTGTCCAATCAAAACGGTATAAATGACATTTTGTAAATTCTGAGGAAAAATTGTTTATATTAGGTATATTTCAGTGCCAATGTAATTTCATGCTTTTATAAACAAGTGAAATGCCGTGGGTTTCAAGACTAACAAAGAAGCACGACTTGACAGTGATCTTGAATTTATAAACAGTTTTCATAGAAATATATGAAGTTCCGACTTTCGCCCATTCAAATAGAAGATAATGGCCTGGAGCAGGAAAAAAAATATTAAACAGTTCTCAGCATACTTAGAATATGAAGAAAAAATCCGTAATGCTTCACGTGAATTGCAAATATTTCTTGAGAGGACCTCTTCTCCGAGCCTTGCTACCGCATGCCGCCAGCTTTGTCAAAGGCTGTGACGTCCGTGAGAACGAGGATTCAGTTCAGAAAGAGCAGAATGAGACTAAGCTGACACAAACACAATGACAGTTTTAATTTTTTCAGTCAAAATCGAAACTCTTTCGTGAAGTTTTGCATTTCTCACTAGTTATTGGATATTACACGAAAGCTGTATTGCAGTTTATTGGAATGATAAAAACTTTTTCCGTGTTGCTCAATTAGTATTGAATTCGAGTTGCCTCTTTCTTTCTCCTGTTAGAACGTTCGTACATCCAGAACTAAGGTACATAATGCTAATGCTAGATACTATAAGTGTCAAGTATGTGACTGTTTTTGGTTATAACCATTGGTCTTTACAGATTTGCCTTGATTTTCGTTTGAAGAGCGCATTTTTATTTTCATCTTCGATTGATTCGTCAAAGTGCTAGTCGTTCAATTCATTTTCGCACAGAATGTATTCGTTTGTACCCGGACATTGCGGTTTTGCTTCACTTTTTCTCCACGTCATGAGACTAAACGCCCTTCTCTTTCTTTAAGCATTGTCTAAGCTAAAATGCACGCCATTTCACCTGCATCCTTCTCTCTTTACATCTTCCGACTCGTTCTCCTTCTGGATATTTCGAGCTTACCCTCTTCCCTCGCCCTTTTTACTTCCATGATTTCCCTCTCCGTCTGCCCGTCAGCCGTCCGACGACCCGGCGAAACATTCAAATTACAGTCGCTTAAGAAGAGCTTTCGTTCAAAGTTGCCAGGTGAAGTTGGAAACTGGGTCATTAGGAAAACAAGATAACGCAGGCGTGTTTTCACTTCCCCCTCGCACGCTTCAGTTGCATATCTGTTGGGCAACTCGTATATATGTATCTGAGCGCGCGGCGCCCGAAACGCGAAGTCGTGTGGACTGGGTGGCTTGGGTGGGCGGCGGGGCGGGTGGCGGGCGGGGCGGGCGGGGGCGGCAGAGTGCTCCAGCCCGAGCTGCCTTAACGCCCGCTGCCCTTCGCCATGCTGCGTCCGCGATAGCCTACCTCTTGCCCATCTTCTCTCTCCCCCGTCCCTTCGTCTCTCTTCAGACCCGTCCTTGGAAATTCGAAGCTATATTGCACACTCTCTTTTATCTCGCATTCCTTTCTCCTGCTTCCCTTTTACTCATATTTCGGCTCTATTACTTTGCTGGGCTTTTCGGAAATACTAGTATTCTCATTGCGCCCTCATTTTGTACTACGTTTTTCCATTACTCATATTTCAAAATCTATGTTATTTATTTTTTTATGGTGTATTGTTTGCTTCCGTTACTGCGGTGTGCTTCAAAATCTTAACCACCATACCCGCTTCAATAAACTTTGTCATCCTTATCATAAATGACCCTTGCTTCTCTTCATTTCGACATAACTTTTTTCCTTACCTTTTATTCCTCCGCCCGCGTTATTCTAGAAATCATGTTTACCTTTTCTTCACTCTCTCTCTCTTTCTCTCTCCCTCCCTCCCTATTTTCTCTCCCTATTTCTCTCTCTCCATTTCTCCTCCTATCTCTCTTCCCTATTCTCTCTCTCCCTATTTCTCTCTCTCCCATTTCTCTCCCCCCTATTTCTCTCCCTATTTGTTCTCTCCTATTTCTCTCTCTCCCTATTTCTCTCTCTCCCTATTTCTCTCTCTCCTATTTCTCTCTCTCCCTATTCTCTCTCTCCCTATTTCTCTTCTCTCCCTATTTTCTCTCTCTCCCTATTTTC
Source organism: Gryllus bimaculatus (assembly GCA_017312745.1). NCBI lineage: Eukaryota > Metazoa > Arthropoda > Insecta > Orthoptera > Gryllidae > Gryllus > Gryllus bimaculatus. Next base: position 11,558,824 of record BOPP01000014.1, on the reverse strand, counting down.
TCTCTCTCCCTATTTCTCTCTCTCCCTATTTCTCTCTCTCCCTATATTTCTCTCTCCCTATTTCTCTCCTCCCTATTTCTCTCTCTCTCCCTATTCTATCTCTCCCTATTTCTCCTCTCCCTATTTCTCTCTCTCCCTATTCTCTCTCTCCTCATTTCTCTCTCCCTATTTCTCTCTCTCCCTATTTCCTCTCTCTCCCCTATTTCTCCTCTCTCCCTATTTCTCTCTCTCTCCCCTATTTCTCTCTCTCTCCCTATTTCTCTCTCTCCCTATTTCTCTCTCTCTCCCTATTTCTCTCTCTCTCCCTATTCTCTCTCTCTCTCTCTCTCTCTCTTGAGAATGCTTCTCGCAAGCTCCGCTGCTCGGCTTTCCCTCCCGCCCTTCGCCCGAGGCAGCCGCTTCGCCCCGCTGCCATGACCTTTGCTCCCCGCCGGTGCAGGGCGAAGGAATTTCATCGGGCGAACATACCGCGGAGCGCGCTCGCGACCCTTGCAATTTTAAACGCAGGGCACGCGTGCCCCCGCCCCCGCCGCCGCCATTGATGTCGTCGCTACGGCGCCCCACCTCTGCCAAAGAGCCCGAGGAAAGCAGAAGGAAGGGCGGGGTCGCGAAGCCCTTGCGTGTGCGATGCAGGGCACGACAACTTGCCGAGAGAGGAAGGAGCCCAGCGAAGTACGAGACAGGATATAGACGCTGGGGAGCGGGGGTTCAAGGTGCAGGAAGGGCTTCTTAGCCCTGGTGGAGGCCTTTGTAGGTACCGCGTAGTGTACAAAGTGATGGAAGGTTTTTGTAAACAAAACGTGTGTAGTACGTTTACAAAAAGTAATATCATGATTTTCCATGAAAATAACAGTTTTGTGGCATTTAAGGGAGCAACATTGAAAACGTTTTCTCTCCCACTCAGCCTGTGTAGTCACTAGGAAATTGTGTAAACCCATGATTCAAATCGATAATTGAAGCTGACGTCAGTTAGCGATATTGTACGAAATGCAACTCCGAAGCTATTGAGATAATGAAAGTTTTGTAAAAGTGTTACTATGTTGCAGATAATAGTGATTAAATGTTATGCGAATCTTTTCAAAAGCAATGTTTTCTATGTTTGCTAGTTTAATTTTGACCATTATTGAACGATAAAGTGTTATTTGTTATCGTGCAGTCTCACCCCGCTTTGCCTTTCAGCACCCAACAGCTTATAGATATCAGGGCTGCCTGAACTGGTCATGACATTAAATTGTATTGCAAATATTTAATGTTTAATGGATAGTTTTTGTGCAGTTATGTCAGCATCTACTACGGAGAAAGGCGGTTGGTTAAGAGACAGCTCGTATCCCGGGATGGTGGGAGAAGAGAGCGCTAGCGGTGCCAGGGCTGTGGGAGGGGGTGGGGCTGCGTTATCGACGGGCGCGCGCCGCTTATCACCGGCTCCATCGGCGGCGCAGCGCCAGCCCGCGCCAACCCGCGCCAACGCCCGCCCGCGCTCGCTCGCTGCCGCCTCGGCTTAACCTGTCGCCGTGCCGCCGCGCTGATGCGATGAATTACGAGCGCTGATTAATTTGTTATGGCTGCGCGGCCGCCTGTAAATCAGGCGGCGGAGGCGCAGGCGGTGGCGGGGGGGCGGGGGCGACGATAGGCGTGCGCGCCACGCCTCGCCGTCGCTCGCGGTGGGAAGCGAGGCGCAGAGCGAAAGTGGCGGGGCGGGGTCGCTGCTTTCGGAATGAGGTTAAGCACTCGGGTTGCGGCAGTGGCGGAGCCAAGGATGGGCTAAGGGAGCTTTGGTGAGGTGAATGACCCGCACGGGTTTAGTAGTTGATACAAGAGGAAGATGGGAATATTTTCCCAGACGATGTGTCTGATTTATTATTGTTGCGAGAAAGCTCTGAGAGAAATGTTCCATACATATTTTCTGGTATGCTATCAAACAAACTACTAGATATATTTTAGAAAAGCCCCCTGTCACCTGTAAATATAGTGACAACTTCACACACAATCGAGTGGAGTGAGTTTCTAGTCATTACTTACATTTAAAATTATCCATGTTCATGTTCTGAGGCTCTAAAAGCTTTCGATATTTGAATGACTGTAATTAAATATGCTTTTTTCATGTTACTGCATCTCATTATGTTTTTGTCTTGTCCGCAAAATATAAATGAATAAAATTCCTTGTACAAAATTCAACTAAAAGCTATCCTTTGAAGCAACATTTGTTGTTTCAAAATATGAGCTTTGTAATTTGAGAGGGATTATATATCTGCGCGGTGAAATATTTACGAAGCATTTCTGAGATCACAACATATTGTGTACTACAAGAACCGGTAACTTGGTGGTGTGTTAGCTCGGTTAGTCCCAACAGTTGCTGCTTTCTGCAACAACTCATCCGTCGTGCTCATGTAACATGCAGGATTGCTGCACTTTCTACGTTGTCTATCCAGTATTAATGCTTCTGACCGTTGTACCCTGTTTTTCTGCTGCTAGCATCAGCCAGCGTCAGTTGTATCTCTCCCAGTAACATCTGCCGCCGTTTTTCCAACACGCGCGTTTCACTATTTATGTGGCTCCCTCTCACTCTCGCCCTTTGTAGCCCCATTTCCTTTATCACAGACTCAGTTTCACGCAGAGCACACACATTGTCATGAATCTGTACATTTTTAATGAATATCCGCTGACTTCTCTTCTTTTTCTGATAGGCAACTCGTATCGGCTTCATGGAAGTATTTCGTGCCATTGCCGTTGCTCATTCTTTCATTTTCACTCAGTAAACTCACTTTACTAATTATATTGTATTATTATTATTTTTATAAATAATAATTAATACACGCGATAGAAATATACCATATTATATGTTTTCATTAGAAGGCTATTTTCAAATATCCACTCAAATTTACACAAATGGATAAATTCATATTCATTCTGTAAGTTGAAGGAGTCAATATTTTCATCGGTTAGAATTAGTGAAACGTTTTCATTTGATACACCTCTGGTGTTGAGATAGTGGGATTTTTCATTTGGCCATTGCATTGCAATTCCTGATGAATTATGCACATTATCTCTCCGACTGCGAGATCAACCGCTTCTCGCCCACTTTCTAGGAGTAGCTTCTAGTGTGGTTGATATTTCGAATTTCCTTTTCTCGTGAAAAGTAATTTAACGGAACAGCTCTCACTTCGATGATCTGGGATTTCATATTTACAAACAATTCGTTACACTTCACTCTGATCGTCAAGATCTGATTTGTAAGAGTTAAAAATTCGTTTTAATATTCTTCGTTCCATCCCGATGACACTGTTAGTCATTCCAATGTAGTGCTGCCATCCATCCCAGAAATTGCGTTTACATCTCAATAATAATTCAATATTTTTTAGTCGTCAATATGATGTCGCATACCTTGTGTGTTCATAAACAACAAAATTATCAGAGAAGAAAAATATCCGTTTTCTGTGTTTTCGTATATCGTAGTGTTAACACTATCGTGCTTTTCAAATTTGTCCTTGTTGAATTATCATTGCATTTTCAATTTAATGTAAGAACTATATAATACAAAATAAAGCGGAAAAACCATGATGACTAATAATAAAAAACAGTATTACAATGTCTGCAACGGTCATCCTTAGCATTCCTGGTTAGGCCACGGTAATATCAATCATTAATCCAACCACTAACTTTGTTGATGCCTTCTTCACTTGGCAGCTCATCCACTAACACCACTTGATGTGGTCAGCCCACGGTTCATTTTGTAGAGCGATAACACAAACTATCCCCGCTACTAAAGTCACATACTTTCTCTGCTTTTGTTATCAGATTATTCAACTACCCTAATCATCTTGTGCAATATTTCTCGTCATACTACTACAAAACTGTCTCTCCCTAGTCTTACAAACGAAGGAAGACGCAGTAGTTCTACGGTTTTTATTGACTGCAATGACATTTGTTAACTCTTATATTCGCCATTTCACTTGCTATTCGCAATTACATATTGTCTATTATATTTTATATTTTTAAAATAGTTGTGCGGCCATACTTTCCTTTAGCGTCATTATAAATTCAAACGCATCTAGCATTATTATTTCGCTATAGCTTGTTTATAGACTATCGTATTGTTTATTGTTGTTCTAATACTGTTACACACTCCACGTGCACCCATCCATGATGTCATGTTTCACTGCAGTGAACTATACTAATTGAATATGACAGCTCATGTATAATATGCTAATAATGATAATATTATGGCATAAGATATTTCCTCATGTTAGTGTTCAAAAAGGTTGAAGTCTATAACTATAGAAAATTGTATGACTTCTCCTCCACAGGGAATAATTTTAAAAAGGAAATAACTTAACATCGCTTGAGATAAAGCGGAAACAAATATTTCCTTCCGATAATTCAAATGGGCATGAACACAGATATAACATAACATACTACTAGACCCGGCAATGCTTCGCTTTTGCAATGTATTACACTTTACATGTTACTGGTCACGTGATTATTTATCACGTTCTACGCTACGCTCTGCAACCATTACAGTAGATGAGTATTTTTCACAGATTTGTGCCGTACACTATAATTTTACATCTACACGTGTTTTCTACTGGTAATCTGCATGTAGTCTACATGGCACTTTTTACGTGTAGACTACGTAGAAACCGATATCTTTGTAGTCTATTTATTTTTCCATATCAAATAACTCAAAAAAGTTTTTTTTAATAAGTATTAATAGTAGACTCATGTTGAAATGTATTATTAAAAAATGTATTTTCGATTCAATACGTCAAACAAAATATTCCACTCCTGATGAACAAATGACAACCTCCGTAACCAACGTAAGAAACCAGCAGGGACTTGTTTCAACTTGCGCAATCAGACCACTCTGCATTCGACTCTTTTCCTCCAAGTGCAGAGTCACGAACCCGGTGCGCAGAAAGATTGAGCAGATCCCTGAACATGTCCTCTTCGCCTCCGCAAGAGAGGTGGACCCGTCAAGTATTTCCCAGAAGGGGAAGGTAATTCCTGCCATGACCGTCACTAGCCCCGTAAATATTTTTGAACTCAAAACATTGTTAACTTGATATTCAAAACATGTTTATTCTTAATGGTAGATGTCCTTTCGAAATGATCCAATCAATATGAAGTATTGCTTTCGATAAATTGAGTATAATAATAATACCAATTTTGTTAATGTTTAATTATTATAAATAAATGTTGACTTTGGGTGTGGCACATAACCTTCGTAGACTCGTCCCTGCACCACAAAAAGCATAGATTACCGTTGTCTTCATAGATTACATTTGTCTACGCCGTTAATGTTGTCTACGCGTTGTTTACGGGTAGACGTAGACTTTGGACTTTTGCGCGTAGACGCACATCACTGCTTTTCCGCAAGTGTGGTTCCGTCGCTCTCGCCCCGTGTCTCCGTTTCTTTCTCTGAGTCTTCGTTTCTGTTTGTTTCTCTGTGTATCTGTCATTTCACAACCGCAGGGGCAGAATACGCAATGAAGACGTCTTAATAATCGTACTTCAGTGTGAGGCGGGTTGCATAGAGAGCGTCGCAGCATAAAGCGCCCTGATGAGTGCCCTTGAGTTTACATAAAATCATCAACGCGCGTCTATGTGCGCAGGTATGTGCACATTTTTATCGTATTGGGCTTAATTCTTCGCGGAAATGCAAGCCATAGGTTGACAATTTTTTAATGCAGTTGGATGAACGGTACGACAGCGTATTAAGCACGATCAAACAAACAATCCTTTTCTTTTATATATAAGATTTCCTGACAGTTGTAGTTTGAACTGTTTTCGTGTAGTGCAAGTAATAGAAATTGCACTGAAGCCCAAGGCACCCTTCCTGGCTTCACCCGTCGTCTAATCCGACCCTTTCCCCGCCTCGTGACCGTCCATTCCGTGGCAGCGAGCGCCAGTTGCCGCCGCTCAACGCGAATCGCGCCGCCTGCGTCCGCGGCCTGCGGGAGGGCCGCCTCCGGACGAGAGCGCGCTGCAAAGCCGGTCGCGAGGCGCTGAGCTTGATGAGATCCCTTGGGCGGGGCGCGCGCGATTGCGGACTCGCGGCGCGCGTGCCGGGCGTGCGCTGGCCGGCCGCCCCGGCGCAGACTGTGCGCCGCGCAACTGCGGGATTTGCGGGCGATGATCACGGCTGTGCTGCTGGGGTTATTGCCCCCGCGCCGTTCTTTCGCCGCCCGCGCGCGCGCGCGCGCTCTCCATTCCCCCCGCGCGCGCCGGAAGGGCCGCCGCCGCCGCCGCCAGCAGCAGCAGCGCTCCAATTACGCGACGGCGCGGCTCGGCGACGCCGCCCGCGCAGCCGCCCGCCGATCGCCGCGTGTTGTTCCCCGGCACGTAATTGAAACGCGCTATGAAATGCTGGAGCGTGGGATCGACGCCGCGCGGTCGTCCTGGCAAAATGGCTGGCGCGTCTACCGGCCGGCGGTTCTAATTAGAACGTGAAGCCGTGAACTATTTTGTATATTGTTTTGTGCTTTTTCTCCCTGCAGTTTTACTCTCAGAGAAAAATAAATGTATTTCTAAGATTGGGTAGGGTGTATTACTTGTTAATTTATTTTGTATTTTTGAGATGTCACGTTACGGCACCGTTGTTTCTTCGGCGTGCATAGAAAATTATGCGGTAAGTAAGTAAAGAAGCCTGCCAATTGTGGTATTGTGCGAAGATATGTTACAAAACTCAACACACAATTTTATTAAAGATTCTTTGTTTTAAAAATAAAATGAAAAACACAAAAATAATATACGTACTTAATATTATTACAAAGTTTTGTCATTGTAAATCACTAGAGTAAATCCTCTTGCACATTTTTACTGGGCCAGGCTCCATAAGCTTTCAAATCAGCTGTCAGCTACTTCTGTATGTACCTAACGTCACTCCCCTTCCAGTACCCCGATAAGTCGTACTAGTGGGGAGGAAATAGAATCTAATTTAAATATTGAATCGCTCTTCAAGCTTTCATATGAAGCGTGAACCTCCTCTGGATTTTTTCTGGGGGCTTTGGAATCGATATCCTCATTTAAACGCTTTGCTCATTATACGAATATTCGTATAATGAGTAATGCTCGTATTCGTATAATGCTCGTATATTTTGGTTTTCAGTATTAGCATTAATGCCTCCCGGTGATCAGCGTCAATCAAATCGATGCCTTATCCAGCACCGCACTCATCTGATCGTGAGCTAATGGCAATATTTCTAGTTGGAAACCTGACGTTTGTCTTATCGAGCCAGTACTCATGTATATTCAACTCCAACAATATTTCTTTTATCTTATCGGTTGACTGTCAGTCGTTCAATAATGAGACATTGCACATAGCATATCTACCACACCTTGTACACTTCCTGTTTTCGATTGAAGCATTGTCGATAAGACTCGAACCGTACATCATTTTTAGCGGCCGTAGAAATATATTTTAAAATGTGCGAGTCAGATCCGTGTTAACCGACTCTTCAGACTGTTTTTCATCACACACTATTGCGTAAAGAATTTGAAGTCTCGCGCTGGAGATTTGTGGGGAAATGGCTTCCCTTAATGGAGTCCGGCCGTCAGCGCGCCTTCCCTAGTAGTTGCGCGTCGTGTCCACGACGCCAAGTGGCAGCCAGCGCATGAGTTATGAGATCGCCGGCTCAGCGGCAGTTGCAGGGATTCGCGTGCGCCTAAAGAGCCTCTCGCTGATTAAGTTGTCAGGGCGTCGTTGGTGCGTGGGAGGGGGGGGGCAGGAAGCGGCTCTGGAAGCTGTGCGGCAGCAGGAGCGTGCGGCGCGGACGCTGTATTGCGGAGGCCGTCGCGTCCCCTGAAGGGGGGCGGGGGCGCCGCACTCGTTGCTCTGAACGCAAAAGGGGCGGTCGTGGACGGGACGCGAATAAAAGCGTTATTATTAATTAACTAATCCATCATAAACACAGTGATTTATAGTTACAGCAAATGCGATGACCGCGAGATAGCGAACCCTTCTCGAGCCGGGAAGCCCTTGGTTGCGGATCCCTGCTGATCGGTCGATCGATCGATTTATAGAGCTCGATTCTCTCCTCTCACTCTCTCGGGTGTTACGCTCCCATGATAATGATACTGGAAGTGATAAATTGAGACAATATATGATCCGTGCTCTCAGAGAAAAGTGTATGTACTTTCGGGAACTGATGGATGGCTGAAAGAATCCCGAACAAGCGATCTTAATTATGGGCTTGAAAGAAACTTTGGCGTACATGGAATGCTATAACGATTCCTTGGTAAAACGTTAATTGATAATATCCGAATTCTTTAAAAATATTTCATTCGAAATACACAAACTTAATATAGAGCTTTTTTTATGAAATACCTTGTTTATCTCACAATGCTTTGTATGTTTGTATTCATAATCTGTTCTTCTTTAATGCCTGTCTGGGTTCCGCAATCTACTCAGGAACCGTGAAAGTGGAGGAACGTTTTTCAATGATAATCTCTGTTGTGATCAGCAACTTTCACGTACGTAGAAAGATCATTATCTAATGTTAATATCCTGCACGATCGCTGCGAGAGCGTCTACGAGGATAACCTCGCGGGGCGCCCTGACGGGTGCGCAGAGCCCCGGTGAAGGAGAGTGAGTGCCACACAATGCCCCCGTGGAGACGACGTGGGCGGGGGGCGTCGCCGGTGTTAACAAGAGCCCCGGCGCCGTTCGCGCAGCGCGGCCCACCGGGCCAAGGATCACTGGCCGACACTAATGAAATTATCGGGGAAGAACGGGCTGGGGGAGGGGCCGCGTCCGGGACGGGGCAACGGGGGCGGCGGGGTTCGGGATGACGGGGGCGGTAATGAAAACCGAACGAGAGCGCGACCTCCCGAATCGATATCCTCCCCGTAACGCACCCCCCCTCCACTGCCACCCCCCGTCCTCCTCGGCCTAGATCCCCTGCCTCGCCAGCCATCGCCAGCCGTAGCTGGAACCTAAAAACAGTCCGGCCGCTAATGAACACAACAAGTGGACTCGCCCCGCACAAAGCATGCATAAAGCATGCCTAAAGCTTGCTTAAAGCGTTGTAGTCTGTTAATTAAGTGGGCTCCTTTTTAACCTGGGCGTCTCATGGTAGTTTCACGAGGTGTTATGTGCGCTCTGGCCTGCGTTCATGTTGCAGATGTTTAGGTGGGTGTGGAGCGCGCAGGGGAGCCGAAGGGGGCGTGTCCTTTTCATGCTGGTGAGCGGTACTGGACGTTGGTCTTAATGAGTTATATTGTCCAGATCCACGAACTGAAAGGTTATGCAGTTAAGGTTACAAGTGCTCGGTAATCATTTGTATATCAGAGTATATAAATAATGGCTGTAATTAAATAGGATAGCTTCTAAATGACATTTCAAACTTAATTAAATATTAGGATTATGTTTGGTCATGTCAATTCTTCTCGTTTTGGTTCAGTGAGGATTAAGAGTCCTGTCTCTCAAAACAACACGTACATTCATTAATTCGCTTGCAATTAGTAGGGTAATGTATTTACTGCGACAGAAATGAAGCCCTTTTAATTGTTAACAATTAGCAAACATTAATTCCATATTACCTCTCAAGCAATTTATTATTTGACAGAAAAGTTAATTTCATAATTTTAATTGCCAATCAAACGAATATTGCAATATTTAGTTCTGTAATGTCTAATTGATAAATATTCTTTAATGAAAAGTTGAATGCAATATGAATAATTTTTTTTTGACAGCTCGAAAGGAACGGACGAGTTACAGTAATTTCTGTATAGGATCTATAATCTGAATTCGCAAAGTAATTCATTTACTTCAAAAAAGGAATTATGGGATCAAATCCTTCTCCCTTTACGGGCCATTGTATAACAGACATAGTCAGCAGAATAGACGGAAACACTGCAAGGGCAATATTGCCGGGCAGTTTGCGCAATTGAAACTCGTGGTCACGTTCATGGAGCTAGTTCAATCACTCCGTTTGATACTAGTATAACGTCTGTAGAACACGGTCGTGGCTGGGAGTCTCGAAACTATACTGTGCGCATTTACCATCAATTTCCATTTGTAGGCCCTAGCCAGAGGCAAGTAGAAATGGGAACTGGAGTATCTTATGAGAAAGAAAACTACCCTCATCTATTGTTATTTTATCTCGTCTTTAAGTTATATACTTCCTTCCATTAGATACTTTGGTAAAAAAATCTATGTCGGAATTTACAATCGTTAGTTTTTTTATATATAATTTGTGCGTCGGAACAAAAATGGCCAAGAGAAAGCAAACATTTCACGTGAAACCAAAGCGCAGTAATATTTGTATTGAAGTAATGGAACACATTTGTATTGATCTTACAATATCCTATTTTTGTCCTAATGATTTTATTTTGTTTTCTATTCCGAGAGACGTTACTCGCTACGTCTTACTAGCTTGAGAATTTTATAATTCACATTTTGATACAAAGGTAACAATACAATTCCAGTAAAATTAGAATATTCCTAAGTTTACAGTTTTTAATATTAGATTCAGAAACTGTATTCAGAAAATTATCTTCTTGTTGTTCTCCACTTCCATACATTAAATAAAAGCGCAATTCTCTTGAAAAGGGTTATTTAGATTTCCAAAGCCTAGAAATTTGGCATTATTCCATAAAGCAGCTGCCACAGGCATTCATATCTTTATTCCATACGTTTATATCTGTTTGAAACAACAACTATGGTTGAGGAAAATTATCGAGTACGCGACGCCTATGTTGCAATTATATTATCCATTGGCGTTGAAAATGAATCATTTATATGGGGAATTTATAGGAAATATGCTTAAAAATGAGTTTTTTTTCAATTGGCTTCTTTTTAAAATAAGATATATTAACACTATCATAGTTAGTGTAGATATCACGGCCATTAATATTACCTGTTCGAGTTCAGGCGTAATTTTACGTGTCTGAATGTGTCAAAGTGTAATGGGTGATAAACATTGCTTCGATGTTACTGCAGATTTAACACCTGTCTGAAAATGTTGCACTCTCTTCATAATTTATATGGATGTCACGTAACATACGAATATTTGAAACCTAGTTTCCAATAACTAACCATTCTTCATCTGCAATTTATGTGCGTGCCACCTCGTAGCGTACGTAAATTCAGAACTAGTAAGCAATAAATAACGACTGCAGATAATCCTATAATCCTTTGGAAAGAGTTCTCCGGGGATTTGAGTGATTAAATGTTCACTTGGATATCCCCGTAGAGTTTTTAAATAAAAATGTTGTGGGATCCCTAGTGGAATTTTGTCGTATGGTCATTGGTATTGTGAATATGAAACTCCGTATTTTTTGTTAATGTTCTAATTTGATAACTTTATACTAATTTTGAGCAGTGTTCTTTACGATATTTGTATTTGTGACAGACTGTGCGACCGTTCCAGTATTATTACAACTTTTTATTAATATTTATGAAAAGACCTCTTCTAACGCTAATAGCGTACAACTATTCATCTCCAAAATAATAAGAGGAAAATGACAGTACTTTCAACTGACGAAGAAACCCTTCAAACCTGTTCTATCTTCTACCCTGTTAATGGTTAAATCTTAAATCGCTGCCTGCCTATTATTTATCACGAATTTTATTTAGTTTTTCATCATATTTGTGTTAAAAATGAAACTTTGTAAACAATTGAATATCGGATTGCGTCAGAGGTGTAGTATTTTAGATCTCCCCGAGGGCACGAGAGGCGATTCAACGAGCACTACGTCCCATCTGGTTGCTGATAGGGCGCAGGGCGGCATAAGCCGCGTGTGCGCGCCGCACATTGCGGGCGAAGGCAAAGGCAGGCAGGCGCCCGGTCGCGACTCGGACCGTTAGCCGTGATGAGGCCTCGGCAGCGGCGCCCGCCCGCGGCGGCGATTACGCCGAGTTACGTGCTCCCACCCCCACCCCCGGCTCGAGGGCGAGGGCGGAGGGGCGGCGGCCGTTTAATCCGCTCGACGCAGGCGCCCCGGTGTATTTTGCAAATTTCTCTCTGGCGCGCGTTCATCACGGGAGCAGGTGTCGGGGCGCTTGCCTCCCCCACGCCGCCGCCGCCGCTGCTCGTGGAGCGAGAGGACGCGTTCAGCCGTCTGATCTGAGCGCGATGCCTTCGCTGTCCTTCCTTTGCGCCCGCTGCTAAGTCCATCCTCGATACGGAATTGTCTCTTCCTGTCGCCTCCAATTTTCCTCGTTTTTTTTGTATCAGCTTCTGTGTTCTCGTCTCAGCAATTTCATCTTCGTATCTTTAGACTCCCCCCCACTACCTGTTCAGTTTTATTTTTTCGTTCGATTCTCTCTCTTTTAACATCATCATCTCACAGTTGCGCGTTGACGAATTCATCGTTGCAACATTCCTTTCTCTTTTACGTTTACGCCATTCTGTAAGCAATGCTACTCCTCATTCTACTCTCTCTCTCTCTCTCTCTCTCTCTCTTCTCTCTCTCTCTCTCTCTCTCTCTCGCTCTCTCTCTCTCTCTCTCTCGTCCCACGGGTTCATCCACACCCTTTCTTCTTTAGTTCAGCTTGACGCTTTCTTGACCCCAAACAACCTTGTTTCTAACACCGCCTTCATTTCTTTGCTTCGCCCTCCCTGCACTCCCGTGACTCTTCACCCCCATCCGCCCCACCGCCATCCGCCCACTCGCTGCCTTCCCCGGCCCGCGCGCTGCGCGTCCTTGTGTCGGATCGACGGCGGCTGAGGCGGCCGCGGCGCTCGCGTCGCCATCTGCATAATCCCCGGCCCCGCAGGCACCGTAATCTCGAGACGTGGAGCGGCGCCTGCAGTGTGGTGCGGCTGGCGACGGCGGCGACGCCTCGACTGCCTCCGGCCGATCCGCGCCCTGCGCCCCCTCCTGTCGCCGCCTCGCCTCGCCTCGCCTCGCGCCACCCGGGCGACGTCGCTTCTGGCGCCGCCGCCGTCGAGCGCCTGGCAGCCCTCGTCGAAGCACTCGTGGCAGCGCGACTCGCTTGCCGCCGCCGCGCTCGATTGGTGCTACAGCAGCGCGGCGCCTTACACTGGTCGTAATGGCGCAGCCAATCTGCTCTCCTGTTCCCCCGGGATGCGGGCTGGTGCTCTTGTGCAGCGGGTATGCATCGTCCAACATATCCTTGCGCTCGTGAACTGCGTTTTTTCCTCCTTCGAATTTTGAGGACGGTGATGTCCAATTTCGGGCTGAGCCCATCGCCATTTTAGGTAGGAAAAGCTGATTCTGAAATTTTCTTTCACCATTTTGAAGGAAAACCTTTTGTTTTAATCACGTTGTCGGAAAACCAAGTTTCCAATTGAATCTTCAATCATTCATATAACTCCGTTGGCACGTTCCCTTCAGTTTTATATATAGTAACATTTATAGTTTTAAAATATAAATATAAAACGGCGTAGATTTACATTTACAGTAATAAAAAAACGTTGAAATATAAGTTACGTATGAGTAGAGGTACAATTGCACACTTTTACTTGAGCTCTGAATTCCCTTCCACATTTGTTTTAATAATAATAATAATAATAATAATAATAATAATAATAATAATAATAATAATAATGCCTTTATAATTGGCGAGGGTCAGGCCATAGGTCCTGCTCTTCCGCGTAACCACTGAATTTACATACATACAGAGTAGGAACATTTGAAGAGGGGAGGACAAGCTGTTCATTTACGTCTTGGTGTACAAATCGAAGGACCATCCCGGCGCACGCCTTAAGCTATTGAGTAAACTCAGAAAACCTCAATCAGGATGGCGGCTTAGAGCAATCATCAATTTACGGAGAAAAGTGGAAGAGAAGGAAAAAATAACAGAAAGGAAACATAAATGAAATGAATAGGCAAATATGGAAGAGAAAGAAGAGAGACAGAGAGGGGGACAAGTTGTACATTTACATCTGGGAGTGTAAGATAAGGGACCTTACCGGCATACGCCTTAAGCGATTGAGTAAACCCACGAAAAAACTCAAAACATCAATGTTTTATGTAGTTGGATTAAGATTGAAGGAAGAAACGAATTTTTTGGCTCCATTTGATGCACCGAAAAATGCTCGGAAACGAATAATAAAACTATTTGCTTCTCCAAACGAGATGCAAGTTTTAATTGCTAATGAAATTACTAAATTTCCTACGGAGTTACAGATTTTATTTCACGATAAAATAACTAAATATCCCTCTTCGTTAGAATTTAGCAATACTATAGCACACACGAAAGAATGTAACTTACATATAGCAGAACTAGTGGTGCTAAAACATCACGTACTTTCTCGCCATTAGTAATGGTTACGTAATACTATTTATACCGCAATTTATGTTCGAATTAACACATCTCAGTCATCATTAAAAAAAAACATTACAAATCGTAAAATATTGTGCCAAAACTAAATATTTTCAAGCAAATATCAAATTCGAGCAATACAGATTCTAGAATTAAAATTGCATTTCATACAGATAAATCATGTTCCAACAAAGAGACGCAATTCACAGAGCTATAACTGCTATGACACGGGGCGGTATGCCATTGTCGCATTCCAATCTGATAGTTCCTGAAGGGTAGCAAGTGCAGCGCGGGAAATTAGAATTTTCAAAATTATGCCAAATTACGAATATTTTTTAAATGTACATGCACGTTTTTAAAGAACTGATTTTTTTAGAATAGATTATATTTATTTAGATTTCATTGCCGTTCATCTAAGAAGCAAGGTGCGTTAACTTTTGAGAAAGTTGTAGATTTTCTTATGAATTCCAAAACTTTGTGAAATTTAATTGATACTTTTGCTCTCTTAGATCACTGCCGTTTAAGAACCTTTGGAAGATAGTATCTTCTCATAGATTCATTAAGTTCCATTAATAAAATGATCAGAATGATTTATGTAGTATTTCAACCATTTTTTTCTATTGATAGTACTCACGTCAATGCAGTCGCGCGCTTGATGTTTTAACCACATAGGAGTTTCAGCTATAGTAAATGTTCAAGGTCATGGCTGATGATTCATGGCCCGTTCGTGATACTTTTGATGGACGGTTGTATGTAACCATCTAAAAATTTCGTGGTGTGAAGTCCGATAGAAAGGAAGTTGTTGATTTCAGATGATGCGTTCAGAACACTACATTGTTGTTTTTATTTATCATAATGGTAGTGCATACTACACATTGTTCAGCGCGTCTGCTAAATGTTTCAACCAGTGAATCTGTTTAATTCAGGTCTGATGTATGTAATATACGCGTGTAAATTAACTTAAATATCGTAGTTTTGTGATGTTTGTTTGGTATTTCGTCATATTAATTTTATAGAAATTCTTGTGCTTCCAAAACAGTATTAAACAGCTATATAGTCTGTGCTCTTGTTCACGTAATCCAACACTCTGTAGTAACTTGCATTTATGTAGTAAGGCTCGGAAGTTTGTAGTGCACGGAAACTCGAAGTTCTGTCATTCGTCAAGATTTTTTGCGACCTCACTGAAGTAATTTATGATGTAGCATATTTGACTTACTGCTGTACGTAAGTATCCTACATATTCCAGAATATTTGAATACTTTTTTGCCTCTCCTAGCTGCCAGCCGTGCTTGTGGCAGCTAGGTCGAATCCAGCTTCGTGTTTAAATTTACGTGCAAAGTGTTTAAACTACACGAAAATTGAAAGTTTGCATAAGCAAAACATAATAGGCAAAGTTCAATTTGCTATTGGGATTTTCGAACTCATTGTAGCAAATTAACAGATGCATTACATGCACGAACTTGTGTACCAATACCTCATTATATGATATGGTTTGATTATTAAGGAGGTCTTTGCATTTTACTATGCGAACTCTAAAAAAGAGTCCTGCGAAAGCGAGAGAATTAGCTTCCTTATCTATACTTAATCCATTAATAGAATACGGAGCGATTTTTTGGGACACTTATAGAAATTCACAAAAGGAATATTTGAATAGAGTACAGAGAAGAGCGTGTAAACTTTATTTCCGCACAGGCTAATAGGCAGAAGTAGAATGCGTAGTGCTCTAGAAAATGCCAGGGATGGTTAAGGGCATAGACTGCTGGTGCCGCAATGGTACTAAGAGCGGTAAATGCCGGTTCGATTCGCAGCTTGGAAAGATATTTTCATTCGACTCGCTAAAACCACTTACTTTATTAGAGGGGATCACAAATACAAAATTCAGTTCAGGCCACAGAGAACAGATGTAGGAAATTTTTCCTTCACAAATAGAACAATAACGGACTGGAATAAGTTGCTTGCGTCAGCCATGGAACCCTTTCTTCTAAGTGTACAAAGTTTTAAAAGTATATTGACCAAGGACATTTGTAAAATATTAATTAGTAGGTTAGGATTATTAAAATAGTTATTATTTTAGTTATTATTTTAGTTAATATTTTATTGTAATTGTTATTTTTATTATTAGTATTGTGATAATAACTGTACTATGTTAATCGTAGAGTTCTGCCACCCATATAAACCTACCTGCAGAAATAGTAAATCTATTTATTATCCAATTTATTATAATCATTAAAGAATTTTTCATCACATGAAAAATGGTAGTATGTATTTTCGAAAATCTTATCAAAATAAAATTGCCACTAGAATCGTGAAGGTTTCCTCAGCTATTATTCAAAGAAAGCAAGTATTCAAAGAAAAGTTATTCACCACTAGTTCATCCTTTAGTAAATTATATAAAGAAAAATCAGTTAACGGAAAGTGTTAAATCTGCCTATTTTAGTGAATGTCACCTCATCTCACGGGCGTTCCGCTAACCGGATCAACACGCGAGAGCGCGCGGCCGAGAGATCGCAGCATCCGGCCCTCCGACGGTCCCGGGGCGCTGCTTCCCAAGGGGTGGGCGCGAGCCGTCCTGCTCCACCGCGCCCTTTCCCCACCGAAGCGCTAATTAATTCGCGAGAGTACAATACATCGGTCGCTGGTATAAATAATGAAACGACCGTGCAAAAAATAAACGGCACGTTGTCGAAATCGCTAATTACCCGTACCCAGGGAGCGCCCGAAGCCCGGCCCGCCCGCCCGCCATCGCCCCGCCATCGCCCGCCGCCATCGCCCGCCCGCCATCGCCCGCCGCCATCGCCGCCCGCCATCGCCCGGCCCGCCCATCGCCCCACCGCCATCAAACCGCCCGCCATCGCCCGCCCGCCGCCATCGCCCGCCATCGCCCGCCATCGCCCGCCATCGCCGCCATCGCCCGCCATCCGCCCGCCATCGCCCGCCATCGCCCGTCATCGCCCGCATCGCCCGCCATCGCCTGCATCGCCGCCAATCGCCCGCCATCGCCCGCCATCGCCCGCCCGCCCACATCGCCGCCATCGCCCGCCGCCATCGCCGCTGCGCTGCGGCGGGCGGAGCCGCCACCCGACGCCAGCTCGCGCGGCGCGTCCCCATCCCGTCCCGTCCCGTCCCGTCCCATCCCTCCCAGTCCGGTCCAAGCCCATCGAATCGGCTCTCGATGCGCGCGCTGTTCCCTACATCCGACTACCGGTTTGCGGTTCGCCCAACACTCGTCCGATGGCCGTGAATAACATAGTATGATTTGCTTCTGCTCACGTGTGGGTCATTCGTTTCACCACTAAATGACGAATTTGGTATGTCGAAAAATAATGAAGGACATTCAAACATGTTGTGTACGTTCTCTTAACGAAGGACCTAAGAATTAGCAGGATGCATTGCCCTCTTCCTCTTAAACACTTCATAGAATTTAGAACTAGGAATTTTTAATAGCGTTTAACTGGTCCTGCAAACTCGATTTTTTTGCTGGAGCATATACCATCATTTCAGAATTGAAATTTTAATTAAGATAATGGAGCAAATCGCCCATGTAAATAATTGTAAAATTTCTTTAACCATAATTCGCTCAAAATCTGTTGGTTTTACTGTTTTAGGAATATTGTTGGAAATATTCATGGCGCATTTTGAGATTATCTTCGCCGTAAAACATATGAGCACCGGTTATATATTTCATTCATTCAACACAAATTACAGGGGCGAATCCTAACAAAAACTCATTGATAAAACGTGGCTTGGAAATTAAAAGAGCTTACTGCAATGTATTGTGTACTCGGAACTTGCGATTATTGTTATTTTTCATTATAATTAATTCTTCGTCATTTATTTCGCCACGAATTTTTCGTTTTCATTAAAAGTATTATATTTTGATTTACCAACATTGACGTGCAACTACATTGCGAGTTAGCAAAACTCGCGACAGGTTGCAATCGTGCAGCGCGGACTAAAGGATAGAACACCATCACACCACGGCCAGCCGAGGGCGCTTACGAGAAGGTGTTCGTGCAGCGTGGTCATTTGGCAGCAACGCACAGAATTCGGGTGCGCGGCCGGGGGCCGGGCGCGCCCTGCGGGGTTTCGTGAAAGAAAAGATACCCACACCATAAGTGCTGGCCGCCAGTTACCTGTCGCCAGTCGTTCTTCTCCACTGTGTAGTTAGGCGACGTACTCGTGAGAAAGAAGATGACGGTATGCGAGCGATTCGTGCGTTCTCAAGAAAGGGGTTCAAAAACGATGTGAGGAGTAGAAATAAAGAAGGTGTAAGCTGCCAATGTTGCAGTTGATGATGGAGGAGATGGTTGCGTTTATTTTGTTTGTGGTATCGATTTTCGCTTGCTATTGCTTGAGGGCAATGATAGAATTACTACCATTGGTGACACGGCATGATTGCGAAAATTTTGTACAAAATGTTAGATGAAACTACATAATAGAGTGACAACATAAATGCCATCTTTTGTCCTGTATTTACAAAATTTGTGTGTTGATAATAATTCCGAAACCGGATACA
The DNA here is from genome assembly GCA_017312745.1 of Gryllus bimaculatus. NCBI lineage: Eukaryota > Metazoa > Arthropoda > Insecta > Orthoptera > Gryllidae > Gryllus > Gryllus bimaculatus. The sequence continues at coordinate 11,540,078 of BOPP01000014.1, read as the reverse complement.
AGGGACCAGAGAAACGTTTAGAAATAATGCAACTTAACACTGATTCTATATTTAATTTCAAATGACTTATCGAAATGACAAAAGCAAACGTTAGTATAAAACATGAAAGTACATATGTTGTCCCTTTTGCCCATGCATCTCTTCATCCTTCTCTATTGTCCATGATGTCAGGATGAGGTGTCAGTAACATAAAATAAGAACACCAGAAACTTACTTGTTAGACGCGGACAGGAATTCGATACAGTGAAATGCCTAGGCGTATGCATGTAGAGTGACGACTACGTGCGGGTAACATTGAAACTCCGTTGCACCCGAGTCGCCCCCTCGCTTCTGTCCCCGCCCCGCCCCGCCCTCGCCCCCGCCCCCGCTCCACCGAGCCGCCCGGCGCGAGTGACTCGTCGCAGTTTACGGAGTCCTCGATTCGACGCGTCGCCGCACTTCCGCGGCGCGGGCGGCTTCGGAGTAAATTCAGCGCGTCGAGGGCGCCGCCGTCCGCGCCCCGCGCCCTCTCCGCGCCCCTCGCCGCCCCCGCGCGTAGCCGTCTCTCCTATTGCCTGCGCGGCCCCGTTTCGAATATGATACGTAAATAGCAATATCGGGAGGCTGCTCGCGCGTCGTGGCTCCTTCTGCCGCAGCCCCCTTCCCCTCCCCCCGCCGCAGCTGGTCCCCGCGCCCCGTCCCTTCACTCACCTCGCTCTCTTCGCCTCTCCTATTCTCTCCTCTCCTCCTCTCACCTCGCCTCCGGCGGCGAGCGGCCTGGGTGGAGGACGTGGCGCCGTTGCGCTTCGCCGGGCTTCGCGCCTCCCCCCTCTCCCCCTCTCCCCTTGCCTTATCGCAGCCGTCGCCCAGTGTCCTGCTGCCTCTGCGGAAGGCAGGGCTAGGAAGGAGCTCTGAGAATTTAGTTTTGGACGAATGGTTGTGACGGCGTCCGAAACAAGTGTGAGGGAGGCCATGATGGCGGGTAGATGTAATGACGTAAGAATGATGGGGACTGATAGAAGATTGTAATAATTGAAATAAATAAATATTCAATATTATTTGTACTTTTAATTTGGATAATGGCAATAACACGTATGTTTTAAATGATGTCTATGCTTTACAATTTCTCTTCGCATTAAAATAAATGTCAATATTTAACATGTAACAGAGATATTGTGAAGACTATTTTGCTCGTGAATTACGTGTCTTGTTCAAGGATATTTTTCGGTGGACAAATAATTATCCGTGGACAAAAAAAAGGTACTTCTTTACGTAAATCAATCGTCATTGTCTGTTACAAAAATTGATACGCATGTTGTCATCATACACTACGTGATTTGCGCCTGAAAAGAACAGATTACTTGAACTTCTTGTTCGTGTAGCAGAATTATAATCATCAATTAGAATTGATAAGATTTGATGAACAGTGGTGTTCACCGGATGAAACGCAGTAACATGTTGCACACTGAGTAATGTGAAACACAATTATTTTGTAGTACTGATAGTAACTGCTAATTTCATGTGGTTTAGATCCGTTTCGATATTTCTAGGTAAACTCCTAATTATTTTAATTTTTAACACTAGAGCTGCATTTAACTGTATTACATTGCAGATATGTTGTTTTGGAAGCAACCCTAGATTAATTGGCGTATTCCAATGCAAACGCGTAAGCATTCAAAAGAAGAATATTCACATAACTAGAATGGGTAATATGATGTGAGGCAATGCATTAACAATAGTTAATTAATCCAAACTAATGACATGGTTAAATAAAAATGCTCCTGAACAAAAGAAATCAAATGCTTTTCCAAAATGTAGCATGCACAATCAACAACAAATAAAATAATATCTTATAGCACTGCATCAAATTAAATATTTTAACGAAACACTCTTTACGAATATTGCATGCTCGGGTCGTATGCATATATTGTATCGTATGCTCGCATACATAGCTTGTAGTTTAGTATATTCATATACTATAGTTCTTTTCATACCGAGAATTCAAAAAAATGTTTCAGTTCTATAATTTTTCCCGGGAGTAGCAATAGGAATGTTGTTCTTTCTTGCTGTTTTAGTGACTGCTGTGTCGTAAGCAGTGACACTCTGAATAGATTTAAGTCGGTACACTCTATATGAGTAAATTCGGAATAGCAGAATCAAATATTTACAATTTTTAGTCAAAATGCTTGCATCCAAAAAACTTGCGTAGTTTTTGGATTTTCCCCCACTTCGTGGGTATCTAACGGAATCATCGACCTCTTTGACATAGCCCGTGACTGCGTTGTTTTTTCAATTTCTGTGCGCAATCGAAAGTAGAAATTGCCGGGCCCTCTACATGTATAAATGCTTCTAATACACAGTGTAGATAATAAACAATGTAGAAACTTGAATTTTGAACTTGCTGAAGGGCGGGTCGCGCGGGGCGTTGTATCAAATACTTCGGTCGCATGGAGTAGAAGTTTCACGTCTTGCGCTATCCTCCTGTAATTGCTCCTTTACCCTGCAACTTGCACGCTGCCGGTCCTCGCGTCGTACGGTGCTTCCGCTTCATTCTCGAGTGAGTGGAGCGATTGCGTTCTTCATCAAGGATGTTCAGTGGAAGTTGGAAGCTAACTAGGTGGGGTCTTTATGTGCCTTACACGTGCAAGAGCTTTTCAGAAACTCGTCTGGGTCATATTGCGCGTCATATGGCGTTTTCTGAAAAATGTATATTACTACCGACGAGTATGTCTTATAATAATATTAAATTATTATTATGTTCATTAAACGTAGTGCTCTGTTTTCATTGTTACCTTTTTCTCCTACTGCTGTTCATTCCTCGATGCAATATTTTACTCCGTGCTATTGAACCAATTAGTGCTTATTTTAGAGAAATGATCCGTTTTTTCTCGCCGTCGCTCATTTCTTCCCGTAAATCATTTGTCCTGGCGACCGCTCTTGTGAATTGGCCAATTGAATTATCCGCCTCGCTACTTTTAATGAAAATTCATCTTTCATGGCTACCTAATTAGCTTATGAAAACAGACGTTGAAAAAGTGTTGTTACTACGAATTTCTGCTCGGATGTCGTTACGGTACGTACGCTGAAATGGAACACTGGCTCTCCGGACATTTTTTCTTCGTTTTTCTTTCTATGTAATCTAACACGGAAACTCTTTGTTTGTGTTTTCCATCACAGTGAAAGGTCGCGTCGCATGCAGAATTCCCTACCGACTCGAGAACGTACTTTTTTACTTCTTGTTTTTACTAATGAAACTAGTGGCGGGTCGCGGCGTTTCTTGCTGGCCAAGGAAGGTTTTCCTCTTTGGAAGCCGGGGGCGAAAAGTAAAAACGGCATGTGGTAGTCTTCCTAACGAGACATGTCTGTGGTTGCCTCCTGAAAAGTGTGGTTTTCGTTAGATCTGCCTTCGGGAATACAAATCATATGCTTGAAAATATCAGTGGAATTCTTAAAATACTGATTTTGATTGCCTGGGTAGTGCAAAATTCCTTCAATATGCGAGACTGAAATAATAAATATCGTTATCTTAATTTACGGTGCTTTTCCTTTATGCAGATTTTTTGATGTTTGCTTTGCAAAGAAGTGTTATAGCTCTTCTTAGTTAAACGAATGTGCCTTCACATTAATATTTCAAATAATTCTAGATACTCATGTAACACGCTGGTAATTTGAGAATATTTTTCTTAATGAATTTTTCTCATCTATGGTTAAAACTAATTTTCATTATTTCCATTTTCAAAGTTCATTATAATCACAAATTATTATGGAAGACGAAATTTTAATGGCAAAGTAAATAACATACTAATATTAAGTTACTTGTTTCGCATTGTGAATTTCTATCACAAGAAATTGTAATGTATAGAAATTTGAGAATTAGTAAATAACACGGGATAATTTATCGCTTTATTAACAACTTAGTAATCCTATTCTATGGGAACAAGTTTACCACAACCGTGTCGTGAATATTGCGTGTATTTCCATTGAATGCATCGACGTTTCGAAAAATAGCTATTTCTAACTGTGCAAATACATTCAGGAGACCGTGACGATATTTTCGAAAGCAGGGTGGGTGTTTGCTGGGATCGTCCTCAAAGCCTTCCTTCACGAATATGCGAAAAAGGAGAAGCGTAGAGGAAGAGGGAGGACTGAAGATTAGAGATGAAAGACGTGCGTGAACGGGAGCGCCAACGTTGGGCTTGGTCGGGCGCAGCAGCCGCCAGCCCGAGCAGCGGGGGGGGGGCGGAGGACTCGGCGATAAGGCGGAGCGTGGCGCACGACGGGACACGTGAAGAGGCGCGCGCGGCGGCGCCGGGAGCGCCGACGCCTCGAGGAGGCGGGCGGAAGAGACGATGTTTTGCGGAGGGGCGAGCGCGTGTGCGGGCGCTCGCGACACGGCAGGGCGCGCTCTGCGCCAGATTTATGATAACGGCGCAAGTTCCTCTCTCTCGCGTTGTGCGCGGGCCCGGGTGGGGGGTGCACGCTGAAGAACCGCGGCGCCGCGCCGCCTCCACGCCGCCGACCAACCCCCGCGCCGTGTCTCCTTCGCAGGCTGAGGTTTTGTCTGCGCTTCCTCCCGCGCGGGCGCGGGCCCTTTGCGCGGCGCCTCGTCTGCTACGTACGTGAGACTGCGAGTTCATTGCTCCGAGATTTCCGTTTTTTACGCGCGCTCTACTTCGAAAAGTATTGCGAGGTTCATTGAATGCGCCACTCTTAGAAAGCGTATTTTCAGAGTCTGCCGTTTAGTACATTGAAAACATTCTCTACAGAATATTCTACAAAATGTTAACATATATTGGAGTCGCGTACCTCATACCTGTTTTGTGAAATGAGAGAAATAAAACTATTAACATAAAATGCATACCTAAGGTAATTTTCAGTGAACAAATATGCTGTCCTATTTCAACGCTGTAGAACTCTCGCCAATTTTTACCTGATCAAACGATCTCTTGAATTATGAGATTTTGAAATTATTCGTCATTCATCAAATTTTTTACAGTTGATACTTCTGTTTAGAGCATTTAGAGGATTATTACTAGTTAATGGTAAATTCATTTCCATTTATGGTATTGACGCTAATTACTTATGTAAATCTCCAATGCAAAAGAACCTACTAGTTTTAACTGTTTTGTTTTATACTACCTTGTTTCCAAGAATATCTAATTAAAAAATAACTAACAAATTTCATTTTGAACCTTGATTATTTCCCTCTCTCTTCTCTCTTTCGTCTCTCTCCTCTCTCTTCTTTTCACTCTCGCCTCTCTTCTTTTCTCTCTCCCCTCTATTTCCTGTTTCTCTCCCCTCTCCTATTTCCCTCTCCCCCTCTATTTCCTCTTTCTCTCTCCCCTCTCTTTCCTCTTTCTCTCCCCTCTCTCCTCTTTCTCTCTCTCCTCTCTCTTTCCTTTCTCTCTCTGTCCTTTTTCTCTCTCTGTCCTTTTTCTCTCTCTCTCTCCTCTCTTTCCTTTCTCTCTCTCTCTCCTCTCTTTCCTTTCTCTCTCTCTCCTCTCTTTCCTTTCTCTCTCTCCTCTCTCTTTCCTCTTTCTCTCTCTTTCCTCTTTCTCTCTCTTTCCTCTTTCTCTGTCTCTCTTCTCTCTCTTTCCTCTTTCTCTTTCCACTTTTTCTCTCTCCTCTCTCTCTTTCCTCTTTCTCTCCCTCCTCTCTCTCCAGCAATCAATTGATGGAGAAAGATTGTCGTTTTCTTTTAATTTATGATCGCGTCTAACTTAACGGCTTTGCCTGACACCTGAACCGACTGCCGGGAGCTCCAGAGTGCTCCGCGACTAACGCCTCTCGGCGCGATCAAGCCCAGCCCGGGGCACGCCGTCTCCTCGAAGCCTCACTTCTTAGGAAGCATTTTGAGGCAGGAGCTGCCAATCGGTACAGATTGCCAATCCTTAAGTGTCAATAAGCTTCAAAATATTCTTAAATAATGAGTTGAGAAATGTATGTGCTAGAGGAAACTGATAACCATTTTTTAGTTAGTATATTAAAATAAAGCATTTTGTAGGTGATTTCCATACCTGTTTGCTGCCTATTTGTTGCCGAACCTCAATAGAATTCCACTTTCAATCTTCCTTTGTCATTCATGTGGAGGCGCTTTGATCTGAAAGCGTGAAATATGTCGAATTCCCCATTTGAGCCATGGCGAATCTATTCGTGCCCGTCCTCTTGCTTGAATGAGGCGTGTCTCTTCTGACATCGCCTACAGCTCTGATACAAGCGAGCTCTTCCGTCTTTGTCACCTTCCCAGACACGCGTGACCGGACGGAGGTCGTGCGGCTGTGGAATGCTTCGTGTCCAGGAACGCGTGAACCCCTCGCAAATGGCGGCGCGGACGTACGTGTCTCCGAGGAGCCTTTGAAGCTCCCGAAAGGCCACTGTCGTGCCCTCTGAATTTGCTTCGTAGTCGCACTCGTAGGCAGCTTTTTGGAAACGAGCAATATTCTGAGTGCGGCGTTTTGTCAAAAAGCACTCGCAGAATGCCTTTGACATCAATTGGCTAGAAGTTCGTTGAAGTGGGGATCGAGACACTATTTTCAATAAAGTCCGTTGTTTGCATCTAATAAGTTCTTTGAATTATTTCACTCCTTCTATACTCGGGAAGTAAAGCATCCAAGACGATAGGAATAGACTACCTGAACGTACATATTAACTTTATTTTTTGTAACTGTTTTTACCCATTCAATTTATTTTGCGTGAATTCGGTCAATGTTCCTACAGGTTTTCTTTCAGTTCAATACCGTATCCGTTATATGGTGCAAGTTCAAGGGTGTAAATTGAACTCGGTAAGTTATCAATCATCGCGAATTGTCAGTTTTGTAAAATTAGGACATTTTGTCACCTAAAGAAAGAAGCAAGGGGACATTGCGAAGTCGCGCGAAAAAGGAAGGGAAGGGAAATGTGTCGCGAGCGAAGCGTTGTTGCGAGCAATTGTTAAGTTTGAAGAAAACGTCGGAGTCATCCCGGGAGCGAGAGAGAGCGCGCCCAGGGCCCCGAGCAGGGCTGGTCGGCCGTCCCTTTGTCCTTCTGCCGGGGCCCACAGCGAAGCGGTGTCGCCCCGTGCTCAGAGGCGGCGGTAATTCATTCATTACCGACGCGCGGCCCGTGCAGCGTTGCGCCGCGGCGCCACTTCCCGCGCCGGCCCGCTGTGCATTTTTTATGCGACACAAAAAGTGGTCGCCGGACCGTCGACTTCGTTCATTATGCACGCGGCTCGGCGCGCCGGCCACGCCGCAGTCCATAATTAAATAGGACGACTTCAGCGCTCTTTCGTGCGTGTGGCCGCCGCCGTTGCCGCCACTGTGCACGCACTGTTGCTTTGTGTGCTTGTTATCATCCCGAGACCACGTGCGTCAGGCTTCTCATCCGTCATAAGAAAAAGTTTTCGGAAAAGAAAAAAAAAATTGCGAAAGAAAATTTTCAAAGCGATTTCCCAAACTTGTATTCTAAGATCTTACATTAATTATTATTAGTCGAAATTTGAGGCAGGAATAATCGTATTTTCCCCATAACTTGCCTAAATTGTGAATGTTATCTTGACGCATGACGGGTGAAAAGTGGTCGAAAAAACCTGTTTGAGAGGAACCTTGTCTCTCGAAAGAGAACGAATAGCCAGAATGAACCTTACGTTCAGAATGGAACAGCTATTGTCAACGTGATGAAGACTATTCATATTTATGTTCGCTTTTTGAATGTTGTTTTTACAGCAGCGTGGCACAGGCTGGCGTGAGATTACCGTTCTTCGTCTGACTGTGATAAATGAGCTCCAACCACGGAACTTTTCTTCAACGTTGTTCCTTTTGTCACTGCCTAGTGGGCCAGCAGGTCAATATTTGGAGCGGACTTCAAAGAGAACGCGACCGCTTTACTCACGAATATTTCTAGCGACAAAGAACTTTTCTGTTGCGCTTCCCGCGTCCTCCGTAGATTTCCCAGACTATCTCTTTGGCAACGTCGACGTCGTCCTATTTACTATTGAAATAATAACTCGCGAAGTGCGACAATTTCTTGTTGATATCTATCTGTTCTTGTCCCAAGAACTGATTGAAATTCTCAATAGTCAAGTAATGTTTTTGAAGAGACAATTAATTGCAAATGCAATTTGTAAGAAAGAGTAATGAAAATTTCTTCTTATTTGAAAGTAGTGAAAAATGATCGTGACACATGATGATAAGAACCTTATTGAATTGGCAATTAGAGATCTAACAAAGAATGGTAAATTCAAAGTCTACTTGATTTTACAATTAGAATTTCTGCATTAATTTCATTTTAAATGTCACTTCTCTGTGTTATATATTACTTGATATAATTGTAGATTAAGTTTGAAAGACGTATTTTGACTGATTCCTAATTAATTGGGTCTTTATATTGTCCTATGCCATAAATAGTTCTTCTCCATTTAGTTCCGCACAAAAATGTATTCTTTCAAAATCTTCAATTTACATATAACTAAATTATCTAAACAAACGTGATACACTTGTAATATTCAGGGTAGTTCCCTGAAATTATAACATTCAACCATGTGTAATACGATGCACGATTAACAGTATTACGTTTGTAAGTTATAAGTGAAATCCAACATCATATATGTCTACGAGGGTTTGGAAAGCTATAGAAGTTGCCATTCTCTCCGAGTCCCTAGAACTTTAAGTAGAAGGGAAGAATTTAGAAAAGTGTCCAAATTACTTCATTCTGACTTCTTCGTCGGTTACCAGTCTTAATTGTCAAAATTGGCCGCCAAACATTTGTGCAGTTTATCTGGCGCACAAAATGAGAAATCTTGCAGCGAGTCGTTCCTTGCGTTGGCAGGCCCTTCGAACCCTCAACTCGATTCGCGGCACGTTCCACTTGAGCTTCCTCTGCTTCAGCTCCTCCCTCCGAATCCCAGGATTGGATTTAAAAACCGATATAACGAGCAGAACACTGGCTTTAATTTCGCCCCCTCCCGCCTGCGGGTTAGACGGTGCCGCCTCGGCCGCCCCACCTTGGCGGGCCCTCACGGCCGCGCCCGGCGCGCGCGGAAGTTTAATATCGCCTCGTCCCATCTCGAGGACCCCGAGGAGCCTCGGGAAGTTGTGGGCTTTCCCTGGAGCTTGCGGCGCTGGGCGCTGGGCAGCGGCTGCGGAGGGCCAGCCCGCCTCACCGCTGGGGTCAGATCCTTCGCAAAGTTACTCTTGATGGAACCCGTTTGCATCGTTGCTGGGTTTTTTTCTCCCTGCGTCATTGAGGCTCTGTTTAAACGCTGGTGGCTCTTATGAATAATTACTCGAGGCATGTGAGAGCGTAGGCTTTCGCGGCCGGAGTCAGTATTTACTAGGCTGTCCGGATGACGCCGCTTGCATGGTGAAGGTGCCGACGTTTCGGTCGCCATTCTGCGACCTTCCTCCTGCATACGCCCTGAGGAAGGTCGCACAATGGCGACCGAAACGTCGGCACCTTCGCCATGGACGCGGCGTCACCCGGACAGCCTAGTAAATACTCGAGACATGTTTGAGGGAATTGTCTTCAGAACAAATATACGTTAGTAAAGGTTCAAGCCGGGCAGATACGGTAGCAATCGACAAATTGTAATACTTGCTTTGTGGTAATGGAAGTACACACTTTCGTTGATACGTCAATAAAATTTTGCTTTTTAGTTAATATTGTCTTATATTTTTATTTCTGTATCATATAACGACCGCTGCTCCCGGCGCATGTGCACGCCCTGCTACGCTATAGCGAGTAAACGGGGAGCGGGTAACCAATCGCCAACATTCAACAAAACGTTTTGTGTCGAATGCCAATGTATTGCAGTCTTTATTAGTCATTCATGAGTGTTGATATTTCCAATATTATGGTGCAATTTCAAATCTGTTTCTGCGCTATGCAATCAGTGTCCTCTTGTGTTAGTGAAATACGTATTCCTTTGATAATCAAAGTGCTTAGCTCCTATTTTATATGTAAATTGGTGCAACAAAACAGATATTGCACTCTCATTAGTAGTTCTGAGTATTTCGTGATTATTTCAAGATTGTGCTACCACTCCTAAATGAATTTAATTCCTGCAAAGTATGCTGTCTGTACAAAATTCGGATATTTAAAGTTATAAAAAAATAAAAGTAATGTTATACATTGTTATTAGAATCAAATATTTTCAAAATATTTTTCCTCCATTTTTTTTGCCCTTTTTGTAACATCTACTATTTTTTAATGTTTTTGTTTTTTCACTTAGTTGATTATTCTCTTTCTTTGCATCATGTTGGAAAAAATATTTCATTGATTCATTTCTAAACGTTTCTGTAACCATTCTGATGGAAAAGAGGGCGAAGAACTTGAACATTGTTTTTTATTTCCCTCCGTTGACGCAGACCCGTTCCTCGGGAGTGGCTCCCCAACGTCATCGAAACTCAGGCCAACCACATACGAATTGAGCAGCCTTTGAGTGTCATTTACTTTTAGTGCTGGATGTTATCCTCCGAGCTATTCCAGAAGATTTGTCACGAGCAAGATTCCTTCGGTTTCCGTTTCTCGTTGGACACTTCTGGAAAAGTAGGCCTCGAGAAACTTCGTTTTAGCAGTAACGGGCTGTTAATGTTCACTCGAGATCGGTTACGCGTGACTTAGAAGTGTCCTGAAGTAGTTCTATAAGACGCTCAACTTGGCCGAGTCCGGGAGTCTCTCATGAAATGTAGCCAGGTGCGCCCGCTTTCGAAGCCGCGAGGGCAGAATTTCTCCACGTTCTTATTTTCAATCTCGAGCGCAGCGGGCGGGGAAGGGGGCTCGGGAGGGGAAGGGGAGGGGAGGGGGGCGGGGCGCCGCGCAGATTCTCTGGTCCGTGACGTGAGCGGTTGAGCGGACCCGAGAAGAAGGGAGAAGAAAGGCGGAGAAAGCCCCGACGTGGGCGGGGCGGGGGCGAGGCCTGTTTGGGCCGGGGCGCCCAGGGCTCAATAATGGCAAAGGCGCATCTCAGCAGAACACCGGGGGCGCTCTCGCCTCTCGCCCCGTGCCCTCGCCCAGGATCTCGGCTCGCTCCCTGCATCTTTAAACCCATCGGGACCCACCTCCGCCTTGGCCGGCTCCCCGCCACAAGCCGCCACTGCGCTTCCGCGCGTCCCCGCCATCCGCGGGTCGCTCCCGCATCCAGCCGAGGTTTTTTTTTTTTCCCGCGTGGGCGGCTGCGGGCGATAACCGATGGCCTGCCGTCACCGTCCCCTCCGCCTCCGGCGATCGCCAGCACCGCGGAATGCGGCTCCCTCGCCCACCTTTCCACCCACGCGTTGTTCGATCGTCAGCCTCTCCTCGTGCTGTCGCCCACGCAGCCGGTGCGGACGCGTCCGACTGACCCGACGGCCGGCGGGAACTCGCCGTCGACTTTCAAGCGCCGGGAGCACCTGCGACCTGCCAGCCGAGCGTCCGCCCTCGCCGTAATCGCGGGCCCCGGCTCACACTTCGCGAATTGTTGCACGGCGACTCGCCGCTCTTTCTTTGGGTCTCCTCCTTTTCAGATCGCTCTTCCTCCTACTTCTCGCCTTTCTTTCTCGTTTTTATTTTCTCCGACGAACCGGCGAACTCATCAGGCGCCTCCCCCCGCGTTCTCGCTTCTTCCTCCCACGCGCCCTCTCCTCCGTTTCGTCTTTCCTCCGCTCGCGCTTCGGCGCGGGAGCATAATGGTCCCCCGGCATAATTACACGAACTCGCCTATCGATTAACCGAAGGCTTGATAGCCTCGGCTGGCTCCCGCTCCGCGGCCCGGCCGGCGGGCGCTCCGTTGGAAGCCGCGTGCGCTCCCGCTGCGCTTTTTATCCGGGAAGGAAGCCGAGAAAGGGGCATTTTTCATTTAGATTTGCGCGGAACGAAGACACGTAAAGTAGAGCGCATTTGCGACGATATCTCCAGACTGAAATATTGCTTTAGCTGCTGTGGTGCCTCTGCGGGAGCAATAAACATTTGCGCCCACAGACCAGGGCAGCTACGGAATTGTTCCGGGAATGACCGACGATCTGGTGGAACCTGTGACGCATCTGACGAAACTGCATATAATATAGTTTCGTGTTCTGTTTCTTTTCCAGAAGTACGAGGTAGTGCTCAGTTTTTGCAAATGAAATGGCCCTCTTTATGTAGCAAATCTTGTAATAATTATCTGTCCTTCGCAAAAGGCGCAATTCGTGTTTTTTCGCCTTTTCTCGGTTATGATTTAAAGGAAATTTTGGCAAGCAGTTCTCTGTCGATCGTAGGTGCTAAATATCTTAAAAATAAGCGTATTGAATAAATTAATATTATAAATTTTTTCTTTTGTTTAAATATATGAATGAAGACTTTTGAACGTCACGTCACTGTTTCTATAGAAACAGAAACTAATAGTTATAGTTTTTGGTTTTCCGGGTAATCTTGGCGTAAAAATAACATTTCTGGGAAATGTAAACCATGGGGAGGTTGTCGTTCTTGCTCAAATGGCGTCCAATATACTAAACATACTCCACACAGAGGTTGGTTTGCCCTGCCATGTAGACTCGTCGGAGAGCTTACTAGGCAGCGGCTACGCAATGCCCAAATGAACGCGGACAGCGCGGAACACACATTACGAGACTGTCTCTTAGCTGAGGGAGTTGAAGCTCTTTGGCGGGGACAGAGGGAGGTCGCTCGAAGGGTAGACAGCATTATGGGGCGAACCGATGTGTGCACCAAGCTTAGTGTTGTAGTGGTGCTTATACCGATCTTCCGTAGCGTGTTGTACGTTCATAAATTCTGATTTAATCGCATAAAAATCAATGCTTTGTACTTAGTGAAATAGCTTTCGAGTTCCACCTATAATGAACTAGAGCACAACACAAACAAGATATGAAGCTTTCTTTCTGCGGATTTTCAAAGAATTAAACTTATTTTAATATTTAAGCAAGTTTTTTTAATGGCATATATATATATATACTATATTATATATATATATATATATATAATTATAAAACAACAAATCTTACCCTTTTTTTCAAAAACTGTTTTAAAATAAACTGTGTAATATGTCAAACTTAGAAGCTAACTTTATTTTATTTTTCAATGCGTTTTCGTATTGATTATTGCAAGAAACATGTTATTCTTTTGCAAATCCACCTGAATAGAAATCCACTGCTTATGAGCACCTCATTTCCTTTCATGATGGAGTCGCCTTCTGCTTTCCGGATGTGCTCTTTCATAGGGAGACTTGTGTTCGCGCCCTGGCCCCGTGCCTTTGGCGTCTCGCCGCCGCCGCCGCCGCCGCAGGCACCTCAGCGCCGCGAACGGCCGAGCTTCCTTCGCGCCGCCCATAAAACATCGGGGTCGTTATTTCCCCGGAGGGCGGAGTGCGATCGGTTCGCCTCCACGTCCTCGCCCTCGGCCCTCCCTCCCCTCCCCACCCGTCCCCTCCCGCGCAGCCCCTAGTCTCAGCCCTCCGCTCTGACACCCTCGCCCCCGCGGCGTTATTTTGCATCTGCGCTTTTCCCTGGCTTTTGTAGCGCTCGTTCGACTTTGCTCAACTTCGGCCGTAATAATTGGATTAATTTCATTTCCGCCAAAAATTTGGTCTAAGAGCATTTGAACGAATTTAATTTTTTCGGTCTTTCCAATGGAGACGTCGAAATCAAAGAGGATGGAGAAATTGCTGCCGGTGGGGTTGATGCTCTGGATTTTGGGGAGATGCCGATGAGAGAGCAACTTGAGTCTCTGTTACCCGCACAACCCGTGCTTTCCATAGAGCGGAGAATGTCAGCATGGCGGCGGCGAGGTATGTGGCTGCGGACAGAGGGTGTGCTATTCGAGGGGAGACCGCAAGACGCGACGACGGTGCTTCTGGGCCGAATGACGGTGGCGCCTGCCGGACACGAAGAGATAACGGGAATGCATTGTTGTGGCGACGAACGAGCGTTGGAATACTGATTTCCACACTTGGTTTCTTGAGGACGAGGAGGGGGATGTTGAACCAATAGTTGATTTTAGAGATTAGATTATTGGGTGACTGCACTGTGGCTTCTGAAAATAAGAATGGTTAAAATCCCAACAAGGATATTCATAATTAAAGTTAAATCATTGATGATTCGACATCTGTGCATTTCAAAGGAAATTTTTTATTCCTGGTGGTGATTATGGTAGCAGAATGAGAAGTGATCGCAATTGAAATCATGAAAGAACATTGGCAGCTCTTGATCTAAATATAGTGTCATTTTTATCCTAACGACTGCGTATCTTTCTTGAGAAAATATGTATTCGAATTGAAAGAAACGTTTCTGTTGAGGATTTTGCGAACAATACTACCTTATAATAACGAGATTGCATGTAATGTATGTAAATTCAGTGGTTAGGCGGAAAGAGCAGGCCCTATGGCCTGAGCCCTCGCCATTTATAAAGACATTATTATTTTATTATTATTATTATTATTATTATTATTATTCATTATTATTATTATTATTATTATAGATGCGTGGATTTTCTCCACGCTTTCGCAATATTAGCATTAATGCTTAGGAAATGGGGAAAATGTATGTTTTGACTTTCGTGATAATACGACACGCGAAATATTGCTGTGGCTAGAATAGTGTTGCCGATGGACGAGGGCGGTGGGCAGGGGAACCTGGGCTCGAGCGCCTGCGGCGGGCGGCGGAGGTGGAGGCTCGGCTTGACGCAATTAGGCCGGCGGCGCAGGGCGGATCGAACGCTCGGAGGGAGGCCGGCACGCAGATTGCTTTCTGATGCGTGGCGCCGCCGCTTTCCCCGGCGGCGAGCTGCGGGCGGCGTGGCGGCCCGCGCGCTCTGCCCGCTGCGGCGTGGTGTGGCGCGGACGCGGCGCGACGCGACGCGACGCGGGCGCTCGTCGCCCGACGGCCTGCGGGATGGGATGCGGCGCGGGGAAAACGCCCCGCGCGCGCCGCCGCCTGAAGCTGGGGATTGCGCGCGGACGCCGCCGTTTGATGTGGGAGCTCGATCGCGGTATTGTCTTGCATGCGTCATCCGAACACCTGCGGTTCGGGCGTTCGGCGCTACGCTTATTAGAACGCGCTGTGTTGTCACGTCATGTATTTGCATTGTAAGGCTTTTTTGTAATGCTGTTTCTTTATGTCAACCCAACGGAGGGACAAAAATACATTCTAAACCACGTCGACACCCGTAAAAGATTTTACAGTCCGCCGTCCATTATGAACAATCGAAGCAAATTAGTTGTAACTAAATACTCGGGTAAGTACTCGAACTTCAGGACAAGTTATTTGTTCTTTAAACTATTTTCATTATAAGAAGGTGGTATTGTGAGAAATATTAGATGACCAATGTCACAAAGAACAGACACGATTGGTCATAAACGATATTGATAGCCTTGCCATCAATAAAGACATTTATTTATTTATTTTTAAACCACAGTTTACGCCTCTGTTAACAAATGTCTCGTCAGTTATTTGTTCTGCATCGGCCTAATGACGTTATTAACTATCAAGCTCTCAACTCAAATTGAAATAGTGTCCGTTTGGAAGCGCGCACTAACGTTGTGGTCTCGTACACTCGGGCATTTGTAATAGTTGTGCTTTGAAACGCGTTCCTAATGTAATAAGGTTTAGTGCGCACTTTTTCATATTATTTGTACCAACCTAACATTCTCTCTATTCACAGCATACTCCAGAGGAACTACTCCACATTTTGACGATGCATAGAGGCAAGAAAACTCCCGTGCTTCTCGTTTTTAAGCGTTCGTTGTATCACCACCGGCTTTCTGTCTACTTGGACGAGCGGCGGAGGTTCGCGCGAAGGCCGGGCCGCGTGCCGTGGGGAGCAGGCGCGTCCTGCGCGCCGGCAAATTGGCTGTCTCTGGCGCGGCGCGGCCGCCGCGCGCCGAGGATTAGCGCCTCGTATTTTTGACGTCTTGCAACGGCGTCGCCGCGCCGCGCCACGCAAGCGCCCGGCAAGCGCAGCAGGCGGTGCCTTCATTTGCCTAAGCGGGCGGAAGCGCGGCGGCGGGGGCGGTGGCGCAGGCGGTGGCGGCCTTCCCGGCAGCTCTTAAGCTGCTTAGGCGACCGCCGCCGCCGCCCGTCACTGCCGCGCCTCCAAAGCCGCCGCCGCCGCCGCCCCCCGCCGACTTCCTTGTGTCGCGTTCTCTTGTTCCCTCGGGCTGCGTCGATTCAGAAATGCGCTTCGAATTTGCCGCTAACGTGATGCCTCAAGCGGTTCAGAGATCAGAATGCAGGTGTGGATTTTCTAATGAACCAAATGTACCACCTTTCTGAGATAAAACGAAGAAGTAATTCAAACGTGTTGAGATATTTTATGTTGAGATCGTTTTTGCCAGAAACTATTTTGATTTATTAAAAATAAAATCACATTTGTTTATCTTTCTTCGTACTGTTCAAGGCATGTCGTCACTACCTTCCCCTCTGTCAGTATATTAAAAAAACTAACATTATTTTAACGTTCTTCTGATTTAGGAAAAGGATGTGTCAGATACCTAGAATGAATCATTTCAGGTGGTAAAAAGCACACTAATGTTCCGCGTTATATTAGCAGGAACTAATTTCTTTGCCTTTTGACCTCAGAATTATAGATTCACTCGTGTGTTTTGTAATTTTTCAATTTTTTTTTCGCTGTATACCAGCGGGACTTGACGCGCCTGTCCATGACTAGTATCTCTGCTGATGAATCTGAAGGTCTTTAATCTCATTCGATAAATGCTACGAACACTACAGTCTTACAGAACTGATAGACTTAAAATCTGGCGACTTAAAATCGGACACAATTCAGGGCCGCAAGCTATACAGAGTTGTTGTAATTTGCACTCCAATTGTTTCAGTTCACAAATTTGCATCTCTCTTTCTTGTGTCTGTATGTAGTATCTTTTTTTCTGAGGATATTGCAGTATCGTATTTTTAACACCTTTAATAGAAAAATGTCTTGAGATAAATGATTCATGAATTTATTATAAAACTCTATCTCTTTTACGTTCATAAAGAGTAATTTCCTTTGTCAAGACTTCTTGCGCAGATGTTATTTAATATGTTGACCTACATGGATCGTGGTTTCTCTCCAGTTGCTGATGAAGACATGAAAGCATACTCGCTATGTTTCCTGTGGCCTTATGAAGTGCATACATGGCACCAATTACTTACTCGAGACAACTTGTAACAACAGAGAAGATGCCACGACAGTTTCTGTTAAACTACTTGCCTCAATTAAACTCGGGGACGCCATCAGAGCAAGTGTCTTCGTTGTACACGTACCTCAAGCCAGCAATCAACTGCGAAGGCCCTTGCTGACACCTCCTTTGACAAATACTGGCAGGGCGAGGCGCAAACAAGCAAGCAGTTCTCGGAAACACTGTAGAGTTGCGTTGGACCTCCTGCAGCACCCACGCTGACCTCGACTCGCCTGCACCTCCGCCTCCGCCTCACGTGCCCTCGCCCCTCGGCGATGTCCTGCTGCGCGCCCGCTGGCGTCTGACACCGCTGACACGCGCTCGCCCTGGACCATCTCCATCGAATCGTCATTTCCTCCCTCTCTCTTGGACTTCTCAGTCAGTCCTACTATTGGTAGAATCAATCTGTCTGCGTTCATATGTTATCAACGGCATTTTTGTCTTTCTGAAACCAGGGGCATACAACATACGACATACCCAGTTTCCAACATACGCGAAGGAATCGGGTGTCACCCTTTGCCTTCATCGCCGTTCCTCAGCAGCTCGCTCAGCCGTAAGCGAACGTCGCGTTGCCGCCGACTGCCTCCGGCAATCACGCAAATTAATTTGAGACCACCCCCTGCCCGCCACCGCCGCTCGAGGTTTTCGCTGTGGAGGGCAGGGGCAGGGGCGGTCGCCGACCGCAGCAAGGCGCGTCGCGCCGCGCCGGCCCGCTCTTGATGTGATTGCGTGTACTCTCGGCGACAAGGTCGCTGTGGTTGTCCTTAGTTAACAGCCTCGCGATTGGACGAAGAAGACTGCGCCACTTCGTCACTATATGTCTTTCTGTTCGTAGTTTACAGTGACAAGTGATTGAGGTTTTTGTCTCTTGACTATACATCATTATAAACACAGCTATTTTTATAAAATATATTATTCGATTTTTTCAAGCTATTCTACGATACTTTTTATATGTCTAACTCCTGTGTATCTTAATCACTTTTATGTACGTCTGTGGAATTAATTTATTGTCAAAAATTGTTTTGTTGAATCAATTTTTTACATGCGTTTGATTTCAGATTATCATTGAGGAAAGAAATGAAAGTCCATTGGCGGCGGACGTGTTGCAAAAACTAAACTCCCACCATCTTCACTGATCTGATCTACCAACAACAATCTCGAAGTCTTTCTTTTTCCTGTTAGAAATGTGCGGGAAAGAGCCACCTTCTGACACGCCTTCTGTGTGTCGAAGAAGCGTCTCGAACGTAGGCATTCGAACTTTCCCCGTCCCCACTCGTGTATTCCCAACTCTGCCGTTTGGCCACGGCCCAAATGTGACTGTGGAACCTCGGCCTGTTTGTTCTGCGCGCTCCCCGACAGGCTAGGCGGACGCTCCCCGAACAACAGGATTCCCTCGCGATGGCGAGGCACTCGCGTGTGACGTCACAGGAAGTCTCGGGGCCGGTAGGCGTGACGTCATTCGCCACAGTAATCCCTAGGGCGCTCCGCCAGCGCGTTGGGGGTGTATTGGGTCGGTTTCGCGGTTTCGCTTCTTCAATGGGACGGGTTTAATAATTGCTGGAGTTTTCGTCGGAGCTCGCGTGGAAGCGAGCGAGGGCGGAGGGCGGGAGCCGGCGGTTGGAAGTCGCGGTATGCGCGCGCTTGAGGGCGAAGGGGGCGAGAAGGCTTGCGGCTTAGGCGGCGGCGCGGGGCTTAGCGGCGTTCGTAATGGAGGCCCCGGCGACCTCACCCCGCCCACGCCCTCGCCCGATGCCCCCTCCGCCCCCCTCCCGCCTCTGCCCGCGCGCCAATTAAGGTGACAGCGCCAACCCAAAGCCCGCCTGCCTTCTCCCCCTGCTCGGCTTCTCACTTCCGCCGGGCATGGGACGCCGCCGAGCGGCGCTGTGCGCCTCGCGAGCCCCGCCTCCGCTCCGCCTCCGCAGGCCGCGCTGCAAGCTCTCGCCCTCCCTCCCTCCCTCCCTCCTTCCCTCCCTCTCGATTCTCTGTTCTTCATTTAGAACAGAAGCCTTTCCAGTCACTTTTCTCTTGTTCATGATCTCTCGCGGTTTTATCTTTCGTTTGCTTTCTTATTTTCATCACCCGCTGTCGAGAACGTCTGTCACCTTCACATCGTTCTTTCCGTTCCTTCCTCCCCACCCGTTCTTGTCTTGCCGTTCCTCCCGTCGCCGTAGGTGGCCTTTAGGGGTAGCACCTGCCACGCCGCTCCCGTCGGCGACAGCCGCCTCCACTGCGGCCCACGCCTAGGAGGCGCGCGGCCGGAGGAAGCCAGTCGCCGGCTCTCCAGCGCCCCCGGCGCCGGATCAAACGCGCAGGGCTGCCCTTTGTCCTCCGCCCGCGGCTGTCTATCCCCCGGATTATCGCGTCGAGGGAGCTATGCAAATGCGAGGCTCCGTTAGATCACGGTATTTGCTAAATAATATGTTTATAATAAATGCGCGCGTTCACTCGCGGAGATATTTGCATATCAATTGGGGAGTCGGCCCCCCTCCCCCCCCCTCTCCCGCTTTTTTGAGTTTCCTCGCCCGCCGCGCGCTCTGCAGCTTGGGCCTTGTAGCCGCCACCGGGGAGCCTCGCGGCCAGTAAATTAATTAAGCGTGTTAGCATTCAACGGGCAATGCCGCTAAACAAGTTAGGAAAAAGCGACAGTGCTGGTCCGGACGCAGGACCGAGTGATGGTCCTGGTCGCCGCTGGCGCTCCTATCTTTTATCCCGAGGGCCGGAGAGCGCTTCTAATCACTTGAAGTCCGCTCTACCCCAACCCCCACGCCCACCCCCACCCCCGACGCCAATGACGTCTGCGCTTCGTCCCGCCTCGCGAATTAATCCGCTCCTGCGTTCCTGATTGAAGCGTCATGCTCGAAATCATTTGGATTTCTATTTGGTTCATTTTTAAATTATTTTTTCAAATTACGTTGAAAAAACTAGGTTATACAAAATGAAATGATTTCAACTTTATTTGTTTTAATTTCTCATTTGCCTAATACATTCTTACTGCGTCCTTCAAGTCATGATTATTAATTATGAAACCATTTGTGCATTAGATGTGAAGAACGTTACTGTTTAGATAAAGATATGCCTATTCCAATTATTTTTTAATGTATAAAATTTGACGAAGATATTGCCTAAACTATTTTGACAGTGTACATTTTTAAATAGTTACACAACTTTTTACCAACATATTTCTATAATATTTCGGTGTTACCAATTTATATACTATATTCAATTTGTATACTATTTGTAATTCGAAACACTACCAATATAGCTTAAACTCTCTTTTTGAGAATTAATTTCAAAGCATATTTCATAATTTTACTGATTTCACTTCATTTCAGTTTCAATGTGAGTTTTCGTTCTCCAACCGCTCTAAACTCCTCATCTGATGAAATCAGCGCACTGTGATTCAGTAAAGTTATGTTCGTACTTTTAGGTTTTACTTTGCCACTTCAGTTTATATTTCCTCCGTAACTTTGAAGAGTATTCGCAACCGGGTAGTCCTAATCATTTTACTTTTTAAGGATAATCAACCAAATGTATTTACAACACTTTTTTTTGTTTCTTCCAGATGATTTATTTATTAAAATTATAATCTTTGGGTACAGTCTGTGAAAAAATAGTTAAATGTCAATATGATTTAAAGATTTCAAAAACATCTATTCTGTAATATTTATTTTTCTTAACGCTTTATAGAAAACGTATTGTATATTTTGTATCAATTAGAAGTTAAAGATAAGAAATGAAATTACTTCGAAGATAACATTTGTATACTATCATGAATATGTGGGTGACACCATATTAGTGGCCATTAGTGAAGTTGTATATTGCGTGTTTGCTTAAGAATATTTTTCTGCCAAACGTTAGTCCAGTAATTATTGGCATCTGTTCATTTTGTCTGCTTTGTATTTGCAGTCTGGGAATGCGCAATATGTTTCGCCAGTAACATACTTGGGGCTGTCCACACCAGACGCCCAGCGACCCTTCTCCCTTGTTATTCATCCATTTCCGGCTGTTTCGCGGTCCATTGTCCACGACGACCGTATCAGCGCCCTCGCGCGCCCTCGGCTGCTCTCCCGCGGCGCTGGCGCCCCTTCTTTTGTCCCGCGCTTCCACATCCGGGAGGGTGGAGGCGCGACCCCTGCCGGGTCGTCACGTGACGTCACCAAGGCGGGGCGACGTACCTCCCCCAGTCAATGGTCGTTTGACGGGGATCGTTGCCGGCCTCCGTGTCCCGCATTTGTCCCCAATGTCCCCCAGCACTACGCTGCATTCCGCAGCTTCCCAAAAAACTTCCATGTGTCATTCTTTTTCGCGCAGTGCAGACTTTTCAGTTCTTCGAATATACGCTCGCATGTTCCTTTTTAATTTGCTGCTAGAATAATTCACTCACACATTCCCTCCCTTCTCGAGAGTCATTGTGATTGCTACGCAAACGCACGATAACAGCACATATTAATTAATACTGTGTTACTTGTAATAAGCATTACGGTTCCGTCGTAGCGTGCCATTCTAAGCATTTGCTGCTATCCTAGTTATCGTCGTTGTGACTTCCACGCCAATATCCGAACCTCTACCTATGTCGTAGCTACCTCCATCCTCCCACCCGGAGCATCCTGTCTGCTTCCTGAACCTCCACCGCCACCTGCACCACCTCTGCCTTCGCCCCCGCCCCGCCAGCGCTCGCCCCGAGCGCGCAGGTCGAAGGTGGAGGGCGCGCGCTTCACCTCATTACGTTGTCGGTTCGCCAATTAGCGACGTCTTCGTTAGCGGCGCGCCCCTGATCCTGTTACGCGCGGGGCGCGGGTCCGTTCGGCCGCCGGGCCGCCTTCCGCCGATGCTTACCTGCGCGCCCCGCCTTCGTTACGCGGGTCAACACAAAACCCGATTTTTCGCGATTGGCCGCTCGCCCTGATGAAGAAGCGACAAAGAAGCGCTCTCCATAGATCCTGTCGACGCGTCGTCCGCGCGGCCGGAAGCAGCGGGCCACCCTCACGGGATGAGGGAGTTCCGGCAGATGACGTTAGCACATCCCCTGGTCCTCTGCATAATCAACGCGTTGCGGAACTCTGGGAGTTGAACCTGCCGATCGCTCCGCTTCACCGCCGACCCATCCGTCCGGCTCCCCCCCCTCCGACCCCAGAGATTCGTCTTCCCGCTCAGGTATCCTCTTCGTCTCCCGCGAGTAATCCACTTACCTTAAAATGGTGACGATGGGGGAGGGGAAAAGGTCATTGCGACGTCTGTTATCTTAGAGTTTGCAATGCGTGCGGCACATACACTCGAAAAAAAAGCATGTCTCGTAGGTACTAAACTAGTTTTGTTTATGCTATACATCCCTGCTCATCGGTTGTGGAAAGACGAAGGAATGAAGCTGTGAATATAATTTGTAGTGAGATTAATTAAACAAGGTCCTCTACTGTTTCACTGTACAAATAACTGGTTAATGAAATGTATATTCGTATTCCATAATGCGGTGGCTTCGGTGTTGTAACGGTTAGCGTTGTAACCAAGTTGTCGGAATCAAACCCGATCGAAGTCGCAGATTTTTTAAGGGCGAAAATATTATTCATACGTTGCAAGGAAAGTAAAACAGACTGTCCCATGTAAATTAACTGTACGCAAAAGAACCTCAAGCTTAAAAGATGCCTCTGACCAAATTTAAATCACCTGTTTCATCGCCCTAAAGATACCTTCTTTCCCCGCTAGATGGTGAAAGATGCGTAGCATCATTTGTTTGGTCAGAGGAAGAGCAGACCTTCGTCTCTCCACATAAAACAAGGCATCATTGAATTGCGATGAACATTATCTTTCCGCGGTGTTAATTATCATCATAAAAACAGAATTATTTTCATTTATCGAAATCAAGACACGGAATGCAACAACACGTAAATAGTGGTTGTATTATTATGTTAATTTAATGTCATTAATAATTCAAGTATATACTGATCCGTAATTAATCTGTGCAAATTACCATTAACTGAAAATATAATAATCCAATAATAGAGTTGTATAGATGCTACAAAATAAAAATTAGTCAGAAAATATTTTATTTTATCGTTCATTTCTTTGTTTAATTTATGGATAATATTCAAAATTAAGAAAAGCAAAAGGAACCAAGGTTTGCTATTACCGTTTTTATATTAATATTGAATAAATCAATGGATTAATTAATAATAGAGTTGTCGTTTAGATTTCATTGAATCTAGCACTGATGGTGGTTTTGCTGAACTCCTGATTGTGGTCTTCATCCGCCACCCACAACCAAAATGGTCCGAATTGTTTGTTTTTTTTCTTTCACGTCGGATCTAATAGAGAGCGTTTCGTTTTTTTGATAGATTAGACTCTAAACATTGATGTTTTTAAAATATTGTGAAACTTCATTCTTATGAGATCAGAAAACCACGTGAGTTTTGTTGAATGAACAATACTGAAGAATAACCATACACGTTAATTGGAAGATAACACAACGCGTGCATACGTGTGCGAATGCGTTTCAAAGTTGGAGAATTCAACGCACAAAGAGAACAAAGCATGCGAACGGAAATCGTTAGAACGCGAGCGTCATTGCCGAGACGCGACTGAACCATTTCCTTTTCCCCTTGAGTCGTCTGCGTTTGACCAGATGCGAGTTGTGTGGCGTATTGCAACTACTTTGTCGCGGTGCAACAAATGCGCTTTTCTGTATCTCGTTGCGGAAGGAACTCGCTAGACACTCGGAGAACGAACTCTTCGTGCGCCGAGTTTCCGCCGTTCCAACCTCCTATCACATTTTTTACATTCTTACTGTCTGGCTTCATTTTATGTGCACTGCACGACCGTTTTATCTGCGCGGTTCTCCAGCTCTCGCGATTTTCTTCTCGTATATTTTTGAGTTTTCTACTTTACCTCTAAAATATCTTACTTTATAGTATGAAATATCTTTTACGCCTTTCCTGTCTAAATACTTTTCTTCTATTTATGCGTTTATTTTTAAATAATTTATTTTTTTATTCACATCGATTAGTAACTTTATTTTCACCCTCTTGTGAATAATTTGTGTATCTTGTCGTTAAAAAGTGTCAATATCGCGCCTTTGCATGACTGACAAATGACGCTATTGCTTAAGCTACAATTATGTGAAGTCCCTTCTGTTCTCGGAGGCGTTGCCCCTTGTTTGGGCGTCGAGCCTCTAGTCTTCCCGGTGTTCGCCTCTCTGCGCTGTCTTCTCCTCTATGGCTGCAGCCGGAACTCCCGCCGGGCCGACATGCGAAAAGGTGATGCATTGTGGGCCGACGCCTTGTCTTGCGTGAGGCTTTCACTCCGAAAGAAGTGATTCTCGTAACAAAGCATCACGTTGCCACTGCTACATCTAAATTAATCACCATCATCTCACCCCGCCTTGTCTGCCCGCTTGTTCCGGCACCTCTGCTCCTTCTCCCGCTCTCTGCACAGAGCACGCGCCGAGCCCGCTGGACTTTCGACCTAATTCTCTGGGTCAGCTGATGAAGCAAAAAGTCTTACCTCATTAAAATCGCTACAATTTCTACAATTAAAATTGCTACAATTGCATGATTATCTTACTATCACTATTAAGTTCTCTCTCCTTCTTATATGTAACAATTTCCGGAAATTCATTAAAATTATTAGACAACCATAGCTTCATGAAGAAACGTCTCATTTGTTATTACTCCGAAATCTCATAAAAATAAGAAATTCAACATTTTCCAAATTGTTTTTCTCTCGGGTGCAATAGAAATAATAATATAATAATAATATAATAATAATAATAATAATAATAATAATAGTAATAATAATAGTAATAATAATAGTAATAATAATAGTAATAATAATAGTAATAGCAATAGTAATAGCGTTTAAAAGTTCCTTTCCCCTGCTGACAATACCTTAAACAACGATCCTCGGACAGTGCAGGGTACTTCCCCTACTTATTTCCACCATTCATAGGGTAGGATATTCTGATTGCGTGATCCATTGTTCCCAATCCCTTATGATTAGTTAAGATTGGCCGCACTACGAGTACACGGATATCAGGTCAAAGCCCGAACTAGTCTGCTGAATTGTCAGACAGAAAGAAAATAATTGTTTTATTAGTCTTTTTAGTGTGAAGTCCAATAGACGAGCAGCTGCTAAACGTTATTCGTTTCAATCATATAGTTACTTCATTAAATCGTATTAGTCACAACATTCTTTTATTTCTGCCATTTTAACTGAAAGCGACATTTACAATACCTTATGATTAGTGAATATTGGCCGTACTACGAGTACAAGGATGTCAGGTCAATGCCCGAACTAGTCCGATGAGTCATCAGAAAGAAAGAAAATTGAACGCTGGGTGACGGAGCCAGATTCCGTCGTAAAGCTGTGAATTGAAAGCGTTGGAAAGTAAATATTTAGTGCATATATAATTTACGGAATATTTATTACCTGTATTGTTACCCGTTTGTAGTACATACAAATACAATGCATTTTAGAAATAACATCCGTTTAGTATAACGTACAGAGCAGGAAATACTATGAGTAATGTCTGACATTTGTTCTTCTACAAGCGAGAGTGACTTCTAAAAGCAACTTTGAGCTTCTAGTATGCTCTTCGCACTCATTCTCTACTGTTCATCTCCCTTGGCGACTGAGACATCAGTTTCTCAACATTCATCATAGACCATATGAATAATTTCCAACAAATGGTATCTGCAAAACGTGTGCAATCACCGCTCTTGTCCATCAATGCGGTACTGCTTCACTTCCTCCGGATGAAATGCGAGGACGCTCTGGAAGTGCCTTCCTCCACTCTCGCCTCCGACCCACACGCTGCCCCGTCGGTCACCGCAAAAACCGCCTCGCTTCCCCGGCTACCCTGCCCGCCCCGCGTTTTTGTGCCCGTACTTCGACGCTCGTTACAGCGCGGCTGCAGCCGCGGAGGCCGTGATGCGCTCCCGAAGATGCCGGGTTCGGAAGCCGGCGCTGCCACCGCCTTCCCTGTCGCGGCCTCCGCCCGCCCGGGCGACAACTTTATTTTACGACCCCAATTCCCGCGCGTGACAAACTGCTGTGTTATGGCGCCTTGTTCCTGGCGGCCGTTAGCGGCACGGTGCGGAGTAATTTTTGAGTCGTTCTTGCTGCCGCCGCCGCCGGGCCGTCGCCCCGCGCAACTTTTATTCCGCAGTATATTTTTTTTTTAGAGAGAGAGGGGGTGAGGACTGGCGGCGCGGTCTGGTCGCCCTGGCCTGCAGAGACCCGCGCCGCCCCCCGCCGCGCGCCCTCGCCATGGTTTCATAATTTATGAGCCGCTTTGCCGAGAGCTATCGTTCCGCCGGGCTGCGCTTAAGTCTCGGATTACCAAACAAAGTTAGGTGGCGGAGGGCGGCGACTGTGGCGCGGCACGCGACGGTCCGCCCCGCCGCTTTCCGGTGGCCGCGCCTCTCGCCCCTCGTCCTTGTTCTCGTCCTGGCCCTCGCCCTCGCACCGCACTCGTGTTGTGCACCCATTCTACTTCAGAGGCACGCCCCCGCCAGGCTTATCCCACGTTGCTTCACGCCGCCCCTCTGCGAGTTCCTCTTGCGGCTCCTGCGCGGCCTCGTTGTGTCCACTCTGCCCGTCCTTTCGTCACGTCGAGGCGCCCGCGCTGGCCCCGGAGCCGTCCGCTTGTGGCCTTCGCTTTGGCCTCGCGCAGGGGTGACCCTTTCCAGGACGCTTACTCCGCTCCGTAATCTCTGACGGAAACTCAACTCACTCATACTGACTTATTAGCCTCGCACTGGCCCGTAGGTTTTTTCTTGGCCTGTTCGTCAGTTTATGTGTGTGTGTGTGTGAGAGAGAGAGAGACTTCGAATACGTCGTTCTGTTACAAAAGACTGTGACATTATTAATCGTCTTGTAAAAACAGTGGTTTACAGAACCAAAAATTAAAAAATCAGAGTGAGAAAGTTGAAGTAAAATTAGGGTCCCCAGGGTGAGGCTACAGTTTATTTTGAATATGTATTCACTTAGTTATTAATTTACGTTATTTTGTGTTCAATAAGTAGGTATTGCCAACTATTATGTAGCTATTGGCTTGTTATTCATATCACGAGTTATGAATGGAGAAGCTATGGGACTATTTATAATAATTCATTCGTTGTTGTGGCATTGTTTGAGGTCAACCTTCGTTGTGCCTCCCATGCTAGCATTAGAAATGTATTTACTTGCCTTTAGGGGGAGGGTATATTTCACGAGGTTAGATTTAGTGGAGTCTTCTCTAAGTAACGAATTGCGCATCACGAAAGATACGCCGTTGTATCTTGAAGAGCTGTTGTTGCGTCTCTTCAATTGCGCACACAGAAGTGTCCATCGCTCTTCTTTCAAACCTAGCTCTTTCTCTCGCTTTGGGACGCCAATAACCCAGTTCCACCCTGCCTTCTCTTTCCTTGCGTAGGAGGTCGGGGCGTTTCTTGCCAGTTACGCGGACTTGAATACCTCCAACTCCCGATTTTTATTTAAGCTTCGTGTAATCGTCCGCAAGTAATACTTAATTATTCCAAACGCTTTACATATTTTAAAACTTCTTGAAAAACTTGTACTTCTTCAAATACTTTTGCTTGAGGAAAGTTTCGTAAGGCGCTACTTTAAACAATGTTATCTTAATTTTATGTAGAACTGGTAATGCCAGTGCAAACATAAACAACGCGAACAGTATTGTTTTTACAATTAGCCTAATATGTAATCGCCTTATATATTAAGTCTGCTATCGTGATTCCACATAAATACAATGGATCGTGAAATTGCTCATATGTGTTTTGAGAATGTAGATAGTAAGTGAATATACGGATATCAGTAGGAAATATTCGGGTAAACAATAACAGTAAAAATATCGGAAACAGGATAATACCTATTTCTTGTCTTGAGTACGTTTTTATTAGGTATGCCCTCTGACCCTTTCCTGTCACCCAGCAAGAAGTCGAGACGCGCTCGAACGCTTGTAGCCCACGAAACCCGCCTTCCGCCCGCGCACATCTGTCGCCGCCCGACGCTTCCCCCCGCGCCGCCCACGCCCTCGCCCACACCCTCGCCCACGCCCTCGCCCACGCCCTCGCCCACGCCCTCGCCCTCGCCCTCGCCCACGCCCTCGCCCACGCCCACGCGCGCGCCTAAGCCTGATCTGCGCTAAAAGCGCGCGATGGCAGCGGCGGCCCCGGCGCGCGTCGCCATTGTGGCCGCGTCTCTCGGGGCGCATTGTGCCGCGCCAAATCCTCCCCGCACATCAGGCTCACGCGGCGTAAGTCTGCGAATCACGAGCGCGCCCCGCGCCGCCGCGCACCCCGCCCCGGCCTTTCGCCCTCGGGCGAGCGAGCGAGCGCTCGCGCTTTTGTGTTTTAACCGGGCGCTAATTTCCGCCAGCGGCGGCGGCGGAGGCGGCTGGCGCAGCCGGGCGAACGGGCGCGGGCAGCGCGGTCCGGGCTACCGGCGTGGAGCGCCCTCCTCGGCTAAGGCGAAACACAAACACACGCGCTTGTGTTTATCTGCGTCCGGTGTCACATAATCCAGCGCGGGCCCGCGCGCGCGCCGTCCGCGTGTAATGAAAACAGGGCAGCGGCAAGAGCGGGCGGGGCGGCGCCTTCAAGAGCTGAGGCGAGCCGACGCGGCGTCCACCCGGGCCTCCCGCTGCCCAAACAAAGGACGAGCGGCACGGGTTGACCACTTGTCGCCGCTCGTCCTGGGCGTCCAGTCCGCTTGCGTCCGGGGTCGGGGGCTACGCTCTGAAACTCGGAGCGGCCCGCTCTTGCGGGTTCCCCGTTGCTGCGAAACCCAGTGCGCGGCCCAAAAATCTTTTCCCAGTCTGGACTCTCTCCCGCGCTCCGGAACTCGAGGACCGCCAACTACCAACTTCCTCGAAGCCGTCCCCGGCAAAACGGGTTCCGGGTGGCGCGCTGGAAAGCGCCTTACGACCCTCAACGATCATGTGACTTAATCCGCGTCCGACGGCCTCGCCCCCCTCCCCCGCCCGGGCGCTGTAAGCCCCGGCTCGATGTCTTCGGTTGTTCCTGGTGAATTCGCGTTCAGTGTTGCCGCGTGGTTCGCTGCTCGCGCGCGCTGCCGCCGGCCCCGCGCGCCCCGCGACCGCGCCCAGTCCCGCCCCCGCCCGCCCCGCCCCCGCACTGCGTGCGCACCTCAATTATGCAGACCTGAGTACGCCGCGCAACGCAGCCCGGCGGCTGCCTCAGATGCGGGGTGGCGCGGGGTGGGCGTAAGCCTCTGTTGCGAATTCCGACCGGCGATCTCCCAACGTCCCAAATGTCTCAAAATGTAGGTTCTTGTATGCTTCTTATTGTCAAACCGTGCACAACGCTTGGATACATTTAAGTTCGTTGTGTCTTCTGTAAAGCCCTGAAGCTTTTTCTCAACTTTCTTTTACATTCTTGATGTTCAATTATAACAGTTTTAAAAGTATTTATTTGCAAAAGAACTACTACTTAATTTCCTTATACTACTATTACAACTACTTTAATATATCGTAATATAATTTGGGGGTATTGATTCTTGTTTAAAAATAAAATTATGCTGTTACATAATAAAATGTATAATAGTAATCATATTAATTAAAATGTAATAAACATTAATAATGTAGAACTTGTTTCAAAATAGGTTCCGATTGTCTTAAATGTACAAATATCCATCCTTTGAGCTGTTTCTAAAAGAACTGTATTAGGTAAATTGAGTGAAGAAAATTTACAAATATTTCGGAATCAACAGACTGGAAAAAATATACTTACGTATGTGTACATATTTATACTTCCATTTTTTTTATTTTCAAGTAATGTCAAGTTGTTTTTCTTCTAGAAAACGAGCGCTGCTGCGTTTTCTATGTAGCAAATTATTTTGGGTGGTATGAAAGTGCCTTCGCCTTCTTCAAGAGTCGATTGACTATGCGTGCGTAATGAAACTACTAATGTATATGTATTGTCCGCGGGTGCCATTTTCTGCTGGGGCTGTCGGAGTGGCGTGGAGCGGAGTGGGAAAGTACGCTGGAGTGTAGGGAGAGGGAGAGGGGGCGGGGCGGGGCGGGGCGCGCGCAGCGGTTCGGGCTGTCGCCATGGCTGCATCGCTCGCCGCGCGCAGTCTATAAGCCCCGGCAGCCGGCGACCGCAGCGAGTGGGCGGGAAAGAGAGAAAAGTAAATACGCGCGTAAAGGTACAAATAAAAGTAAAAATAACTTAATTAGCTGCGGTGATTGCGTTGTCACAGGGAGGTAGATGCGGCGCGCGCAGTGTGAGTATTTTCCATCGGTGTCCTCTTCATGTCGCTTCCACGCCGTTGCCCCATACACATGTCGCCCGTCTTCCGCTATCTGGCTTTCGCTGTGTGTTTTCTGCCTCGTTTGCCGCCAGCTCTGTGGCGTTCGCCTCCCTCGTTTGTAGTTCGGTTGTCGAGAAGTTGTCCACGAGGGGATGACATTTTCTAATGAGACTCAGAACAGTACATGGGTCTGTAACTATCGAAAATAATCCCCTATAAATGTGTTTCGTCGTAATTAATACTTGTTTTAAAAAATCGAATAAATGTGATATGAGGGAATTCAATTCACATTTTTAACATTGTTGTGAATAATTCAAAAGAATACCAATTAAGATTATTATTTTTTAATTAACAAGTTTTGGTTACATTTCATAATAACTCACAAATAATGTGATTTGATAATATTAATTGTAATTCTTGGTATTTATTTACATTATCATAACCAACTCTGCAAACGTAATTTTAGGTCACACGAAAATAAAATAGTTTTTAACATCCATTCTTTTTTTAAACTATTTTGCTGTAGATGTATTGGCGGTAAAAATGATCAACAGTTTCAGGAATATAATTAGTGCGCCGTGGAAATCCAGTTTTAAGCTCGAGTTATTTTGAAAATCGTTTTCGGGCCAGAAAAATCTTTGTATCCTCGAAAGACCCATCGGAGCTATGCAGGAGTGACGTCACGCGCAGACGAGAGTGATCACCGGCCGCTCTCCCGCAGGCGCGCTCCGCCTCGCCTCACCTCACCTCACCTCACCTCACCTCAGCTCGCCTCTCTGCCCTTCTAGCCCAAGCTGCCCCTGCGAGCGCCCTTCCCCTGGGAAAAATCATTAAGTGCGGGCCGCGCAGGGCTCGGTCGCTGAGCCAGGAACTCGCAATTAAGGCAGCGCCGGATTGCGCGGAATACCACGCTCGGGTAATGAGCACCGGCCCGGCCGCGTTCCGGACCGCCCAGACGAGCCGCGCTGCAGACGCGGCACGGCGCGGCCCGGCCCGGCCCGGCCCGGCGCGCTGCCCAGGGGCCGTGGAGGCACCCGCGATACGCGATACATAGTCGTTCAGCGGGTTGCCTAACCTTGCCCACTTCATGGGCGCACACGGCGACGGTTTGTTAATGTCACAATCGATAAGGAGCCGTTCAAAAATTTCGTAACGCACATTTATAGAATTGTCAATACCCCTCCCCCTTGTAACGACCCGTAATGCGGGCTTGAACCCCCCCCCCAAAAAAAAATAATTACGTAACGCTTGTGACCCTCCCCCGTTGTAAATGCATAAAATGAAAATAAATTATAGCACAGAAAAATGTATATATTTACTTGTGTTGTATATTAAAGTAGTTAATGATAATTAAAGTCAAAATCAGTTGGCGATGCTGGCTGCACCTAACAATAAGATTGGAGCAAGTTACGAGAGGAGGAAGAATGGTTGGGCGAGAAATAGTTAATCACAAGCTGTGCACACGCGCGTCGTCGTGGATGAATCAGGAGAGAGAGTCTCCAGCGCCAATTTAAATGGATTATAGAATATACTTCATATCAGTTTTGAATATTTTCTTTTTAATCTTACAGATTCAAACAAAATTGAAAAAAATCCTATTTATTGTAACAATTTAGAACTAGTAACTTTAGTTTGTGTTTAAAACAAATTAATTAGTCAATTTTTTAATGTCTCTAGAACTCAAATGTAAGGTCTCAAAAATAAAAAAAAATATTTCAGCTAATGGTCGAAAATGTAAAAATAATATATCAGTGTTACGTAACACTTAAGTAATAGCCCTAACTTGTAACGCAGCGTAACGCTGCCTCTGCCCCCCCCTTCTTTAGTGTTACGTAATTTATGAACGACCCCTAAGGAGATGTGTAACAAATGTTTTACAACAATGTTGTACAAATATTTTAATACATTATATATACATATGAGTTCTCAATGGATATGCATTGAATTGTATCTTCTCATTATTTTAGCACGAATTGTGAAATATCTTAATGATAATTTTCCCACCGTTTCCGTAAGAAATCGGAAGTTCTGCCCTTTACTTCTAAAAACGTTTCCATGTAACCTCTGGCATTTTGGCAGAAACAGTCCCGAACACAGATAACTAAGTAACCTCGCCCCAACACCGCAAACGTTGCGAATACGGCAGTTCATAAAAGCGTCCTTCTTTCGTGCCGGCTCCTGCTGTATGGACAATGTAGTTTGCTGCTTATTTTCCAGAGTCATCGGGCCTTGCTGACCGGTCCCTCGAGTCAACATTTCTTCTGTAATACTCGTTCACGAGCGTTCTCTAAACAAAATGTGGAAGTCAAACGATCAGCAGTAATTTTCGAAGCTCTTGTAAATATTATTCTGTATATGGCTTCGTATAAGAAGTTGTTATTTGACCGCTGTCCGCAGAATATACATCAGCGGGATGCATGCTGCCAGCGGTTTATGAGCTTGTCACGTCTGCCACTACTTCTATGATGCAGAATGTTTTTGAAGTAACTGTTTACTTACCTATATTTTTAATAGTTTCTACTTTAATAAAATAATATTAAACTACATCCCATTGTTCTTCATTAGATTAATATTGGCCATACATGAGCATACAAGGTCACACTCTGGTCAGCTCAAAGCTATAACTTAAACATTCATTCAAAGTCATGTTTTAAGAATATTTACTTCAGTTATTGAAACATTAGGATTCTGTCAGACTTGTTTCAATACTAGTATTATAGTTATATTATCTGATGAAGGTAGAGCTGTTCTGTATGACTTCCGAGTCTTGTTCGTTGAGAAATGCTTACTGAAATAATTTGACCTGTATGTGTATATTTACAAATGATATGTTTTTATTAATTAGTTTTTTACTCACAGAAATATATCTGTAATATTGAAGTATTTCTGTCCGAAATGGCAGTATCACATTTTTTAAAAAAAACTTCGACAAAACGAACAAACGACAAAACGAACGAAAAAGTTCCACTGAAGCTCTGGTCCGTGCAAATGCAAAGTAGGCTACATTACTTTCAATGTTGTAACATTGTTTTAAAAAAATGTCATAAATATTTTAAGATAACTGAAAAACATAATTTTATATAAAATATAATTCTCAATTTCAATAATGTTGTTCATTTCTCCTGTAGAGATAAATGTGAAATAGGGAAAAAAAACGTATGTATTACTTAGTTCTTAAAAATTAGATGACTTAAATGATGTAATCCAAAATATTTTTGGGTTTATCACCATTGGTAAAAGATAAAATTTTAAATTGTGAAATTTTGGCAGTAATTATTCTTTATCTCTTGACGTTAACTATAAAATTTTAATAAATATGAGATGCAACCGAGATATTTTTGAATGCTAAAAGCTATCAGTTACTTTACATTCTGAATGAAGTTCGTCATGCGACACTTATTGATGTTAAAGTATATATAATATCGGTAAATTATACCATTGCAAGATTGTGACTTACCCGATTTTGCACTTATTTCATGTCACTAAAATGTATTAATTAAAATGTCATTAGTGACAAAAACCAATGATCCACATGAGACGCTTTTCATAACTGTACCGGAGTATCCCTGAATGTGATTTATGGTATTGTGTTTGCGTGCTATTTTAGTTACAGATTGGCAAATTTTGTGCCGTTCTACATTGACGTAGAACATTCTACATTGCTTTTGCTTTGGATAAAACAGGTCATTAGCCCCTCCATTATTGGAATTTATTCCTGCACGAATGTGCAAATATGTACCACAATAATCACTAACCGCCGGAAATGCGTGGTTGCAGGCATTTGCACCCCTTGACATTTTCGTATTGTACTAGGATCGTTAATGAACACTCGTACATGTAAAGCTTCGATGTCCCTCTTTCTCTTTCCCCCCCTCTCTATCTCTGTCTCTCTCACTCACTTTAGTGAGCGGCAATACCTCGTTATCGTACATGCTAGTACAATCCTATGCATTTCATGTGATCGTGTTTCATTGGCCTGACATTTACACTATTTCAAATACTAGTTCAGACTTGTGGAATCTCAGAAATGATACTTCTGTGAATACATTTTTCATTTCATTGAATGATTTGGTATTCCTTGAAATGTTTATTAAGTACCTCACGTTTTCAGTACAAAATTGAATTTTATATAAACATTTCTAGACGTAAAAATATTTTCTTACGTCTTTATATCACGTAAAAGTGAAATAGAATTTGTCATTAATTACCAATATTGATTAGAAGGTCATTTTCTATTTACAAAGCCATAAATTAAAAAATGTTTTGATTTAAATGAATGCCCATGTATATCATTGGTTATATCAATTAATTTATTTGTTTATCAAAATATTCAACAACAGTGAATTCAAAATTTATGCGATGGACTTCGCAGTTCCCTTGCCATTGACAAAATACAAGACTAGTTATATTATATCTTGGTATTGCTGTAGTAAAGTCTAATATTGTTCGAATTTCCCATTGATGGGATGTAATGAATGTTACGACGTAATGCCATCAAGAACTATGCTTTTATTTTATCTAAAATATTACTATTTTAAATTAGTAAAATGCCTTAAAATATTTTTTTCTTTGTTTCAAATCGCATATTCAGCTTTTTAAAATTAGTGCAGAACATTTCAATATCAATAGATGAAGATCTCTCTTTCGGCACTGTATTGCCTCTACAGAGCCCTTCTCCATTAACCAAATCAAATAAATTATCTCGCGCGATCTCGTGAGCGTTTTGTATTCGTCATGGATCCAGATAGCGCCCCTCCCGCTGTCGGAGGGCCTCCTTCTCAATGGCACGTAAATAGATGGCGTGGGTGGTGTGCCAGAGGCAGCGGGAGGGGGCGGCGACAGCTGCAGCCTTGGCGACACGCGGAAGAGCCCATCGTCTGGACGCACGTCGCCGTGCGGCGCTGAATGGCGGGGCCCGGCTCCCGGCGACCACCTGTGACGGCCCTGTTGTCCCGAAAATAGACGTCCCTCAGGGCAGGGAGGTATTTATGGGCGCGCGAGGGCGGGGCGGAGGCTGAATGGCGCCTGCCTGCCGGTCGCTTGGACGGCGGCGGCGGCGGCGGCGAGGGAGATAGCGCTGGCGCCTTTGTCCGCCGCGCAGACCGCAGACCGCCACCGCCGCGTCGCACCCCAGCAGCCCTTCCTCCCCCGCGAGAGGCGCGGCGCTGCGGCGGTCGAGCGGTGCGACTCGCGACTCGAGCGGTTGGCATCGCAATGTATTAAGTTTTGGGTATCTCAATAATGAAAAGCGTGATATGTGAGATCGTGAAGGGATTTTCTTACTTCTTATCACGGATGACCTTCAGCGGGAGATGTATTTGACATTCTAAAGAAATTATAAAATAAATAAAAATTATCGAATGACTTTGTGAGACAGTTGAAAGTTTGTCCTTTCATTGCAAGTCGATGTCAAGTAAAACGTCAATACCCGGTCCCATTTCTTAACGCGAGCTTACATCAAACTGCAAGTTGCTCATGGTAGCCAATTGTGATTCAGACTTTACACTTCTTTGAATTTTTTTTAAAATTATGTAATTAATTAAAATTCTTCTGTATATTCAAAAGTGTGAATCGTTGTTTCAATGTTGAAGTCAACAAAAAATAACATTTGACACGCTTATTCAGATTTGACTATTGCAGCATACATTACAGAACCTTCATGTCTTAATGGTTGATAAAAATAGATGTCATGAATTAAACGTATTGTATTTAATTTCAAAGTTCGGTGGATCGATATCTCAGAAAGGAGATGTTCAGCTGTGCTTCACGCTGCTATTGTTCATTTAAAAAAGTGGTAAGTTAACAAGTCGAATCACGTTTCGTAATTTTATTTAGATTTTTTCTACTCTTATGTGTTTTCTGCCGATTCATTTCAAAATATTTCAGGTTAATAATGTTTCTCAGAAATAAAATTAGTTCGTATTCAAATGAAAATTGGAGAAATAAAAAAAGTTGGGTAAAATTTATTACTACAATACAATTTGTGATTTTTGTATTTGCATAAAATACATTTAGTTCAATACTGCCAGTTCTTTCTTTCAAAACATGGTTATTTGGGACCTGTGTTGTGATATAATAGTCTGCATTTACGACCCGAATACTCGAAATGACACTTTCATCCATGATTCCTCAATTTTAACATGGGGAAAGTAATGAAGTGTAGATTATTACTTAAAAAATGTTTAAGGATATTAATGTTTCAAATCACATTTGTCTTTGCATTGAATAAAAACATATATTGCACTCAACAAAGAAACCGATGTAACGGGAAAAAAATAAATTGGTTATAATTATTTTGTGACAACTGGTGTTATTCACATTCTGTCATGTCGTAAAGATGTCGTAAAGAACAACCCTATTTTCACTCTTTCTTTAATTGATTAAAATCGTCTATTCTGACAATGAACCAATTTTCTACGAATATCTACTGATGAACTTCATTTTTGAAAATGCTAATTGGCCCTAAGATTGAAAACAACGAAGCTCTTTTGATGAGTGTTCAAGCCTTGCGTTTTCTTCCTTTTCATGCGACATTTTGTAGAAAGTTGCGTAAGCAAAGACGTAACAGTTTATGCCTAAGCAATTACGCAACAAGCGCGATTCCCCAAACAAAGGGACTCTTGGCATTTTTAATTAGACGCGAAGTTGATGTAGCACCAAGAAGAACCGGCGCCTGCTCCGCCTCGCTTTGGGCTCTCCGAGGCCTGGAAGCTTTTGCCTTTGACTCCGCAGAGCTGCGCAGCGCAGTGCGGCCGCCGTGATACGGGAGTGTATCCACTAATACCCCTGTGACAAAGGGGACGCGCTCACGCGACCGCCAAGGCCGGGGCGAAGGAAGCGCAATTGGGCCGCGTACGAATGTTCCCGCGCGTAATTACGGCTGTGCGTCTACCGCGAGCATCCCTCATCTTCTGCCCGCCCCCGCCCGCTAAGCGGCCTGCGGAGCGCGCCCGGCATCCGTCATCGGTGGCCGCGCTTCGGGAGCCGGCAACTGTTTGCATGGGAGGCGAAGCACCGACGGCACTTTATGAGGCATTGTTGTTCTTGTTGCTGCTCTCCTTCTGCCTCTTCCTTGCCCCCTTCCGTTCACTGACCTACCTACCATTTGATTTGGATACATTGTCTGACCTTTTAAATTATTGTATTTCTATTAATATTTTCTTTCCTCTCCATCCTTTTACTCTTTTTTGTTTTGTAATACCGAGGCTATTTGATTTCTAAGGGATGTTACTTCATTTTGCCCTCTCTTTTTTTCGTTGTTACTGAATGGTTAATTTTTGTTCTTCTGCTTCCCTTCATGACGATATCACTTCCTGTCGTGTAGCGTCTTTTTGCTTTCCCGAATACGTATGTATATACGGAGTAAAATAAGTAGAAAAGAGAAAGATATTTAATGGTGAGGTGAAAGATGTCGCTTTTACTTTCCTACATATGTATAAGCACATACGTATAAACGTAGCTGAAGAAAATGGCGAATTTTTGGAAGAAAATCTCTTACTGCCGGCCCATGTTAGCGAAAAATGGATAAATCTTGTTCATATATTTAGTAAATTACGCCCTCTAACACTTTGTGCAGAGAAAATGCACATTTGGTGCGTCCTTGATACTGAAGAATGGATTTACTGTCTGTCAGTCCGCTTATCCGCCCGTTTGCCTGGCCGCCCACCCACCCAACGCCCACTGCACGTCGCTCGGCTCCCAACGCTGAACGCCCTCCCCTCTTCCTCTCCATCAGTCTGTGTACAACGCGTGTGGTTAGACCGTGCGCAAGATTTTCTTCGAAATTGATATTCCCGCGTCCGTCAGACCTTTGTTGCAGCCCCTTGGATTTCTAGTTGTTTTGATTTTCACTTTACATGAAGCATCCACATTTTCAAAATGTTCTCAAAAACGGTAGCAAATAATTTCTTTTATTCTTTCCTTGGAGAGAGCAAAATACTTTTGCCGGAGGAGTGATTTTTGTAGCACTAAATTTTCGAAAATTGCAAACTTTAATTTGTTCGGCGTTTTCCTACGACTACAAACATGATAGAATATTTTTCCTTAACGAAATCTGTTCATCAGAAACATATCTTGATTTCAGATCATGCACAAATTTTAGAAATATGAGATATTTGGCATTAAACCTAGGTAATTTTAAACATAGGTAAAGATAATAGCGCTGGCCCCATTTCCGTTGAACTGTGTATTTTGGAGAATTGCAAACAAGAACAAAAATACTAACTTTGTCGAAAGCAATTCCAATTTTTTCAATAAACATTTGTACTTAGGGCGAGTTTTTTACTCTTCTATATTTTTCTTAAAGTCATATTTTAATTCTACTTATAGGAAACCAAATATTGAGAAAAGGTGAGAAACTGTATTTTTGCTTGATAAGTAGCCGCTGAGAATAGGGTGGGGCAACTCCCAAACAGTAGATAAAATCAAAGAAGTGAGGAAACTAACTTGTTAAAAAAGGCCTGTGCCTTTTATTGTAGTGTAACAAGTTCTCCTCTTTGTTACTATTTACTGTGCGACAATTAATCCTTTTAGACACATTTTTCCCTCTCAGCATATTGAGGAAGGTTCCCTTATTCTCTATCTTGGTGTGTCTTCTATATTTAGAATAAGTTGCACTCGATCCTTCTCAACTTTACTGTTCAGCGTCTTTGATTATCTATACTAATGTTTGTTCTCTTTATTCTTGTAGACGGAGTTCGTCACATAGTTATTCACCTTCCCTATCCACACCTCCCCGATTCATTGCACCCACTTCTGTCTGTTCTTTATTGTTGCTTCTGTGCCACATTATTCGTATCCCATTTCTTTGAAATTGACTCTTTACTTTAAAATGTTGCTTGTCTCGACTTGCGATGGCTTCGTCGAAGCAGTGTTGCTTCTCAGAACTTCTGTCCGACGTAAGCGAAAGCTCTCCCTTTAAATGTTCAAATATTTACCAATATTATTTCGAATTTTCGTTGTTTGCGTGGGAGAGGGGAATGGCGCACCGCGGGTTTTGTCGATCCGGCATTTCGATAGGCCGTTCGCGGCTGTCGTTTCGCAAATTAACAATGGGCTCGGCGCTGCCGCCCAATTCGTTTGATCTCACGTCGCCGCGTGCGCAGAATGTTATTTGGCTGCCATCAGGGTATTGGACATGAGCTCTCTACCCTACCAGTTCGCCCCTACTTTACACGTTCGGCGACACTTCAAAGATATTTTAAAAATAATTTCTCGGAGAGCGGGGCGTGAATTTTGGTGCCGGCAACCAATTTCCGGGCGCTATCTGTCGTTCGTACGAAATGCCCTCCTGTCACGTCCGTGCTTGAAGCGTTTCATGAGAGATCTGCTGCACCTCGTGCTAGTCTCGAAGCCGTCAGCCCAGTCGTTCACCCGTCGCCTGCTGATAACGCGTCTGGTTTTTGTTCGCCGGCTTTGTCGTGTGTTTTTTGGTGGCGTGGTGGCGGCGGCACTGCTCTCCCTTTCATGTTTTCTTTTGTTTCTCATCCCTGTAAGTTTGTTTCCTTTTCTGCCGTAATGGTGGCGCGCGCTGTAGGGGCGAGCGAGCGCTGTATGTGTGTGTGTGTTTCGATGAGATTAGTTTTGTGCGCCGCTGTTTTCGAGTTGCTCGCTTCCTTTTCACCATGCTCATCTCTTTCTCCGTCTTTCTCTTCTCTAGTCTCTCTATCTTTGCTTCTCCGCACCCAATAAGGTTTGATTTCGGGAGCATGAAAGGAAATATTGACAATCCCCCACGCCGGTTCTCATCTTGCGCGGCCTTGCGGCAGTGTGTGAGTTGCAAGCGCGTGTTGGGTTCCGCTGTGTACACGTATGCTTACGGTCTGTTCTCTGTTTGTTTGCAGGTGAGTACACGCACTCGGACAGTGGTACCCGGTGGCGGTGAGTACCTGGCACGTCCTCTTCGGTGGTAGTGGTGATGGAGACCTTGGCGGCGGCGACGGCGGCAGCTTAGTCACGATGGTGGCTGTGCTTTGTGGCATCTTTGCACTGTCTCATCTCAGTATGTTCTTTTGAGACAGAAGTCGTCCTACTATTCGACTCCTCTTATCTGATCTTACTGTTATTGTTCGAAGAGCTCGATTTACAAATGAATTTCGTTATATGTATGATCTATTCCAGTGTAGTAATAGGGTCTCCTGTGTGTGTGTGTGTGTGTGTGTGTGTCTTTGCTTTGGTCAGGGTTAGGCCCCTCCTCATTCGAGGCAAGCCAGGTGTTTTTTTCGACGCGAAGGAAATTATTATATAGTACGCAGTAGACAAAAAAAGGTCGCGGTAGAGATGTCGCAATTGTACCGCAAACTACAATTGCGCAGTATATGTAATAAAATGTGACACAAGGCTGGGCTGCGACCACTGCGCGAAAAATGCTCTCTTGAGAACAAATCATCGATTTGCACTTTCTCCAATAGCGTATCCCCGATGGTTACACGACAGTAACACAAACTTTGTAAAAGTGATGCCACCACACATGTTTTTGGATTTTTTGTTTAAATTTAAGCCGTAATCGATACGTTTTCGTACACTACGCTCAATAGAGGGTGTGCCAGTCAGTATGTTACAAATATATTTTTATTATGAACTTTCATATCACAAATAGCAGTTATTATAAAAATGTTTAAAGCGATCGACTCGTTACACTAAGTTAATGTTTTAATATTTTTCATATAGCGTACCGCTTTAGGGAGATCTTTGCTACAGTGCCTCTATCCGGGAGGGCCTAGGATTCATGTTGCAACGGTGGCAGGATTTTCGACACTAGCTCGGTCGAATTTAACCGCTGTCTGGTGGAGAATTCTAGCGATCGGCTGCTCTGATCGGTAGTTTTCCGTAGTTTCTCCGATCAACATCAGGTGGATGTTGGAACAGTGCCCTAAAAAACGAAATATGGACAACGCTCCATCTTTCCTTCCTCTTTCTTGTCCTATCTTTTACCGTGACTTACACATACACTTACATACACTTACATACACTTCACTACGTCACATATCGGGAACTAGGAGGTGTCGGCTGAGGCGGTACTCAACTGGGGAGAGATACCTGGAGAGAAATCCCTGAAGCGTTTGTGTAGGTCGGCGCTGGATCTCGCCGTGCAACAGGGGAAGAACTCGGCCCCAGCACCTCATTCAATACTTATGAGACTAATCAGAGCAGTTGAGGACCAGAAAATTGGAAATAATCAATCAACGTATCCGTGCGCCAATTACATCAGCTACTGTACTTCGTTAAAGATAACATATATATGAGTTAACGATATATATGAGTTACGTTAAAGATAGCATATGCCATGCAAATAAATTAGACCTATTTTCTTCAGAGTAATATATTGTAATGGACCCAGGCTGCAACTGGGTGGCAACGGCCGAGTTAACATGGCGAACCCAGGGCGGTAGGTCATGTTTCATGCGTTGGAATGTTCAAGTTGGAAAATATGTGAGGTAGAGTCAAGATTTAGGAACGTAAATCGCGCATGCGCGGCCCCCTCACACACACCTACGCACATATCCACACATACAACCCCATAAACACAGATTGGTTTTTGAATCGCATGGGCAGAAGGGTGAATGTTTAATTAATATTTAAAAAATTCAAATCAGAAAAAATACTCAATTTTCATCAAATTTGTTTTAAAACGGCATGCATTAACACTAATGAGTTTGGGTCTACCATTTCTGGTTTAATTCTTATCAAAGCATCACTCATTAAATCTTACACTCCTTATAAACGCTGAATGAGTTTTCTTAAAATCTAGTCGTTAGGTGCATAGCAGCGCATAAGAGGATGTTTCCTGACATTTCGACAAAACCTTAGAGCAGCAAGAGCGTGCAATGGTGTAGCAAAGAGCATACAAAAACAGTTCATCCGACGTGTTTTTAAAACGAGGGTGATGGTTTGATCTTCAACACATGTGTAGAACATTGCGACAACATTTGAAATTCCTGAGATCTCGGCCTCGAAGAAGTGCCTGAAAACGCGGGCGAATCCTACTGAGGTCCTGCCGAGAGCCGCCAGCGTGAGGGTGATGAAACGACGAAATGTTTCCCTGGCGCCGTCCACGGCGCCGCCCGGGCTTATGGCGCATAGTTATAAGATACTTTTTCGATACGCATCGGGCATCCAATCTTTTTCCTCTCCATCATTTCCTCGGGCTTTGTGATTTGCCGCTTATCGCCAGGGATTCGTGCGGCGCCGGGTTGCGTATAACTTAGGCGTAACTGCGGGCCGCGCCGTTTTATATAGCGCGGAGGGAGGCTGCGGCGTAGCGGCGGCGCCGGCGGGCGGGAGCGTCGGTTGGGCGGGCGGGGAAGAAGCGACGCTGCGGAGGGCGGCGAGGGGGCCGGCGCGGCGCCCCGCCCCGCAAGGCCCCGGGAAGGCGGTTGCCGCACCGCGAAGTCGGCCGTTTCCCTTTTATCGGCGCGAATAAAATATCAGATTGGCGGGTTGATCGCGGCGTGGATGGGCCCCGGCCCCAAGCGCTCGCCCTGGATCGACGCGTTGGCCGAACTACATCCCTGCATCGACTATGCGCTCCTCCCGCGCTCGGGCTTCCGTCCTCGCTCCCATGTTTCCCCCTGCTTCGGCTTCCTCTCTCCCTTCTCGAATTTGCTACTGCACTGAGAATACTGCTTTCCTTTCAGCCTCTACTTCCGGTACAATGTACTCCCACATACCCGATCGTTTTTCACTATCCTCTCGTTTGTATTTTTAATCCCACTTAACTGCCTTCAGCGTGGTCCCGACCCAACCGACGATTTGAAGAAGCTTTTCGTCCTGGCCTTTTCGTATTAGATTATCCTAGTTTCACTACAGGATTGCGTCTGTGATGTTGTTACGTTTGCTCACGTGACTCGGCATTCGAATCTGCCGATGCTTCTTGCCCCCCTTTTGCGCGTTCCCTGGTTTTCTTGTTTCGTCTCTCGCACTCCCTTCCCACCGCCTCTAGCCCGCGCCTGGCGCCCTCGGCGCTGGGGCGCCGTGCATCTTTATTTACTACGAATTTCTGAACCGGCCCGATCCCGCGGATGCTG
This sequence comes from Gryllus bimaculatus, assembly GCA_017312745.1. NCBI lineage: Eukaryota > Metazoa > Arthropoda > Insecta > Orthoptera > Gryllidae > Gryllus > Gryllus bimaculatus. Next base: position 11,496,695 of record BOPP01000014.1, on the reverse strand, counting down.
GGTTAAACGACCTGCGCTCCCAGATTCGCGGCTTCGCCGATATGCTTGCGAATGGACTCGGCCGCCCACTGCGAGCTGTGCGAGGGGAGTATCGATGCAGCTCTCTAAATCGAACCTTAGTATTACGTCTGTTGCAGATGAAAAAGAAGAGTGTTGGTAACTAAAGTAATGGATTATGAAGAAACAAAAAGTTAAAGGAATATAATGGGTCAATTAATGTTCTTCGTGTATTCATTCTTTCATACATTATTTTTATATTATACTAGCAGAACCCAATAGACAGTAGTGTTTTCTCTCTCCCTCTCCCTCTCTTCCTCTCCCTCGCTGTCTCTGTCTCTCTC
>BOPP01000014.1:11484633-11496329 GCA_017312745.1 Gryllus bimaculatus | reverse complement strand
GAATGGCCTTGCAGCAACAATTCAATTTGGTTAATTGCACACTTCTTCTATGTCCTTATAAGAAAAAGATTTTGTTTCCTTGTTATATTTTGCGCATCCTTAAGGGGCAAAAGAATCATTTGTCGCTGCTATAATTCGTCTAAACGCGCGTTGCTGTGTGATGCGTGGTTGAGTGTCGACGAACTAGTCAGGGAGAAGCGGGTGACGAGGAGGACACGAGAAGGAGAGAGGATGTCAGGAGAGGAGTCGAGAGAGAGTCGAGAGAGAGTCGATAGATGAGAGTGCAGATGAGGGAGTGTTGAGTCGACGAGTCAGTCAGTCAGCTTAGATGCAGCTGACCCAGAAAGAGCGGCACGAGAAAGAGAAACGCTTCGCGAGGTGAGTATAGGTTATCAACTTTAAGATAGGAAGAGGATTTCGGCATAGAACAAGGGGATATTGGACTCTTTGTCGAGGGATGAAAAACTAGGCGGTTAATAAAAAACAGCACGGGTTAACTAAGCTTCTGTTTTTTTTTTTTTGTTTTTTTTTTTTTAACTTCTTTCGAAGGCTTGTTCGAAGCACCGTACGCGACTGTTTTTATGAGCGCCAAGTTTAACGAATATTTTCCACCATCAGCAAGACGTCCGCTTGTGGCAGCTGGGCTTTGTCCGTTCTTTGGGTTGAACTAGATGAAGTAATGTCAGCACATGTCAGTCTTCTTTCATCACGGACAACCATATCCACTGAGAAATGAAAAATTCTGGTCGCGAGTCGACTCTTGGCGGAGGAATGTTCTGAAAGGGGAGGGTGGTGAGGAGAGACGGCGGGTGATCTTGTGGGCAGAGAAATATTTGGAGGGCAGGTTGAACGGAACGTTGTGGAAGGTCGGCCGCTGCGGTGGCGAGCTGAGGTGTGGGGAGTTGCAGGGTGGGCGGCGGTGTCGGGAAGACTCTTCAGAAGGGAAAAAGGCTGGAGATTCTTAATTGATGTATTTAGTGGCTGCGCCGGCATAGTTTCTAATGGACATTATAGTTTAAATGAATGCGGTTTTTTTTTTTTTTTTTTTTTTTTTTTTTTTTTTTTTTTTTTTTTTTTTTTTTTTTTTTTTTTTTTTTTTGTTTTCGAATGCGAGAATATTATTTTTCTACTCTTTCTATTACATATTCGGTCATTGAATGCATGCAACTTAGTTGCATATAAATGATAACTCATTTAACAAATAAGATATATTATGATGCTTGATTCATTATGCAAATGATTATTTGATAGTATGGTTCATTGACGTGATCATCAACGAGTCAGAAGACAGTTGACTTTACTATTAAAATCATTGAGAATAGATAAAAATTTTTTTAATTATATGTTTCAATAACAAGTTCGGATTGCGTAAAATATATAAATTTACCATAATTTATATTATTATATCGTTTATGCTTTCTATGGAGATTGTATATTTTTATAAAAAAATTTTGCTGCTTTTTAAAAAATGTTGTATATAATGTATAGTGGAAATATAATTAGTGACTGTAGTTACAACAAAATTAACAGCTCAAAATCCATCTCTATGAAAAAACACGTGCCACCTTTCAATCAGATTGACCAAATGGTGTCGGAGTTTATGGATCTGTGTTCTGCATACTAATTTCATTTTTACCTTGAAGAAATTTACTCCTATAAAATTTTCTCCATTCTAATCCACGTCATACGGCTGTATGGTTCATTGACAACATCCGTTGCCTGTGTAGTGGCGTTGTCCAAGAGGTTGTAATGTTCGAATCCCGCAGCGAGTTTTGTCAATAGCTAATTAGCTTGGCCGAATTCAGGCAACGTACTGAGGAAAATTCTTATGCCAATGATTTTTTTATGATTTGTTCGAACAATACCACGCGAATGTCGAATCAGTGCCCTAACAAACGGACCTCAGAACGCGTACGATCTTCCCTTCGTCCTGCTTGTTCCTTTCTTTCTCATTGTACACACACACACACACACACACACACACACACACGCTCACACACGTACCTGTAAGTTGGCGTCGAATCTCACGTTCTAGCGGAGGAAGAACAGTATAATCGCCGCAGTTGTAATTTGCACTCACTGTGGACTAATGTTCAGAGTAGTTGACGCGCGCGGAAATTCTAAATACTTACTTCATCAATCTTTCTCTTACATTTTGCGTATTAAGTCTGCTCATTATGGTTACTTTCTAGTTTTATTATTTCTATACCATTGAATGTCAAATAACAAAGTCGATTGTCAATAAATATTCTTTCTAAGTAGTCTTACTTGTAACCTCCTACTGTTTAGGTTGCTCCTAACAAATAGCAGTGCAGCTATATTTACTGAACTGCATCTCTCTTGGGGGAGGTGTCTCGTAGTTCACCCCTCGTCTCTGTTTGCGGTTCGCGTGACGGCCATAGAGGGCCCCGGCACCAAGTTCGTTAATTCTCGCCTTAACTGTCCCCTCAAGTCCAGCGTGTGCGTCTTGTTTGCTCCGCGCCGGACGTTATCTCCGTGCCCTCTCCCCCAGGCGCGCGCCGCTCGCCGCGCAAAAAGGAGGGCGCGAGAAGCTAAGGGCTAGACATTATACTTGTTTCCGTTTTAATTTTAAACCTTTCTTGCTGCCATGTTACTCACTGGCAGACGGCATCGTCTGTTTTCTGCGGGGAACATACTTCAGTTAACGTTCCCTTCTAATTGCTGTTTTTAAAAGTACAACTGCTGGAATTATACCTTTTTGTCATGCTGTCCAAGGGCCATAAAGCCTTTTCCTCTTTGCTGATGCCTGCAAATGTTAATTTTGCTCACCTACGTGTGAGTGTAATTACGGCATTTTTCATTTCGCGGTGTGTTTCTTTTTTCGAGTGTAACGGAAACGCGGCTTATCGTAAGTCCGGAAACGCTTGTCCAATGTTATCCGAATTCCCTTTCTCGTTGTGTTCCATCTCTTTTTTTCAAATTTAGACGTGCATTATGACGAGCTTCTCTCTGTTTGGTTGAAGTGCATACATGACAGAACATTACATCACGCATTATTTTCACTGTGTATGACATTTCTAGTTATAGCCTTTCTTCATTGCGACTATTTTATTACAATTAATTTTAAGTTTAATTTAATACAGTTTTAAAAAGCTGATTAAAGCTTTAAGCCCTAAAATGCGACTAATTAAAAGAATTTTATACTCCTATACTTCAAACATTCTTTTTTTTCATTTTATGTATTTTTCATGGGATATTCGTGAAAAGCATCCGAGAACTTCACATATAACTCATTTGATGAAATGTTGAAGTCACCTAGACACCTTTAGTTCAATTGCGCTAACAATTTAAGTGATCTTCTCAATGCAATATCGCATTCCTTTGCCAAAGCTGTTGTCGTTTAATATCACCTCTGTGATTCGAATAGTACCTCCTACTGCCAGCCCATTTCAGCGTGCAATTGAATGTATAAACCAACCTGCGACATGCGCCGATGCGAGGCAACGCGCCGCCCGCAACATGGCGTCCGGCGCGCCGCCCGCTCTCTTTTGTTTGCGTTGCGTCGGATCCGCGCGCCACCGCGCGCCAGTGGCACGGCCGCGGGAAGCTGCGTCGCGTCGCGTCGCGTCTCGCCTCGCGAGGTTGGCGCTGCATCATATTCCGGTACATCCGTCTGACAGGAACAAACGTTCCACAGGGTTCTTATTTTTAATAAAATGTGTAAATATCTCCCTCAAAATAAAAAGCGCATGTCATCGGTTCACAAATTTCACACACTTGTTGAAATTGTTTTTCAGATTACTTGCAATGTATATTTTTTTTTCAGTGAGGTTTCTAAAATAAACATTCCCTTCAACATTGTGATTTCAATTTTAGAAAACAAATTCGAAACTTGAACTCGCTCAGAAACACCAGTTTTTTGTTTCAAAAATGCACAATGCTCTGTTCCGCTTAACGGGATCTGAAAGAAAAATTGGAGAAACACTGATTCAATTTGATGTTCATTGAATTAGGTGCGATATACTTCTACTTCGTAATATTTCCATATTTGTAATTAAATGGTGTGAAAAAATTAGGGAAAAATGTTTTAGTAAATTTTGTATGCGGGATTTGTATTTTTTGTGCTGGCCATTTTCAGTTTTCACACAATAAAATTTATTTTATACCAGAGCTGCTTTATATTTATTTTGCCGAGAAGAATATCGAATGTTAAAACAAAAATTGTATGCTTGGGTTTTCCGATCACAACGAACCCAAACTTCGTTTGAAAACAAATCGGTATGTGCTGACCACCCGGGAAATGAAACACCGCTCCCAAACGACACTAGCTCTTTATGAAGCGTTCATGTTTCAAATCCCTCTTCTATTTCAGCACTCCTTTAATACTTGATCCTAAAATTCAAAATCCAAAAATCAAATGAGCGCCGACCGATGCAAACACAAGCCGTATCTACAACCAGCAGACGAGTTTTCGATTTCATTGGCGTTTTTCGTCGACGGCGCAGCAGCGTGCTGTTAGCGGGGGGGCGGCGACGAGTGGCGTGCGAGGCGCGTGCGACGCGCGTGGCGTGGCGTGACGCGGCGCAGCGCGAGATACGCGAGCGCTGTGCAGGCGAAAGCGCGCGCGCGGACTCGAGCTGTGATTTGTGGTGGCGATGGAGCCCGCTGTAATTTTAATACATCTCCGATACATAAACAGTCAGCGATAGCCGGCTTGTTTACACGCCCGCTCCCCCGCCCCCCGCCCGTCGCACGCCCTCGCGCTGGGACACCCGCCTCCGCGCCGCAGGGGGGCGCAGCGACCGCCATCCCAGTTTTCTCACCTGCTGCCTCTCGCGCGCTTGATACGGTTTATTGTTTATGTTTTGTTTTTGTTTTTTTGCACTTTTCCCCACGTCCCTGGAGGGCAGGGGAGATGGAATTTTCCTTTCCGTTTCCATTTCTTTTTTGTCCTTCTCTGGATGCATTTTTTTGTTTTCTTTCCATTTGATTTTTTGTATTTCTACAACACGTTGTTTATATTCGTGTTGTTGGTCAACAACCATAAATTCTCTAGCACCTTCTAATTGCCAATTGCTTCTGAGTCACCAATCTCTTCTTTTGGGAAAAGTATTTTTAGTAATGCAATTTTTATAATTTTTGTTATTATTATCATATAATACATTTAAAATAATGTCAAAAGTTCAAAAATATTGTCAAAAGTCCAAAGTTACTCTTCGTTACTCTTCATAAGCGCTTTTAATTATATATCTGGTTTTAGTATCTTTATTGTTCTACTTTCTATGAAATCCCTTCCATTGACATCTTGGTAATATTAAATTTCAAGTCTGGATCAAGTTATTATTATAGGTTTGAGTAGTACAAGACGTATTATTAGTATATTTTGAATTACGTTGAATTAAACATTTCAATGATTTTTTTAATACTCCAACTCCTAATAAAAAAATTGTATTAATTTAGTAATTCTAATGATAACTTATTTTTATACCATTATTTTAAAATTCACTCTATCCTTTTTGACTGTATGATATTTAAATGAACTTCTCTCTATGTGATAATAGTTACCTTGTGAAATTTGAGTACATGAACTGGACATTACGCTTGTAAACTACTTCTACGATTTATATACAAGTGATGGTGTTATAACAACATTTCTGGTAAACAGTGCACGTGGAATACCTCTTTTCACATAGTATATGGCTTATTAACCGTTAGTCTTTTCACGAGAGGAAACACAATTATGCTCATATTACCATTCTGCATAGTAATGGCATTCCGCTAGCCACAAGCGCATTTGTTTAGTATGCGAATTCTGACGTGTTTAGTTGACGCTAATGTTAGCTATTTCTTTCACTTGACATGTACTCGGTTCCAAAGTGTAACAGGACTGTGATTTTATCGCAGTTATCAAGCAGAAACTATTCAAGCACCGTTATCTCTCTATCAATATGAATCTGATTTTGCATTACAAAGTGGTTGAATCGGGGTCACTAAATATTTGTTTCTGTCACAAAATGTCCACGAATGATAGAGGTTCAATGTAGAAAGAATTTTAAATGGGTATTTTCAGTAACCGGTATTTGTTTACTACTTATCTGAACTCCAGGCTATCATAATATTTTAAAAAAAGTATTTAGAACTGGTTAGTACAAAAATAAAGATTATTTTCATGCCATGAAAATATTTTTTTAAATTATTCTGATATAGATTGGAGCAGAATGATTACAGAGCAGGCCAGTGCGAAACATGTAAGAGAATGAGTCATTATGTGTATGATTTTTATCGAGTAACTTTCATTAAGGGGCTTGATAGACTATTACAAGTTGTAGCATCTGCACTCTCCTAAAATATTGAGCAGCACGATCAGCAGCGGTTATGCTAATGGCGTGCAGGAGCTCCTCCGCGCACTTGACAGTTGGTTGGGCGTCGGATGCCACGTCACGCTCTCGCTTTGATGGAGAAGCCCTGCGGGGGGGGGTGCAGGGAGGGACGGGCGACGGGGCTCGCATCGCGGATTATCCGCTCGTAATTGGCCGGACGGGGAGCGGGTGTCGGAGGACGGCATTACTCGCAGACGGCCGTCTCCGTCCACGGCCGAGGAGCAGGGGCTGCGGCGGAGAAAAGAATTGTTGGCATTTGACGCGTAATTACGGGTGTTAATAATTTGTTAATTTGTATGGTTAATTTGGGGTGTCGGTCGCTGTGCTGCTTAAATTGTGTGCTAAGAATGAAAATTCTAAGAGTCTCGCGGTTTTGAGAGTGATAAAAAACAGAAAAATACTTTTTCCCTGCACTTTTAAACACCATACACGTCCTTTCAACTGTTACTTGATAAATGAAAATCTTCCTAACATTTTCTGTGCAAATGGATTTTGTAAACCAGACAACAGTAGATCATGTAGCAGTGAACGTAGGGTGGGAAATAGATTCGGCCAAGAATCTCGAGGCAGACTTCACAGTCTCTGGATGCTCTAAATTTCTAGAGAGAGATTCTCGTGTGTTGCGATCTGTAAGATATGAGTTATGAGCATTGTAGATTGTGTGAGCATATTCATCAATTTGCATGTTGTCCAAATTTTTCATAATTTTTATACTTGACGGCCAGTTTTTTTAACATACCAAATAATTGATATACGTTTAAGATATTAAAAAGAAAAAAAATATTTCACAAAATTATCTATACGTAACTACGTACTTCGAGCAGGTATACTTGCTTCAAGGCGTTGATACCCAAATTGCCTGTAGACATCCTCCCTACCAAGGCCATGCAACGATTGCTCTAAATTCGATGCCACCTTACCAAAATTTCTGCCTGAAAAATTATCATTTCTTGAATTAGTATTTGAGCTTTCTTACTCAAATCACGCAATAACAGTTTGGACTGTGTTCTGCCAGAGAAAATCCCTTTTTAAAACTATTTTCTCAAATTTGCATAATGATTCCCAATCAATAATATACTAAGACAGAAAGAAAACTGATACTTCGAATGTGAATGTGAAGATTTTGTATGCTTTGAACAATTCTTAAAAAATACCCAAATTACCCGCAATCTCCTCTTTGAGCCTGTTCTTCCACAGGCAGAAGTTAGGAGACCCATCTAGATGGCTTCCACGGTATTTGTCCACGCTTCTGGCATCTCTGCCTTCCGCGCTGCTTCTTCTAGGCTCAATACCTGTGAAGGTCTTGCATTGGTCTATCCATCTCATGGCTGTACCTGCAATACTACTGAAGAAATATATGGCGTTATGTCGAGTTGATGGCGCAAGTATCGATAACGTAAGCGCACTTCTAAGACCGCATGCGCCCCGCACTCTACGTGAGGGGGGGGGGAGTTTGCGAGAACAAATATCGAGTCGGTCTCGGGAAATCTTGAAATCCCCTTTGAAATTCCGTAACTAATCGAAACAATCCGTAGGTTCCTCATACACAGCAGGATATCCTGGAAAAAGAGTACAACGGTTTCTGGTTGTGTGTTCTGTTCCTTTGTTGCGTGCAAACGTTAAGCCACACCATACTATTACCATATTTCTCCAAAACATGAATATTAATTTGATTTTTCGGCTTATATTTTTTAAACAGTTTGCTAACTTAAATGCTACAAGCAACTAAAAAAATGAAAGCAATTTCTGAATTTTCATGCAATTTCTAATTTTCTCTTTACATTGCACGATTACTTGCAACTACACACAAGTACTCGACCGGAGAGGACATTTTCTATTTTTGTGCCATGAATACGGGGGAGAATATTAACAACCCTAGCAAAAATGAGTTAATATTCATGGCAATTTTAACTTACTTTGAATGTACAACTTCCAGGTCTGATGTATTACTGCCGTACTCCGTAAAAATGCTCAGGTCCATCGACACGCCATTTCTCGTGTAGGACTGTTCCTAAAGCACAAGGACTCGTGCCTGATATACGGTGTGGCCGTGAAGATTCGGGAGAACATTTAGAAAGAGTGGTCGCTACAAGGCACGGCAGGAAGAGGATCATAGCCAGTTCGATGGTACTCCAATGGACTATGCTGCGACACGGCAGCCACGATGTAAGCGTTTCAGAACGGGAGTTTAATATTAATCGATTTCATTCACTTTCATTCACTGTTGATAAAGATAAGGCAAGGACCAAAATATGTTTTTTCGTTTCTTTGCTTGGGTGTATCAGCTAAGAATAGAAATCGAAAGAAAAATATGACGATAATGTTAGAAAATACGACAATTTTGATTCATGACGATGAGATTTTCACTACTCTTGTGAAATATTAAGATAAATAATTATAGTTTTAATTTTTCAGGCTCTTTTTTGGGAGAAATTTGTCGAAAGAAAACGTTCCTTCAATCTATGCATTCTCGTCTGCATTCCACTGCCGTTTCTCTTAACGAGTTCGATCCGGAATACAGTATCCGACCTATAAGCCCACGTCGAAACCGGCGATTGCGTCCGGAATAGAAGTGGATATCGAAGTGCATTCAACATGTGCAGTACGATCCGGAACCGCAGCTGTGTGTGTTGGCCGCCAAACACGTCGCAGACGAGTACACACACTTTATCGGGGGCGAAAGTCCGTTGCTGTGCAATGTGCGGCCGTGGCGGCGCCCGCCCGCCCGCTGGCAACAGCCGCCTGTTTGTGCGGCGCGCGCGGGCTGCAGGGAGGCGCTGCGCCAGTATAAAAAATATTGACTCTGCCGGGGGGCGATCCTATTTGCGAGTGATATTGCGAAGCCTCCGGTGGGCGCAGCGCGGCGCGGCGATTCGATCAGTCGCCGCCGCCGCCGCCCGTGCGCCTCTGGGAAATAATAATCCCGGGCCGCTGACGCGCCGTCGCCGCCGACCCTTCTCGCCGCAGCCCCGACGACGTCGCGCTCCCAATGCGACTTTGCTCGCGCTCCCCAAAGGTGAAGGAGAGCACCATCGCACCTGCCTCTCCGTGAGCTGTCCGCTGGCTACGTGCCGCACGCTTCTTTTTACTCGCTTCAGTGGATGTGGTCCGTAGGAGGCGTCCCTGTCCTGAAAACATCGTCCCTGTTTTTGCTATCAATTGCATATCACACTTATGTTTTTACACTTATTATTTTAATATTTATGTGTAGTGGTATCTAATATTTTTATATTAACTTACATTCACCTATATGGTTATTTGTGATCACTTTATATAGTTTCATTTAGGTAATATCTGTCACTTGTGTATGACTTCTTACGCACATTTGTACTTCATAATTCCCTCATTTTATTTTGTACGACTTGTTTTAAATTATTTGACCTCAATTTGCCCCATTCGTAGCAGTCTTGGACGGGAAAATTTAATTCACGCCTTAGAGATCTACGCGAACTCCTATGATCTCGTGAGAATTCACGATGATCGGTTTCCCAGCAGTTCGAAGTCTCGGTCTTCGCAAATGCGTCCGTTGGCAGACATCTACACCCGATTGCCTCTAAACATCCGCCTTCCAGCTCCCTTCCAACTCCTCTCAAACTCGCTCTTCTCCCAGATCTCTCGCACTCCTCGGCTCTAGCGACCTCTGCGTCTTTCTCCGCCTCAGCCTTCGGGACCGCGGTGCGATCTCTTCGCCTTCGCTGCAGGCCATCCGTCAGCGGCGCGGCGTCGATATTAAGTTTGGGCGATGCCGATTTCGCGTTGCTCGGAGAGCATCCTACACAGCTCGCACTTCGACCGCTTGTTCGCCACGATCTCCAACTATCGTGAAGGAGAATAACGTATGTGTTGTTTTTTTCAATGTTTGATTGAAAGCACGCCTGTGCTACAACTCGAGTATATTCCAAATCCCTGATATTATTGAATTCTACCACGTTTTGACTTAATGTACCCTTGATACACATTAAAACTAACGAGTTCATGCTGTGATGGTTTTATCAGCAATTATTTCTCTCATATATGTACCCAGGCTGTTCCGTATCATAAGTTAAACGGCTCAAATAAATGGTGATCGGGCGTATGGTGTATATCTACATTTTGTTTAATTTCTGCGAAATGACGTGAGCTCAATTATTACTGTCCCAGTGACATTGGATACTCTTTGTGTAGATTATCTCCCGACTTTCGTCTCGCGAAGTTAAAAATTGCGCCAGATGTTTATCTCAAATAAGACCAACCTTTCCATGGGAAATGCCCTCATGCGAAAGAGGGCATTATTGCCCATAGAGTTTTCAATGTGCGGTAGACAAACATATAACAAATAATGGAATAAGCAGTTTTTGTATTTGAAGAATGATTCGAAAGTCTCCAAAAATATCTGGCTTGCTGATTGAGCAGCTATCGGTCACCCGTTCACAGACCGACTGCGTTTAAAAGAACGAATACACAACTCTAAACAGGTACAGGCAATAGGGTATGGATGCGTACGTCACGTACTTCTTCAAACTACATTGAATGTGAGGCAGTGCTCAATATAGGTTGCCTAAGACGAAGTTTTTTCTTTCTACAAAATGTATGTCCCACTTCTATTAGATAGGGCTGCACCTATCTGTCAAATTTGTTATGTCACAACTGTCTCAAAAGTAACTTCACACAGACTGGCGAGATGGATTTAGGTGAATTTCTTATCCTTTCGAGTCCTTATTGGTTTATTAATATACACGAATTTTGCCGCCAATTCTCTATTATCTATTTTAAAACAAAATAAATGCCCACCCAGAGTTATAAAATTCGACTCGCTATTACACGAACGGAGAAAAGTTTTTTTCTTGCCCAGGAAAAAGAAAGTCCGGGCGGAAGAAAAATTTGCAGTTACCGTCCTTTGTTGTAAGTCCCATTATGCAAAAAGATAAAAACCTATCATCAAGATATTAAGACACTAGGTTTGTTCTGTGAAAGAACAAAGATTTTCCTAAATTCGGTGTTGCTGTGGTGGTAGGGGGGCGGGCCCGGGGGAAACAGAAACCGGAAAAAAGCAAACATAAGAGGAACCAAGAAGGGCGGCTGCAATATAAAAACGCCACAGATGGAAGGGAGGGAGGAGGTGTGAACGCAGCCCGGGAAAAAACTTGGAGTTCTTCTATGTCGTATATAACCTAATCTCTATTATCAAATGGCGCCGTCGACTTCGACTGATTATAATTATGGAAACTAAAGTGAACAATATATATAATTGCCTGTGTGTTAGAATATCTCCATGTTCTCTCATTTTCTTGAGTTTTTTTCTTTTCGTGCAACAACCCAACACAAAAAAAAATGATAGGGAGAGAAGAAAAAGAAAATAGGAGAAGAAGAAAGAGA
>BOPP01000014.1:11424398-11438138 GCA_017312745.1 Gryllus bimaculatus | reverse complement strand
CATCGCCCCGCCACCTGCAGCGGGTTCCCGCACGCCCCGCCCCGCCCCCGCCCGCAGCCGCCGCCGAGCGCGCCGCCATCCCCGTTCGCGGGCACGCCCGATTCGCGGCGATCGCCAGCCGCCCCCTCTGCGGCGCGCAGCCGCTCGGCCGCACCGCACGCTCCACTCGCCCGCGACAGCCGCCGCAATTCATCTGCGGCGGCGTTCCCTTCGGGGTTCGCTTACAGCAGCCCTTCCAGTAGCAATTGGCAATCCGATTTGCTGATGAATAAAACAAGCGGCGGCGATATCGGCCCGCGGGCCCCCGGGACCGCCGCCTCTCCCGCGCTCATCCCGCGGCCAGCGTGCGCCCCTCCCCGCCACCTCGCGGCGCCGCCGCACGCGCCCGCCCGGACGTGTCCGGGAAACTCGCCGGCGATCCCCGCTTCCGGCGGACGGCCGCTGGGGATCCGACCCCGCTTCGAAACGGCCTCTTTAGAGGGCGCGGGCATTATCCCGGCGCCGGCATCGGCATCCACGCGACCCCGCGCCCCTCCCGTTGCGGTCTGCAGGACGGCTGTTGGCGCACGGCGCGGATCGCTCACGGGGCGTTGTCGGTTTTTATTACCACCGCGGATTCTGTTGCAACCCATTTTAGGTTTCGGACGGATTTCGTGCTTCGGTTTTTGAAAGTGTGCGGATCAGTGCGAAATGAAGGATTGTGAGTGAAGTATTTTGAAGTTGAAGAGTAGTTTAAAAGAGTATGAGAATCAAAAAGTATTTTAGCGCATTATTTGAGTAAAATTTTAGCAAATACATCAATATTTCTGTAAAACGAAATCTGTTTCTGAGTGATGTGTTTCGAGATTCGCTTTCTTTTACGTAGATTGAAAATTGTGAAATCTGTTTTCCTGTGCATTCTTTCTTATAGCTGTTAGTTCGTTATTCGCCATTTCGTAATTACCACAAAGCGACATGAAGTTTCAGAGAAGAACGTCACGCATTAGAGCTCATACTTTTCTGTTTCTTATCAACGTCTCGTGGTAGAGAGCGAGAAGCAAATTCTTTCCTTGGACTTCTCACGTAGTTTCTGGAGACCCGAACGCAAGAACGGCCGTCTCTCCGGCTCTCGCCTCCGCCGCCGCTTAAGCGCAATCCTAGGCGTCTCGCCGCGATTCGGCCGGATAAAATCCGATAAAGGAAATATTCCGCCCAGCAAGCGGGATGTGGGCGGGGGTTGGAGGGAGCTCCGTAAGCGAGCAGGGAGCGGAACCTTGCCGTCCTCGTCCTCGTCCCCGTCCCCGGTTACCGCCGCATCCTCGCCGCAGCCCTCCTCACCGCCCCCGCCCCCTTCCCCTCGCAGCCACACCGCACCGCCGCTCTTTTTTTCTCCGGCCGCTAATTTTGGCCGGTTGAATTTACAACGCAAAGACTTCGCAACTTCGCAGCGGCAGGTCCCCCCCCCTGCTCCAGTTAATTTTAATATCCGCGAAAAGTTGCGGGCGCGGGCTCGAATGTGCGCGTTTAATTCGTATAACGGCATCGTTCTTCATTCGCGGCCGCGTGTAAGATTATCGCCGGAGGGCTGCGCGCTGGCGGCGGCGTGGCTTGCTGCCCACCGCCCTCTCCTCGGCCCTTTCCGCATTTCTTCCCCTTTTTGCGGAAGTAAAAGCATCTTCGTAGTAGACGGAAATTATAATCGCGTCATGCACAGTTCTTCATAAACTGGAAGATGCGTGTACATCCGTGCCAATTCTGTATGATTCCAGGTACAAGGGTTTGAGAAACATTGTGACTGAATGTATTCTGAATGTTTGCTTTGTCCACTTTTACGTTTTCCTATACGTACGTATGTATGTACATAGTACAAATACATAATGATGCGGAAAATCGATTTAGAGATTTTAATGGAAGTATATGTTTTAGAGTCCCCTAATACCAATTTTCTTTCCTTTTTTCCAAAACATTCGTCTACCTGTCGATCTGTTTGTGAAAAACACTAGCACTGAAATCATTCCTAGGATTTTTATCCAAAAGAATGTTTTCGTGCTGGGGGAAGGGTATTCCGTGTCCCTCCTATGTTACAACTGCCTAATTTTAATCATTCTTTAATATCTTAACCTTGGCCTGACAGGAACTGTGTATGTAAATGAGAAACTGTATCCCTATACCCGGAATATTGGTTCAAGCATAGAGCTGGTGTCAATGAATGTGTGGGATAATATGTCAATGGGATACCATTAGCAAATAAAGGTACATGATCGAGGTAGGCTGGACAATGTTATAGGTGTTGTGGTGTGACATCTTTGGCATTTTTCATAAAATAATTAAAGACGTTGTCATTGCCAACAATATTATTTAATGCAACAGCAGCTTTCGATGGCTTAGCCATCATCATCAATTGTCTGCTAGATGGAAGCCACAAAACGACTACGTTTTGTGGCTAGTCGTTGGTTAAATAATATTGTTGGCAATGACAACGTCTTTAATTATTTTATGGACAATGTTAGGTAACGCGAACGCGCTCTTGACAGTGAGTGTTCCCAGGGAAGCAGTACGAACCTCGGAGATACCGGGAAAGGTCCTGGTTCTATTTTTAGGCACCGGTAGATACCAGTTTGGAAGATATTAGGTGAAAACCAAAAAAGCAGCTCAAGAGAGTAAAAAAATAACTTTTACGAGAAAGACTATTCCACTCTCTAGCACTAGTCAGTAGCCACTCATCAGCACTAGTGATGTGTTTACATGTTTTACTGTCTGTGTGTATTATATTAGTTTTGGTTAAATGATGATATTGATATTGAATGTGACTGACATTGAGTATGTCCATATAAAGACATGTTACTATTACTATAAGCAGAGAGTCAACATGTTATTTTCTCTGTGCTATTAGTATCGTTCTCTATCACAATGCATTGTATAAGCAATTCTTAACAGAAATAATGGATTTCAAACTTAGTGTTTAGTAATGACAAAGTTGTATATTATTTATTTTATAAAAAGTTAGAAAAATATACATGAATTTGTAACAATTTCATTTCATTTAGAAACTGATCGTACACTAAATTCTTCCAAATTTTTGTAACAAAAGATACGCAAAATGGCTTGATTTCGTAGAAAACGAAGCATATTCTGATTGCCCGAGCCCCGGAGAGCAGCTTCCGCGTGGCAGAGAAGAAGCGCCCCCTTCGGTCGACAGACTGCGCGTTTGTAGGACGAGCGCGTGACTTCCCGCGGTCTTTCGAATTTCCATAAGCGGAATCACTCCAGATTTGCTACGTCCCCCTCCGCCGCCCTCCCCACCCCCCAACCGCTTTCCCTGCGGGCCGTTCATCCTCTCGGAGCGGCCCGCCCTGCAGATCGCCTGTCGGGTCGGCCCGCCGTCTTACCGTCCCTCTGCCCCCCCCCCTCGATGCGACGAACTGATCGTCCTTTTACCCGGCCGCGCCCCTCGCTCGGTGCGTGGGCTGCGTGGCAATCTCTGCCTCCCCGCGGCCGGAAGCTGGCGCAGGCCGCCCGTTTGTTTTTTCCGCTTCTTCAGAGGCACTTTTTCGTGAAAGCTTCTGAGGAAATATCTTTTTTGCTTTGACCAAGCAATCATTATCGTGAGAAAGTCGTCATTTCGCGGTGTAAAGTTTCGTTTGGAAGATGGTTTTCCGAGAACCTTTTAGTTATTTTTTTCTTATTTTTTCTCCAAAATTCTCTACGACGCAACAAATGGAGAAACCCATTCGAAACATTGAGAGGTTGACTGATGTGAAATATATCGTATTTGAAATATTATTGAAGTAACTGCGCATTAATCAAAAATTAATTAATTCATTTGGTATATCATTTTATTGCAAAGTATATTTGTTGTTTTCGCTCTTATTGGTCAACACTGCAGTTTTGATTATTTTCGTTGAAATGTCACAAGAAATGTATATCTTGTTCAACTACGCCATTTTATACATCACAGCAACTACTGTTTATTTAATTAGATTTTAGAATTATTTGTAGCGCTGGAGGAAAGACAATTATAACATCGATCGGGAGGTTGCTAGAACACAGAGCAACAACTGATAAGCTTGAAATAAAGTTAAGCTAAACGCATATTGCATCCCGTCATGTTTTGTATTTCATTAAAATCGTCACTTTTTCCCTGCTAATACGAATAAGTAAGAGAAGTAGAAAAATAAACTTCCGTAATGTATTTCGAACTTAAGCAAATCGGATGGTGTGTCTTGTTGTGTGGGTCACGCAACGTTGCACTCGGCATGAGCGAACGTACCTCTGCACACAATGCTATCATCTGTGAGCGAGGACTCGCGCGTCGCTTAACCTTCGCCGAGTGGAAAACGCAACGACACTTCGATAAGAAGCCGGAACGCAAAAAAAAAGCGGCGGCGGCGGCGATGGCAGCGGAACGGCGCGCCTCCGCGGCGCCAAGGTGGTAAGTGGAGATAGCTTTAAAAACTGCAGGGAGGCGAAAATTCATTAAAGAGATAATGGAGTGAGGGGAGCTGGAAGGAGCGGGTGGGCGGGGGCGGGATTAGCGAGATAACGCCGTAATTAGAGGCGTAGCCACGTGCTGCGGCGCGCCTGTACGAGACGTCATCCACCGTCTCCGCCTCCGCGTCCGCGCTCGGCGTCGCCGTGCCCGCCGCCGCAGCGCCACCGTCGCAGCTGTCGCCCACAGCGGCCTCGTTACGCGCTTCTCGCCTCTCCCGCGACGTACGCGCGTCTCGATCCAGGCGCGCGGCCTCTGCGATCCGATCTCCTTGCCTTCGCCTTCTTTGAGCTCTCCTTCTCTCTCGCACGTTTCAGTCTGCGTTGCTCCTCAAGCCCGTAACGTTTATTTGCTCTTCTTTTCATGCCTTTGTTATCGTTTCTTTGCCAATCCTAGTCTTTCTCATTCTCATTCTTTCTATACATTGCACTGCAATCCGTTCTGTCTTCTTCATCTTTGTTCCCCCTGACTGGCACTTGAATTCTCTTTCTCTTTGACACTCATTCATAGTTTTCTAGATTTGTTCTTTTCCTCTCATTTCAAGTTTGGTATCATTTAACGCTTGTCGAAAACCTTTTTACGTTTTCTCAACCCATATATTTTTCACAGCTCTCAAAATTGTTTTCTGTGTCAAGATAAACTTCTTACTTCCTTCCAGTATGTGTTATTCATCTGTCAAATGATTCTTCAGAAGCATTTTTTCGGAGCGGTTAGGGGCTTTTTCTCACTTACCCACTGCGAGTCTCTTTTAAAGCATTTCCTTGTTTCTAACTTCTACGAATTTTCTCTTGTTTTCTGGGTTCCGCTGCGTCGTTCTTCCTCACTCGCTCGTCTCACACCTTTCGATTCCCATCACACACCTCGCCCCGAGCTCCGACGCCATTTGCCTTGCGCACCGAAGCAGATGCGCCTCTCGGGAGGAGTTTTTTCGCGTGTACCACCACCGCCAGCAGCGCGCCCTCGCCCGCGCCCTCACCCTCGCCCTCGCCCGCATCCTCGTGCCCGCCTCCTCGCCCCCCTCGGCCCGCCCCCGCCGCCCCTCCCCGCCCCCTCGACCGCCCTCGCCCGCCCCTTCGCCGCCCCCTCGCCGCCCCTCGCCCGCCCCCCGCCGCCCCTCGCCCGCCCCCTCGCCCGCCCCCTCGCCCCGCCCCCTCGCCCGCCCCTCGCCCGCCCCCTCGCCCCCCTCGCCCGCCCCTCGCCCCCCCCCGCCCCCTCGCCCCCTCGCCCGCCCCTCGCCCGCCCCCTCGCCGCCCCCCTCGCCTTACCCGCGCCCTTACCCGCGCCCTCGCTCTCGCCCGCCCCCTCGCGCACCCGCTTCTGCGGCGACTGGCGGCACCTGCCACTCGGAGATAATAACGGAGATTCGAGCTCCTCCGCCGTTGCGGTGCGCGGGGCGGTTCACTCGGCGACAGAGGGCGCGCGACGAGCAGAAGTCGTCCGCAAGAATTGTATTTCCGAGGCGGTCCCAGCTTATATTATTTCCGCTCCGGACGAAACGTTGAAAGAGGGATCTTCTCCCCGTCGAATTATATAGGCCACCAAAATCTCCCTCTGGGACGACGTAGAGAAGATTCTTTCCTCTGCGAGATCGACAGGGGTCGCTCTGAGCGAGAAAGTAATTTGCATTCGAGGACAGAATCCCTTATTCCCTGCCCTAAGAGCTTGAAACGAATTGACAATATGACCCGATTGGAAGAAATAAGGTTGCCTTAATTTTCGGGCACATTACTGATGGTGCTTAGTCCTTCGTTTCATTTAAATCGATCAAATTCTGGCAAAGGAAGCAGTGCACTCACTCTGTTCAGGTAAAAAGATGTAAAGAATCATGCACAAAGCATAAAATATGTTTGAAACAAGTTTTGCGCTGTGAGCGAAAGTAAAAGAGAAACTAAAAGGCTGGAAGTCAATATAAAACTTTCTCAAAAAATCTAACAATTATCCTTTTGATAAACACGCCGTGGGGAGCCGGGAGAGCGAGGAGATGCGAGGTGGCGGAGAAGCTGTGAAATTGAGTTGCGCCGGTTGCGCAGTTAAAACACTGCCGCGGCCATAATGCTAACGTAACTACCCAAGTTCGGCCAAATATCAACAGAGGGCGCAGAGCAGCGGGGCAGGACAGGACAGGGCAGGGCAGGGCAGGGCAGGGAGGCGAGGTGGTGGCGTCCGCTACCTCGTTGCGACGTGTTAATTTAAAAGTTATTTAAACAGCCGCCTCTGTGCCCGGTTGGGGGGGGGCGATGGGAGGCCGGGAGGGGAAGGGGAGATCGCCCGCACCCGAGCGAGGACCGGGCAGCGGAGCGGAAGGGGTTCCAAGAACAGAGGAACGGCCAGACGTTTCCTCTAAACAATAAAGCTTCAGTATTCCGGAAGAGAGAGTCTAAATGGCTTTATGGCGCTATAGTCACCGAGTGAAGGTGTCTGATGCTAATGGACACGGTCGGCTTCTTAATCGGCGCTTTTCAACATTAAGATGGTATCTAAGGATAATTTCTCTTCCGTTGTCGATTCAAGGTGGCTGTCTTTGTCGTATCGTTAAGTATAATTGTAAGGATCTCCCTCTCGCTCTTTCGCTTTCAATGCCTCTGGGAACAGAAGTTGTCTTTGTTGTAAGAAATAAATGGAAATGGGAAACCGCCTCATATTTTTGTATATCTATTGGTTTTAATTATTTTATACATATATAAATATAATGTATTATTTATATGAGTCTTCAAACGAAAGCTGTGTGAGTGCTTATGAAGAATGATCTGTAAACTTCTAATTTTTTAGAAATCTCTTTCCCGTGTTATGTATCTAATTTTACGGACAAATAATTTTTATTATTAATTTATTATATAACTAGTTGATGTCTCTCATCCCAGTTTTTGCATTACTTTCAAAAGAATTCCCTCATTTTTTTTACTAGGTTAATTTCATTCCATTATGTTTTGTCGTTGATCACGTATCAGAAACGAGCTGTGGTTTCCGCAATTATCTCGGTTGTGTAATATAAATGACACAACAACAACGAAGCTTCTCAGAAAATTCTTGGTTACGTATTCCTGGAATTCGTATAACAAAGCCTAATTATAATCATGTTTATAAAAACAACTTAAAATGCTATCAATTCGAAAAATATTTTCTGAAAATTGGCCATTGCAGGCTCGCGTCGGGGCCGAAAATCACGCCACTCGTGTGTCCCATTACGCGCTAATACTTCCCCTTAGTCGGCGGAATGGGCGGGTGACGCTGTTGCGTAGCACAGCGCTCAGAGGCGCGGTGCTGCGGCGGCGTTCGTAATTAGAACAGTTACTACCGGCGGCGGCGGCGGCGGCAGCGGTGATTTTGCGCTCTGACGTCGGTGGCAGTGCCGTTGTTGTGTGAAGGTGGGGCGGGGCGGCGTTTGCGGTGGCGCGAGCGGTGGGCAGCAGATAATGGCGAACCATCAACATCAAGCTCTGTTTCGCACGGCCTATTACTACGCATAGCGCGCGTCGCCGAGGGCGGATCGGGTAGATAGCTTGACGTAGCAGCGCGCAGTGCGAGCCGAAACAAGCCTTCCTGAGCGCGCAGACAGCGTGCCCCCCCCCCCTGCGGCTCCTTTCGTCTCCTTCACGCCTCCGCTTCGCCCTGCTCTCTCCGCGCTGGGTCGCCTTATCGGTGACGTTCAATCTCGGGCCCTTGCCTTCCCCCATGGCGGTGGGGCCATTCGCTGATCTAATTGCACGTCTCTACCCTTCTGCAGCCTACTCTTCGTTTCTGACGTGATCATACGTATACTTTCTTCACTTGCAATTCTATGCTTTCTAGAGCTACGTAATTAAAAACATAGGGACGCTTTTCTGAGGAATTATATTTGCAGTAATATCATCCAATCTATTTGTATGATTACAGCCCATCGCTTTTCAATTTGTTTCTATTTTTGGCTGCATAACTAGTTTTCTACCGAGCGAATCCAGAGTGTCTCCCACTTGAAAAGCGGCCTTTTCATACGGTTGCATTGGCTTTGCGTAACGCGCCCTAGGAAGTCCTATTGCCAAAGCCGAATGCTTGTTGGCGTTGGCTTGGCTCTTGACCTTGCGTCGCACAGCCGCCGTCGCCACTCGTCGCCTACCATTCGCAGCACCGCGTTTGCCTCACCCCCCTGGCCGCCTCCGCGCCGCAGACAGATGGCGCGATACCACCGCGAGATACGAGCCAGATCGCGCTGTCCATCTGTTTATCTGCCCGAACCCGGCCGGCGGCGCGCTCAAGGGCCCTCGTGGTCGGTTATTTATCGAAGGGCGTACGTCAGACCTGTCAAACGCGATGTTGGTGAAATAGCGGCGAGCTTTTGTGCGTTCATTACGACGAGATATGGAAATAGAAATTTGGAGGACGAATCATTTGCGGTGATGAGTAACTGTTTTCGGGGGGAGGACGTTGTATACGATAATGTACGTCGCTCGACGTAATCGGATTAGCTCGCGTTGCGTGCGTTGGGGTAAATCAGCCATCTCGTTCGTAAGGACTGGGTGGGCAGTTAATATCTGCCGCGCTGCGGGACAGCGCTTCGTAGCGTTTGAGGATCTTTGAGCGCGTGTCGTCGCTTCATATCGCGCGCTCCACCCCATCGTTTCGAACGCATCGATCGACGCGTCTATATTTAAAATTCGTCACGCATCTCGTTTTTCGTGTTGGGACTGCGCCATTTACGTACGTTTTCAAACGCCCCCCAACCCCGCGTCCTCCCCCACGCCGGCCCTTGGCGTCCTCGCCGGTAATAGCCGCGCTTTGGTCCGCGTCGCCAAAGGAAGCCACGGCGGCGGTTAGTTCGTATTTGACCGGGGCGCTGGGGTGCGGTCTAATCGCAGCTCTCCATCATTACGGACTAATTACTGTCGTAATAACGCGCGCTTGTCACATGTCAACGGCCTAGGGCGAGGTTGCACGTGGATTTGGGTTTCTCCCTCCTCGTAGATTGGGCGCAGATTGTCTGCGCCAACGCGGCGCCTGCGCTGTCGATGGTCGTCGATACGAAGTCGCCGCCGGGGTGAAGTGAGTGGCGCGCGCTGGTTGGCGCGTGGGGCTCATAAAGAGCACTTGACGTCGTAAAATCGTGTTGCGGCGTCATATATTGTGACCAGAAGTGTTACGACGTTCATAAAAAGTGCTTAAAGGTAATCAATATCTTTATTTACATTCGTTGTTCAGGGAGAAATGTCCGGTTATATTTTATATGCGAATTTCTTTCGCTGAGAGTTTTTGCTTATATTTACATTAATTTTGTAAAAAGTAATAATAGGGCAATTACTTCGATTGGCTCTTATGTTTTTTATTGCGGTTGTATTAAATTAGACGCGATAAACAGCAAATAAAACTTTGCATTGCATGCTAATTTCCATGCTAATCATGCTTGGAAATAAGCTATTTGTTGTGCAAAATAAAAATAAAAAAGGATGTTGATTTTAGAGAGGTAGATTTTATTATTACTAGTAGCTAGAAGAAGCTATGAGTTGAGGGACTTGACGTTGACGATTTAATGTAATAATCGCTGCAAGATGAAGAAACAGTCTCAACCGAGCGGTTGCTAGCATCTACTGCTGACGTTTAATCAAGTTCATTAAAATGAAGTATTACAATGGAATGTTTACTTTTTCTTTTTTAATTGCCGAAGGTAATCTTCGTTGCGGGTAATCGGGTATTGAAACCTGCGTGCACTGTAAAGGAAGTAATTTTATTTACAATGATTTTCTTTTTATTCTCATGAAGTCCCCACTCCATTCGCTCTGCCCGGTTCCACACAATTCTGTCCAGCCCTTGCCAAGTTTCTCTCCGCCTCTGCCACACTCCCCCGTCTCCGCTCAGTCCCTGTCATTCATCGCCCTGCTCCGTCCCTCCTCTCTCCCCCTCTCGCGCTCACCACCGTTCTCACCGTGCTCCTCCTTACCTCCATCGTTCTATTTCCCCGCCTCACTCCGCTCCTTTCAACACCGCGCCTCCAAGCCCCGTCCCGCTTCAACCTGCCATCCCGCAACGCTCGCCTCTCTCTGCTCCGCCTCCCTCCCGTTCTCCCCGTCCGCCACTGTTTGTCTCTTTCTGTTAGAAATTATGTTTAACTCTCACCTTCCATTTCTGGCATTCTTAGTAATTTTGCTATCGTAATATTCAGAATGCTTGTAGTAGAAATTGGTAGAGCTTTTTGTGAATTACGATACACTGTGATTTATATTTTCTCACCATTTTCGAGACATTGGCAAAACACTTGTATTCTTCTTTAAGCAATAGGCAAGGCGAAGGAACAGTTTTTCGAAATTTCATGTAAACAAAGACTTATCTCTAACTTTCAGTATCAAGTATGAAAACTTTCATTAGAATATGAATAAAACTGCAAATATTTATACTCCATACACACAAATATTCTTATTGCTAGTGTAATAGATGATGCTTTGTGTAATAGATGATAATATCCTTATTGACAAAATACTGCTTTTTAGTGACTGGCCCCTCGAATTACGTAAGTGGTTTCAGAAATTAGTCCCGACAGACATACAAAAACTGGAAAAACAATAATTTAGTTTTTATATCGTGTAAATAAAGAACTTACAAAATGACAGTAATAAGGAAGTCAAATATATTAATGTTATTAACATAAAAACAATTTTCATCGTCTCACTTTTATCAGGTAATGTCAAAATATTTTTTGAATTATCGATATTATTTTAAAATATAATTGTTTCAATTATTAATTATACATTTGATTATTGAAGAATACTGCAAAAGTGTTTACAGAAAAATAACATTTTAGCTTGTTGTCAGATTGCTCTGACGAGAAATGAGTTGTACAGTTGTATTTTTTTTTCAATGTCACTAAACCCGGATGGCAGCGAATACAACGTTAATTTTATATTTGTTATTAAATCTAATTGTTATAAAAACAGCTATTCGTTAATTAGTGTTTTCCGTCCAAAAACTGTCTGTTCGAAATATTACAAAATATGTGAAGCGCCGAACCAATACTTTAAACCACAAGTTAATACCACGAATGGCTAGGTAAGTTTTTGACATTACTTTAAACTATTTCAAAATTGATGATGCAGTTTAGTTCAAACTGTCTAAATGCAATAGTTGGGATCATTCTTCATAATAAATGTGTTATTTTTCGATTGCATAATTAAAACAGCTGCATATTTATGTTTATCATTCACCTTTACTCTGTGAGCGTAAATAGCAGCCTCAAGTGATTCTAAAAGTGCCACGTATAGTGCCGTGTTACTTTGCGCAAGTGCGCTTCGAGTGGACGCGAGGGGTGATGCTGGAAGGGCGGCTGCAGTCGCGGGCTCCTCGCCGTCGCGCGCTGCCGGCTCCTAATTATGTGCCTAATAACTGTGGATTGGCGGCGCCGCGCCTTCGCCGTCGCCGGCGGGAACGGGAGCGCGCCAGCTGGAGCAGCGCTGGGTCCCTCCGTCGCCGCAGCCCCTCGCCGACTCTAGCGGCCGTTACACTCGCCCTTCCTTCCTGGCTCTTCTCGCTTTTGTTGCCGTTCCAACGTGCTTCATCTTTGATTTCTCAGGTTTCCTGAACTGATTCGTCGTCCTCTTCCCTTTTCACCGCCGTCTGTTGACATGCGTTGTGAAAATTCGGAGAGCAACATAAAATTGAGGTCACTTCTTGGCGCGTAAGCGGAGCAGCACCAACAAACGACTGCAAAAGTTCGTAACTCGGAATCTTCATTCTGTGTGCGGCAAACCACTTGAGATTTGCTCCCTTTTGTTGGTTTCGTGATACACATAGCTTCGAAACACTTGGAACACAGCGTGAAAAAATTAGAAATAGGCAATATTTCTGCCAAAAATTCGTTTTTAAAAATTGCATGCTTGGTAGAGTGAATTAAAAGTATGTTTTCTGTGAATATGTTAATTCACATGTATTTTACTCGAAGGTAAAGAATTTCTAAAAAAAATAATGTGCCTGGTAGTGGTTTTCCTTCCAGATCTCTTCTAGTTGCTCTTCTCCCATGCCTTGTTTTGGTATGTCGCTTCACACATCATTTTTGTGTCCTTCTCCTCCCGGCCAATTGCTTCTGGGTTTGCTGTGCCGGTCCGACCCTCTCCTTCTCCTCCTCACCGTTCTCTCGAACTCGTTCTCGTGAGAGAGAGAGAAAGAGAGAGAGAGGCAGAGAGCGCGCTAACCAACGCGCAGTCGAAGGGCAACACCGGTGCTGTCGCCTTGTAAACGCCGGCAGGCGCCCCCCCTCCCCCGCCACCTCCCATTTCCGCGGTGAAGCAGTAATTCGTGCAATTCCGTCGCGGAGTCCGACGCGCAACGGCGCACTACTGCGCGCGCCTTCCGCGCCCTCTTCCCGCCCCCAGACCGGACCGTCGCGCGGAGAAGGGCGCGCGGGTATTCGGCGGCAGCCGCGCCGCGATCGCACGCGTCATTGCGGGCGTTAAGTCCCCGACCGCAACCGCCCACCGCCGCCACCGCCACCGCGCCCCCCGCCGCCGCCGCGGCCGCCGCCGCCACCTTCCAACCTCCCCCCTCCGCCAGCGCCGGCGCCGGCGCCGCGCCGTCGAGAGAGTGCAATCGAAGAGCACCGCGTGGCTGGGCGCCGCGTTCTCTGCCGCCCCGATGAAACCCCGCTCATCCGCCGCGGCCATTTGACGCAAGCGGCCGTCAGGACGTCCACACCACGACATGATTAAATATTCGAAAGTCAAATGTGGTCATTTAATTCATGTTGGTTTGATTAACTGTACAAAGCGTTTAATATTTCAGGTCATGTAATCGTAATATCGGGTAATTACTACTGACGCAAAATATTGTAGTATAGGTTGAACGAAGAGACTAATTGATTTTAGGTTCGAAACCCGTAAAAATGCTTATCAACATTGACGATGATGTAAAACACCAGTATTTGCAAAATGAATGATTTATAACATGTGTATTGCAATTATCTATCAGTAGTTTATATTTCACGATCCGTTAAGCAATGAAATAATGTAAATGAAATTGAACAGTCTAGTAGAGCCTAATTACTAGCTTTAACAGCTTTTTCGATCCAGACAGATATTTCAATTGCATTAGAACCAATGACAAATATGTCTCTAACTAGCAGTAAAACAGAACGATATTGTCAATAATTATAAGTGGAAATAAGATGAACTACTTACTAAATTTAATTTCAACTATATAAAAACTACATATACAAACTCAAAGATGAGAAAATTATTTTTTCTCTTTTCAAAATTGTCATGGAGCATGGCGTGAAGGAGATTTTTTTGATACTGCTGAAAAAATTGGAATTGATTTCT
>BOPP01000014.1:11398163-11415634 GCA_017312745.1 Gryllus bimaculatus | reverse complement strand
CGCAGGCTTATTGCAGATCCTCGCGAATAGCGAATATTACTTAGAAGTTAAAATAAAATATAAATTGACAAAAATGCTGAAAAATATTATAAACAAAAAAAAATATTTTTATAAATTAGTATGATTATTATTCTTTTCTGTATGGTAGTGTGTACTTTTTCTACTAGGATGCATAGGCTGTTGACTACCACTTGGAGGTTTACCTCATTTACAGACTAAATTATTGATGCCGACAGTTTAATTAAAGGTATTTTCTTAAAATATCACGCTGCATTTCTTAAATATAGTTTTGTGAACATTTCCTTTCATCTTATTTATAAAATGTGTTGGTTCAAATCTTCTGAAACTCAAATAAGAAGCCACTTCTAAATTTATGCGAACATTTTGTTGAATGTTTGGTATATTGAATGTGTATGTAAAATGAGTGCATGAAAGTCACATATTGGTTATAAGCGATTTCAGGAAAGATGACGGTTGACTGCCTTTTCTCCCAGTGTTTGTTCACTCGATAACTCCTTTCGCATCTCTAAGCAGGCGTGGATTCAATGCCATCAACATAATTCATGTAATGACTAAAGCTCCTGTTTATGGTTTCTATCACATGCCAAACAACTTTGTGTGCTCACACATTTATGGAATTGCTCGAAGTCATGGCTTCTTCGAAAATTAAAAATATTTTTCTTTTCTCTGAATGCAGATGTTCCCACAAAAGAAACAGGAAGAGATTGAAAGTGATAGCTTTTCAAATAGTACTCATCAAATATTTTCTACCGTTTCTGACTTTTAGCGATAGCAATAAAGCTTATTGCGAAGAAATGTGTTTCTTCTCAATTCTTTGTTTTTAGAGAATATTAACATTTATAGTCGGTTTCCTTTCAACTTACTATTCATTGGATTTCTTGTGTGTCAGCATCTTTATCAACAATCAAGTGCATGTGTTTATTGACGAAGTATTATTTCTGTAAGAGATAGTACACAAGGCTATTAGATGATACAATTTTTGTGTACCGTTCCTTTAATTAAAATATCAGCATATCACAGATCCATTAAAAATCAATATGTGGTTAGAAAAGTTCTGCGGCTAAAATATTGGAATGAGACGTTTGAAAAAAGACAAGAAACATTTTCTTGTGTGATAATTAAACTGGTATGTAAGTTAATTGTATTTTGGTGAAATGCAATACATACGTATATACACACACACACACAGTGGTATAATGAATGATCGAATGTGTGGTACAATGAATATAGTGAAAGACAGGATTGGACCAAGAGATCTTCATGAAAAGGAGTGTTATATTTATCAACATATATTAGCATTCTTTTGTAGATTATATATATTTGTGGTAAAGACTCCAGAGAAGAGAAAACATAAACGAAATGTAGCTTAACTGGTCTCGAGAGCGCGCGCTGCGAATTCCGCACATACACATACATTGTATGTCACAGCGTTAACGAAGCGAAGTTCCTGTAAACAAATGCTGCATGCTCGCTTTGACTTGCAAATTCCGCGAAATGTTTTGACTTTGTGTAAAACGAACTATATGATTATGTAGCCACATCACAGGTAAACTACACTTCTAAACTCTGCTTTCTTGCACTTGTAAATCGAGACCCGAAAACATAACCTCACTTAATAGATGTTCTTCTCAAAGTCATCGCCTTGGTTTTTGTTACTCTGAAAGGTTGATATAATTATAGATCGAATCGGTGACAAAGCCTTTACTTGTAAAGAAGTAACTTTAATAAAATTAATAATAATAGAAAATAATAATAAATTTGTTCAAACTGCAATTGGCTATAAACCGGTGGCAGCTAATTACAAAAATATGATAATATATCAAGCATGCAAATTGTACAGTAATAACAATAATAAAAATAATGCAATAATAAACATAGTAAAACTATAAGTTGAACATTAATAGATTAATAATAATAATAATAATAATAATAATAATAATAATAATAATAATAATAATAATATAAAAACTGACGGATTCAAATAGCATGAAATTACTTTAAGAAAAAGGAATTTCTATAATCTAACTCCGCACTGAATGCTTGTTCAATTAAGACCACACTGAACTGGCGCTGCACTGCTCTTC
Organism: Gryllus bimaculatus; assembly: GCA_017312745.1. Classification (NCBI taxonomy): domain Eukaryota; kingdom Metazoa; phylum Arthropoda; class Insecta; order Orthoptera; family Gryllidae; genus Gryllus; species Gryllus bimaculatus. Next base: position 11,413,529 of record BOPP01000014.1, on the reverse strand, counting down.
ACTTCACTTCACTATGACCCTTAAATCACTTCCTTCATTATTTCTCTACTCTACACTGCACGACACTTCACATATATCACTTATGCTTCGCTTTATAACCTACTATTCTTACTTAAGTCCCTATTAGTAATACCCTAAATCAATTTCCCAAACTGTTGAATGCTTCGAGGAAAGGGTTCAAAGGTTTTTGCAGGTAATCTTTTCCATTCTTTTATCGTTCGATATGTGAAAGAAAATGACCCCACATATGTTCTCTGCGGTCTTAAATTTATTTTCTGCATATGATCCTCCCTACTGATGTATATAGAAATACGTAGCCACCGATTAATTTCTTTCCAAGCTGGATGACCGCTATAAGGTATACAAAGTGCAGAGCCTTGCTACTGATCGCCTGTTTTCGAGTGAATACCATTTTGCCATGTTCTTATCCCTGAAAGGAAATTTAACTGCTTTTCGCTGAATCCTTTCTAATTTTTTACACTGCGTAATTTTATGCGGATCCCAACAAATTGTCTTATATTCCACTATCGGACGAACAAGCGATAAATAAGCAATTTCCTTCGCGTTTGCCGTACTCTTTTGTAAGGTGTGCTTACAAAGTGAAGTAATAAAATAGTGAAGTAATAAAAATGTTTATACATAAGTTGCGTCGCTGTAAATCTGCAGATCTTGATTCTAAACGATGTAATACTTTCACTACGTTGTCTGTCACATTGATGCTTTAGAAGCCTCATTTAGCTGCCTCTGCGGTGCACCGCCCCGCCCGCAGCGCGCAGCCCTTCCCTCCACTCAGCTCCTCTGTGCGTGCAGGCCCGGCGGCTGTCTTCGTCGCCTCCCCGGCCACGGAGCGCAGTTCATGTTGGGCCGGAAGCAAACTTGTTCGACACCCGTAATGAAGTATTTGCGTGGGAGAGGGCGCGTGGCCGGCGTGGCCCGGCTCGGTCCCGCTCCCCTAGCCCTCCTCCCCCCTCCCCTCCCTGGTCCACGGAGTCGCGGCGCCGCTTGCGGGCAAGCAGCAGCAGCAGCAGCAGCAGCAGCAGGCAGGGGAAGCAGGCGCCGCCGGACTTGTTGCTTCGCGCCGCACCCTCGGCGCTGCCGTTGCACGCGACCGCCGCCCCCGCCCCCGCCCCCGCGCGTTCCCTTTCCGCTTGGCCCCCCGGTGCCCGCGCCCGCCGCCGGGCCCTTCCTCCTCCGGGACCCCTAATTGCTGAAACAATGTCGCCCCGGCGGCGCGGGCAACTTCCTAATTGGGCAGGACGGGCGGCCGGGTCACGCCCCGCGGCCGCCCCCGACCGCGAGACCTGCGCCTGCGCCACGCCTCAAAAATGCCGCCCGGCGCACGGCACGCGTTTGTCTTGTTTATCCGGCATTTGCATGCCTTTGCACCGTTATTTATGCGTCTTTGGTCTGGCTCTTCAAATGAATGTTCGCCAACTTTTTAGTTGACAATGGAAGTGTGATGAAACAAAATGTATAGTTTTGTGTGCTCTCTTGTCTTACTTGAATGGATTTTTCTTCGACATTTGAGTACAAATATTATGTCTATCGTTTTAGCGTGAGATGGAAATAAATTACCTTGCATGTTCTTAGATTTTGTCGTTGGCAGAATGACAACTCTTAGTTTCTTCATTTGGTTGCATTTTATGTATTTTTTGAAATTAAACTTATTTCAAAGACGTGCCTTGCAAATTTTAATATCCTAAAACAATAATTCTGTAAATCTCTGTAGAAGGTTTTTGTTCTTGGTTATTAATTGGTATCTAAGCTTTATGTAAATAATCATGTAGGTTTTTTGTCTTCGGATATCTGCTGAAAAGCCAGGGAAGAGCGCTTGCAGAATATTGCAGAATATAAAAATGTAGTTACTAAAACATTCGCTCAATCCTTTCTTCTTGGAGATCATTTTCAGTTAATTTTCAGAACAGAGATATTGCATTGCACTACACCTTACATTTAAAAAAGTCTCTCTCATCACACTAGCTCCCTTTTGAAATTTAAAGATCACCCAACATTATGTAATGTAATTTCCATTTCTGCTTTCGTTTTATTTGCGCGTTCCGTAATAACCCTGCGGGCTTCCAAACGGCCGGAAAGTTCCAAACGCGCTACATTTGCAGACCGAGAGAGCAGGCCCATAATACATGCGAGTTGTAAGTATCGAAGTTGGACCCGAAGCACGTCCCGTGTGAGGCCGAGGTGAAGCTCGAGAAACATCGAGATAGTCTCGCGGCGGCTGCGTGATTTATTGTGTGGGATCGCACCCCCCCCCCGCCCTTCCCCTCCACGGGCGCGGGGCCGCGAATTCCTCGAAACCCCGCGCTTCCAAGGCCCCGCCCACTCCGCCCTCTGCGCTCTTTCTGTTTCGACGCCCACACTCGCCTTTTGGACCGATTGCGTCACCATCGCAACTTTCTTCAATTGTGTCCTCAGGGTGGTCTGTTTCATTCGTTACGATTTCACGTACGCGGAATGAATTTCCTCGCTTTTTTTTCTTTCTTTTTTTTCTAATGCATACGACTTCAGATTGCTGCTCATATCCCAGATATGCAGCTGTTGCTTAGTTGGAAAATTACACTTGTGTAATCAGAATCTACGTTTGATGAGTTCATGATATCGAAGTATTAGTTTACAGAAAAATGTCTGTTGGTCTGTTCGAATGTGAACATTCATGGCTAAGCCTGGCAGGAGTTTTACATCAAAATTTATAATCCCCGATTGATCTGGCTAATGTTGCGAACCCTTGAATTAAAAACGAATATTTTGTTTTTTATGATACTTTACATGAAAGCCTTCTCAATTTTCTCAAAAATTGCTTCAATTGTTTTCTTTATATTTTTTCTCAGTTAGAGAAAAGTACACTCATAGAAATGGCGCAGGTCTGATTGTCATACATTCCTCTACACTTTTGAAAATTAAGTTTAAAATTTTTTCGGCATCTTCCTGTAACTACAGTATTGAAGATAAGAGCAAAAATCTCTTAAAAATGCTTCATTTTTTAAACAACTTTGTGAATGGCTAGAGAAAAATATATAACTCTAGGAATACTTCATGGGGGTTCTTCACTTAATTAAATACTTAGTTTGCCTACCTTTCGGAATTTTGTTGTTCCCTCCTCAACGCAAATTAACACCAGTTATGCTGTTACTACATGGGTAAGTTGCTGAGTTGTATATAATACAACAAAAATAATGAAATGATATTCTGAGATATTATACATGGAAAAGAGGCACACTAATTAAAATATAATTACTTTACGCTAGACTATGTCATGACTTGGTAACTAAACTGTTATGTATGTATATATGCAGTAACAATGTAGTTCTATTTCCCGTAGTCCTAAGAGAAAAAAATAATGCTCCGAAATGTTGCCAAACAAGGGGCTTAATTGCATGACAACACCCATTAACGATTCCTACAATTAATAGTATGGTTGTGAATTCGAGATCTAGTACTGAATAACGTGATATAAACGTTGTTTTGGTGAAAACGTTTAATTTTTCAACATAGTAATTAACGAAACAAGAGGTTAAAGAGGGGAATAATTGCACGAGTGATATGTTCAAGAAAACGAGGAAAGATAGAAGTGAGTTTTCTTATATACCATGAATGCAATTATACCACTTACTCCACATGTTACATTCAATCATTTTTCGTTTCCATTTAATGATAATTTAAGTTTTGAGAAATTCAAGCACATTTTTACCATTTGAGCCATATTTGATGACGTCCACTTGCTTCTGAAAATAATCTATTTTAGTGGGCCTTACATTGTGTTTGTTTGTAAGAAATATTTGCAAATGGAAGGTACTGGACATATTGCAAATAAAATATTAAAAGAAGCTGTTAAAGTCATGAAAACATTTCTTCCCACAAAAAGTAAAGACAGGTATAAGGGAGAATACAACATATCAACGAAACTCACTTCTGATATAGTTTTCTATAGCATACATTTAAAATGGTTAAACAAAACTGATGTTTACATTTTTTAAGACCAAATGTTTTACATGTAAAACATTCAATTTATTCACGTTAAATATTTTATGTGGTTCCATTATCAGTTAGCTTAACGTTCACTTCGCCATTTTAGTTTTATTCATTCGTTTTTTTATGTAGTTGTTGTAAGTGCGTAATCTGTGATGTACATTTTTGTTTATGTTTCATGGTAGACTGGAAATACCTTGCCTACGTCTGCGGTATAGTTTCTTAATTAAACGATTTCGCTCGTTTTCTGAATTCTGATTAGTAGGTGTAGAGTTTTAATTACACGGTGGAATTTTAATTGCACGCGTGATATTAACACAGGATTTTTAATGTTATTAATGAGCATATTTAGTTAATTAAATGAAAAATTACATAAAGTACGTTCAAGTAGTATTTTAATATTACGTTATCGTTACGAATAATGGGGGAAGTACATACTTCATTAATTTTTGCAATGCGCGTCTCCATCTCGTACGCAAAAAAACATTACCTTGGTGTTTTTCCAAGTCTTCATTTCACGCACATGATGAGGTCATTTATATTAATGATATCGTTTTTTCTCCAGACGACCTGCCTCAACATCGTCTCATGACCTATGGCGTAGCACCAAATCTTTCAACGCCGTGCCTCCATTCGTACAGTAATTCGTACAGTACTTAATTCTTAAATGACATTATGGTTCTCACAAAAGATCATTATCTATGTATTTAAGTTGTGTAAATTATTTTTGAAGGCTTGATTGATATCTCACGAAAGAGTATGAAGATTTTTCACTCTCCTTCAGAATTATTGAAAAAATTTCCTAACAACCCAACACATTTTACTTCATTAGTTTCATCATTACTTCATTGGTTTCATCATTACTTTTTTTAAACGTTTTTGCTACTTTATAGGTGTATTCATTGATAACATAATGGATTACTTTATCTTTTTGTTCTCCTTGTAGATATTGTCTCTCAATGTAATATTTTCTACGTTGAACAATATTCAATGGAGGTATACTTAATGTAGTTCGAAAATCGTATTTTTTCCGGGGTGGCCGCCAGAAAGAAAAATTAAAACAAAAAATCTCCGGCGCCACCAATTTTTTTGGCCAAAAAAAAAAAAAAAAAAAATAAAAAGAAGCGAGAAGAAGGAGAGAAGGAAGGAAAAAAAGAAAGCGCCGGGGGGCGAAGGAAAAGCGAAAAGTTTCGGAGAAGATTTTTTACTCGAATGGAAATTAAAATTAACCTTTATTACAGATATATATCACTCAAGGGGGTATCGCTACTCGCGGAATTAAGGGACTAACGCGGCGTGCCGGGGCACGCGCGTGCGAAAGCGGATGAGGAATTTCGGCCGCCGCCTCGGGCTGCGGTGCGCGCTAGCGCGTGGGCGGGCGGGGCGGCGGTGCGGGAAGGATTGCGGGAATTTAGGGGCAGCTTCATTCCGCAGCGACGCGACAGCGGACGCCCGCGGCCAGGTGCGAAAACCGGCGCGCGCGCCCACGCACGTAGCGTACATCCGCACCACGCTTCTCCGACCCGATTGCGCTCCTGTATGGACATCTTCGACATTTTGGCTTCCTTCGTGCTTTCCGTGCGTCTTGCTCACAGTGTCGTTCTCTGTCCTTGTCTTGCGTTAACGTTGATTGATTTGATTGATGTGTTAGTGATTCGGGCGCGATCAATTGCTAAGCGTAATTTGTGTCTCGTAAGGTAGTACATGTTTTTTCGGGATGTGGGCGTTGGTTCTTCTCCACGCTGTATGTACAAAGTTCTCGGCAAGGACTATCGATCGGCAAGCTTGGCGTTTTCCGTACGTAGAATGTCCCACTAGCGGGACTAAGCCCCAGTCGGGAGCAAGCCGCAGTCGTGACAAGCTCTCGTACGGGGTCTCCTTGATAATGTGGTGCATGAAGTAAATAGGGGACGGAGTGAAAGAAAGACAAGGAAAGCTGGCGCGGTAGTGGCCCGTTTGTTAGGGTACTTTCTGGCATTTCCGCACACCGGTGTTGATCGGAGAAACAGAGGAAAATAAGCCGATCAGATCAGACCTGCTTGCTCGATTTCTCCAGACAGCGATTGATATCGACCTAGCTGAAAGCTATGTCGCAAATCCTCATCGTCGGGGACATCGAATCTATGATATCCGGGAAGGCACAATCGATGTCAGAGGCACCAGTGAACAACAGTTGATGCGCCTGAGCACTCTCGCTCAGTTCTTCTTTTGTTTTATGCCTTGCTATGTAAGTGCTACTTTTCTATCATGAACTCTTCGCCTGTTCCTGCCTTTTCGCCTTGCAGACTAGTCGTGTCAATCGTCCATGCCGTGCCTCGTCAGTCATCATTTCCCTCTTTCTTCACCGGGATCTCGCTGGTTTCTCGAACGATTCCTTCTCAATTCTCGAGACGCCGCTGGTTTCCGCCTCCGTTCGCGTCGCGCCAGCTGAACATACCTGTCCTGCGGCGCCCCTCGCCCTCCGCCCCTCTCCCGGTGCGCGGAACTGGCGCAAGATGGCGCCGGTCGCGCGAGCGCGACGCGCGGCGGACGCGCTCGTATATTTTAGCGCTGAACCTTGTCGCTGCACATGGGTCATGCGCCCCGCGGCTTGCGTGGAGCGGCGCGGTCCTGTGGCCTGGAGCTGTATCTGCCTTGCGGAGCGGGAAATCGCCTGTTTTTTGTCGGCTGCGCGGTGGACGTGTGAGTGCATATGCCGAGGAGGTCTTCTCCGAGTGCAAAGAAGCAGAGGAACACACGCGGGGATTTTATTCAACAAAGCTTTGCTCTTGACCCTCTGCGGACGCAAGCTTATTGCAGATCCTCGCGAATAGCGATATTATTAGGAAGTTAAAATAAAATATAAATTGACAAAATGCTGTAAAATACTATAAACAAAAAAATAAATTTTTATAATTAGTATATGATTATTATTCTTTCTGTACTGGTATGTGTATTTTTCTATAGATATGCATAGCTGTTGACTACCATTGAGGTTTACTCATTACAGACTAAAATTATTGATGCGACAGTTTATTAAAGTATTTCTTAAAAATGATCACGCTGCATTCTTAAATATAGTTTTTGTGAACATTTTCTTTCATCTTATTATAAATGGTGTTGGTTCAAAATCTTCTGAACTCAAATAAGAACCACTTCTAAATTTATGCGAATATTTGTGAAATGTTGGTATATTGAATGTGTAATGTAAAATGGAGTGCATGAAAGTCACATATTTGGTTTGTATCAACGATTTCTAGGAAAGATGACGTTGACTGCCTTCTCCCAGTGTTTGTTCCTCGATAACTCCTTTCGCAATCTCTAAGACAGGCGTTGGATTAATGCCATCAACATAATTTCATCGTAATGACTGAAAGTCCTGGTTTATGGATTCTATGCAAGTGCCAAACCAACTTGTGTCTCCACATTTTATGGAATTGCTCGAGAGTCATGGTTCTTCGAAAATTTAAAAATATTTTTCTTTTCTGTCTCTGAATGCAAGATTTCCACAAAAAACAGAAGAGATTGAAAGTGATAGCTTTTCAATAGTCTCAATCAAATATTTTCTACCGTTGTCTGATTGTTTCGATAGCATATTAAAGCTTATTGCGATAGAAATGTGTTTCTTCTCAATTCTTTGTTTTAGAGAATATTAACATTTATAGGTCGTTTCTTTAAACTTACATATTCATTTGATTACTTGTGTGTCAGCCAATCTTTATCAACAATCAAGTTGCATGTTTTATTACGAAGTATTATTTTCTGTAAGAGATAGTACACAAGGCTATTAGATATACCAATTTTTGTGTACGTTCCTTTAATTAAATATTAGCATATCAAAGATCCATTAAAAATCAATATGTGGTAGAATAAGTTCTGCGCTAAATACTTGGAATGAGACGTTTGAAAAAAGACAAGAATATATTTTTCTTGTGTTATAAATTAAATCTGGTATGTAAGTTAATTTTGGTAATTTGTGAAATGCCAATACATAACGTATATAACACACACACACACAGTGGTATAATGAATGAATCGGAATGTGTGTACATATGAAGTATAGTGAGAAGACAGGATTGGGACAAGTAGATCTTCATGAACAAGGAGTGTTACTATTACAACATATATTTAGCATTCTTTGTGATTATATAATATTTGTGGTAAGACTCAGAGAAGAGAAACTAAACGAAATTGTATGCTTACTGGTCTCTGAGAGCGTCGCGCTGCGAATTCCGCACATACACATACTGTATGTCAGCTGTTAACGGAAGCGAAGTTTCTGTAAACAAGTTAATGCAGTGCTCGCTTGACTTGCAAATTCCCGTGCGAAATATTTTGACTTTTGTGTAAAACGAACCTATATGATTAAGTGTAAGCCACATCACAGGTAAACTACACTTACTAAACTCTGCTTTTCTGCAACTTGTTATAATCGGATGAACCCGAAAACATAACTCAAACTTAAATAGATGTTCTTCTCAAAAGTATCGCTTGGTTTTGTTACTCGTCTGAAAGGTTGATATAATTATATGATCGAATCGGTGACAAGCTTACTTGTAAATGAATGTAACTTTAATAAATTAATAATAATAGAAAATAATAAATAAATTTGGTTCAATACTGCAATTGCTATAAACGCGGTGGCGACTAATCTACAAAATTATGATTATATAGTCAATACATGCAAATTGTACATGTAAATAACATAATAAATAATGCAATAATAACATAGTAGAAACTATAAGTGAAATCATTAATAGATTAATAAAATAATAATAAAAAATAACTAATAATAATAATATAATAATAAATATATAAAATGACGGATTCAAATAGCATAAATGTACTTTAGAAAAAGGAATTTCTCATAAATCTAACTCCGATGAATGCTTTGTTATTAAGCGACATGAACTGGGCGCTGCACTGCTGCTCACTTCAATTCCTATGACCCTTAATCATTCATTCATTATTTCTCTACTGCTATCGACTGCAGCGACACTTCCCAGTAATACGTCACTTAATGCTTCCGCTTATAACTAATATGCCTTACTTAAGTCCTATGAGTAATACCCTAAATCAATTTCCCAAACTGATTGAAATCTTCGAGGAAAGGTTCAAAGTTTTGCAGGTAATCTTTTCATTCTTTAATCGTTCGATATGTGAAAGCAAATGACCCACATATGTTCTGCGTCTTAAATTATTTTATTCATATTAAATCTCCTCTTCTAGCTGATGTGAAGTATAGAAAATTGTTAGCCGCGAGTTAAAATTTCTTTCAATGCTGGATGACCGCTATAAGGATGACAAGTGCAGAGTCCCTTTGCTACTGATCCGCCTATTTTTCAAAGTGAATTACTGATTTTGTCCATATTCTTGGTCTATTTTGCCTGAAAGGAAATTTAGCTGTTTCGCTGAAGTCCTTTCTAATTTTAACACTGCCGTAATTTTTATGCGGATTTTCCCAAACAAATTGTCGTTATATGTTCACTGATCTTTGGACGAACAAAGCGATAAATAAGCAATGTCCTTCGCGTTTGCGTAACTCTTTTGTAAGTGATGCTTACAAAGTGAAGTAATAAAATAGTGAAGTAAAAAAATGTTTATACTAAGTCGTCGCTGTAAATCTGCAGTCTTGATTCTAACGATGTAATACTTTCTAACTACGTTGCCTGTCACTATTGATGCTTTAGAAGCCTCAATTTGCTGCCTCTGCGGTGCATCCGCCCGCCCGCATTGCGGCGTCAGCCCTTTCCCTCCCTCAGCTTCTCTGTTGTCTATGCAGGCCTGGCGCTGTCTTCGTCGCCTGCCGGCACGGAGCGCAGTTCAATGTTGGTTCGGAAGCAATATTGTTGAACCCGTAATTGAATATTTGCGTGGGAGAGGGCGTGTGGCCGCGGTGGCCCGGCTCGGTCCGCCCCCCTAGCCCCTCCCCCCTCCCTCCCTGGTCCACGGAAGTCGCGGCGCCGCTTGCGGGCAAGCAACAGCAGCAAGCAGCAGCAAGCAGGGAAGCGGCTCGCCGGACTTGTTGCTTTCGCGCCGCACCGTTCGGCGCTGCGTTGCATCGCGACCCGCCGCCCGCCCCCGCCCGCCGTTCCCTTTCCGCTTGGCCCCCTCGGTGCCCGTCGCCCGCCGCCGGGCCTTCCTCCTCCGGGACGCCTAATTGCTGAAACAATGTCCGCGCCCGGCGGCGCGGCAACTGTGCCTAATTGGGCAGACGGGCGGCGGTCACGCCCGCTCGCCGTCCCCGACCGCGAGACTGCCCTGCGCACGTCCTCAAAATGCGCCGCCGCAACGCACGCGGTCCTGTCTGTTTTATCCGGCCATTCTGCATGCCTTTGCCCGTTATTTTATGCGTCTTCTGGTCTTGGCCTCTTCAACATGAATGTCTCGCCACCACCGTTTCTCAGTTTCGGACAATCCGAAGCTCCGTGACTGAACACAAACTGTAACGCTTTTGTGTCGCTCTCTTGTCTTAGCTTCGACAATGATTATTTTCTTCGACATTTGCCAGCTAAAAATACTTAATGTCTACTCGCTTTTAAAAGCGTGAGAAATGGAATAAAATTACCGTTGCATCTTTTAAGATTTTGTCGTTGCAGAATGACAACTTGTTCTTTCATTTGTGTTGCATTTAGTATAAAATATATATAACAACTTTTCTCAGACGTGCCTTGCAAATTCGTAATATCTCAAAACAATAATTCTTGTAATCTCTGTAGAAGGTTTATTGTTCTCTGTTATTAAATTCAGTATCTAAGCTTTATGTAAATAGATCATGTAGTTTTCTGTCTTCGGGGATATACTGCTAAAAGCCAGGGAAAGAGCGGCTTGCAGAATATAGAGAACAAACACTAGTTACTCAACACATAACTTTCTTCTCAGGAAGACATCCAATTTTCAGTTAATTTTCAGACAGGATATTTGCAAATTCAGACATACACACCACCTTCCATTTAAAAAGCCTTCTCAGAACTAAAACTCAGCATACCTTTTGAAATTTAAGATCACCAACTTATGATAATCGTGAATTTCCATTTCCTGCTTTTCGTTTAATTTCGCGTTCGTATAACCTGCGGCGCTTCCAGACGGCGGAAAGTTCCAAACGCGGCGACATTGCAGAAACCGAAGAGCAGGACCATCAATACATGCGAGTCTGTAAAGTATCGAAGTTGGGAACCGAAGCCACGTCCGTTGAGGCCGAGTGAGCTCGAGAACACATGAATATGTCTCAGCGGAGGCTGCAGCTGACTCTACCTGAGCTGTGGCATAAGACCCCCCCCCGCCCTTCCCTCCCCGGGCGCGGCCGCGAATATCCTCGAACTACCCCCAGCGCTTCCAAGGCCCCACTCCGCCAATCTGAGCTCTTTCTGTTTCGACGCCACACTACGCCTTCCTTGGACGCGATGCGTCACACATCGAAACTTTCTTCCAATTGTGCCTCAGGTGGTCTGTTTCATTCCGTTTAGATTTCACGTCGCGAATCAATTCTCGCTATTATCTCTTTCCATTTTTTCTTTTTCTGAGAATGCCACTACGATCAGATTGCTGATACATATACCAGATATGCACGCTGTTGCTCTACGTTGGAAATACAAACTGTGTAATCAGAATCTACGATTGATGGAAGATTCATGAATAGTCGAAGTATTAGTTACAGAACAAATGTCTGTCTTTGTACTGTTCGGAAAAGTCTTATGTGACATTCATGGCTAAGCTGGCAGAGTTTTACATCAAAATTCATAATCCGATTGATCTGGCTAATGTTGCGGACCTTGAGATTAAAAACGATACTTTTGTTTTTTAAGATACTATTCCATGAAAGCTTCTCATTTTTCATCAAAAGTTGCTTCATTGTTCTTTATATTTTTTCTCCAGTTAGAAAAAAAAGTCACTCATAGAAATGGGCGCACGTGTCTGCACTCGTCCACATCACACACATCTATTCTAAACAAATATAAACATTAAAATATATATCGCGCATTTCCTGTAACTACAGATGACGATAAGCACACAAATAATCACTAAAATGACTAAACAATATATTATAACACTTTGGTGAATGGCTAGAGAAAAATTATACACATAGAGAAAGAGAGGGAAGAGGAGAGTTCTTACATAATATAATAACTAAATATATGCATAATTTCGAGATATTGTTAGTTACACAAAAAAAAAAAAAAATATAAGATCCAAATTAACACCAGTTATCGCTGATATATAAAATAGATAGAAAATACTAATAAATCAAAAAACAATAGAAATAGAATAAACTAGAATATAAAAAATAAAAAACATAGGAAAGAGGATAATAAATATAATACATTAAGCATAAATATGTAAATGAAATGAGTAACTAAAATAAAATGTATGTATATATAAATATACTATTTCACACAGATATAAAAGATTAATAAGAATATAAAAAAAAAACAAGGGCACAATAGAATAAAAAACATATAATTCCAATAAAAAATATATCAATATATGGAAATCCAACGAAATATATAGAATAGATTAGATTTTGGAGATGAAAAATATATTTTCATAATATACAAGAGAAAAGATATCAAAAAAAAAGGGGAATATTGGAGAGTGATATGAATAAAAAAGAAAGAGGAAAAGATAGATAGAATATATATATAAATAAAAAAAAAAAAAACATATAACAAACCTATAATAAAACAATGTTATTCAACATTTCACCTTCGTTACCATTAATGATAATTTAAGTATTTGAAGAAATACAAGATAATTAAAATAATATAAGACATAATTTGATACAAAGCATTCTAGAAATAAATAAAATATATTATAAAGATGGGAACCTTATAGATTTATGAGTAATATGTAAATATAGAAAATATAGAGAATATATAATATATAAAGAAGAACTGATAAAAAGTCATGAAATATTCATAAAGAAAGGGAGAATAGCAACATATCAACGAAACTCACTTCTAGAAGATTAAATATATATATAAATAAAGTTAAAAAAAACATGATGTTTACATTTTTACAGACCAAATGTTTTACATGTAAAAACAATTATAAAATAATTAGATTACATTATTATGATAATATACCATATATATATAATTAAAAGAATACTATAGTATCTAGCTTTATCATCACAATAAAAATATTATATATAATGAGTTATTAGAAGTAAGTTGATATATATTATGTTTAGATACATAGATAAAAAACAAAAATATAATATAAACAAGGTATTATATATAAAAGAATCTATGCTCGTTTTCTTAATCTGAATTATAGGTGTTAACCGAGATAAGAGATAGAAAATAAAATTAAATACAGACAGTGATATACAAAGATTTATAATAATAACTCTATCGAAGATCATTATAAGCTTAATAATATGAAATATAAGTAATTTAAGTAGTATGTTTAATATTACGTTGATCTTTACGAATTAATGGGGAAGTACATACTTCATTAATTTTTGCAATGCGCGTCTCCATCTCGTACGCAAAAAAACATTACTGTTGGTTTTTTCAAGTTCTTTCATTTCACGCACATGGATGAGGATCATTTATATTAAAGATATCGTCTTTTCTCCAGCGACTGCTAACATCGTCTCATGATCCTATTGGCTAGCACCAAATTTTCAAAGCGTGCTCCATTCGTCCAGTAATTCGTACAGTAACTTAATTCTAAATGAACATTATGGTTTCACAAAAGATCATAATCTATGTATTTAGTGTGTAACTTATTTTTGAAAGGTGATTGATACTCACGAAAGAGTATGAAGATTTTTCACTCTCCTTCAGAATTATTGAAAAAATTTCCTAACAACCCACACATTTTACTTCAATTAGTTTCATCATTACTGTCATTGGTTTTCATCATTTACTTTTTTAAACGTTTTGCCTACTGTTATAGGTGTATTCATTGATAACATAAATGGAATTACTTTAATCTTTTTGTTCTCCTTGTAGATATTGTTCTCGTCAAATGTAATTATTTTCTTCCGATATGAAACAATATCATGATGTATATCTTAAATGTAGTTCGTAAAATCGTATGTTTGTGTTAACTGAGTTGATAGCCAACAATGGAATCCAAGCGAAGGTAAATATTAAATACAACGCAATGGTAGAAGACAATCACTCGCGAATGTTAACATCTGAAAATAATATTATTGGATGTTGATTGATAATCTGAATCATTAAACTGTAACGCGCGATAAGTTGTCTGTCCGTTGAACCGTGAACGCACCTATATATATGATCCTAAAACACCCTGTCTAAAGCATTAATAGTTGAATTGAGACTGTACTTAACCCGTGAATAAAGATTACGGATAGCCTGAGAAATGTTAACTTGTAACATGAATTTTTTTTCTGTTGCTCTTTGTTTGATCTCTAATGTTGTACGTTTAATTTTCTCAAGAACATTTGTATATTAATACACTTGAACATTTGATGACTGTGAAAAAAAATGTTGATAAAAATAGTCTTTCTGTCCACAGAACGTCCAAAAGTTTTGAAAAACGAAAGAAAAATTACTTTGTAAGAAGGTTCTCATTGGACTCAATGCATAGTACTCGGCTAATAAAGTGTTCGCTTCCACTCACATGAAAAGGTGAAACTAATTGAAAAGAAGACGACCATTTTTTTGAAAGAAATCCAGTTTTGCTGATAAACGTGAACTGTTCGTATGATGGTCGGATGGTTCGGAATGGAGCAATTTTTCGTAGCAAGTGCTAAGAAATGTGTACTTTCTTTCTCAAGTAGATCAAATTTTCGACAATAATTAAAATCATTTTTTGTTGGGAGTAAACACAACCCATCTCGGTTATTACCATCTTCCCTTTCCATCACCGTTAGGTGAATAATGCTTACTAATTCAAATCCAGGTTGTAAATGTCTGATCGCAAGCATTAGTCCCCATAACTCTTGCGCTCATTTTATTAATTTAACGCACATCCACTTTTGGTTACAATTATAACTAGTATTTTCCGAATGTTGAATAGGCCGGTCACATTGAATTCTCTTGTTGATGATGCGGGCAAAAAACCCGCCTCCTCTTTTTCCTTTAGGTTTTGTCTGCCTCTCTCGTTCTTTCTTCCCATGCTGCCGGTCGAAACTTTGCTCCCTTCTGAACCGTCCTACCGCCTCTTCCGCCCCCGCCGCGCGTCTCGCGCGCCTCTGTTGGTCCGCGCCGCCTGCCGTCGCTCGCGCGCGACCCAAATCTGCAATTGGCTTTTGTATACAAGCGAAGATCGTCGAACTGATCATCGCCCGCAAACAAAACTTCTCCCGGCGGTTTCGTTTGCCGGTCTAACGTACGGCCGTCCGCCCACCTCCGCCCCGCATTCCCCTCGACCCCCCCCCCCCGCCCTAACGACCGCAGCGAACGGCGGCGGCGGCGCGGCGGCGGCGGA
>BOPP01000014.1:11366068-11398138 GCA_017312745.1 Gryllus bimaculatus | reverse complement strand
GACGGCGGCTCTCGTTTGCCCTCTTCGTTTCCGCGGCTCGAGTTCGACTCTGATCCGGAGATGCGATAACGTTCCGAGAACTTCTGGGGCGGTAATACTGATTCGGCGATTGAAAATCTCCACAGTCGCGATTTCATTCGTAATCGAATGTTCTCCCTTCGTTTCATATTTAATGATTTGCGGAGAATACGCCCCCCATTCTTGTCATCTCCTCTCCCTATCGTAACCTCATTTTTCCGTAATCAAGTAATTTATTCCTTCAAGATACTATTTATCTATTGGTAACGGAAAATTATGATGTGCATTAATATTGCAAACCCGCTCATATGAACTTTATATTCAATCGATTTTAGAATCATTTCATTTTCCTGATTGTTTAAAATGTTGCTCTACTTTCCCCATCTTAGTAATACTCGCAATACATCTATAATTTGGATTGGAATTCCATTTTTTATTTAAGTTTCAAAAATTTCCAGAAAATATTATTGCAAAGCCACCGTAAGAAAACATTTGAAACTAATTGATATGACTACTATTTAATTTATGCTTTACTTTTAATGTGTTTTTTTTAGTTTATACATAATTTAATAGCAAAACATTTAAATAATATTTATTCAATTATATTACTGGTACTGCTTTTTGACTAGAAATATTTTGAACTTAAAAGCCGTAAATAACTTATTAAATAATTTATTATTAAATAATAATACATAATTTATTTTTTTATTATCAGTGTGTTGCGGTATTCACAAATAATAAATCATGTTGAAGCATAGAATTATTTCAAATATTTTTTTCTCCTGTACCTTTTCTAAGGGTGTCCTCTATCTACCGTTCCCTACGTTTTGTGCAGACTTCTGGTTGACCTCTCATCATAATAACCTGTTAATCCAATTTTTTTTAGCTATTTCTTACTTTATACTCATAATTAGTAATGGGACACATTTGAGTATTGCAGCACATTGTCATTATTACATTTTCTTTAGTAAATACTGACATCTGCATAAGTTCAATTACTATCAAATAGCAGTTACCCTATGAATTTGTTTGTGATAAAATGTTTGGAACATCACAACATCCTGGAATGGTTTTCGTATGTAGATGTTTCACGTCATCTTGTTGGTTTTTGGAATCGGTTTCCTTCAAGGATAATTCGTGACATATTTCTAGCGCGCCATTGCGCACCTCAGTGTATTTCGCCGAAGTCCTTAGGGAGGCCCGGAGAGATCGGGCCTCCGCCTAGCTCGTGGAAGCCGTGGGGCGTCGAAGGTAAATGAACAACAGCCAGCTCAGGGTTAATTAAGTCCTCGGCCAGGGCGGGCGTCCCCGTCGCCACTCAATGCCACTCCCTGCGCATCGACTTCCCAGCCACCTCCACTTCCTTGACGCTCCCTGCTTCGAATTCTCCATCCTCAAACGTCTCCACTCTTCCTGTTTGCCCTCGCCCTCCTCTCTCCCCCGCTCGTTGATCAGAGCGAGGACCTTTTTTTTTTCTTTTCTATTTTCCCCTCGATGGAACTCGCACGGTGAGGAGTGGCGACGGCCATGGCAGGGAAGGTGGCGGCGACAGCGCTCATACCTACGTGCGAGGTGGGTGGCGCCGACGCGCTTGCAGCTGTGCGGGGGTGTTAGCTGTCGCCCCCCCCCCTCGGCGACGCGCTGCGTTCTGCCCCGCGGCGCACAGCCCGACCTCCGGCGCGGCCATAACGCACGCCGCCGCCACTCGGACTTCGTCTCAGGGTTAGGACACTGCGCCCTGGGAGAGACCCTCCGAGCCCTCTGCAGCGATAACATGGTGAATGTTTTCAATTATGTATCGTATTTGTCAATGAACGTAATGTCCGTAATATTCACCACTGTTCTTTCTCGCAGATTCGTCCTCGGTGTATAAATAATTTCATTTCAACTCTACATATCGTTTCACGATCTAGTACTTGCTTCCATTGCAATAATTCTTGGCACGTAATGCAATTTTAGGGAAAGTGTCGTGTTAATAGGATTTCTTAATTAGGCAAACATTCTGTGAATCAAGCTATTAATGAGATACAAGCACTGTAACAACATAATCACTAAATGACAGAGAATGGCTTTTGTTAATCGAAAATTTGTTTACTTTGTTTGAATTTCATTTTTCCGGCACAACTCACTAATATTTAGTTTCTTGTCTTTTAATTAATGTATGCCTATCTTGAAGCGTAGTGGAAAGTTTGTCTGAAATCAGTGAACTTTGTGATATACTGTGCTTTCCCTTAAAATAACATCACATATAGTATTGGCAGCGGGTCAGCGACTCTTCACAGTTCTCTCGCCACGTGCTGTGATACGTCATGTGACCTGCTCTGAAGCAATCAGATTGCGAGGATTTGTTTACTTTCTCACAACCAGTGTTCAGCGTTGCCGCTCATCAGATTCATACGAAGTAGAGAAGGTGATAAGGTTCGGCTGTGACGAAAGTTATGAACGTGATATCAAGACGTGTCGACGCCTGCCAGTAAGTGTTAATGTTGTAAGATTTAATTTTTCTGTCATGTAGGCGGTGCCATGTGTGTCAATAGCGCATCGAACTGTAAGCGTGACGTTTACACGCAACCCGCAGTGGCGCCTGGTGTCGCGCGTACCTTGTTGTTGCAGACATAAGTCTTTCCTACGGCTCGGGCATTCAGATAAAAACATATTTTCCCTTTTAATCTTAAGCGGTTAAAGTTCAGTGGAAATTCAACAAGCAACAAATAAGTTTTCCTATGGCCCAATGGTTTGCTTGTAGCAAAACAGATTTTTTCACAGCACATCCACGGAGCCATGCGTTTCTAAAATGCTGTTTTTTAAAAACCCTCTTACATTCTATATTTCTTTTTTTACAGTTCGCATTGTATTTAAATCTGGCAATGATCTGCTGAGTTCTTTTATTCTCAACTTTTCTTCATTAGAAAACTGCGAAACATTTTTATCCGTAAATCTTGAACAGAATTCTTTGTCATAAACTAACATATAAATTTCATAAACATATTAATTACCCAATAAATGACGTTTCACTCTTTGTAATCACCGTAATTCTCTGTACACTCAAAACACTTCTCGCAGAACTCGTCCACGAGGTGTACCACCGTACGCAACTGTGCCATTCATCTTCTTAAGTCTATTTACCTCCGTGGCTGCAATCCATCATGGTCTTGAGAGGTGCTGGTCCACGTGTCGGCGTTGGGAATCATATGCAACACGTTAGAAAGAGTATGGGATAATACAAAGAAGAAGTTTGACTCACATCCCACGCCAGGACACCCAGTTGTTGTAGCTGAAATCCAACTCCCTCAACGGTTTCCGCTCTCGGACTCTCGCTAGAGCGTATCTTCTTGGCGCTCGTAGATAAGAAGATAAACCACTCGAACGTTATTAGTGATTTCTTGTTCGTGTTAACGTGTTAATGAACATCGGCCGAAAATCGCCACACATCGCCATTGGCTGCCGGTACTGTAAGATATTATTAAGTAATAATTGGTTACTATTTTTCGAAATTTCAAAATTCCTAAAAAAACGCACTGGCGTGTTTTGTGGAAATCCAAGCCTACGTCTTACTTCGCTGCAAACAGGATTTGTGTATGCTCACTTTGCGTGTAACGGCCTCCTTCTCGTTAATAGCGTACTGCGGGGCG
Source organism: Gryllus bimaculatus (assembly GCA_017312745.1). Taxonomy (NCBI): domain Eukaryota; kingdom Metazoa; phylum Arthropoda; class Insecta; order Orthoptera; family Gryllidae; genus Gryllus; species Gryllus bimaculatus. Next base: position 11,394,488 of record BOPP01000014.1, on the reverse strand, counting down.
GAACGGGCAATGTTAGCGTTGGCAAATTATGTAGCTGGAGTACCTGCCCCCACGCCATTTATCACACCTCGGGCTGCGCGCGGCGCCTACACGGGCTCCGCGTGAGTGAGCGAATGCATGCCGCCTGAGCGTCTGCAGTGGCGTGACTCTCACTGCGCGCTGTGACTTGTCTTCTCGTATGTTTTCGAATTTGTATTCTCGCTTCCGGTCGTAATTTCCAGCTTTGCACGCAAGTACAGAAATTATGTTGAAAAATGTGATTTTAAAATAGAGTTTTGAAATACCTTTTTTTCTTTTGGTAAATGGCGAAACATACTAGTGATTTTGTAATTATTAGGAAATTATTATAGTAATCATAAGATGTTTCATTTACGTTTCGTGATTGTAAAAAAATGTACATTTTACTCTTAAATTGATAAGATAGTTGTGTGTGGAATAGTTAATCATGTTTGCAACCTCTACAAAGTCTAGATGTTTATAGCATTTATTCTGACTCACACTGTATGTTGTTTTTTTGCATTGCTAGGACATTATTCCACCATTCCGCCTGTAAATTCATACCTTTCATTTCACCGTTGCAGTCTTCTTCTTTAAGAAGAATCAGCAACTCTAGTACTATTGTTGGCATTGCTCTTCCACTGTTTCAAATGGCAAACCATTTGACTGCTGCGGTCTTGCCTGGCCTTCGCCATCTCAAGTATCGTCGTCGACGTCGCAGTTCTCCGCACGGTCGCTCTTTCATGACGCGACCCCTCTTGGTGCGAAACGTGACCCGCTTCGCCTGGCACAGGATTCCGAGGTGGCCTTTGTCACAGTGGCGGCCGTTCGTGACAAATGTCGTTGCGACCGCGCCACGGCGTGTGCGCCTGGGCCTCCAGATTACCGGCGCGCTCCGCTTGGCGGCGCCCGGCCCGCGCTCGTAAATTACACTAACGTGCCCTTAGTAAAGTATCGTCGAGGCGGGTGAAGTAGGCCGTTGATAACGTGCAATTTCCTGTCTGGCGTGGTCTCTCGGACGGAGATTGGTTCATTTGCAGATATCGTGACAGAAAATATCGAATACACGGCTTTTATCAAATGAAACTTTTGGAAAGTCTGGGAAAGGATTGTAATGCCGTAAGAGAAAAATATAGTACGAAATGACGCTTTTGTTGTAATACATGAAGTAAATACATCACATTTTATAAAATGTAGGAAGTACGGTAACATAAGTAACAGTATGGTAAAGTAAGTAACATAACGGGCTTTTAAAATCGTCATGACTTGAAATAAATTCAATATTAATCTTTTAATAGTTCATTCATAGTACAAGTTTCCTAAACTTTAATTACAGACCGAATATAGCATGTGTTCAAAAGTCGGAAGTAAAGTAGTGACTGTACGTTCTACAACATTAAAGTTGAAACGTTTCAGAAGTAATTCTTGTTACATCTTAATTGTATTCGTACGTTTGAACGGGAATTCGTGATGCCGCGCTTCATTCCCATGAAAAAGCATTTGTTCTGAAACCTTTCAGTATGCCATTCTTCTAAACAGTCTTGAATACAGGCTTGCTATAATCGCGTTTGTAACGCTGATTATATGACACAAGTAATCCTATATTTATCATATTTTCCATGCTTTGAATATTCTATATAATAAATATGTTATTCAACTTGTGAATTATTGAACCATCTCATCGGAAATTCGTGATATGAAAGCGGCCCGAAAGTGGAAACTACACAATGTCCGTGTGGCTTGTACTCTCAAACATGTGTAGCATGCTATTCCGACAAATGACCGCACAGATGGTTGGCGTAGAGATCTAGTAACATATGGGTTACGAGCGTTTTCGAGCGAGCTGGCCAGCGAAATATGCAGCGCCTAGGCAGCGGGGCTTCGTAGTCCTTTGGCCGGTCGGGTTGCGTGGTCGCCGTCGTAAAGTTGAAAATTGCAGCCGCCTTCCCGAAGGGGTGGGTTTGCGAGCGGCTTTGATTGCTTCGCGATATTTCCGCTTTGGACGGCCGCCGCCGCCGGCTCCGCGTGCTTCCGCCCCGCATATTTTTACGTCGCTGGGCGCTGGGCGCCTTTTCGGGCGGGCGACCCCTCCGGACGGACGGCGGCGATCTCGCCCGCCCTACCTTCCGGGCAATGTGTCGTTTTCCCGCGGGCATTTCGATTCGCTGTTGTTCGTGTCGTAAACGACCCGGCACACCGTTTGAACATGCCCAATGGGAAAGTGCCGTTCTTCAATATGGCGTCCTTTTTATTGACGGTGTCGGTGTAGGACATACGTCGGACCGTGTAAACAGGCGCGTCGAGGGTTCGTCCGGCCCGCGCGCAGGTGAGGGACGAGGGAAGGGCGCCGGGGCGGCGGGGCGCGGCTGGGAAGGGTTATATAGGCGGGATCGTGCCGGGGCTCGCCGGCGCGCTGACGGACCGCCCCATGGCAGCGTTTAATAGGGCAACGGTTGCAGGGCTCGCCCGCCGCAACGCGCTGGTTATCGGCGACCGCGACGGCGGGGGCGGGGAGAGCGGAGGAGGGAGGGGGCGGGGGGTGGGACAGAGACGCGCCTGGCGGCGGGGTAATGATGGGCAATCTGGCACCCGTATCCGGCGCGTGCCGGTATGGACTGGTGGCGCGGCGGCCCGGCGGCTGTTTCCACCCAAGTCAATTTGAATGGAACGCACATTGGACGGGCCGGCGCGCGTTTTATCGGGCGCCTCTTATGCGTTCGTCGGCAGCCTCTCGCTCCGACGCCCCCTCGCGCTTCCACTCGCCCCGCACGCAGGAAGACGAGGCCGTCGCGGGCGCCTCTCCCGCGGTCTCTTTCTATCTGCTGCCACGTGACGTGACCGTCCGTTGCAGCTTTGCCAGTTCCTTCGGTGCCGCCTTTCTACCGCTACGGCTTCCAGTCTCGTTGCTCTGTTGCAGCTTCTGCTTCTACCTTCCATTTGATGTTTTCTCTTTGCATTACGTCTTCTTGTTTACTGCATTCTTCTTCTTCCACTTTTCATTGTCTGTGGCGATTACAGTTTCGTCTACATGCCTCCCCGCGGCTTCTCCGTTGTGGTGGCCGCCCCACAGTGGACTTATCATACACGCACACGGGAGAGTGGGAGGCAGCAGACGCGCGAGCGATGTGGGCGACAGAGTCGTGTAAGCAGGTCGCGGACCGGATGCATATTTCAGAACCTTTTTACGTTCACGGCGCGGTGCTGGGAAAGCGACAGAAAACAGGGAAAGAGACGGTGCCCTTGCGTGTGTTCCCTGAAGAATGGATGGTTGGAGGTGACATCGAGAAGCGAAAGGCACTGAATATCAGTGGTGTTTCTGGTAGCATAAATTGAACATATTAATGATGGTATGAGTGGTCATATTTTGTGCATAAGCATCGTATATGCGGAAAGAAGGATTAGAGGTATTGATGTCAATGAAGAAGCGTATTGTGGCTTTATTTGTGAAGAAAATGGGGCAGACGCGTTGCTGGCCAGAATGTGATAGACACTAAGAGGATAACAAGTATTAGTGAATCCAAGATATTATCAGGAGAAAATAAGTGGAGTAATATGCTTATAAGTAAAAATATTGCTATATAGCTATTCTCGTCACCTGCAAAAGGTTAGAGCTTTCGTCCTTTGTGTCTTCTAATGAGTGGTTTTTTTAGCTGAAACGTGAAGAGATAACTTTTCCTGATTATTGAAATGGATGTACTCCTTTGTTCGTACTTTTAAAATGTATTGGGATTCAGACCACCTGTAAGCTTGTTTGATTAATTCGTTTCCATTTTTTTCCTTTTAACAAAAAATGTACATGTCAGTTTGTCTTATGATTTGCACTTTCAATCATTCATGTATTTACGGGGTACATTTGTTGATCGGAAATGGTGAAATGGTTTTTTAAAATATCTTTATAATATATCAATAATATTGATTTTTTAAAAAGAAAACTGTATCTGTTGTAAAAAAAGTTCTGTATCTTGGTGATAGACGTACGCCATGCTCAGAAATTTCTCTGGAAACGTTTTCGAAATACCTAACACTATATATTACAATACCTCATTTACTTTATTGATGTTTCTATTCCTTTAAGAAATGTCATTCTCATTAGTAAATCATACCCATTTAACTTGATTACATTTTTATTGAATTATATTGATCTCACCTCATAAATCATTATCATGTCGTGTTCAATAAATTGATGAATCACACACGTTTGAAATGTGATAGTCTTATTTTTCTTTTCAAAATTTGGGTTTTTCTTATCATTATCGTGACTGGTTTAATCATATAACAATAGAGGAATTTCAATCAAATTCATCAAGTACGATACATGTGTGCAGATTTTTGCGTAGCATATTGAAATTATGACAAAATATTCATGAACTATTGGCATATCTAAATTGATCAGATTGTTAATAAAGCATCCCCTCGTTTATCATAACAACTGTTACGTGCCATCCGCGTGTTAAATTTCCTTACAATTTACATTATCACTGGATGCGTAGATTCATGTGAACAAAAGCGTGATCTTCCCACGAGCGAGTATCGATTGGAACGCACGACCCTCATAATAGAGCTGCTGTGCATCGGAAGCCGTGAAGAATGCATCAGTTGCAAAACTTAATTAGCCATCGACCACACAATGGCTGGGACGCTTGTTTCATTGTGTGTGTTGGTTTCTGCATGGCGCGCTTTATCGCGATTCAGCCCTCAACACTCTCGCTACCATTCTCTCTGTTGCTGTTCCTGAGGACTTGCCTATCACCCCTCTTTCATATTTTCCAATATTTATTGCATGTTTCATTTTCCCCAATTCCAGCTCAAACGCTTTGTCAATCATCCACGCTGTTGTATACTGATTTTATCTAACGTTCTCTTCATCTCAAGTATGAATCTCCAAACACTTCATATATAAATGTACTTCTGCAATTGTGGGTATGTTATGGCTAATGTAACAATGTAGCAAATCCAGGAATTAGTAGGTTAATATTAACTTTATAAAAAATGGATAGATGAAGTGCGAAGGAAAAATTACTACGAAGTGTTCTTCTGACTTTAGCCGGATGCACATTAGCCAATACAAGGATGCTAAGAGTAGGTGATGAAAGTTACGATGACTAGGAATAGCCGCTATTATGTGATAAACAAAAAACTGAGTGGTGGTTGGAAGTTTCGAAGGCTAGTGAGAGACAAGATTTGAAGTTTCGAATTGCATTGTGTCAGTCTAAAATTTCTGGTTACACTACACCAACTATCCTATCCTAACCTAAGGTTACTATGTACTTCAATTGATGCTTTGCTAAGCTGTTCGGAGTTGGAACGGAGAGACTCCGGCCTGGAACTTCGGCAACAAGTCAGTGTAATGCACAATTTCTTGCATGTTTTTATGCCAAAATATCTCTCGCGAACACCCAAGACGCCTCACGCTCGGAGAATTACCCTGTGGCTAATGTCAATATTATACGGATCGAAACCGAAATCATCCGGTCGTCATTTATACAACTTCATCCACACTGTTGGGCTAAAGTGGAATTTAACTATTTACTCCAAACATTATTTATATTTCTGGCATAAACATAAAGGCATGTACCTTCTTTCAATCCTTTGATTCGCAATAGTCGCGTGTGCATCTTTCTATATTTACTTGGTTGTCCGGGTGACGCCGCGTCCATAGGGAAGGTGCCGACGTTTCGGTCGCCATTCTGCGACCTTCCTCAGGGAGGAAGGTCGCAGAATGTTGACCTCAGGGAGGACGGTCGCAGAACGGCGACCGAAACGTCGGCACCTTCGCCATGGCTGCGGCGTCACCCGGACAGCCAAGTAAATACTGACTCCGGCCGCGGAAGCCTACGCTGTCACGTGCATCTTTCTGTTCAGCTACCATCCCTTTCGGCGCCATCAAGCCTTCTACAAGTGTATCCTCTCTGTAGCGTCGTGGAATTCAGCGCTGTGCCGCCTTTGTTTCCTCGTTATGCGGGGGTGGCGGTGGCCGCAGCGCGCGGGAAGAGGGGCCGTAAAAGGGTGCGAGGCGTGTCAGGACCGCTCGTCAGGGCGCGTCGATCGCGGCGGCGGCGACCTTTACTTTTGCCTCGCGGGACAAACTGCGCCCCCCTCCCGCGACCTTATACCAGGGCCGCATCCAGATGCTTCTTAGGATGCGGCGATTCCCGCCCGCGGCGGGACTAGGCTTTTTGGGGTTCGAGATTGGCCCTAGGCAAGGGTGATATGAGTATGCAAGGCGATAAAAACTTCAACATAATCCTTAGGTTCTCTAAACCAATTAATTGGCTAACAGCGAAAGCTAAAAATAGCCCTAGAGTTATAGGCTAATAATATGGGTAATGATAATGCTATTGTTTTTTTACAAATATTATTTAATGGTTTTCTCAATCCGCATGTGTCCAACCAAAGGACCGAGGAATCTCAGCGGTAACTACACAGAATGAAAGCGGTCCTCAGCAATGCGGATTTTTTGCGAAGTGTATGGTAGGCCACATCAAGGACTATGGTTTCATTTTTGTCATTATCCAATAATTATTTGCTTATTTTCTTCTTTACGTCTCGAAATAAACGGAAATATATTTCCGGTAATATCATCTGTCTCGACAAATTACACAGCAATGCTTATGTTTGTGGTTTCGCTTTGTAGAGTACAATATTACGCTAAGATACATGACAATGGTATTTAATAATTTTACAGGCGTGAATGCATTATCTTTATGATTTCTCGCAAAACTCCTTGCTTTATAAAGCCGTGTAATACCTATATTTCAAAAATGAAATTCTGGAGAATATGTCACAAAATGAATTTGCTAATTATGTGTCCTTCGATAGAACTGCTGCCACGTTCGACTTTATTTTCATGTTTTGTTTTCGCATAATACAGCTTGAATTCACACGGTGCATGTTGTGGACAGCGATGCCAGTGAAATGTCAAATGAATACACATCGTCGTTTCTGATACGTCACGGTCATTTGATATCCTCCCGTAGGCCGAGTGAGTGACAACAAACAACGCATTACATTTGTCTATCGTGCGTGTTATTTCACCGAATTTTGTGCATTTATTGATAACGACATACATAACGGCCACAGACTGCAGTTCTGAACACGCTGGTAAAAAAGTCTGGTTGTTTTGAGTTACGCTGTGTATCAGTGACAAACCAACATTAAAAAATAGTAACAAGACTTTCCCTTGTTCTTAAGAAGATGACGAATGGTGTATTTCGTACGTGACAATTTTTTAGCACAAAAAGTAATAGATGTAATTTTACATTTCTTACATTTGCTATAAATACTGAAAATACTCACCATCAATTCACCAATTTCATCGATCGTAGTTATACACCGTTCATGGCAAGGAGTCCTGCACCATGAAAGTAGTAGCTAGACCCCCCTCATACCGTCCCCAGTGCCATAGCGAGAGCTTAGCTCTCCCGACACGCTCGCAGCGTCGCCCGTCTCCGCCGCCGCCGCCGCGCCGTCGTTGCAGACGCTGGTGACGCCTCATCTGCTCCTCGCCACCCTCCTGTTCTCTCCCTTCGAACCTGAAGGCGCTGCTTGCCGAGCAGCGCTCCTGGCTGGCGGGGGAATTTTCGCGGATCTCCCCGCCACCCGTGGCGGGCAGCAGGTGGCGACGCCGCGGGCGCGCTTCGCATGCAGAGCAGCGCGGGGTGGCGGCGGCAAGAAAAGGGCGGTTCGGCAGGACGTCTTTTCCGGCCGCCCCTCCCCCGCCTCGCCGGGTCCACGCGCTGCGCCCGCCACGGCCGGTACCGATCGCCTTCGACCCCGCTCCTCCTCCATCGTCCTCCTCCCTCCTCTCTCTCCTCCGGCAGCTAAATAAAAGGGCCTGGAGATACCGCACGGGTCGCAGGAAACAGCGTGTCAATATGTGGCCTCGCTGTTAAAACCACTTCTTCCGCTGCTTCGATTTCCGATGCTCCGGAGCCTGACGGCGCTCCGGGTGGAAGCGCGGCCGCTGCGCTGAGGCGCGTTGGGCCGGCGCGTCGCGTCGCGTCGCGTCGCGTGCCTTCGCGAAGGCCATTCATGCGCGTTTTCGTTCTTCGGCCGTAGCCCCGGATATTGATTGGACGAATGAAAAAAGGCTGAGCGATACTCGGGCCGAGAAATAATTCGCAACGATTCGCATTGTTAGGTTTCTTGAACAACAGTATTTACTGATGCTTTATCGTATTTCTTTCTGTAATGTTTTATTGTCGAAAACTTTTTTCCCATGCGATTATTATTATTATTATTATTATTATTATTATTAATTATTATTTTTATTATTATTAAAGCTTTTTTCGCATAATGGAATAACATTATAGCAAAAAAATTGACTGCGTTTTGTGGGGGAGTTCTAATTAGTTTTTTGTGGAAAGTTGTTCTTAATTTTCCAATTCTTTCATTCTGTTGGAGAATGCCAGTTTCCTTTTCTTCAGACCATTTCGGTCGTAGATTTGATTTAGGTTGTTCTGGTTTGACTTCCCATTTGTTCACTTTGTTGCGGAATGTGTTTTTGTCTGAGGTGTCAGTTATGTCGGCGTGTCGCATGCGATTATAATTATTTTGTAATACAATTTATCATATTCCCATTTACACGTAATATGTATTATTATTGCCATACTTCTTAACACATGTGTACGTTAATCTCTCTCTTAATGTGTTTAAATCCTTGTGCTCATTTCTCGTAAAATAAGACTTATTTGCTTAGTTGAAAATAGAACATGCACGTCCCACAAAAGCTTAACTACCTGCGGTATATGCCAGTTCTCTTGCAACTGTTACGTTACATTTCTGCAGAAAAGTGAGATATTAGGTTGTAATGTCTAAACGAAATCTTCACCTCATATTTCATTTAATATTCGTATATAACTGTGAAATATGATACTTTAAACATCATTTTAAGGTAGTGAGAATTTAATACGATATGTCTGATACGTTGCAGAGGAAGTGCATACTCCATCAAATTTTGTTATTAATTTCATTTTTCGAAGGAAAACATTTCTCTAATGAATGTTGACATTTCACAATCGATTTTCATTAATGCATTCTTTTAAGGTTTGAACATTGTTACTGAAAAATTAGCGTAATAACAGTCGCATACCAAAGGCCTTCCTGAACCCGGAGAACACTTTTGGGGGAGACTACAGCGGACCCCAGAATAAATCGTAAAATAGCAAGGAGGAAAATTTTATATATTGAATTACTAATTCTAGATATACGAATATTTGGATGTATATTACCATCCTTTTCTGCAAGGATGTGTGTAAATATTATTAATATGGCAAATTTTTATATATTTTTAACCTTTTCTGTACTTATGTCCCTTTCTGCGGGGATAGAGAGAGCCATACAATTTTTTAAAAACATTTACTGTGTTGATCCGATTGCACAATTACGCCGACAGCCAATAAAATAAGGTTGCAACATGTTTATGGGCAGACCTGGCTATAAGAGAAGGCCGAAGTTCTCACGAAGCGATTACGCATGGCGACCTTTCCATTGTTTCTGTAAAGAATCTATAGCTGCCGAAAGTTGAAACTATCCCTAAGAGTTCAGAAAGGTTCTAATAATAAAAGTCCTAAAAGATGAATGAGTAACTCCTTTCCTAATCAAAGATAGAAAGAAAAAACAACTAGTACGTTTGGGGTCCATCATTGGCCCCTCTCCCATCGGTATGAAACTATTAATTGTTATTGTTAAGAGTATTCATGATGATCGTTGTTTTGGCCATTGGTTGCATATCATTGATTGCGTATGATGATAGCAAGAACATTTTTTATTCGAGGGTTTTCGTTACTGAAGTGATTTACCGCCCGTTGGCCGCAGCCCTCTCTGCCGGGTCGCCACCCGCCGCGCCGCCTTCCTTCGCCGTGACCTTCAATTGGCTGGAGGCAGCCGCCTCAAGCCGCCAAGCTTATCGGAGGTCTCACGCAATCCTACACTACTTATGTGGTTATTGAATTTCTACTTAATCGTTCTTTTCGTTACTATTTCATTCTAAGCTAATTGCATATATTCTCTCCCAAGCGTTTACCTTTTCTTTAGCATCTCGTGTGGCATATTATTTTGCTACAATGATGTGTTTATTTTTTAATTTCTTCTTTAATTTTTCACTCATGTTGCTCCTTATTTCATTCAAAATTAACTTTCTTTATGAGGTTATCTTCTTTCTTCTACGTTTTCTTTCACTTTACTTTTTAGTTTTACATATGTCTCGAAGCGGCGACTACTGCACGTACAATCAGATTGGTGAGAATTCACGTATTCCACTTTTACTAATAGTGGTGAGACGGCCAGGAATCGGCACCCTAATTAAAGCTAGGGGTTGGTCGTACGACCAACGTGTATCCGACGTATACCAACAGTTCCACATATTGCAGCAAATATTTCTATATATTTCTTGGAAATAACTACAATATGAAAGCTGATCCCTATCTTGATGCCTAGTTCCGCTAAGTTTGCCGGTGACGTTGTGATGGCGACTTCAATGGGAAACGGCAACCGTAAACGTGTAATCGAAGCATGTTGCGCTCATGGCGGATTTGTGAAATCGCTATCAAAGCGTTGGGGCGCGGCCTTCGGCACATGCTGTGAATGTAATGCCATCTGACTTCCACGAATCGAACAGTTGAGTGGAGTACTGGTCTCCATTCTTTCCGGTTGTTGGACCGAAACGACGTGTGTTTACTGCGGAAATTGCGAATGCAATACATTTCTCCCTTCAAATGTATGGTATTTTTAAATTTTACAGATCTAAAAAAAATATTTTCATTTGTAACCAGGGTTTCATTTGTAGGTGGATTCTAATACCGTTGAATATTTCTGGTCTTTTAGTATTATGTGTATTATGAACTCTGTTCAGTCTTGCATTTGAAAAAAACATGTAATTCTATACTGATGCCTTTTATGTCACTTTACAGGGGCCGTCGCATGGGTAACGAAAGTCCAATTTTGAATCGCAATTCTATGGATGTTACAGATGGTCGAACTGCACTACAAGTAATTTATATTGTTTCAGTTGCTGTACCAGCGCGAAGATCTCAGATTCATATGTTATTGTTGTGCAAAAGAAAACTAGTTCAACTACAAGATTAGTTCGGTAACAAAATTATTGAGTTTGCAATTTTAATCCTTCGCTTCTTATATCAAAGATGTTTATTAGTGTTTTAATTGTTAACTAACGAACTTTGCTTGAGACCAATTTATACAATTATTGTCAAGTGCTCACGGTTCGTCAGCCACGGTATGTTTCCTTATGTTGCATTATTCAAGTAGATATTTGGTGAGTTGGGTTTGTTAAGGTTTTCCCATTACAGACACTTATTTTATGTAATCCTTATCGGGATGAGAATTAAAAGAAATTTGAAATCGCTAGATCACAAATACAAGTGATTTCAAGTGAATTGAGCTCCGTGAAATGTTATTCATCATATTTCTCTTGTTCGTCCACACTAATGAATCAGTGGTATTATAGCCTGAAGAAGTGTTGCATTTCCCCCTGTAACATTTCCTTTCGTACGATGACATTGTTATTTGAGTATTCCCCGCTGCTTCTCTTGTTTGCTCTGATAAAGCCTTGTTAAAAACGAAATAGTGAAAAGAAAAACAAAGAATGAACCACGTCCCTTGTTAATGCTGTTTTCCGGCAAAAGGAAGGAAAAGGCAATGTCTAAACGGGTTCTTTTTTTGCTTTGTTTCAGGTAAGAAGGTCGAAGCCGCAAGGTGGAGCCTGGAGGCCCTCGCGGTGAGTTCGTCTTCCGAGTTCACTGCGCGCCGCGAATGCGGGCGGTCGCCATGTTGCCGCGTGCGCATCGCCGCTTGCGCCCCCGGCGGGCGCACTTCCGTCTTGATTGCTGGGTGCGGCGCGACAGGTGTATCGGAGCGCGCGGCGGCGGCAGCGGGATGCCGGTTCGAGGGCGCCGCCACAAAAGCGCTGCGGCCCGTGCAGCTCCGTGCGCACGCGTGCGAGCATCCTGCAGCGCTTTCTGCCTCGCGAGGACGCCCGGCCGCGGGGGAGAGGGCTGCGGCGGCGCGCCTCTGCGCCCGGGGGGTTGGTGACGGGGGCGGAGGGGGCGGGAAGCCTGCCTGTGGCAGCACTATTGTGCCGGGTACAAAGGAGTACTTCGCTGCATTTGTTTTCCCCTTGCGGGTCGAGATCTGGCGCCGCTCAGGCGGTCCCTTCGGCGGCCCATGTTAACCCTCAGCCAACCCCGTACGACACAGCTTCAAGCACCCCTCACGTAATTAATAAGCCATCCCCATAACCCCGCATAACCGTTTTCTTGGTTGTGATTGGCTTGTCATACTCTTGCTTCACCATTGTTAGTATCATGAAAATACGCGCACTCCTGTTCACTTCAAAAATCTAGATATATTTTTCTCTCTGAAAATCTGGGCCTGCTAAATTTCAGTAAATTTCAGATTCTTTTTCAGTCATATCTTTATTTCCCTCATTTGTTCTCATAACCCTACTCAGCCCCTCTTCATTCTTTAGGGATTTTGAAATACTTTATTTATAGTTGCGAGTGTTATCTTCGGACGAAATAGGTATAATGCGTTCATTTCCAAATATTTAATAAATATTGCTTATCTTACAATTTTTAAAATTTATTTTTAAAATGTATTTATTTATGTTAAACTTATTCTCACCTTTCAACTATTTATAGTTAAAATGACGGGATGGGATTCTGGAACTCAAGAAAACGTGCACAGATAATATTTCCCCCCCTACGTCACGTACAGATTTTACTCTTTTTTTGGCAGAATAAATCTAAATCTAAATGGAACGTGATGATTAAGTGGCACTATTTTAATAAATCCAATTTCATTTTTTCAATACAAATATCGAATGGGATGAGGGCAACTTTAACAGACTCGTATTTAAGGAGACATTTTCTGAGAATCGTACATTTACATGGTAGAGATTTTGCGCCGTAACAATAATTTTTACAAAGTCAGCACTATCATCGCGGTAGGAGCTATTCACTATGCCTTACGTCCCCATCTCAGCTAGCTCTCGGCGGCCAGCGCTTTATGAATTGTGGAAGGGCCCGCTTTGTCGCGCTGCTGCGTGTCTGTCGTGTGGTGAATGCGCGTTCAGCAGAAGGCCTGCGCTGCCAGCGCCCCCCCTCCTCTCTCTCTCTCTCTCTCGGCTTTAAATGTGAAGTATAACCGTTTACCGGTTTACGAGCCTCTTAATTTCTTAGTCACGGTACTCTTATTCCAGCGCTGGATTTTCTACATAAAAGGATGTCGTGCTCCTACATTTTACGTTCCAGAAAATGATAACACTCTCTTTTCATAAACAGAGAGGGGTACCCGCGCTTAACTTCGTTGCCTCTAATGCAAAGAAAAAGCTGCTCATCACTGTTGGCGCTTTATGTTACGGTTATATTTCGTGATCTTTCATTATTCTGACACAATTATTTGTATCTCCAAACGGCCGCAATAGTTAAAAAGGACATGATAATAAATGAAATGGCGCGAACACAGTTACATTATATTAGAATGTGTGTAGAATCGCCCTTGCGAAGGGATGATGAGGAATGATAGGATTAAAGAACGTGGATTAATAGTGGGATATAATAATCACAGCAGTATTGCTGTAATAATACATATACGCTTTTCTCTCTTTTCTGGAAAAAGTTCATTATGTATTAGCATGAAATTACATTTACCTAATATATTACTATATTCATTTGTAAATTATGAATTATTAATAAAATGTTAAATTGATACGATATTAATAGATTTTACAGTCTTTTCACCGCAGAGTAAATAATTACGTTTGATACGTAGCTCATTATTTCATTTCTATGAGTTTATAATAGGGAGTTTTTGCAGAGTATAGCTTTTTAATATTATTACTTTTTTATTGAATTTTGTGATACATTCGGTTCCTTACGTTGTTTGTTATAAACGACGGTGCAATTATAACGAATCTGAGGAATCTGTTTTGAATTACGTGAAGTTTATTTAAATTTGTGGTTGATTCTTTGATGCGTTTTGGCCATGCGCGTAACATTCGTTGTCGTTTTATGACGGGTGATGGCGTTGACTAAGAATAGGCATTTTTAAAGTAGTATGGAAGGGGTTTCAGTGTTATTTATCTTTTTCTTTCATTGCGATATGTGAATTTCAGTTCAGTTTAGTATCTAATTTCAGCCCGGCTTGCTTACCTATTTGAGAATGGGAAGCCGAATCTACCATAATACTTATGGTAGATGAAACCACGTAATCCGTGCAGTATGAAGTGTACAAAGCGTCCAGTATAACCATTTTTTGATATAAAACTACTATTATTTTTTCTCCAGTAATTCTATAACGTTACGGCAATATGTCTGCCAACGGTAAATTTCCTTGAATCTCATTTCTTTGATTAAATCTGCCCTCCAACTTGATATTGTAACCTAGGAATATAACAGTCGCACACTCTTTCGTGTATCTTGGTATCGTGCACGATAAAAGCCAAGTAATAGCGTCCGATAATTCTGGTGAAGTATCGTTTTCCTTTGTAGGTCTACCGTAAGGTTAGAATTCATGCATAAGAATACGCTCAAAAACATTTCTATCGTTTTTATAGTCCTCCATGTAATCCTAAATTTCCAATAATACGCGGTATTTTATAATAAATTAGCATAATCCCACTGTGGGAATCTACTCAGTTTGATTGTCGTACGCCGATTAAAGGTCTTGAGTGAGTTCATGCGGTAAGTTTTATTGAGTAATGACCGAAATCGAATACATGAATACGAGCAGATGGTTGTGTGTACTCGTACTGACAGTCAAATTCTCTCTGCTAATTAACAATTTATCTCGTCCTTCTTTCTTCATTGAATCTACGTGTTGATAGTTGCCCACTTTGGAGCAACTTCGTTAGGAATATCGCCTTGTAGTTGTCGATGTTTTTGTGTCGCTGCCATCGTCGCTTTACCGGTGACTACAGCCTTCCCTCTCACTATTTCTCTACACCTCATAACATGTTAGAAAGTCAGTGTCGCAATTCTTCGTAGGAAAATTGTCGATCTTTGCATCCGTGTAATTGTTTCAATTCGTTTCAGGAAGCCCTATTTGTTCCGGTTATAATCACTCTTGTTTTAGTATAGCTTGTAACTGTGTGACCTACTGCGCTATTATTGCCGAGGGCCCCCGACGTTACAGCCCCTCTCGATCCCCTTTGCTGCCCGTTGCACGGCACTTGAATTCTCTCCGCCCCGCTCCACTCCACTCTGCTCCACTTCGTGCCGCCCCGCCACGCCCCTCCACGCCCCGCGTCGCGCCCTGCGCCACCGCGGGCTCTTTTGTGCGAACTCCCATTTCCGCCACCGGGGCGCGCGAACTGTCTGCAGCCGAATCGCGTTAACCACTTAACCGGCGCCGCTTATTTTTAATGAAAATGCAATTTAATTGTTTTCCAGCACAGCTTTGATCGCTGAACAAGGGAAAATCGGCGAGCGCTGCGCCGCGCTTGGTTCCCGTTGCACACGTCAGCCAGGTTGCCGGCGACGTTTCCTCGCTCCATTCATGCCATTTCCTCCATCGTCGACATTGTCGCAATTTCCTATTATTTTTTAATGAAGCTTCATTGGAAACTGTTGACCCTCGCCAATTCTGTGTATTGACGATTTCGAGTTGAGGGGAGAATCGAATTTTGACCCTATCCAGATTAATGTAGGAGTATTCTTAGTGCATATCCGTTGCAAGAAGATACGTTCGTGATTCACATATCACATTTTCTTTACTTTTCTTCTTTTTTGCTTCTTTGGAGTGGAAAAATTCCACACGTAATAGCATAGAATGTGTTTGAAATATGTTGGCGTTTATTTTTTGATTAAAAGGAAACGTCTGAACATTGCGAATTTTCAACAGGATAACGACAAGTAACGAAAATTGTCGTAAGTGTTCTCTTCTTTCCAACACATTTTTTATTTATCCACACAACAGGCAGAATAATTACTGAACTATGTAAATGAACGTGGAAATCAAAACATATAATTACATTTAAATAGTAAATTGTAATGTTTTTAAACTGTAAAAAGTAGTGTAAAATATAAAATGATCTTAAGAATAAAGAAATTGTTGATCTATAATATGGGTTTATTTATGCAATTAATGCAAATGATTCTTATTGTTTTTTTCTGTTTTTTTTTATTTTTTCCGTTCTTTATCATTACAGATAATTTGCGATTTCACTAACTATAATATGTAAATACTGGAAAATTTCCTTTTGTTCTTTTTTCTGGCTCAATTGCGCCATTTCTTACTTTCCTATTTTACGTTTGGATTTGTTGATCGTGAACATCGCGTGGCCTTAAATAACTTCCCTCCCATTCCCTTTCTTGCCTGCACTCCACATCGAAGTTACATTTTTAATGCAGCCTCTCATTGTTCTATCCTCACAGTGCATACATCGCCAACTTGTAGAAGTTCATTTCTATGCTCTTATTTATGCTGAGCTCGTATCTATGCGACACCCCCATCTCCATTGCATCTCATTTCTCATCCTGCTGTCGCGTTGCAATCCAGTCGAGCCCCCCGCCGCCTCGCCACCAGTGCGCCGCGCCGGCGACTTTTTCGAAGCGGCCCCGCCATCCCCGCGCGACGCCGGTGCAGCGAGGGGCCGCGGGGGCGGCGGGCGCGGAGGAGCGCGGCGGGGTGGGGGTGGGTGATGCGGGCGACGCGCCGCGTGGGCGTGCGGCGGGGCGTGGCGTTCGTTTGTAGCGGCGGGCGTGTTGACATGGCGCCGAGCTGCGACGCGGGGTCTTCCGCAGCTGGGTTTTGTACGCGGACGTGCGTTCCATGTAGAATTTGCTTTTTGTAAATGGAAGAGGCTCAGCCTTTGATTCGTCATCAAAGTGCGCGTTTGATGTACCGTTGATCGTGATCCGTGTAAAAGGTTGGTAGTGCCGTATCACATTAATGAAGCTTAATTATTTTTTTTTTTTTGCTGGGAGATGGATTGTTTCCCCGACGTCTGACAAGAAGAGCGAACTGTTGTTCAGCTAATGCACTGAACTTGGTTATTTTAGCGATAGATTAAACTACACAGATAGGTTACGCCTTCCTAGGGTTTAATATCCCACTAGTAAATTCAATGTCTACGAAAGAAAAATTGCCTATTGTGAATTCACATAATAATAATAATATTTTTTACGTAATAATGATACAAATGCTTTTAATAAATAGTATAAGATTTATTCGAAAAATCGTTTTTCAGTGCCAACATACGAGAGCTGTATATTCTTCCCTCGAAAGGATGAATTTTAGTTTTCCATCCATGAGCCGCACCATCAGAAGCGTTTGTCGTCGCATTTGTCGTTTTGACGTGCGTGCAAGGCGTGGGCGTTCGTTGCCCGAGTGCAGTGGACCGCTCATGTGGGGCCGTGGACGTTGGTAGGCGAGGCGTGTGTCCCCCACACTGCGTCCGCGCCGTCGCCTCTTCCGCCGCCGCCGTCGCAGGCGTCGGGGAGATTTTTAATTACGAGAGCTTCGGCGTTCGCGCTCTTCCTAGCGTTGGAAACTGTCGGCGCCGCGAGCTAGTCTTGCGGTGCATTCGCTGCTGGCTCAGCTGCTTTTGTTACCTCCCATTCATTTTCTACTTGTATTTCAAAATCGTTAACTGTTCTTGGTGCTACTATCTTAAGGTGATTTTTTCTTCATTATATTTTGGCATTATATACATGTCTAGTATAAGTTCAAAATAACTCACGTTCTGTAGAGTGAAACCTATTTAAGGAGCCACTATTGGTCCTGGAGAAAATTCGCAGTTAGTATATGTGGGGGCACTTGATAGAGATTTCGGGAATATTGGAAACGGACAAGCGGCCTAATTTTGCTGATTACAAACAAGTTACACTTTGCTTGTCATCACCTTTTTTTAATTACATTTAATTATGAAATACGTGAAAATGTTTCCATGTTCCCTCTCCAACAAATCACACAAAATAATTCAATTATCGGTAGTTCTCTTTCTTCTACTTCACTCCACTATTTCTTCCCATTCGTGGACGTGATTTCCAATTTGCCGTAATGTTGCAATTAGCAGTCTGAGAGGACCTTCAGCGCATACGTGAAAATCATCTAGTATGTACTCTGGATCAGAAATCTATCTCCCGCGAGATAAGCAAATCTAGGTGTAACTCTAGACTATATGTAGTCTGATAACGCGTCGCATCGCTGGAAGATGGTATATGAACAGTAATGTCTATCAGCCCTACCCTTACAGTTTTACGGCTCAAAAGTGCAAAATGCACAGGAAGTTGTTGCCTTCTTAAATAGTTTAATATAAGAAATAATGTTGATTGCTGACCGCGAGGACGGAACAACGATCTTTAATGGAGGTTTCGGCTTAATCGCGATGGCCGTTGTTTTCAGCGGGTTTCCCCCCACACGCAGTTCCGTCTGTGGAGAGAACGGGAACGAAGGAGACGGAACATCGCGCGAGCGGATTTGACGCAGCGAGCTCTGCGCGACCGCTGCTCCGTTTGAGCTGCGGAATTCGGCGGCGGAGGGCGAGGGCGGCGGCGCCCGACTGCGACCGCGCGCTGTGGACTGGCGGCGGCGGCGGCGGCGGGCCGCTCCGGGAACCCCGCGTCCGGCTCGGGGCGGATTAAACCTTGAATATTTGATCCGGCGCGCTCCGACCCGCGGCCCCGGATAAATCGTAATTACTTCTCGCGGCGGCGGCGGTGGTGCGAGGGCCGACGCTCCCGACGCCCCGTAGTCTTACGCAGCCTCTCGGTCGCACGAGTATCACAAGGGTCAAGTTCGCAAGGTCCGTCTCTCCAGAACACTCGACACGCAGCGCTTATGTTGTACGTTCGAGCTTTGGGATGATTGTTTCATATTAATCTTTGTTTGGTGTAGTTGTTTATTTTGCTCCGTGTGTAACCAGTTTTAAAACGTAAAGATGAACCGACGGAGTAGAACCATATAGAAACGTGTTATTAAAAAAAATATACCGAAGATTACATTCGGATTTGTTAAAAATAATTTTCAGCGGGATAGCTCTAAGTTATTCAGCTAAGTGATCCAACTTCCATTTTGAAAAGTATTACAGGAAATGTCATTTTATAAATGTTTATCGTGTTACTTAACTAAAACATCAAAGATCAGGGGAAAATCCTGAAAACATGTGTGTTAAAATGTGAAAAAATTGTAAATATATTTTTGGGGAATAATGTGATTTGTTTTTTGCTCCACTTCTAATGAATAGTAACAGAAAATATGACTGTCTTAACTTGAAACATATCGTGGTTTGCATTTATAAAACGTGAGTAGAGTCTATCATCAAATAAAGATTTTATTACCTTTACCATGAACATAAAATATTAAGTTTATAAAAGGAATTTACTTATACAGGTCAGATTAGAGAATCTGAAAGGAAAGAGCACTCTTTAGTATATAGCAGTAATAACTAAAATAACAAACGGAATATCACCTGTTTGTTGGTTGAAAGTGTTGTAAACAGTCTGAAGTCCGACCCGACAACCCTGTTTAGAAATAGAGCTTGTTCATTCCCATTTGCAAATTCCTGTAAATCTTCATATGCTGTGCGTTCTATATCAGCACGCTACTACATAACTACTTAACTCGCCCTGATCGCGCCTAAATACGCCACAGGCTAAACATCTGTGTGCCACAGGTCTAAGTTTCAATGTGAGTTTTCCATTGCTCAGAGAGAAAGAGTTCCAGGGGTTGCTGCCACTACTGAGATTGGGTTGAATGGATGGCAGAATAAAAGCGTGTCGAAGCAGTTGACCATCTACTCCCAAAAGTTTGTGTTTTTTATGATTATATTTATTAACATTTTACTTTAATTTTCTGGCCCCATCCTCTTTTTTCTTTCATTTCCACGAAACTGGGAAAATTCGGCCTTATCATAAGCCTTTTGAGATCATATTGAACGTTTTGAAAAGTCCACAGACGTGTGTGTACTCGGTCAACACCATTTGCAGCTCCGCGCGTTAGGGTTGTGAGAAATTGTTGACTATGGCGCATGAAATATACAACTCATGCTCCTAGTTCTGAGTAAGAATAATTTGCTACTGGAAACCTTCCTCTCGTTCAAGATGTAAATATTTTATGAAGTTCCACGAAATCGTTGTTGCAAGTTTCGACAGCCCCATCACTAAAGGAATTAGAACTGGTAGTTTTCTTTTTGCTACCTCATTAAGAAGTGTTTTGTAGTAAAAAAATGCTTGTTAAAAACGCCGAAATATTTCCTTTAATTTTTATTTATTAAAACTAGAAAAATTAAGGAACGTTATTTGTAAATGCCTATTTGGTAAGCTGCATGGAAGGAAATATTTCTGTTGATCCATTAGAATGCGGTCAAATGCCTTTGGTTGTATACCATCCCCTTTCCTTCTGCAGTCGTCCGTCTACAGAGTAGCCGCAGAGGGCACAAGGCGGCTGAAAGCAACATTCGCCTGGTAAATCATACTTAGGTGAGCGGCGCGCGCGCGTGCGGTCCCCGGGCGACGCAAGCGGCGGCGGCGGGGCACAAGCGACCCGCCACGTGTCACGCGCCCCCCGCCCGCGCCCCGCCGCCCCCGCCCCCCCGCCGCCTGCGCGGCGCCCGTGCGCCTCTTGATGGGAGTTTTCCTGGGTCGGCTGTCGAGGGCCGCTGGCCTGTCCCACGGGGCATTTGCCTAGATGCCGAACTTCGGCCGGGCCCGGCCCCCGGCTTCCGGCTCCGCTCGGCGCGCGGGCGCGGGCCGCCCCGAACAGGCCCCCCGCCTTTTCTCCCCCGACATGAAATGTCGTGAAGTATCGGCGCGCGGATTCCGACCGTACGAAGTAAAGCTCTTCAGCGTTGCGGCCCGAGATCCCGCATTCCCAGAGTTGTCGCGCCTCGAGAGTATATGAGGGTCGCACCGTCGCCTCTGGAAGCCGTATCGCGGCGAAGGTCCCGCGCACCGCTAATTGCGCGCATTAAAGTTTTGCTCCGGTTGCTCCCGGAAGCGTATTTATTTATTGTTAGCGTTGGGGATACAGTCCCCGGGTACTGTATTGGTTTGCATTCACCATTATTTATGGTGGAAATACCATCGAAGTTCTCGAGCGTGCCGTGTTATTCTCAACTTTCCTTTCGTTATATTATCTGGGGTGTTTTAGGAAATTTTAAACAGAAGTACCTTTCAATAACCCGCACACAAATTTCAACTTCCTTTACAATCTAAAAGTTGAATTTGTCCCGAAATTGACTGAACGTTTTCTATGAACGCAATTTTCTCGGCGAATCTGCGTACGTGGTACCCTTGAGAGTTTAATATTTCGGAAATTGTTATGTAGATGTTTTGATGTCATTTTAAAGTTAATGACTTTTTCCACACCATTCATTTCTGCAGAATTACTTATACATATTTTTATATACAGTCGATGTAAACTGTTAAAACTCTCATCTAATTTTTTTCAAGTTTCTCTCTTAATCATTTGCAAAAATACTGTTTTTAACCACAACAGGGGATTGCAACTGAATGCAATGTTTTCAGAACCTGTGCGAGAATCTGTTAATTGTACTGAACAAATACTGGTATTGCGTCTCGTAATTACTTCTGAAGTTCTCACAAACGGTGAATTATTAATGTTTTTTTTCAAATATCACAGTCATGTGCTCTCAAAGCAGTTAAATACATAATTTAAATTTTCAGAGAAGATTGATGTTAACTCTTTTTAAAGAGTGATTCTTCTTCCTAGATTCATCTTCTCGCCATAAATTTGATATAATTTAAATTGAAGTTTAAGAATAACCCGTCGACGTAACCATATATTTTTAATAAACTATCTCTTGCATTTCTACATAAAATATAAGTCATTGAGTTATTTTTTTTACTTTTGGCAATTCTATCTTGCTTCCATGAAGAGCACTGATAAAATTTTGATATTCATGAAGATTTAGAAGTGCGATTAAATAATTATTAGTGTTACATTATGAGGTCGTTTCTTAAATCAGTTCAGACATAATTAGCCGTTAATGTTATAATTAAAGAAAATATGTTTTTGTAGTATTAAGTGTCAAATGACTTACAAAGTAACCTAAAATGTTCTATAAATTTAAGGTTATTTTTTAAGGTATTGATACTTGGAGTTGTTTCTCTACAAATTTGAAATCTCTCATACGCCAAAATGTTTTCATCATATGAAAATGGTCAGTAATTGCACGTTGCCCAGTTGTAGAGATGAGTTCAACCGCAATGTACGAGTAATAGTCTTTCTGCCCTTGTTGCGCTTCACCGTTGTTGTATGAAAGCTGGTGTTCGCTTATAAAGCCATCGTATTTCGACAATCCTTTTGAGGTTCACAGCGCAAAAAGTGGTTTTGTTGTTTGTTCTTTGATGTGCTTGAAAACGTTTTTTATAACATCTAGTTCCATAGTCCTTGAAACGTTCATTGCTTCCTCGACTGCAGAAATCGATTTGAAACGCATCACAAAACCACCGGAATTGAAGCTTCTTTTTTTTCGTGCCGAGATAAACGTTGTAGGGGAAATGGTTATTCTTGTATAAAAAATACATTTACCTATCGTCCAATTACTACCACAATGTTTATGAAATCGTTTAATGTGTAACACAGGCACGCTTTCAAGAGAAAAATAATACTTTATCTCGAATGTTTAGAACTATTGCGATGTATTATACAATTGGATTCAAAGGCTCTCTCATAAACTTAAGAAATAAATCGTTCAAGTCAGGTACACATTCCAAACAGGTGCAAACGGAGTTCAGTGAAAAGCGTTTAATGTGTAACACAGGCACGCTTTCAAGAGAAAAATAATACTTTATCTGGAATTTTTAGAACCATTGCGATGTATTATACTTTTAGATTCAAAGGTTCTCTCATGAACTTAGGAAATAAATCGTTCAAGTCAGGTACACATTCCAAGCGGGTGCAAACGGAGTTTAGTGAAAAGTATTTTTGTTGAAGGTAAACGTTTTTTTTAACGACGAAGAGACAAACAATCATACCAATTTCAAGAAACATACAGGGCGAGGGCGTGGAGGCAGGCGGGAGGCTATCCCAGGGAGGGCGCTCGTTACCCGGCGGCTCGTGGCCCGTAATCCCCGCGCCCGGCATCACGCTCGCCCGCCCCCGCTCCGATTGCCTTTGTTCCGCTGCCGCGCCTCGTGGGCCGATGGCTGCGTTAATCCTCCACTTGTCGCGTCGCGCGTCGTCTCATTCCCTTTGTTACCCCCCCCCCTTCGCACTCACTCGGCTCGCTCCATACCCTTCCGCCTGACTCCTCTCTTCTTGAAAGCTATGGTCACGTCCTCCGCTGCCGGGGTGTATTAATATTCGGAATTTATCTCGTCTCCAGTGGGCGAGACATTTTTCGAACTTCATTAGTGCCCGAAATAAGAATTATATGTAGGTTCGGTGAATCGCACTTATGAGTGTGCCTTTGACCATCGAGTGTAAATTAATTAATGAAAAATTTTTAAAAAATGTGAAGTTGATAATCGGAATTCCATTACTAAAACTAAATTAAATGTAACCCCTAAAAATGCAAACTTATTTTGTGGATTAAGTGCTGAAAGTTAGACTCTTACTCGCATTTACGCAAACATGCGATTTCAAATGCAAATTAACGTAATGTGTAATGTATTTTGAAAGGAAAGTGGTGTTCGTACACAAGAATTGCTACAAAATCAATTTTCTTTGACTTAGTTTCCTGCAGAGAGAAAACAAATTGATATTGATCTTGTCGTGAACTGTATCATTTAGAGAGGATTCAGCATATGCGGTGTATTTGCACTAACCCTGCGCCAGTTCTTGACACATTTGCCTCTAGTTTAAACTTCCGTCACAATTGAAATTTATCACAAATAACTGCTAATATCATTTTTCTTTTTTTCTATATCAACCCAGAGCTTCACGTGACAATTAAAGCAATGCGTTTTTATTCATTTTTTTATCCCATCGATGCTTATTCATCTTTGTCCTCTACATTATTTTATGCCTTTATTACAATTCTGCTACCTCAACAAATAACCAAGTATTCTTCGTTCTAATCACATCAGTTATCTATTCCGATCTTTTTCCGCTTTGCTGACATCCGTGGGTCTAATTCAGTCATTCTCACCGCAGTCTGTACATTGCCCTCCCTCCAATTTTCCATTGCTTTGAGTCATCCCCTACTCCTCTCTGTCCGCATCGCCACTCTTCCCGCCGGCCCTGCCGCCCGCTTGCGCCCGGGGCAAAACTAATTAGGCAAAAATCCGCGGCGGCGACAAAGCCCGCGTCCGGCGCCTGTGACGGGCTCTTTTGTGTCCACCGCTGGCCGCCGGGGGCGCGGCGAGCGCGGCGAGCGGGGGAGCGGCGGTGGCGTCGCACCCGGCCGCCGGCGACACGTGAAAAGCGAGCGCGCGTCGCCCGCTGATACGAGGCCGGCGGCGCGAAAACGTATTCGGGACAGTTGTCGCGGCCGATGTAATGGTCACGCCCGGCGCGTCGGAGGGCGGCGGCGTTCGGGCGATGGGCGATGGGCGGCGCCCCGCCCGCGCCTCTCTGATCGCACGCGCCCGACGCGCGCGCTGCTAGGGCGGGCGATGGCCAGGGCCGAGCCTCGCAGCTACAGGGCAGGCGCCCGCGACCGCCTGCCAGAGGACGCCTCGCCCAGCGACGAAGGCCAGTCCTGCGCTTTGTTGCAAATATCGAAACACCGAAAGCTTCATTCCAACATATTTGCTGAATGAGAATTTACCAAGAATTTTAGAGATATTGGCACTTTCATGTGTATCATCGGCACTCATCAGAGATGTGCTCTGATGAGTGACAATTTGATAATGTTATCCTAGGAGACTAAAATTAAATAGACGTTGATGAATTTTCTATTGATAAAAATGTGAGTTGCTCAAGCTTAACGTTTCTCTTAATCAAATTCAGACGATTTATTTAATGCTTTAGTAAATTTCCCATATGTTTCTTCATGCATCGTCTTTTCCTAGAAGTGAAATTGCCAACATTAGTTCATGAACAGCGAGGTACGTTTCATTCACAGAACATTCGCTCAAACACTTACACGAGGTGTGCAAATCATGAAAAGCGGAGGAGAGAGCAAAGCTAGAGATCGTTATCCATGTAGATTAACTGATCGCTTTGTAGCCGTGAAACGCAATCCCTCGGGCGAAGACCTCTCACGGAAAAATATGTACATCCAATGCATCAAAGCACACTGTACAGCACATGTTCTACTTCAATACTCCACTTGTTCACTGAAATCCGTTTATCGGCCCGAGGCGACGTTGTAAACGTTAGTTGTTACTACAATGCCCCGCGCGTTCGCACATAAAACGAACCGAAATCGGCCGCGCGTAGGTGCTCAGACGAATCGGTGTATCCGCAGTCGTCCGTCCCCATGATGTTTATTTTTGATATTTCGTCGGGTCTTCGACACACTGCAGCAGCAGTAGCAGCGCGTCCAAACACAACGCGGCCGATGTTCGTCCCTAAACTGCGCGGCATTTAAACGTAATTGCCGTAATGACGCGACTTTTTGTGTGTTGCCGTTTGACCGCATTGTCGGATGGATTTGCGCGATACCAGCCCGTAATGGATTCCGCGAATTATCTCGCCGTAAACAAGCCGGTGGTATCAAGTAATTATTGCCGTGCTTGTTGAAGTCGCAGACACGCGCCGCAGCCCCCGCCGCAGCGCCAGCCCGTGTTGGGCCGGGCTTCGTGGCGTGTAGAGCCGATGTATGCGGTTGCCAAAGGGAGGGTTCGAGAGTGTTTAGAGCGACGGGCTTTCCCTGCAGGTTGTCCTCTTTCTGTGCTCTTGACGTGCCCGCGCGCCACAGAACGGGCGTCCGTCCTTTGCCTGCCACTGAAAGTGTGATCGTCAAGCGCCACATTAGAAAGATTGAATCTATGAAGAACAGCCCTTGGATAAGTAGGGAGCTCTTTTGGTGTTGCTCTGGTACGCCATCCTGCAAAGAAAATTTCTTCTACTACTTGGCTGCTAAATCCCAAAATATCACGGAGTGAAGAAGAAAATATTTTTAGAAAAGAAAGTTTCTATATTTTTGTTTTGCCTTTATTGTGAATGTACTAGCTAGAGAATTCATTGAATCCACAAATACGTCTTGGTTAAAGGTGCGCCTTTATTTATTAGTGTATGGTAGTACATGCAGTAGTGCATATATTCATAATTTTGAAAAATAATTTTTGTTTCTGTGGTTTGTTTGGGATCAGTCGAACTGTTTTAGATGACGATCCACTTGATTTTTATTATGTTATTCTTTTAATAAAGGTATAGGACTCAGCGTGTGCAGTGCACAATCTGAATGCAGTTTGTGTTGTAATTAAATACATATAAAACGAGAAATTGATCAGTTCATTTCAGACGAAACGAGGGATTGATAAAAGTTTCCTTGGTCTGTGGATAAATATTTTTCAGTTGTTTCTCTCGCGAAACTCCAATCTTCTACGGTTTCTCTGCATGAATGTCATGACAACGAAATGGCGTAATGAACGGAATGTCTACTGTGAGCGCGTGAGCATGCGTAAGCTCATGCGCTTCTTTGCTGCTGGGCCATCTCATCTCAAGATGATAGGAAGCCAGGGTGGACGGACTCACACACGCACACACACACGCGCGCGCGCGCTTTCCTCTGCTAGATTTGGTTGTATTCTGTAGGCAACCAAAGGAAGACGGACGCATTAGGATTTCGTAACAAAAAGTTCGGTCAGACAATAAATCCAGTGATTTAAATGTGTAAATTAAAACAGACTTTAATTATTGAAAATTGTTGACCTGTAGGAAATTATAACAGAAAGAATGTAAACACTAACATATATCTTACTTACAATATAAACAAACAAAAAAACTGTGAATACATAACACTCTTTTTTCTAATATGAGTGTTTAATCCCTAGATCTGAACGGATTCAATAATCTAAAATGATTTTAACAATATTTCTTAAAATTATTAAAGTACCAAGTGTTTTTTATAAATTGATTGAAGACCAAGGAAGGTTCTTCATGCATGTTTTTATGAGAAAATTAAAACTCACAATTGATTTACATTTAGCCATTCTGTCATTTGTTTGTTGTATTTTGTGTATATGCAATAAAACTTATTACGAAAAATTTAGTTTTTAACAAAAACTTTTACGCATAGTCAGTGCTTTAGATAAGAAACTATTAATATTCTAGAATAGTATATTATGAAATTAATACTAAATTCCAGTCCACTCAAGCTCTGATGTCAGCATTATCTTCTTTTATACATTTTCCTAATCCCCAAATCTTTGTCCTTTAAAAAAGTTGTGAGACATTGTATTTTTTCAAATTTATTTATTTAAGGTCGCTGTCTGGGAGCGAACAGCCGAGACGATGTATTTGTATTTAATACTTCCCATTTTTGTTTCATTTGTTTATATTTCAGTTTACCTCAGTCGGTGAGTCATTTTGAGGAATTCATTAGAACAATCTACTGATGGTTATGTCTTTTTTGTCAAAATCAATGTTGTTTTAGTTGCTATTATTGCCATTCGGATTAAAATCCGTAATTAATTATTGGCATGTAAAAGACCAGGTTCATCATTATTACACAAAATAGTTATCACCTGGAATGTTGCACATACAGTAAAAAGGCCCCAATGATCTAGCGTCATAGTTATATAATTGGATATTCAATTGTGTAATACTACACATTCCTACAACTATTAGTGGTTCGATAGAAATTGTATTCACATTTATTATAAATACATTTTTGATGAAATGCAATTTGTTCTTGGTATCTCTACGCAGTTTTTCCTAGAGTTTTCAAAACTTAGCTGGAAGAGTAATTTTGGAATGTTGTTTATTAAAAAAGACCTAAATAGTATTTTTATTTTAAGTTATTAGTAATTCGTACACGCGTGTACCTACCTCTCTCTGCCATGATAAACTTGGTTCAGCCATATCACTTGTCATTACCAGGTAACATTCATGGTCAAAAGATGATCTGCGACTTTGGTGAATTATTCGTGTAGCTACAGACCACGTGATTTAGACCAAAGTTTGATGGCAATGTCGCGGAACGACGCTCGTGCTCAACAGTCCATAGACCAGAGTACCGCTCGCTGCCGCCACTGCCTGATGCTGCCGCCTCGCAGCGCTCCGTGCCCTCCCCGTTTGCCTCCGCCCCGCGCCGCGCGACGCGAATCCTTTGGAGTGGGCGGACGACGTCACCGGTCGTGTCGTCCCATTCTCACCGACCTTCATAACAGCACAAAATGGCGGCTAATCGTCCGCGAACATCGATATGTATTTCGCGCTTTGGCCGCTCGCGCGGGAAGTACCGCTAACCCCTCACGCGGGCGTCGCCTGAATCGGCCGCAACGCGCGTAATGCGAGGCGTAATGGGGCGTGTTCCAGACGTTTGATGTGGTCGACGCGATCAGGTGGCGGGTTGCGGCGACGAAGTTTCCCGAACGGTGGCGGGAGC
>BOPP01000014.1:11335938-11351866 GCA_017312745.1 Gryllus bimaculatus | reverse complement strand
GGGGAAGGGCGCTGGCGATCACGGTGCGGGGGGGGGGGAAGCGGGGCCCTGAGCGCACCGCGTAATGACGTGGAATTGCTGGGCGCGCTGCGGCCGCGAAACGAGTAAATCTGGACGTGGTTGGGGCTCCCCTGCCAACGAGCCGTACGCGTTTCCACCGCCACGCCAATACGGAGCCGCCCGGCTCGCGTGAGCAGCAGGCTATGCGTTTGCTATTGCATCTGACAGCCTGCGTAGCGCTCTGCGGCTGTTTTTGGTGCGTGACGTAGAAAGCGGTGCAGCAGATGCAGACTCCAATAGCGGTGTACTCTTTGGATGCCTTATGCCTCTATTGCTCATCCGCGTTTCTCATAGGTAAATTGTAATACACAGTGAATCTCCAGAGATAAGCAATATCGATTAATTCATTAATAATTCAGTCTTTACTGACTTTCATTCAGTAATATTTGTAGTGTATACAAATTGTTTTGAATGTTACTTCTTGGCTTTTTATTCATTTCATTTTCTTCATTCAAAATCATATTAACTAACATTATTTCTACTTCTTTGTCTGCATTTATACACAATGTAATTAAATTATATTTTATTAATGAGAGCGTCACTAAACTCCAACATTTGCTTCTAAATATACCAACAAACTATAATTAATTTTCATGTGTAATATGAATATCATGAAAATGTTATTTTATAAAAACACATACTAAAAATTCAGTACCTAACTTGTTAAATGATTATTTTTTAAATATTATTTATTATATTTATTATTTTGCCTCGCAAAATTTCTATACTTTGTTAAATGTTATTCACGACGTATATAAATATGAAAATACATTAATTTAATAATGAAATATTTAGTGTTTGATATTTTTTAATCTGGTGATGCACACAGTATTATATACTCACTGACAAAAATAGAAACAATCATGGAAAAAAGTGTTGAAAATATTATAATATGTTTCTAGAAAGAATATTTGGCAAATGTAATATGCGAAGTAAAATGTAACGTAGCGTTTAGCACACTAGTTTGTATATACATTATTTCAATCTCACTCTTTTAAACATTTCCTTCATAATACCTTCAGAATTTTCCAATAAATTAATTTCTGGAATTTAATGAATTTTCTTCTTGGAGCGTGCCCTGCATATCTTGTGAGTATTTTATAATAAATTGAAAGTTATTGACTTTCCGAAGCCCTAATGATTATACCGTACCGTCGTAACTAAAAGTAGTCAAAATCTAGAAAATTGAAAACCTCAAAAATATGTTTTGTATCGTTTAGTTATTCTGGGAGACTATTGAAATGAGATAGGTTTACTAAATCAGTATTGTTGAAATGTTTTCTGTTTAATGTATATTGTAGTGAACTATGGTAAAGAAATCCTGCTGACCTTTTGAACCTAAAAACGTAACGTAATGTGAAACGTATTCATACAATGATAAAAGTGTTTTGTGACTTAAAAACTGAAACCCACTCTTCGTGATTTTCGTTTCGTCAACTCGCACGCAAATGTTTGATACAAGTCGAAATGTCGACTGTTACAATTTAATGGATAGATTACAACTAGCACAACTTTCTGAGTATAGACGTGCCAGTCAACTTTATTGTTTTTAAATCTTTTTTTATTATGAACATAAATATTTAAAAAATGTCAACATGAAAGACCCCTCCCCAGGAAGTGCCAGGTTAAGGTAGCTGGTCAATACGTGCATGTGATAACACTTCTTTGGCCGACTACCTTTCTTTCCGAGAAAAAAAAATCACGAAATTTGCTTGTGTACAAACTTTTTCTAAATGAAAACCCTTCAGTATTTTCTATTCAAAGATTATGTATATGCAAATATTCTGTAATATAATTTGGTTTAATAGAAGTGGCCAGTGGCAGTTAATTATTGAATATAAATCATTTTCTTGAATTTAGTATTTGATAGTGTGCTAAATTAGTAATTCTCTTGTCAGCCGTGTATCACATTTCGCGTTGGTATCGTACGAGAAAAGAATGCAAATGAGATCTTCAATTTTCTGTTGTGTTTTATGAAAGTAAAGTGAATAGATGATGTACCATCTATATAATGTAGTTTGATTAACATAAACGTCATTTTAAAATATATTATCAAAGTATTTCAGAACTGGAGAGTTCGTGCAAATATATCTGAATCACGAAAGAAGATTCATGAGTTTGGCGGATAATTGATTGGATTCGCCGATGACATATCTGTCATTAGAGCGATGAGAGCAACACATGCAAGAAACATTGAGGTAGAATGGACAGCATACTAAATGCATGAAGCGAGTATAAATAAAACAACGCGGCACGTGAATAAATGGAAAGAATGCATTAGCGATGATTTGCTGCCAGAGAGGGAAACAGCGAATATCACTCTCAGCGTTGTGTTTAAAACAAGCGAGTAATTGCGTCTGCATGGGCAGCGGGGATAACGCCAGGCGGAAAAAGCCTCAGTCTTGTTGAGGACATAATAGCAGCGCGTGAATAGTCTGCCCATACCGCCATCCGAAATGTCCCCTCTTACAAATGGCACTGAGCGCTCATTTCAGTTGTGAAAAAGCACGACGAGAGGTCATGTACCGCATCTAAAGACCAGTTATACCTTGAATGATTTATTCCAAATGTGTCCTAGCTCTGCTCATGCCTTATAAAAGTAGGCATTTTGTATATACAAATATTAGTTTACTAGAAACTGCGTTTTTCAGAAACTCGTATTTTCAGAAACCACGAGATCAATATGCAGGGATTACTTTTTCTTTTGTAAACCATGTTGACAAAAAGTTTGAAAAATCAATATATGCTGATAGCAATCATTATGGTTCTTGGAAGCCTCTACAATTCTTGGCAGTTTGCGAATCTGTGAGCTGTTTTGGCACTCTCCTTTGGAATTTTTGCGCAATGCTAATGTTCAGGCCAAATCATTCAGACATTTGCAGCAACCAACTGAACTGACAATCGACCTGGGTATCCTAAGGTGCTATTTTCTTTACGGTCTTAAGTCTTAGTATTGCTTTTTATACAATCCCTCAACTCTCATTGATCATTGTCTGCTATTAATTTCCGTACTATGTTAATTGGGATTTTATGTTTAGGTTTTTGTCTTTTGTTGTTTGATATTTTATCTCCGAAATCTCTGGTCTCTCTCTCTCCTCCCCTCTCTGCCCGTCCCTCTCTCCGCTGCCTCTCTCACTCCCTCTCCTCCCTCGCCTCTCCTCTCTCCTCCCTCCTCTCTCCTCCTCTCTCGTCTCCCCTCTCTCGCCTCCCTCTCTCCCTCCCTTCATCTCTCTCCCTCTCTCTCCCTCCCTCTCTCTCGCCTCCTCTCTCTCTCCCCTCTCTCCCTCCTCTCTCTCCTCCCTCTCTCTCCCTCCCTCTCTCTCCTCCCCCTCTCGCTCCTCACTCGCCCTCTCTCTCCCCTCCCTCCCTCCCTCTCCCTCCTCCCATCTAACACACACCTCCCCTCCCTCCTGCGGTCGTCTCCTCCCTCTCGTCTCCCTCCCTCTCTCTCTACTCTATTCTATCTATCTCGCGCCATCTCTCGGCGATGTCCTTCACTTGTGTTCCTATAGGTTCCTTGCCTCTCCAGCTTTTGCTTGCGTTGCCTGCATTGGCAGTCCAGCGGTCGGGGCGGGAGACATGCCCCTCGCCACGGTTGCTACCACGCGCCCTTCGCCATCTGCGCGACGGTTCGGCACCCGCCCGCACGCGGACTCCCCCCGCGCCAGTCGCGCTCGTGGGTCGTGGCCGCGCTGGACGCGCCCTTGCAATTTGCATAGCGGCCTCCTACGGCGCGCGCGCGGTGCTGGCCTGGCCATCGCCTCCCAGCGCGGGCGGCGGCGCTCAATCTAGAATGTATTGGATGGTGGTGGGCGGGGGCGGGGCGGGGCGGTCGCCGGATGCGGTAAAAATTGCGCCAAGCACGGACTCAATCTGGCCCCGCGCTCCCGCTATTCCGGACTTCTCTTCAAGCAT
Organism: Gryllus bimaculatus; assembly: GCA_017312745.1. Classification (NCBI taxonomy): domain Eukaryota; kingdom Metazoa; phylum Arthropoda; class Insecta; order Orthoptera; family Gryllidae; genus Gryllus; species Gryllus bimaculatus. The sequence goes on along the minus strand of BOPP01000014.1, from coordinate 11,347,891 downwards.
CGCCGGCCGATTCACTGCCCTCTGCCTTCGGCTTCGCAACGCAACCCCGGCCGATTGAGGCGCGTTGCTGTGTTGTGCTGCTTCTGTTTCTAGACACTACAGATTGTAATATTATTCGTTAATTTCAATAATGTTGGAGACTTCTAGAGAACGTTAGACGAAACGGGTCTGTGTCACTCTCTTACAAATATGTGGTTTAGAATTCAATTAATGGCAATGGGATTTTCTAACCTTGATGTCTCTTACGTGGATCTCTCCGATTCACAGCGAGACTATTAATATTTAAAATAAATCTGAATTCGAGTCGGGGAGAAGAAAACGTTTTCTCCCGTGAAAAGGATACTCTGCCTTTTTCAAGAACGGGGCCCACAGAAAGAAAGTTCCGTCATCTTTCGAGACCCTGTGGCGGCGCTGCTCAAGGCCTATTTCTTTCGAGAGGCGGCGAAATGCGATTACGGGAAAACGACTTATACACTTTAGATCAGAATAAATTAGACTTTTGAAAGTCAGTCGATCTTGTATATGTACATAAATGGGATACGCTCCTGTTAACAGACTCAGTCCTCGCCAAGGGACGGGAAATTTTATTTCCTTGCAGAATGAAATCGAGTGCGGGCGGAGAAGCGGCCGGTCCGCCGACGTGACGTCACGGTCCCTTGGGCGACAAGAGCGGGGGTGGGGGAGGGGGGGGCGGCAGATGCCGAAGACTCTGCCTATGCGAAGTTTATCATTTCATCGCTGAAGAGCGAAAAGTGCTTTGACTTATAGATTTATCAATTCCTATGTCATAAACAACCGACATAAAGTACTTCATCACTTATAGAAGCTGCAGCTGAATTGGTCTTGAAAAATAGACAGGTTTAGTAAACATAATTGTTGATATTTTAGTGCCGTTATAAAAGCACGCCTATTCCGTTTTTTGTTAATAAAATTTCAAACCAACTTCATTCCCCTCTCCGCTATCAAAAGTTAACCACTAAACGGATTAATTTTAGTCTCAGAATTAATTACAATATTTTTTTTTCATTGTTCTCTTTAGTGATTTTCATAGCCATTCAAAGATGTGTTTGTCAGGACAACAAATATTTTAAAAATTTAAGAATTCTTTAAAGTTATTCGCCCTGGTCATGTTCACAAATATTGTAGCTTCCAGTAATCATTGGCACTGTCTCTGTTGTAAATAATCCAGATGCTTTCTTACTTCATCCAGCAAGCGCAAGTATTTCATAGAAAAAACTGAGAGTCGAACTCTTTCCAGTGCGCTACTCGGTATAAACCAGCTCTTATGCGACCCGCCAGCCCAGCATTGGTCTTTTTTGTCGTCACTGCGGTTCGTCAAAAACTCCATTTCTCTTTTGGCTTTGTGCTCGGCGCGGCACGGTGTCGCCAGCAACTCGAAATAACGCAATCGCACCGAGCGCGCGAGCACGCGCGCAAATTCAAAAAGAGCGTGACCCGCCGCACCGCCCCGCTCCCACCCCGCAGCCCCTCCGCCCCCCCCGCCCGCCCCGCCACGCCCCGCCCCACGCCCGCCCCGCCAGCGCCCGCGCCACGCCCGCTCGCCACGCCCAGCCCCGCCCCGCTCCCCGCCCCCGCTCCCGGCCCGCTCCCGCCCTGCCCCGCTCCTGCCCGCTCTGCCACGTCCCGCCCCCGCCCCGACCTGCCCCGGCCCACAGCCCGCCTCACAGCCCCCGCCCCTCAGATCTGCGCGGCGGCGGGGGCCTGCAGTCAGACGCAGTGGCTCTCCTGCGCGCCACGCCTCGGGCTAGCCGCGCTGCAATAGTCAGGGTCGCGATGCCGCCCCCTCCTCCTGACCTGATTGAGCTACGTGCGGCAAATTGCCGGTCGGGGGCTGCCCGCCGGGGACGCGTCCTCCCCCGATTTCACCCTGCTTATTCCACGCCTACCACGCATCTGTCCCCGCTCGCCGTCCCCCTCCCTCCTCCCCTCCGCCACCCCGTCCCCGCTTCCCACGGTGCAGTCGGCGCTGGCCGAGCCGTGTCCTCGCTGCCACTCGGCGCTGTGTCCGCGACCATGAGCCCCGCCCCCTCCCCCCTCGCGGTTTATAATTACACGCGGCGACGCGACGCGGCCGCCCCGGCTCGCCCACGCGACCCCGTCGGCGGCGCCGCGGCGATATGAGCGCGACAGCCTAGAAAGGGGAAAGAGTGAGAATGTGGTCGCTGGGTAGGCCATGGGGCACACGGAACATTGAATTGTAGGAGCTGGCGATAAGCGGATGGAAGACTTGAGACTGCGGACTGGGCGGGAAAAGCGTGAGTCAATAGAGAGTAAAATAAGATGAAGTTAGATTCATGGAATTAATGTGTGCGAGAGCTGTATGTTAGTGTATCTCAGGAGAGGAAAATCATCTAGAAGAGCTTTTCATATCTCGCGAAAAGATCCTTCTTGTATCTTAAGTATTACTACGCTACGATGCTGATTTGAGGTATTTTAATAGAGAGTATTGGTAGAATAGACACGTCTATTTACACATTTCTTTTCAAATAGATTGTCACGTAACTTTTATCCTTAACGCCATTATCGATTAAATTTGTGATCTTCGGTTCTAAACTTATCCTGGATCAAGCAGCTGGGAGTATTGCGTTTCGGCATTCGGAATAATAGGTTAGCTATTCAGTCCTTAGTGGAAAAGGTATGATTCTATACCTGATGTTACCGTGTTTTTTTTTTTTGTAAAGATGGGAACTATATCATATACTTTCTCTCCATAGTTGATCCATCACTAAATCCGTGTTGTATTGCCAAGTAAAATCATGTTCCTCACACAATTACTTCGTCTGGCCCGCTGCCTGAGTCTGCCCAGCAGCCCTCCGTCGGATACCATTCTTCAGTCACTTCTTCTGACGCTCTCCCTTCCTGATCACTCGTTTCCCTCTCGCTTGGGACATCTATGAAGTGCCTTCCGTATAACTCTGCTCGCAGTTGCGTTTTCGGCAGCGCTGTGGTCCTGGCACACAGCGTCGCCCTGCCCCCTCCCCCTCCGCCTCTCCCCCTTCCGCCACCCTCCTCCCCCCCTTTCCCTCCCCCCACCCTTCCCCCCCTCCTCCTTCCCGTGGTCCGCCATCTCCCGCGCACGCCCCGCTGCCCCTGCCCTCCGCCCCATCCACTCGCCGCCCATTCATGAATAAACCATGCCGCGCTGTTTCATAAAAGTCTCGTCGCGCGGCTAATTTGGTAATATAATACAGCGCCCGCCAGATTATTCGATTTTAAAGATGCATCATTTTCTCTTCTGCGCGGCCTGCCGACCGCCATTATCGCCCGCCCCCCCGCGCCGCACTCACATAAACAGCTCCGCCCCGATGGCGCCGGTTCACTCAAACCTCTTTCTTACCCCTTCTTTCCCGCCCTTCCTCCCTCTCTCTCCCGGACGCTCAGGCGCAGTGCCCCTTCTGGCCTCTGGTTTCGATGCCTTTTACGCCGCATCCTGTGTGGTATAACCTCTATCGCTCTTCAATATTCGCCCCTCCCACCTCACGCCTTTTTACACTCTTATTTCGCAAGAGTTTTATATTCTTTGGTTCAGTTAAATCATAATCGCCATTACTGAGTGTTTGTGGAACAGTCAGTGCCCGCGCTCTTCTGAATTGCTTCCTTGTTTCTAATATCACCACGTGGTCCCTCACTTCCTCTGTTTGTACTGTCATTTTACAGCCGGCTATTACAGCTATCAATTTCAGTGGACTTTCGTATACGTCAATCTTGTATGACGTAAAGTACCACTTGAAAATTGTAATTTTCTTCTAATTTGAAGAGGGTAAAAATTTCGTCCTATTATACTGCTTTTGCACTGCATATTAAATCTTGTGTATGTCTTCTCAAAAATAGCACTCATGATCATACAAAGAATAAACAACTTTTTTAATTCCCTCTTCATTCTGTCCTCCACTGCCTTTCTCGGTTCTCGCTTTCTATTTGCGGGGTATATTATTTAGTTCGGCAATCGCAGCACTTCATATGAGGTGGAGGACAATGTCCTTCGTGTCTGCAATTTACCTCTAATTGCGAATGATAGCACATTGATGCATAAAATCAGAAGTGTTCTATTCCATCGATGGTATGCACATTAACGTGCGTATTGTTGTTCAATAAACACATTCATGAGTAAATTAGTTGAGCAAAGTAGTGGCAGCACTGTAGAGTCCATCTCTTTGTCACATTGGGCAATGCATTATTTATAAGGAAATAAATGTGAAATTTTTATTATCATTTTTATGAATAATTCTGATTCCGAACTTTCATTCGTTTATATAAATTATTTTAATTTATAACCACAATATAATGTTCCCTTCAGAGGATTCATTATGGTATAAAATATTAATATCTGATGTTTAGTATCATGTGTAATAAAGTAACTTGCTACCTCTCCTTTTATATGGTCTTTTTTTTTACGGAATACGAAGTTATCACGCACTCCCCATTAGCCCGCGTCCGTTTTCGCGCAGTTCGAAACGCGTTTTTCCAAATGAGCGGCGCGGGGGCGGGGCGAGAGCGGCGGGCGCCGGCGAGCGCAGGGGGGCGATTATTCACCGGGCGTCGGCACCGGCGGCCGCGCGGCGGGTTTTTCGGGCGCAAGCGGACGACGGGCGCGGCCGTGGGGGGCGACGCGCGTTTTTCCCCGCGTTGTCCGTTCCCGTGCCCCGCCCCCGACCCCCGCTCCCCGCCCCGCGCCGTCCGGCGGCCGACCGTCACCCCGTCGTTCCGTCACCCGCAACAGACAGCCCCGGCGTGTTTTCGCTGTCGACGGCGTCCGCGCCGTCGCCCGCGCCGGAAGCGGCCCGTCAGCGGCGGCGCGCCCCGCGGCTCTGGACAGGCGCGGGCGGCGGCGGAGCTGTGGCGGTGTCGACGGCCTTGCTCCTGGATGGTGGCGATGGCGAAGGCGGTGCAGTTGGTGACGATTGCGCCTGCAGGTACAGTTACGAAACGACGGCGGCCGCGGTAGCGATGTCCGCGGTGTTTGTTTATTCCCACGCTAATTACGGGTCGCTGAAAGGCAGCGTCTAACTAGTAGTGGTCGAGGTCAGAAGAGCTGAAACGGGACATGGTAACGCCGGTACGTTTTTTTTTAGGGGGTGATATGCTTTACACCTGCATAAATGGCCTATGAGTTACTGCTTCGTTGTCGTGACCCTCGAAATCTTATGTTTCCGGTTCATATATTTTAAATCTTGATGGCAAAACTACCAATGGCAAACTTTAACATAGATACTGCTTTCGGTTTTAAATATGTTTTCTTGAGAAAGCAGAAGAATGTAGCTAAATCAATGGGAATGTTCAATTGCGTGCTGTTAATTATGCTCATCGTCATAGGTACATTTATTCTGATGATCTATTGCCCGGAACTAACTGCAAGTATCGTTCATAAAGCATATAACGGCATTACAGTATGTCAAAGCTGAGTGCAATATTTCTGAGGGAATTAAACATGTGAGTAACGCACGATTCTAATTTTGATACTAATATTACAGTATTATTCAGATGCGTTTTTACTGCTATCGCAGAGAGAAGTATACGATGTTTTGGATCAATAGGGCCTGCTCCCGAAACATGAATATTGAACAAATTTGCTTTACCTCTTTCATATCGCAACGTCATCCAAGTCACGTGATTGCGATTTTAGCCATAGACGGACGCAATCCGGCCAGTGCGCCACATCGCCATTCAGTGTCGATATTTAGATTTGACCCAGCAGGTAATTCGGAACGTCCGTTTGTGAGTTTGTGCTCCTAGGAATTTTCATGTTTGCAAGTGCGGCTTTTATTGTCCCGTATAAAGCAAACCGTGAATTTTTAAAGCTCAATCAATAATGTTTTATTCAAGTTTTATACCCGAAAAGCCATTCGGCGGTTTTATTCGGTTGGCGCGCGACGGCCGCGCCCGCGACACCGCCCGCACGCCGACCTCACTGGGCGCAGGCGCCCGTGAAAGGGGGCGCTGTCCCGATGCTGTGCGCTTATCGCGTCGCGCACTCTGCGGAGGCGGCGCGTGAATGCAGCGGCGGCCGCTTGCACTGTGCCCAGCACGCTGCGGCCGGAGCGGATGCGCTCAAAGGGGAGAAAGATCACGTGTCTTGTTTGGAACGCGCTGCGCAAATACAAAGAGCACTCGTTGTCACACAGTTCTTTAGAAATGCGCGGAGTGAATTTCCATTCCCCGTTGTGGCATTTCTCTTTTGATGGCTGAGATAGATGTACAGCCGTTATGAATGAGAGGGAAAAGTGTAAAACAGCTCAAGTGTTTTTATAAATACAGCAATTCTTCGTCAAATTTCCCCATAATGTTTCAACGGATTATAACTTAATACACTTCATTTCTGAGTATTTCAGATGTTCGAATAAATTTATTTAAAAACGATTCAGTAAAAATAAGTGTTTCGGTGGTTTTCATAATTTCTGTAAATGTAGCCAATTATTCAGCGAATTCCATTCCATGAATATTTTTCTGTCGTCGATTCGTTCATCTAACAATACGACGTTAGTACGATGTTTTAAACTTTTTCTTTTGAAGGATAATGAGCTTAAAGATATTAACATGAACTGACATGATATGATTAGACTTAATATGTGGTCTTGCGAATTTATAGTCATACAGTCGGTCATATTTTGACATAAATAAATGTGCAATGGTATATTTTTGTAATTAAATTTAGGTGACCAGGAATATTATGAAGAATTAGTTATGCACTAGTGTTGTGTCGCGGGGAAATACTTAATTTTTTGTGGATTAAATGGGTTTGTACTGTTTCTTGGGTTTCTGTCTCAATCATTGTATAGAGTATGAATAATTTCTATTTATTATCTTTTGGATGTACAAGTGTATTTTTCTGTTTGATATCAAGCGTCCGTCGTAATTGAGTCAGGTGACTCCGAGCACTCTTCACACTCCCATTGCCGACTCACAAGACTTCCTCCCTCGCGACAAGCCCACGCCGCTGAACTTCCCCCGAGTGAAGCGCGCGCTTTGTTCCTGAGCTGCGTGCGGTTCGCTTGCTGCGGTTCGCTTGCTGCTTTCCCCCTCCGCTGCCACCGCCGCTGCAAATCGCTCGCCCGCAGCCGCCGCGACCGACGGCGCGGCGTTACGCCCGGGCTGCCAGCGCGCACCTTGCGTCGAGGGGCTGCTCCGCCGCCGCCGCCGCCGCCGGCTGATAAAGCAGCGCCGCGTCACTTTCACGCTCCACCGCCCCCGCCCTCGCCTCCGCCGCGGGCGCTGCCGCCTCCGATTATTTATGGCCAGTTGTGCCGTGTTCATTAGCCCGAGTCACTGCAGTGTATAATCGCGAATTTGTAACCCGTGGCGCCGGACGTGCGTCGCGCGCGATCCGGTGCGCGGGATTTAAAACAAACCAATTCCCGCTGCGAGCCGCTCCCTGCGATGAGTTATCACCCGCATCTCACCCCCGTCGCCTGCCTACTTGCTCTCCACCTACCCCAACGGGCTCTCCCGACCGTGCCTCTGCGCTCGTTTTGCTCCTTCCGGCTCTTCTTCCATCCTATCCTTCCTTCTACAATGTTCACTTTGCGTTCCTCTTTCTGTATTTTGATTAATGCATTAATTTTCATTCTATTCTCGTCCGTTCTCATTCTTCTAAGGCCTTCTCCTGACCTTGAGAAACATTTTCTGGTTGCTTAGTTCGAATTAAAGGATCTCCTCTTAGAGCCGACTTTTATTTTTTCTTTGATACCCGTGTTCTTCAACTTTCGGCTTTCAGACTGTTTTTATCCTTCATTTCACTGCTGGATTATAATGTTCAACTAAGTTTAACGTCAAGTGTTCACCGCATTATTCTTTAATTTCGTCTGTACCCTTTTATTGGCTATCCTTTTCATTTGCTGTTTTTCAAGCTCTCTCCCTTTTAATTATTCGTCTTGTTCAGTGATCATGTGCGCTGTGTTCCTACAATCCTTGCCCGTGCAATCACCATAGCCTCTACATTGTCATCCCCGCAGCATTCAGACCAAACAAATATTCTGCGAGCTAACTGCATATTGAAATTCCTACCTATTATTACCGGCAATCATTTTTTTCGGCTGTGTACTGCAAGTAGTGGAATTAATAACGATTTATTTTCGAACGCACGCTGAACCCATCCTCTCTCCCGAGGCTCGTTTGGTATTACGTCTGGCTCGGTGAGCTTTTTAGTTGTTTTCGGAATTAATGATTTTTGCGGCTATTATTTTTAGAGTATGTGCAGAAAGGTAATCTGTGTTTTTTTGGACGATAACTTTCGGTCTTCAAACGAAATTACTATTCCGTTCGGCAGTAATAATTGTATGTGCGCGATTTATTGCGACTCTGTTCCAGTGTTCACGAGTGTTTTGAATGAAGAGTACCCGAGTTAATGATATTGTGAACTCGCTTCAGTTTACCTTTTACGCTGTGACATTAATAGCCGTTTTTACACTCTGGCGGCTGTCACATTAAAAAAAAATATTTCTCACGGTAAATATAATTGATTAGTTTCGTCAGTTGACATACACATGTTCTAAAGTTACTGCTATTTCTATGAGTTAATGATATACCTCGCGAAAAATTCAATTTTTGTAAAAGCGAAGAAGAAAAAAATGTTTTTGCTACAATTCATTGTTGATATTCGTCGCTATTTTTCACTATCTAAAACTCTGTATTTAAAGAAACTAAATCAAAGTTTGTAAGTCGTTCACACGTGGTTTAAATATATATAGGACAACAAAATTCTCTCCTAAACGAATGTACTTTATCTATCTTCTTTTGAGCTACTAAATGCCTTCAAAATAAATCGTTTTTGGTTCTGTGCTCTACTATTTATGCACAAAATTTAGAAGTTTCCCGTCTTCTTCAAAATCTGACGCCGTCTAAATTTTGTTTAAGAGACACAAAGAGGCGAAAATCGTGGGGCGATAAGTCTGGACTATACTGAGTGTGAGGGAGGATTTTTGCTTCTTCGTCGTCATAATTTGTACAGCCTGTTGAGCCGTATGTGGAGGGACGTTGTCACGATAGACAGTCACATTTTTGATAGATGGATCGTCTTGATCGTAACGCAAGTTTGACCTTCTTCTGCAAGACCTGGGAGTAGTACTGGACATTGATTGTAGAAGATTTGATAAAATATCTGTGTAAATTACACTTTCATGTCCTAAACACTGTGGCCATAACGTTTCATGCTGAAGCATCCTCTTAGAATCTTAGTGCCAACATTCCATGCTAGTCGTATTTCTAGGAATGAAGTAATACAACCAAGTCTCATCACAAATTACTATTTTTCGTAGAAAAGCATCTTGATTAAAACTGCTTATCAGGTGTCTTAACACATGAACTTGGCGCTCCTTCTACTTAACACTAAGCAGTTTGGGGACCCACGTTGCACACATTTTTCAGTATTTCATCTTTTCTTGGATAATGTGTTCAATACTTCCAATGGTTATTTGTAATGTTTTATATATATCACATGCAGAAACCCGCCGATCACTGCAGATTTAAGCCCTTTAAGTTGTTGAATATTCTCAGAAGTGACTGATATTCGTTGCCACTTTGTGTGGGATACATTTTCAATCAATTCTCATCCTTCTCAGAAATGTTTACACCAGTTAAGCACTCGATCTTAAACGGGTGTTTTCTCCAAACTTTTGCAGTCGTGTCAAACTTTCAGTTGCCTTCAGACATTGCTGAAAACAATAAACCAAAACCAATGCAGTCGTCGCGGCATATCTAAGGCCTTCTCGGTTGTATGTGGTATTGTTGTATTAGTCCGTTTCGGTATGGAGTAAATATTCTGGTAGAGACCAAAAGTCCGGTTTAAATTTGAACACGCATTTCTCTGAAATAAGGCGTGGAGTGACATTTTTTTCGTAGAACCTTTTTTCTTCTGCATAACTCAAACTTGTTATAAAATCAAATAATGAATTGGTATATGCCGTAATGACTATTGTATCATAAGCTTGAATTCATATGAATTCACAAATAATAGATTTCCACCACATACTCTTATAGAAGAGTGCTTCATTCACAAGACAATAACAACTAATCAATGGCAAGAAGCCAAAGATGTCGATACCAATCCCTTAAAATCTCCTTCTCTCCAAAAATAAATTCAAACTACAACGCTGTTCGCCTTTTTCAGACCAAGCCCTTGCATTTGAGAGGTTTCCCGTTGTAAAAGAAATAATTGTTCCTATCAGGAGGCATTGGCTGCAAGTTTTCTATCGGCGCTTTAGAATCTTATAAACAAATGAGCCATCAAAACAAGAGCCGCCGTTGCTTGAACACTTTCAGAGAGCATGACAAGACATCCTTGTCGCATGTCTGCGTAATTCAGAAGCCTTGAAGTTCCTTTGTATTGGTTCCTTTATTTTCAGTAATTACGCGAAGGAAGCGCGGCCAATGGAGTGCCTATTGTCTCTATTGTAGACAGTATCTTCTCCGCCCTCTCGAGAGGATTACCCTGTGACGCGACATCGAAGTGTTTTACGTGCACGGAATAATTGAGTCGAGTCGTTTGTCTGCCTGTAATTTGTCTCTGGCGCTTCGGATTGATTTTAGGGCGGGCCACCCGGCCACCTGCGCTGCGACGGAAATGTCACTGCGTTTCAAAGCGGTCATGTAAATTAGAAACCATTTGTTGTTGAATGAATATGAATTAACTGTCCGAGGACAATTTTACCTCTAACAGTTTCAAGCTATAGATTGCAATGTCTGCCCAACTGCTATCAATCTGTGTGAAAATAAATCAATTTATAATTATTCTTGGGATAATAATTCATTATCTTTACCGCCTGTTTTTGCAGGTGATGAAGTGAAACTTGTATAATGACATGGCTCGTGAGTAGGAGATACATTTATTTGAAAGTATCCGATAAACTGAAACAAAAACTGGTGTTAGGTTTTGCATAACTAATGTTCCTTTTTCCTTATAATTATTTTGTTGGCTGTGTTATTATTCCTTTTGAGCCTTGGGCTGTAAAGAAGCTTCGAAGCATTGTATTGTAGTCATTAAAAATTCCTCAGTGTTGGTAAATGTTTAATTGCCGACTAATATTAAGAAATTTTGAATGTAGTATGTATGTATCTTGGCACAACAGCTCTTTACAAGCTAAGGCCTATTAGCATCGTTCCGACCTTCTGGACATGGGTTCCAGGGACAACCATCCCTACGCTGTATTTCTGGTATTCTCAACCTGAAATGTGAGCTTTCTCACCGTCACACAGCAACAGATACTGCGACATTGCAAGGAAAGCGCACCATTAATTTGTCTCGACCGGGAATCGAACCTGGGGTGGCGCCGTGGAACGCGAGCAGGCTAATCAACGATCCAGCGAGGGCATATGAAAATTAGCATCACGTGTAAGTTCTCTATTTTTAGTTTTAATTTGAAAAAACTTGTGTGAGAAAATCGTGTGTTAGAGGAGAAGGTCCAAATAAGGGCTAGCTTTTAATTTTTAAATGTAGTTGGCCCAATTTTGGATATATGGGCTAATTTATACTTTAAGCCATGACTTTGACTCATATCCTTCTATTCCGAAAAGTTTCAGGATTGAAAAATCACAGTTTCATAAAGAAATGCTTTATTAAAAAGGCTTGCAAGAATTCGCATTTTGAAAATGGGTCCAAATATGGAGTACCCGTAATTATTTTAGAAAAATGTAATGAAAAATACAAAGACAGTAAAAGTCACTTAGAAGTAGTAGAATATAAGTAGAAAATCGTAAATTCACTTACAAAAAATCACATATATATACATTTCTCTCCCAATTAGCACATTCTGTGTGTGCCCACCTATGACATGGAACATGCTGAAGTGAATCTTCAACTTTTCTGTCGTCGAAAAACGTCCGTTGACAAAACAAACAGGAAGCATCATCTTTGTGGGCTGTGGTCTCTGAAATTCCGAATTAGTGTGATCCACGGGTGGCTGTCCTTGATCTTCTCAGTTTGAGGAACTTGGTGAAGGAG
>BOPP01000014.1:11303152-11317776 GCA_017312745.1 Gryllus bimaculatus | reverse complement strand
GCCGCCCCCCGTCGGCGCATTCCGCCACCGCCGCGCCCGCCACGTCGCCCGCGTCGCTAATTACACGGAATTGGATACGCGCCGCCCCAAGTGTCTTATCCCCTCCGCGCGGAGACGCCCTCTCTTCCCCGTCGCTCCGCCTCAGCCCCGGCAACCACTTCCGCTCTCTTCTCCGTCGTCCCTCCCGTCGCTTCCTTCTGTATAGATGGATATTGTTCCCAGCGCGGCTCCGAAGATTAACTCGAGTCGATGGAGTCGCCGCGCTGCTCAACTCGGGGAAAACTTTTCCGCCGTTTTAATTCGTTCGCTGATGTATAATTCACGCGCCCGCCCCGGCCCCTGTACAGAAGTTTTCGTTTTTCATACTCTCCCTCCCTCCCGCGCCCGTCGCGCGCCGCTCGCTCGGTCTGCTGCCCCCTCCCCCTGTCGGCACGGGGTTGGGTGAGTGCACCGGGGGCGGCGGGGGCTACCTGTGCCGGTCGCTGCGGCGGCGACGCGGGGCGGCCCGCCCTGGCCCGGCCCGACGCGGTCCGGCAACGCGCGTTGCGCCGTCGGCTTAAATATTCATCGCGCCGCGGATTGTTTGCGACAGGATTTGAAATTTATATCTCGCGCCATATTTTAGCATACATGCATGCCAAGTCACGGGTCCACGCCGCGGGTTTTTGCGCGAAGGAGCGGCGGGGGCGGCGGCGTTGTTGTTTCCGCCGTCCGCTCAGACGGCGCGGAGATGGCCTTGGCGGGCGATCGTCTCTCGGTGCGGGCGCCGGTGATACTACGCGCAACACTGCGCCGATTGGCAGGTTGCCGCCATGCCCCTTTTCGCTCCTTCGTTGTTGCTTGTAACTGGACCTCCCTCAATCGCTTTCACGAGTTGAATTCATGAACAATGTTATCTTCAGATGGTGACGAATGTTTAAAAGGAAATAGTTGGTTTGCATATGTGTGTTCAAATGCAAAAAGCCGTATCAAAATGTACTTCCTCTTCATGTGACTGTAACCATAATTTTCAAATCAGTTTCAATATTCCACAGAATTCAACATATGAAACGAAAATACGAACACAATTATAATTTCTGGTATAAAGGTTGCTTTGAAATTTGTATGTGATAAAAAAACACTTCGTAAAGGAAAATATTCTTATTTTAAAGCGGAATTTACGGTTACTGAAAATGTTTGCAAATGTGCTGCATGAATTACCACACATTACGAATGCAAGTTCTAAAACTTCTGTACACGCTGGGAGAATAACCACTGCTCAGCGTTTGACTGAAATTACGATGCGAAGTAGCGTGCAAGTACTACTTGCTGGAAGATTTATAAACTGTGCGCACCAGAATAGTTTCCCTAATTGTGCTGAACGTGAAGAAAAGGATCCTGCGATTTCTCTGCAGAACAAATGCTGTATTTTGTAGTTTCGTAGAAAACACTGGTAAAGGTTTTCGCACGTCAGCCCGCCACTCGCTTGGCTCCTGGAGACCTCGCCCTCGCCCTCGCCCTCGCCCTCGCCCTCGCCCTCGCCCTCGCTCTCGCTCTCGCCATCGCCCTCGCTCTCGCCCCCGCTCTCGCCCCCGCTCTCGCCCCCGCTCTCGCCCCCGCTCTCGCCCCATCACTCTCGCCCTCGCCCTCGCCATCGCGATCGCCCTCGCCCTTGCCCTCGCCCTCGCTCTCATCCCCTCGCTTTCGCCCTCGCGTCTCCGCGCCTGACATCCACCGAAGATGGCAGCTAGGCCACGGGCCCGGCGAGTCGAGCTGTTTGTGCGGGCTGTTTTTCCCTCGACGCGACGGTGGCTGAAGTGGCGGGGGGAGCTTTGGAAAAACAAGCCATCTCTGCCTCTGTCACTACTGCCCCGAGATCCCTCGTTCTTTTTGGTATTTTTCTATGCTCTATATTTCTCGAACTAATTCTTACGCGAATGAATATAATATTTTATATTGGCGGATAGGGAAAGGTAGTAGAGGGAATAAAATATTGGCTCCGAAAACATCAAAATATTTTTTTTATTCTGTTGTTCTCTCAATTACTCTTCCGGTCTGTCGATAGCGAAGCATTGTAGATGTTTTCTGTTTTAGACAGATATTTAATTTTCGTTGATATTCTATTGACTGTGCTAGTCGCGTTTACTAATATTCCTAACATATATAAATAACCTTAATTTGATAATATTTCTAACATTAACATGAGATTCGCCAAATTATTTTTTCCCTTTGGCCTTTTTGTTAATTCCTCTACGATCTTTACTAATATATTTCGGATCTTTCTAAGATCTTTCCATTGCTTCTACATGTGTAAGTACGTTTCTCAAATTTCTTCCATCATTAATTTTATGCAACAAAACCAGTTCCTGAAATATCGAAATATCCTCATCGAATACAGTGAACATGAAACGAGAACATTAGATAACAATGTCAAATGCCTAACACTTCTTGCAAGATCCTGCTGTGACTTCGTGTCTCTTGCGCCACGTTTTGCCAATATCCTCAATTTTCTTGTAATTTGTTTCTGACAGACACGAAGACCTGCCTGGTCTCATATCAAGATCATCAACTGCAGATTCATAACGATCTCTGAAATCTGAAAATGAGCCAAATATCAGAGAGATGTGTTGCTACGGAGTTTCAACATTACGAATTATTTATACCAAATAGCAATCGTGTATCGCTTACATAAAATGTATAACTTTATAATCATGATCGAAAATCGTCTAAATTTAGTTTCTTTATATTTAGTAATAATTCTGACCTATAATGAATGGCTTGCTTTATTTTGGAGAAGTTAGCTAATCTCGGGTTCACGACAGTTTTTCTCAAAGTCCGCAAGTTCAAATGTTTAATTTGTTTAATTCTTTGATTTTGCCGAATTGCATACAGTATAATAGAATATGATATATGGTATTTAATTTGGAATTTCTCACTGCGGTCTCTTAAATTGCTTGTAGCTGTTTTTTGGTCACACTCCTTGGTTGATATTTTTATCATCTGTAATGATGTTACTTTATGCATATGTAACACATGTAGTCTCTGTGTCACCCAATCATTTGGGGTATCTTCCAATCTCATGGTAATCCCTCTCCATACAAATTGGAACCCTTTCCATTCACCAGGTGAGCACGATCAGCCTCCGTCTTCTGCTCTGTGGATTCCGATGTTTGCTGTCAAAACAGCTCTGATCCGCCTTAAAACCCAGACCTCTCGGCGCCACGGGCAAACAGCGACCCTCGTAGCCCTCCTCTTCGCCCTGCCGCGGGAGGGAATCGATTCCAAGCGCAAACAAGTTGTCTCGTTAGTAATGATAACCAAATAATTTAATGTTCTCCTGCATTACTTTCATTCTCGATTTATCTATGGAGTATTTCTAAAGACCTCCGTTATTCTTTAGGTCTTCCCATAAATATTAACTATATTTTTTCAAAATTAAATTTTATTCAAAATTGTGTTGCATTATTTGTACGTTTGAAGTGTTCGGAATTGATCTACAAAAATATAAACTATCCTGTTTTGTTCTATAATGGAAAGTGAATCCGGGAGAGAGCAGAAATCATTTGAACGAATGATTTTATGAGGAAAGAAACTTACTTTTTTGAACTCGTGAAAACATTAAAGAGCTATATATTATTTCGAAACTATTTTAGCAAAATTGTGTCATTCCTTTGAAATTCAAACCAACAATTTTAATTCTTAAACTGCGATATTCTAAACAGATAATTCCTTCTAATTGATAAATACTTTCCTTGTTACTTTATATTTTTATATATATAGATAATACAACGAAAAGTTATGTGATTTAATAACTTTCTGATCGAAGAAAAATTAAAGAAGTCTAAAGCCGCCTGACATTGGTAGAGGAAAGAAAACTTCTTCTACGGCAATTAAAATAACTCAGAAGCGTTATTTACATCAAACCACGAGCAGCCAAAGAACGTGATGGAAAGAAGTACTATGTATTTTTTTCTTCCATCCAAGTGCTGCAATGCTTCCATCGGCTAAACGTGGTGCCCAATTTCCCTCGTGTTTTTGCTAGGTACTAGTTTTCGTTCGACCGATGGCGAGCTAAATCGCGCATATAAATTAACACTATTGTAACAGGTCTGCCCGGCATGTAGTCCCGCGTGAGCCTCATTTCGTATCCCGCCGTAAATATAGGAGTGGACAGGCAGACTCGATAGGGATTTGAACGCACACTGCGATCACTAATGTGGATTGGCACGGAGCATTTTTTCTCTGTTTGGAATTTTCTGCTTGATTAGTGTTAGTTATTTTGTAAAAAAATCTCAGTTACTTGGATATGGACGGTCAGAAATGTACGTTGCTAGCCAATGTCCGAATAAATTGGTGATGCATATCTGTAATTATAAATCTGAATATCATTAATGATTCGTATGATTAAGTCATAATTCAAATGTAACGTTCAATTCTTGTTATTTGTATTTCTATTTGTTTTGTTATATGCAGAAACAATTTAATTTAATCTTTCACTCGGATATCTGAAAGGCATATTATGCGGAACAAGTAGTAAATATTTTTTTAATTAAAAAAATTATGAAGTAGTTCTCCATTTTATATTGTTTAAAATATAAAACGAATCGACTTTTTTAGCAAAATACTTTGTTTTCATTCTTAATGACTTGTTTCAACGACGAGTCATCCTAATTTAGAATAGAAAATTTCATTACAGATAGCTGTACTCAGAGTTTAAATGACTCCGTATTATAATTTCCACCTATTAATATTGTGAAGTGACTGTGAGAAGCACCAAAAACTATTCATTTCAGCATTTGTGCTTCGCTTGTAGTTACATTTTCTTCCGCTCAAGACATTTGCGCCCCACCCATCCGGCATCTTCGTAGTATCTTGAAGGTCGGCGACGGAGAAGCCAGTGGAAGGCGTCCCGCAGCCGGCAGCGGCGGTGATATTAAAAATAGCTTTCGCTCTCCTTGTTTGGTTATTAAACGCGTGTTTAATGAAACAGCTAATGGCAGGCAGCGTTAAGCGGCAGCTTCTTGCCGACGGGCGAGGCGCCGAAAACTTTTCCTCGGAGGGTCCTCCGCCAGGGCCCTATATACCCCGCTGCACCTGGTCTTTCGTACTTCCGTGGTCTTCCATTTCATGTTCCGTTCTTCTCTCTTGGTCTTCCTGGATCTCCTGTTTCGTGTTTCATTAAAATTAACACCATTTACTCTCTGCAAGCACGCGTTCTCTCTATTACGACAACTGTGTGAACTATAAAATAATCATTCTTAATGCCCATATGTCCCTGCTCTGTTCATCTCTCACACATTCTAAACGATTCATATGATATTTTACAAGTCTTTTGTTTTCTATTTATCTAATTTTTTGTGTTGATGAATTTTCTTCGGCACTCCACCGACCTATCGCCTATAGCTACGTTTCTTTCCCCGTGTTACGAAAACATCCGTCTCGCGGTAAATCATATTCATCACATCGATAATAAATAATCGCCCATCGCATTACTTTTTCCGCCGCGTTTTCTCATTTCGTCCTCTGCGTCATAGTTCGGCTTCCCACCGTGCTCTCCTCCTCCCCCGGCCTGCTCCGGCTGCGTTCGCGCCCCCGCTGCGCAGCGCGTCTTCTCTTCCGCGACCCGGCGGCGCCGCCCTTCCTCGCCCGACGCAACTCCGCCTCCGCCTCCCGCGGTTTATGCAGTGTAAAATATGACACGGAGCACCGTTCGGAAATTAAGACGGCAGCTGTTGTCGAGCAGACGCTCGGTTAGCGCAGCGAAGGAGAATTGACGTCACATTTTGCTTGCAGGTTTCCGCCCCAGTTTTTCGGTATAAATATTGCCATCAAACGAGATTGTTCGCTCAACGCACTCTTGACTGAGTATTCAAGAGCGCGTTTCGATGCGATAAGACGTGCCGTTGTAACATCGAAAATTGTATTACTTTTCTCTAGGTTTCCTCTTTCTGAAATATAATTCGTTATCGCAGTAGCAGATGTTGGAAGCTGTTTTTGCATCTGAACTTCCAGATGTTGCATATTGCATGACAAATGAAGCGTTTACTATTGTGAAATTAAAACGACTAATGCAATTTTCCTCGTCCGATTTTGTTAGACAAACGACAGATGGTAGTCCATTCTTTTTTGTTCGTTGGTTAATTGCGTATGTCGAATCGCGTGAAAAGTCGTGGTTTGCGAATCGATAATTCGAGAACGTAAGCATTTAGTGTTCGTTTCCGTTTACATTGCATTGGTGTGAAACTAAACCACATGTGTTTGCCGTTTATTCGGTTTTTATGTAGCGTAAATGACAAATCAAACACGGCCAGTTCTCCCGAGCGATTTGGTGGTTCGTTGAGTTAAAAATACTTTGTGTGAGCTTTCTGAATTGTTATTTACACTTGCAGAGTTAGCATCATTATTAAATAAAATAGAAGATATTGTAAGTGTAATTCTCATATTCTTGTAAATACTTTACAAAAAAACGACTCTTTAAATAAACGAATTATGCATATCATAGTCTTTTCAATTGATTTACGAAGCGCTCATGCTCTTAATTAAGGAAGGGAAACGCAGATAGAAAACGCGATTAACAGAATTGTGTGAATGATATTTCGCCTGTGCCAGGAAAGCAATCCTTTCACTTTCGTGTTTTATGGAGCACCTGTTGCATGATGGTACTTCATTTAGATTACAAAATTGCTAGGTAACGAACTTCCTCAATTATTACGTTAATTTTTTATTGACGTTTCTCTGATACAACTAATTTATGAAAGTAACTCTTGTAACATTTGTGTACTCTTAAAAAGTACTTCTAGTAGATTTTACAGTGTAGATTTTTTCGAACCATCCGCCCTTAATATGGTGAAGAGAGTTTTTCAAGAGATGACTGAAATATTTGTAAGAATGAAGTTCAATATTATAATGTATAATATTGTGAATCCGTGATCAATAAGACGAGAAATAATGTGCCGTTACATCACCAGTAGTTTAGGAATAAAACGTGACACTCAGTAGACGCTGTGTAAGAATAGATTTTAAAATATGTTTGAACTGTGTGGGTGATGTTACATGAGATAATTAGATTATTCTTTGTTTTTTTAATATATCTGTATTTTGCTTTTTCTATCTGCCCCCTATCTTGGATTTCTTTCGTATCTTGCCTTACCTCAACAACCAATAAATTGTTTTGTAATCATTTAACTTCTTATAGTATATACATTGTTTTGTTATAAAAAAATTATTAACAATGATGGATGTTAATGATCTCAAAAATACACAATGATCTGGTGCCAGCTGCAATTTTTTCTGTTGACTTCTTTGTAATGTTTGATCATCAAATGCAGAAATGCTTCCTTTCAAATTTTGAGCACCTTTACTCTTCCTCTAGGACGTTGTGTCATTTGCCCATTGCAGATACTTAGAGCTTTTTGCCGGCAGCAACTGCAAACAAGCACAAAGAATGAGGTATTCTTCCAAATTCTCGCATATCCTCTTGCTGGTGCTACAAGGAGAGGGAAAGGGAGGAGACGAGACGCAACAACAGTGAGTGCTGCCGTGTGCCTCACCCTCTTTGGTTCCCTTTCCAAATCCCTTCGCATCCCGAAGCTCTTTCATCGCCTCCCTCGCACCGGTGCGATCCTACCGGCCCCGGCCCCTCCCNNGCACCCTTCGCCACCGCCACCGCCGCCGCCGCCACCGCCGCCGCCGCCGGCTGTGGCGTTCTCTCACAGCGTTTCAACCAAATTAAACAACATGATTTATATAGAGCGCGGGCAAGGAGAGCCGCCCATTTATAAGGCTCCAGCCTCGCTGCCGCTGCTGCTGCTGCCGCCGACGCCGCCGACTCATCTGGCGACGCGGGAGACGCAGCGGAGGCCCCCGCCGCCGCGGAGGCGACTCGCGTTAATTCGCATCTGCCGCCTACGCCCCCGGGCCAGTAATTCCTTCGCCGCAATCAAACGCTAATTGTGAAACGAGAATGAACGTCTCGGAAACTGAGCGGGCGAACGTGAGGGCGAGCGCGCGGGCGAGAGACAGACAGACAGACCTCCTCGCCTCCGGAGAACGTCGTCGCGAAGGCAGGGATTTTGCCATTTCGAGATTTCGTGTTGACTGATAGGAGCGCTTCCCAGATTCTCCGAGCTGCTAAGTTACTTGCCAGGTTATTCTGAAGCTGGATGCAAATCTGCAAGACTAATGAACGTGTTCATATATCGCGAGATTGTGACGTCGTGCTTATTAATGCATGTTCGTTTTAACACAAAACATTTTCTTTCAGATTATTACATTTATTTTTCAGTTACAAATGAGTCGTTATTGATGTAAATGTTTTGTTCATGTTCAAATTCTTCAAAACTAGGGATTATAGTCAAATAAAAAACTAATTTATAGAATGCATTACTTCTAATACAAGGAATACGATACAAGGATGTGTAATTGTCTTCAAATTCAATGCTATTTATGACCAATAATTGATGTTATATTATTAGTGCTTGTAAAAACGTGTAGTAGATTAAGTTGTGGGACCATTATACCAAAACTTCTCTTGTCCGCGGAACTTCTATTTAGTGTTGAGACTTTTGATGAAAGATCTGCTTTCCTTCTCCCTCCAAATAAGTCTATAACTAATGAGCGAGGTATTGTTTTAGAACGAGAGTCAACGAAGAAATAATAATAATAAAAATAATAATAATAATTAATGAAATTGTATTTATTTGTAGGGAGGCTGTGGTCTTAAGGCCTGCTCTTCCGCCTTCTGTAAGTGATGTTCACTTCAACGGCATTGCACATCCATTCGATCCACCGGTGATCCACCGCTCAATACTTCTCTTTCAACCCAAAGTTGTGTACTGTTTGTACATCTTTTTTTCTTCCATCGAATGTCTCTTTCTCTTCGCCCTTTCCCTACCAAGAAGGCTGTGTAAATTGCCGATTTTCACAATTGCTGCCGTAACCCATTTGAGTTTACATCCAAACCGTTCTTTGCAATTCCTCGCCGCCCGTTCAGGTTTCGTTTCCTAGTGGTCGCGCCACACGCATTGGCCCCGCGTTACTGCCGCCGGCCCGCTGCCAGGTGCCTCGTCCACCCGCAGTGACACGTGTCCTCCCACGCCGGACTTTAATTTAAACGCTGTCAGGCACAGGACAGCGAACACCGGCCCGGCCACGCGCTTCGCCCCTCCGCTTCCCCGCTGCGGCCGCTGCTACCGCTCGTCCGTCGGCGCCAGTCCGCTTCTATCGCCGTGGCCACCGCCTCACTCATTCCTTCCACCGTCTCATTCGGATGTCCTTGATCCGTGTCACTTCCCAGCAAACCGTAATAATGGGCGATGAGTGCCACTCGCTCGCCGAGTCTAGGGACCCGAGGAAGGAGACTTACCTTTCTATGCCTTTCCTTGGTAGACGATGGTATCAAAGTACCAATAATAATGGTTTCCATGGGATGACAATTAAAATGTGATACGTAATATGCTATTAATTCCACGCCCCTTCTACATGCCGAAAAATACCTTACGTCGAATTTATCCTCCCAGCCTTGAGTTCTAAGTTCCTGGACGCAGCTGCGGTACTGAGGGTGGCTAATAAAGACGTTCGGAACTTTTAAAGTAATATGGTTCTATGTGTCAACCGACGGCTCAATATAAATTAATGTCAATGGTTTAAATAATCATAAATTATACATCGTTTGGAGATTTATCTGTTTACTAGACTCGAATTACGTTTCGTGTAAACATTACAATATTGTAGGTTTTTTTGAGTTTCTTTCGGTTTTCTACATTCCACTACCGATTCTACTATTCTATTATTTCTCTCGTACAACTTATTCCATCTCCGCCTTGTTGATATGGATGAAATTCGCGTACAAAATAAAAATACGCATTATAAAAGACTTTGTACTATTTAAACATGTGTTTCTAATAACTGTTTCATTAAAAACTATATTTTATTCCATTTGTAACTCAACACAATATGACCTTCTGACATTACGATCTTGAAGTAAGAAGTATATTTGTACGAAAAAAACCTACGAAAAGGAAGAAAATATAAAGAGAAAATGTGGTAAATTTTAATTTTTTTCACATTATTATACCATATAACCCAGATAAGTTGATGCGACCTTTCTTTTAAATAAATTTAAAAAAAATATTTTAGGAGGATATTATTCACATATCCTAATAGTGATCGGCAGAATTGACTTAAAAGATGTAAATATTGGAGGTGTACTTTTATTGTTATCATTACCTCTTTACGTTATGTACAGTGCTGCACATTGGATATTGTCTTTGATCAATTATTGTAATGAAACCCCATACACATTTCAATGAATGATTTTCTTTTAATTATACTCATTTTGGCTCTAACACTATGGAATTCACTGCATGCGATTCAAATGTTAGTCTATTAAACATTACATTCCTAATTTCGTTCTCGAATTTTTAAACTCAATTTAGTTGATTGCTAGGCTATTACCGTTACAACTCCCCAGAGCACATGAAAAATATAATTGGCCGTTAGTCCCTCACTAATGAAATCAAATCAGATATCTCCATGTTTTCCTTAATGCCTCCCGTTTGTTGGAGCATATTTAATTCTTCTCTATTTCACAGATTTTCAATTAAACGTGTTTAAAATATTAAATGCCACCTCCCGTCACTGTATAAATTTTCAAAATAAAATGTAGCGAAATTAATTTAACGCCTTTTTTTAGTATATCAGTATACGTGTTTTGCGAAAAGGCTAATAAATTAGGAAACTATGTTTCCTTTGTAAATTCATAGTTTAATTATTGTGCTGTTGTCTGTTAATGTATTTCTGAATTATAATTTTCTGAGTTACATCCATGCTAATGGTAAAATCTTTTGGGCTTTACAAGCATTGCTTGAATATCGTGTGTGAGTTCTTCACAGCGCCGTCGTTCACACTACCGTAAACGCGAATGAGTGGAAAGCAAAAAAGGAAAAAAAACTATAAACTTGGCCATTTTCATTCTAGAGAAACGTGCGACGGTATCCGCACGGTGTCCATATGGCGCATCCGCCGTTAAAGGCTTAGGAAGCTGCTGGCAGCCAGTCCGGGTTGACGAGGAGTTCTCGGCTCGAGCCCCGGCTCGTGCCTGCAAACGAGCGCTCGGTGCGCGCCGAGGGGTGGGGCGGGGGATGAAGTCGTTTGCGCGGAACTTCGGGTCGCTGTCTGCGGGGGCGGGGGCGATGGGGCTGCGGGAAGTGCGCTGACGACGCGGACATCTGCGCGGACGTTTGGCGCTCGTCATGGCGAAGCTCTGGATTGTTAGGCTTTAAAAATACTTCAGGCGTGGGGCAAAATAGGCTCTTGAAATTCTACAATATACAGTGAATGCTGTGTCCCTAAAATTGCAATATTCATGTTTAACGATTAAACAGACACTAAAGATATATTATTATAGAGACTAATAATATAACAAGAGGAGGATTGGCCATTGGGAATGTTATTCATCAAAATAACTCTATGACTTGTGATTATGACAATGAATAACTGAATATTGCTCCAAATCCTCCCACGTAGACTATCGGATGTGCGCTGTCTGATAGGATGGTCGAAACCGATCTAGAAGTACAAATGCGAGATTAAGCACGCCCGCGATTCAACCCGCTAGACGACATACCTCAATATGCTAAACGCTGATTTTCCGTGACTTTCGAAATACGAAATAGAAGTTATTTAAAATGTTTATATTGCCTGAGCTTTTCTGCGTAAAATTAAAAGCAACCCAGGATGTCTTAAAATTCAGTTTTTATTACATGACGACCAATGCCTTAAATGTATGCTAGAATGATATAATATAGGGAAGATGAACATTTATAGGGAAGATATACATTTGTTTAATATACATTTATTAGTCAAAAATTGTATTTTTATGCCCTATAGAATGAGCACATTTTGGATGTGTCAGTGATCAGTTATTTAAAATATTACTTTTCATTTCAAAGATTGAAAGAGGCATATAAACAAAATCCGTAACCACGGCCCTAGTGGCGTTTCTGTGCGCCCTGCGCGCTTAAGTAACGAACTTCGCCAAGCTCGGCCTCCTGCCCCCGGCGTTGCCAGGTGCCGAATCTTGGCCGCCCGTCACCCCGGAGGCTCTTGTCACCGAGGCACCTTGTCACCTGAGCGGTATCTCGGTGTGTGTTCTCATTTAGACGACTACAGACTTGATTGCTAGACCAGCTGGTCCTCCAGTTGGAAACGACATACAGCCCCGATTGAGTTCTTTCCTCTTTGCTTCTAATTACTTTTATCATAATTCTTGTTAGCGTATTGTCTTTTATTATTTTACTTTATTTTGATATGTTTATATAAGTCATAATAGAATTGACTTGTTTTCAGAATTGATTATTTCCTTTCATATTCGTGAATATTCTTTATTTCTGAGTCTTTTCTTCTCTTCCCAGATTTTTACTTGTACTTTTTACGTTTTTGTAAAGTGCCGGCATTTACGGCCATTTCCACCTGACCATTGACTGGAATGTACTTTCATCTTCATTTACACATCTAAATAAGACAAACCTATTTCTGTCAGATGTCTATGTGATATCTTCTACATGGATCTTTCTTTTTCGCCAGGTATGAAGTTTTTCCGAAACTGCACAATTATAAATTGCACAATTGATATTTGTATTCATTTATTATTTTCGTGAACAAAGTGGCTTTACCGTAAATCATTTTACAGTGCAGAAACTATTATAGTTTTAACTGAACATATACTAAAATCTCAACTTCGATTACTTTGATCCTTTACTAAATGATTGTTTCTCTCTCTAGTAATTGCATTTTCTTTTTTGTTCCAATATTACATTATTGCTGTTTATGAGTGTTGTATTGTGAAATCTAACAAACATTTTGTTTTGTTTCAGGTATGTGATAGCCGTCTTTCGTTTTTCTGTCGTGGCTCAGGTATGTGGCGAATTTTATGTACATCATGGGCTCATTGATAAAATTCGAACGATAGGAAGAAACGTTGAATGTTCATTCCTAGTTACTGATATTCTTCTTTCATTCGCACATTTGGCCACAGGGTAGTGAACCGCGTGTTTCTTCCAACAGGCTTCTCAGGAAGCCAGGGAGAGGTGGAAAATGAGGTCTGCCCGGGCTGTCTGTACTTGGTCGTTGTGCTTAGGCGGTGGCCTCCGCCCCCGCTCTCGTGTTCGGCGCTGCATCGCCCTCGCGACGAGGACGTCCCAGGCAACGTCACGAGCGCCGCCTCCTCCGCAAGCTCCACTACTCCGCCTACGCCGCCGCCGCCGTTACACTGATGGGCCAGATTACTCCTCTGCGCCGCCGCGCGGGACGCCCGCAAGAATTACCGCGGAATTACCCGACCTCATGGAGAAAAAAGCGCCGTGTTTTCGCTCAAGCTCCGCTGCGGCTCGCGCTCCGTCCCGTTGCATCTCCGCCCCCACTCCCGCCCCCGCCTCGCGCTCCCTCGATCTCCCCCGCCAGGTCGCCGGGCCAATTACGCCGCGGCAGGACGTTGACTCATACGCATTTGGCTGAGCGAGTGCCCGCGGCGTGAAAGCCGCCGGCGTTAGTTACTCCGGGGGGGCGGGGCGTTAACGGCCCCGGGCGCGACTCGCAAAAAGCGTATGCGCTTTTTGCGTCACCCGAATAAACTCCGTACTTGTAAGGCTAATGTTCCGGCCGTAAGAGAACAATTAGGTCGCGCCGGCTGCTGCGCGCTGCGCGACTCGCGCCGCGAATGTGGACCTCCGCCCGCAGAGTGCCTGCTGGAAACTTGCGCCTCTCAGCGGACGCGGAACAAGCGGCAGTAAGCCAGTCGATACGGACGTAAAAGATTTGACAGTTTGGGGATAAAAGGCGGTTTACGACTCCGTCTTTTCTGACTGACTAGAGGATTGATTGATTAGCGAGAAGCAGAACGAAAAGGAATGGGATGTGGAATCGAAGAAATGTCTGTACCAAAGTGATAAATTTGACCATAAGTGTTTCATCAAAAAAGAAAAGAATATTCACCCGTCTGTGAAAAGAAATCAAAGGATAACACACACAATCGCACATGTATATATGTATATATATATATATATATATATATATATATATATATATATATATATATATACATACATACATACATACATACATACACAGAGAGACAATATTCGTTCCACGTTGTGTAAGAGAGAAAATATTGAGTGTTCGAAACAAACGACAACAAATGAAATTGATTCAAACGATGAGAAGCGCATGCAGTAATGTTCGTCGTGAGTTCAATTCACATATTGTAACAGAGGGAAAGGCAGTGAAAGCAAAGAGCAAATGTGGGCGGTCTCTGAGAAACAGAAAGGAACGAATGAGAGCGACAACTCAAAGGAACAACTCGGAGCGATAAGGCGCAGCGCAAACGCGAGCCGTGAAGGGCTCCGGACGAGGTCGCGCGAAAGCAACCCGCGCCGAGAGAGGGCGGAATCGACGGCTGGCGGAGAGCAGGAAGGCGCCCGGCGGCGAGGGGTCGCCTCAATCCTCGGGGCACCCTACAGGCCTCGGGGCGGTCGAGTGTCGGAATAAAGCCCTTGCCGAAACAGAGGGCGGGGCGGGGCAGGGGGCGCGCACGCAGTTAACGTAACGAACTGGCGGAGGGACGAAAAGCGACGGCCGGCGGCGGCGGC
>BOPP01000014.1:11286408-11301737 GCA_017312745.1 Gryllus bimaculatus | reverse complement strand
GCGTTCTCGCACCTCGGCGCTTGCGTCAGGAGCGCGTGCACGCCCTCGCCGAAAGTTGTCGGCCCGCGCGTATTTCCAGCGGCCGACGCTAGGAGCGCGGTGGTTGTGCGGGGAGGCGGCGCTGCGGCAGGTGGCGGACGGCGCTGGAAGATGGGAGAGCCAGCCGGCGGGGCCTCGCTATAATTAGCAGCGAGTTGGGCAACTATGCGCGTTATGTGTGGGGCCCGCCGGGATGCGAGGGCGGTGCCTCGGCGCGGAGGGCGCAGCCGAGTTCTCGCGCTCGCGCGGGGCCCCGGCGCCACGGAGGCATTCCCCTACGCGCTGACGGGCGCATCCTGGCAGCTCCGCCCGATGCCTCCCTTCCGCTCATCGCCGGTTGGAAGCGCCGGGGCTGTAGACGTCTGCGAAACGCGCTTGCCATGAAGGGGATGTATTAAAGATTTTTTTTTAACTACTTGTCTATTCAGATTTATTTTTTTATATTTTTAAGATCAACTTCGACCTCAATTTTAATTAAGAAAATTGTTTTACTTAATGCTGTATGTATAATAGCTGAAATTTATGATATTCACATATCTTAAGATGCAATAAGGCTAATAATGTGCCTTCGCCATTAATAGGAATATTTGAAAACTGTTGTGAATTCATGTGGCTTACTATTCATTCCATTATATAATTTCTAATGTTTATTGTATTTCAATTTTTTATTGCATTTTCCTTTTTATTTGAGATCACGGATAACTAATTAATCTGTCCATATTCATACGAGTTTTTTTAATAACACACTATATCATTATTTATTTATCATCATAAAAAGGTATCTACTTCACCAACAATCCAATTAATAAGTTTAGTACTACTGATTATAAAACCCAAATCTTTTTAAATAATTATTGAAGTGTTAGATTTGTAAACGCATTGATGTGGAAAATCTCAGCAAACCAACATTAACGACATCAGTCCATCAAATCATCATGGATTGATCGTAATTGCTTGGAAGTAGCGCAAAGCTGCAAGGTATCCAAAAGGATGATTTCCAAGGAGGCAATCAATCATGCGAAGTTTTCATTCGCTTTCGTAACGTTCTGCAAACCGTTCCATTCGCCCCTGTACGTTGCCAGGAAGGCGAAACAGAGTGGCGAGGTCATCGAAGAGCTCCATCCCGCCGGACGCGATTGCCTTGCCGGAGTAGCAAATGCCTTCCGGGCCGTCTCGATGGGCCCTCAGCGCGAAGAACCTCGTGCCTCCGGAGCCGCCTCCGCGCGCTGAGGTGGGCGACGCGGAAGCGGGCGACGCAGGGGGCGGCGCCCAGGGGCTTAATTAAATGCGAGGGCGCGATTTCAATTAGGCGACGCCACCGGCTGGCTCCCCCTTCGCCTTCCGCGCCCCCGCCCCCGCCCCCGCCCGCGGCGCCACGGCGCGCCTGGAGGACACGGCCGGCGCTGCCTAGACGCCGCCCGCGCTGCATTGTTTTGCAGGGCTGGGCTTGCGCGGAAGAAACAAACGGCCACGTCAGAGGGGTTGAGACGTTAGAACGTGTTTTATGATCTGGCTTATAAGAACCAGAGATGGGATATTCGAAATCTCATCACTTAAAATCGCATGCCTTGGAGATATTCCGAGACTATAAAGGTTGTATCTTCTCGACATAGTGTTGTATTTCTTTCAAATCTTAACGAATTCTTTCAAATTGAACAAACGCTGGTTTTGTCTGTTCTCCTGAGGTGTTTTTTGGATGATTTGCGTTTCCAGTACTTCAATATATGTAGTACTACCTATAAAATGTTAAATATAATTGAATCAGAAGATTCCAATTTGAGAAACTTACAATACTTCCAGGTTCATATTCGAAATTTAAAATGTGTCCCACCAGTAACAAGAATTATGTTTAGAAAATCATGGAAGATCAAAGATATACCTTTCTAAATGCCGTGTAGTGCTGGGAATGAAAATTTTTCAACATTCATGACTAAGATTCCGAATGAAATCTCAAGAAATGTTCATCAAATAACATAATTAAAATATTTGTTGTAAATTATAAGTGCTATTGATCTAAATAGAGGAAGTACTTAAACAAATACATCAAAAATAAAATGGTTATTAAAGTTTTATAAGCGGAAGATCCTTCACATAAATATTTCTTCACACTTCCACAGAATTGGTATTATTTCCTCCCGAAATGGTTTGCAAGAATTGAAGTGTTAATGTTATTACTTTAAGGAGAACAATATTTTTTACGAATTGAGGATTTCTTCTTTTGAGAACTCGGATGAATGTTTCCTCGTTCGTAGAAATGTTCGATGTTTTCTGTACGTTGGTTTTAGATACGAACTTTGCAAAATGCTCTTAGTCCATGCTCAATGTCAAATGGATTGCAAAGTTCTCAGAAACGAAATAATATATCGCGTTAATTATTTTCTCTCCATGCACACCGAAATGGAGAATATACTTCACGTGTACACGTAAGCTTCCGCGGTCGAATCCATAAGTTCTCGGCTATCCTGGAGACGCCGCGTCGTTCGCTGGGAGGCTGACGTTTCGCCTGACATGTCGCCGGCTTCCTCAGGGCAATATAATTTACGTTCTGCATTATCCAGCGATTATAGTACCCACAATTTCCAACACTGTTGGCGCGATACACGAAAGCAAAGCTTATCTAAGGGCCTCGCCCTCCGGATTGAGCAAAGCTCGCCGTCTCACCTTTGCGTTCGGTCTTGCGTGGGTCGAATGTTGCCCCGACGCATCACCTTAGGCGGGAGCGCCGCAGAACAAGCGCGTAAGAGGCGCTAGATTGCGTCCCGGGCCTCGGGCTGTCGCTGCCGGTGCCGCTGTCACGGCCGCGTCGCGTCGCGTCGCGTCGCGTCGCGTCGCATCGCATCGCATCGCATCGCATCGCATCGCATCGCATTGCGTCGCGTCGTATCGCGTCGCGCCGGCAGGGGCGGCGATGTCTCTCCTAGCACAGATCGCGTTTCCACAGCCTCTGGCGGCGGCGGCTGCAGGAGAGACCGTAGACGTAGGCCGTTGCGATTGTGTGGGCGCGCCCCCTTCCCCCTCCTCTTCCCTCGGCCCGTTTCGCTCTGCCCCACAGCGCCCCCGATGGGCCTCCTGCACCGTCGCCCCCCTTGCCGCCCTTCTCTTCGTGCGGCCCGCCAGCCTGCGGGTGCGTCTTAATGAAACCGCTAATTAGCGGTGGCTTAGCTCCCCCTCCCCTGCAGCTTGTCGCCCCGCACTCCCACTCGCCTCTGCTTTTTTATGCTTCTCCCGCAAAGCAACAGTGCGGTTGTATTAACCGGCTCAGGTAGCCGTGTTTGCGTCGTGGTCTCCTGATGTTTATTCTGCAGCTTCAATTGCGGCTGTTGGAGATTCTCGGATGTCCCTTGTTGATCGTCGGCAGTCGGATTTCGCGGAAACAATGAACTCCTGTCACTTCTTTCTTTGTCGTGGCACAATAGTTTATTAAAAACAATATTTCCTTTGCTATAACGAAAGATAATAACCTTCACTTTGTTATATTTTTCGACAAACCATGTTTTACTTTAAAATGCGTCTTGTGTTAAGTGATTTCTGAGGTTTTCTTCGCCCGCGTGCGATACTACCTAAAAATCCACGGGAAGCAGTATAAATTTGAAACTTTTATACAGTATTTTAAACAAGGTGCAGGCTAAAGTTTGAAAGTAGCGCCTCCACTCACACCCCGATAGCAGAACGGGAGTGAATTTATAGAGTGAATTTTACCCGAGTTTATTACCGTCCCCTCCCCTGACCCCGCCCTCAAGTGGCGGGCGCGCTCCCGGAGCGCAGGGTTCAGCTCTAGGGCTTCGGTTCCTTCCCCGTCTTTCCAAGCCTTGCTCCGCTAAGCCTTTCATTTTTATTTTATTTCCTTTTCTACTTCCTTTCTTTGTTACGCATTTCTTTCGTGTCATCGATTCCATTCTTTATTTTTCGTGGGCCTCCACTTCGTGATATTTTTCATTTTATCTTCATGACGATCTCCAGATGTATTATTTTCGCGGATGTTATATAGCCTTCGTAATTGTCTTAGCCAGCGTTCCTCAAATGCAGGGCAATGCCTGATTGAGGACAGACCCGGTGACCCACTGCAGTCGTTCGTGTGGCGCTTGTATTTCCCTAGCATTGGCCCGATAAGCATTGGGGCACGAAATGGCAAGTGAACTGTATGGCCACGGAAGCAGTTTAAGCGTACTTTAGTCGGTCTAAGCGTACTCTGTCATTCGGTGCTTGCTCCTCTTTGCTTCCCAACGTATCAGTTCCATCAACTTTAAGTATCCTTCCAGAATATTTTTGCATTTTTACTCGGATACATATCTCGTATTGAACATGCCTTATTTATCTTGTGATCAAATATATTTTCGAATCACTTAAAATCGTATTGCTTTCATTTTACTTGACTTTTCAACAGCGTGATCTCCAATTATTCCCCGTCTCTTTGTGTTCTGTATTTTGATTACCTGTTCGGGTAACCGCTTCCTGTGCGTAGAGCAGTGAGAACACCGCGCGGTATCGTTGTGTGTGGCGAGTGTCCGCCGCCCCTTGCGTAGGGGATATCGTTTGGCGAGGGGACGCTCGCTGTTTATGGTCGACCCATAAAATATTTATTTGTCCATTAAAATTTTAAAGGAGTGGCCGTAATTTCAATATTAAATCAGCACATTATGAAGAGCGTTGTTAATTCGAGGGCGCAATTTAGGAAGACTCAGCTCCCAGGCTGCGCCGCAAGCCCAGGTGAGGGCCAAGCGGTGTGGCGGATGAGGCGGAGAGGGCGGGGCCGGAGGCGAAATAGGTCGTCTCCACCTTCGACTGCGGAGTCTCCCTGATGAATGGCCAGGCCCAAGCCCGGCGCCCCTACGCCCCCACGCACCCGCCCATCCGCCTCTGACACCCAGACTCTGCCACCGTCTCCGCAATCGCACCGCCCTCCCCATAGTTCTCTCCCTGATTTGTTTTTCTTTTTTTTGGTTCACTCCCTACTCCGCCACCTCCGCCCCGCCTCCTCCGCTTCTCGTCCCTCCTTCTTCTCCTACCTCGCTCTTCTCTCCGCTCCTCCCTCCCCCCGCCTCCTCCGCTTTTCACGCTCCTCTCTCTGCCTCCCTCGCCTCTTCCTCCGCCTCCTCCTCCCTTTCTCTCTCCGCCTCCTCCTCCGCTCCTCCTCGGCTCTCCTCCGCTCCTCCCTCCTCCTCCGCCTCCTCCTCCGCTCCTCCTTCGCCTCCTCCGCTCTCCTCTCGCGCCTCCTCCTCCCGCCTTCCTCCTCACTCGCTCCGTCTCCCCTCCTTTCCGCCCGCCTCTCCCCGCCTCCTGCCTCCCACCCGCCTCCGCCACCGCCTCGCGCCTCCAACGCTTCCTCCTGACTCCCGCATGTCTCCTGTTCGCGCCCTCCGCCGCTCTCTCGCCCGCGCGCGCGAATCGGGTGGCCCTCGCTGGCGGGGCCGCGACGAAAGGTGCGCCGGACACTAATGTGACCGCGATCCATCTCGCGGGCGCTGCGCGGGTCGGCGCGAGTGCGCGCCGGCGGCCGCGCGGGCGCCCGCGGTGGTGTTTTTGCGCGCCCCCCGCCCTTCCCCGCATCTTGCATGACAAAGCCCGCCTGTCGGCGCCCTTCTCGCCCCCCTCCGGCCGCGCCGCCGTCGCCCGCCGGCTCATCGTCGACCGCCCGAGGCCCGTCAGCGCACCGCGAGTAGCGAGCGGCGCAGTGACCTAGTGCATGACAAGGCCATTATTAAGAGTCTTGAGGTGTGGCATCGGACTACAGCGCGAAAGCGCCACAGCTCATGTAGAGAAGAATCCTTCGCCCGTTCGTTTTTGGCGGCGGGGGCTTGCAGAGCGCAGAGGTGGCGAGGACGAGCGGAGTGCGAGGTCGGCGTGGAAGTGAGCTGTTCCTGTAGCTGGCGTAACGTGGGGTCTGCGGCGTCAGGTGCCGCGGACGGCGCGCGACCCGCGCGGGGGGTGGGGGCGCGCGGCCAACCGCCGCCGACTCGCGAACGAACGCGTTTTTATGATTTATCCTCGGCATTCGAGTCGTTGTTGAACACGGTAATAACCGTTTATTTGAATGCGGCGTTAGGTTTCATCTGTTCGCGAAAGCGGTGTTTTTACGTCTTTAATACCGCACCTACGGACGGAACGTGGTAGGATTGGCCGTTCTGTCGCGAAGGACGCTCATTAATAGATAAACGATCTTCAGCCAGAATGTAATCTCCGTGAATACATAACTCCGTATAAAATCAATTCAATTAAGCTATTAACCACTGAATACAGTACTTGCAAAAGCTACTAAGATTATCTTTGGAATTATTATTACCACTGTTGAATCTTTCTTCGGTAGTACTTGAAATATAAGAGCTAAATAATGCTGTTATTCGAACTTTTTAGTGTTATGCCTCGATTGCATATGTGGCCTTAAAGCTTAGAGATAGCCAGAAATTGCTTAATCAAGCTCAAGGCTTAATGTGTGTTAATTGTACAAAATTATGCTGATGTTTTCTCACGAATATGGCAAGCAGAAATAAAATAATTTTCATAGTTAAAATGTACATTAACACGTCTACCATAACACAGGTCTAAAGAATACAAAATATTTTTGCTGTATCTTAATTGTTAATTCTTGTGTTTGTGATATCGTTGTTTATCT
This sequence comes from Gryllus bimaculatus, assembly GCA_017312745.1. Lineage (NCBI taxonomy): Eukaryota > Metazoa > Arthropoda > Insecta > Orthoptera > Gryllidae > Gryllus > Gryllus bimaculatus. Next base: position 11,295,088 of record BOPP01000014.1, on the reverse strand, counting down.
TAAACTAACAGGATCTGTGTAATGGATGTAAAGTACGAAGTATACATTAAGCTGAAATTTTTGAAGGTGGTTCACAAATAAAAAATAGTTAATTTTCAGTTACTTCAATGAACTTAAATATTGTAGTTACATTCACTCTCTACGTTTTTGTATTTATGAAAGGCATATATTGTGTTTACTTTATAGCCCTCTGTGTGTGTGTTATTTACTGCCTACGACGATTTGTATTATGATATTCGCTCTCGATAACAAAATAATTGTAATTAGTTCTCCAAGCAGACGACCATACCGTCTCAAAATTATGCAATTGGCTGGGAAATTCCATTAAGTGTAAATGCGCGTATCGGCCGGGTCAGAGTCGCTTCCTCCGCGCGAACGACCACAGCACTAATTCAGTCCAAGCACTTGCATATTAAGATACTGCAGACGCATTTTGTGGTGACGCCGGCCCGGCGCGTGCAGAAGAGCAGCGGCGGGAGGCCGCGCCTACTCACCGTGTGCGCCCGGTGCGAGCGTGTCCCGCGGCCGTGCGCGGCGGCGCGCGGAGAGTTTGCGTGCGCCTGCCGTGAGACGAGCGCGACGCCCGCTGATCGCCAAATATTCGAAACATTATGCCCGACAACGGCTCATCAGGCGACGCCCCCGCACGCTCTCCCTCTTCGCGCACCCACCGCCCCGTTCCTCCTCCTGCTGCGATTTCATCCCCCCGTAATAATATGGACCCCGCGCCCGCCGCCGCGCTGCCCACGCGGCGCCTCGCTGCCAGTCACCGGGTGAGCTCGTCTCCTCCTCCGCCTCCTCCTCCTCTCCTACTCCTCCTCCCCTTCCTCCTCCTCCTCACTCCTCCTCCTCCTCTTCCTTCCTTCTCTCCTCCCATTCCTCCTTTTCCTACCGCTCCTCCGTCCCCTCTCCTCCCCTCTCGCGTCTTACCTCCCTCCTTCTCCTCCTCCCCTCTCCTCCTCCTCGCCTCCACCCTTCTTATCCTCCGTCTTCCGTCCCCTCCTTCCTTCGGCCCCTCCCCCGCCTCCTCCGCATCTCTCCCCAGCCCTGCGTCCCGTGCCTGCGCGTCGACGAACCTTGCTCCGATGGCAAGCAGCGTCTTGCGCTAATCTCCCATTTATTGCCACGCCGCCTCCCCGGACGCGGCCCCGCCGCCGCCGCCGCCGCCGCCCAAGGCTGAAAGCCCTGCTTCCGGCGCCGGCGGCGCACGGGGCCCGCCCGCACACGAGCCGCCGCTCCGCCTTCGCCGCCCGCGCTTCAAGTGGAGGGTAATGCACTCAGTGCTGTGATACGCTTTCAATAGAGGTGGATCCGTAGGTGGATAGATAACGAACACGAGTAAATGTTGCAGGGATCCTTGGCTTAATATATATTAATGAGTGGCGCCACCAAGGAGGGGGGATGCCCATAGGGCTTTTGCCCTCTGTCGCGTACGAAACATTCGCAAAGGTAGGTGTTACTAAATTTCTGTATTTACGAAAATCATCCCGTGTCTCAATCGAATATGTTAAAAATGACCGTACATTAACAAATTAAAATTTATGAAATAAATTTTAAATTCAACATAAATGAAAATATCTTACTAAGAAAATTTAAAGACGACTAGACGCTGTAATTATTGTCCTTATGGAAGAATCCTAGTGGTCCTACTGATACTAATGATACCATTTATTTTTTTCCTAATCTATAGACCATCCATTGATATTTCTGCAGTACCGGTATGTTTTTAACTTGTTTTTAACTCCAATACGTAAAACCCTGCCCACTCGTCAGTCACGTTCTGCGTGCACTGCTCAGCAGTCTGTCGAAATTGACGGCTGAAAGAGAGGCGCTGAGCTCTTTGGAATTTACCAGGGCGAAGCATGCTGTCGATCACCTATCTCGGTTGACTGACCTCGCATTTTTCTGTCCGTTTTGGTTCACAGTTGATTCATTTCGCTTTCCTATTTAGTTTTCCTTGTTCAGGTAATATACACCGGTTAGTTTTAGTTATGTGCTAATGACTTCGTTTTTCGATTCATCTTCGTATACGGTTTATGCTTCTTAATAGTGAAAAGATTTTTGCAAAATATTGAACTCAGCTCAAAATATTCAGTTTAGAAATAACCTATGACACGAGTATGAACGATGTTTTTGCCACAATATTAATTTTCAAGTGTTTATCGTATTCATTTTATCTTCTTTAAAACATTTTATTTCTCTCTATTTTACATTTAGTGCAAACGTAATTGAAAAATTCCTTAGGCCTCGTATTTCTGTCACAGATACGTGTCACTTATAACAGAATGAAGATAACTACAAATAAGACGTTAAAACTCACGAACTCACTATATGGTCAATATGAGTGCGCTGAGCCAATTTGCATTTCCATTGCCACTCGAGGACTCTAAAAGGACAAGGTTCTGTACTCGCCAGGCAGCGTTTCTCTATTGGTATAATGAAACTTACTTATTGATACTTACTCTTTGATGTTTTCCGGGCGCGTGAACTTCTATGGTCATTATTTCCGTTTCTGCAGTGAATGTTTTTATGACTGGAAGTGACGCTGTTCTTCCTCCGCTGAATAGTGAGATCCCGCACCGGCCTACACGCCGGCTTTCAAGGCAATTCACCTTCAGTTATGTCCCTCACACGGGGCACGCGTGGTAGTGTAGTGCACGAAAGCTGTTTGCGTGTGTAATGAAAGGGAGAGAATAGGATAAGGAAGATGAACGAAAGGTCATGCGCAGTCCGTCGTCCATTTGTTAGGTAATACCCCGACTTTGGCCTGCTATTGGTCGGAGGAACTGTGGGAAAATAGCTGTCCAGCCGCTATAAATCTCCTCGAGGCAGCAATTGAACGCATCCTAGCTATACTCCTAGTGTCGAAAATCCGCCACCGTGCGAACTCGTACCCTAGAACCCGCCAACCACAATTATTACAGAGGCGACGGCAGTGCTTGCTCTGAGCCACACCTAGCCGGTATAATCTACAAAAGTTATCTTTATTCAAAGTAATATATTTTTTTAATTATGTAATTGTTATCACAACCGGGGCTTTTATGTCAAATGAATTTGCTCACTTAACCGACTCATTTATTGTTTACCAAGAACATGAAGGTCCTGCTCGCTGTCTGTTCTCTCTCCGCTGTGACCAGGGCAGACGTTGTGGACTCCCGCTCGCGTGCCTGCGACTCGGGCGGCCTGCATCGCTCTCTTTTTTTGCGGTGCCACCGTATTTTCCTTGATGCAGAATACCTCGAGCTTCTTTTTTTGTAAGGTCTCATTAAAAATTAAGCTATTTTTAAGTATAATTTACACAACGCTCGGTGTAGAAATGCGCACGCCCTTTACACGAAGTAGCAGCGTTTCTTAACAAATGTACGGTATCCGCGAGCATTTCTACCAAAAAGCGGAGCTTGTTTTTCAAGCGTTCTTGTTCTTTTTGGAGGCGCCTCCCGAGGTGGAGAAGAAACTAGCACTGAACGTACAAGCGGGGGAAAAAAACTGCAAAGAAGTGGAAGATACGAAGAAAAGGGGGGAAAAGCGTGTCGCGAAGGGGACTAACGCTTCTCGAGTCCTTTACATCGCTTTTAAAGTCCAGTTACGCGAGGAGCCGCGTGCTCCGGTTCAAACGAGCGTCTAGCGTGCACGAAATTCGCCCAAGGCAGGACGGGCGCCGTCATTTCAGCGCCCGCAAAAGCCAAACCTGACTCCCAACGAGGACAATCGAATAACGGGTGGCCAGTGACGGACGTGGCCAGATCTCGCCTGTACCGCGCTTCGAACCTCGGATGGGCAGTTGGGAAACGCATCGCGTGCCCACGATGGGCATGGTGCTGACATTGCTTCCAGAGCGCAGAGTGCTCTCTAATGCCGCCATATCGTTTTATATGCGTATGTGTGTGATGTTTTTCTCGATAGAGTAAGTTTTTTCTAATTATACGAAATTAGATATTTTTTATTCAAAAAAATGCTAGCTTCCTCTAGTGTTAATTCGTACTTCTATACTAGAACCTGTTGTAAAGATGTTTTACTATCTTGCGACATTTATGCAGTCAGAACTACATGAAGACGCACACAACGATAATCCGTCGTGCTGTTTATCGAATCCCATTATCGAATTCTTCAATACATAAACGATATTTTTTGTGTCTAGGGATTTAACAGGACTGCGATAAAATAATGTGAAAAAAAGCGAAGAAACACAATTGACCCTAGAAAAGTCTCCACGCTTAAACGGTTATCTCTTTCATTACATTCGATCCGTATTTTTGTTTCGTATTATACTCAGCGCAAATAGAAGTTCTTTCCGACTATGTGAAAATGGAACGACAATTCCAGATATTGAGGGAATCTCCCAATTTCCATACGGATAATCTGAGAATAACGAGACGAAGCCTTTAAATAAGAATTTATCTCGCTATGTAGCGAGTCTGGAGATCGCATCCCGGCACCAGGCTCCCCGCGCCGCCCCGCGCCGCCCCGCGCCGCCCCGCGCCGCCCGTGATTTCCAAGCGGCCGTAAATCGCCCGCGCCGGGAGACGCTGTCGCGGACCATCTGCGACTCGTAACGCCTGCAGCTTAATACGCGCGGGCGCTTTAGTGCCTCCGTCTGGGAAATGGAGTCCTCGCGAGCGGCCTCCGTCGCGGGGCGGTGCGTGCGGCCGCCATAGCCCGCCCTCGCCCACGCGCCCGCGCCCGCTCCCGCTCGTAAATACAAGCTGCGCCGCGGCTCGTAAATCGAGCCGTTTCAAGGAATTAGCATCGATTCTTATCGAGTTTATTCCTTAATTTTCGGCGTTGCCTTCCATAAAAGTCGGCTCCTTACGGCGCGGCAACGCGCTGGCGCAGTCTAGAAGGGTAATAGCGCGGTTAACGTGCCTCCTATCCACTTCAGATGTGTCGGGGTTGCAGGTTCAAACTCGCATTTTTCTGTCCTGGAAATCTCCTGGCATGGAATCGTATTTAAAACATGGGAGGGTTAAAAGTATTATATTAATACGAAATTCAAATACTTTTATTTCAGTCAATGTATATTCATTGTCTGATGAGTGAGCAATATATTTTTTAGTAGATTTAAGGTTTTTTTGTCGTAAGATTGTAATACATATTGTATTTGGTTAATTCGTTTTACTTTTATTCCCAGAAAGTTGAGGAGAATTCCCTTTTCGAATTTCTTTGAATGTACATGAGTATCCTTATCACACCAAGTACACACACACATTGATCACGATTATTGTTTAAAACGTCGGTTTTTCAAGACCTAATACAATTTAACAACTGTTGCCCTATTGCCAACAATACTAAGTTATAATGACCGAAACACGGGCTTGTTTGAAAATATAAATATGGTTCCCTAAGCATTTTTTCTCGTTGGCAATGTAACATGTATGCTTTCTGAAAACAAAAACACGATGCTATACGTAGTTTCTTATGGTTTCTATTATGCTAATATTTCGTCCTAAACGTAACATAAGATGAAAATAATAACCGTTCGCTTGTTTTTATGGACCTCTTGAAAGCTCGTCTTTGCCGGAAAGCAGCGGCGCCGGATGGCTCCGGCGATTTTTAACATTAAGCGCCCTCTTTTTCAAAGTGTCGTTTTGACGCATCGCTTCGCTGCATCCGTGTCGGCCTCCGGAAAGCGATTTGTTTACACAAACAAACCGCGGCGACGGGCGCGGGGGCGGTAGGAACTGCACCCGCGCGATTGCTAGAAGAGGCGATTGATTGCCGCAGAAAATGGCGCCCTGCGAAGTGATTTTGGAGAGAGACAAGGGAGGGAGGGAGGGAAGCGGGAAGAGAGGGGAGAAAGAACGACGTGTCGGTTTTTAAAAAAGTAATTTTTCGGCTCTATAAAGCGGAGCGGCGCTCGTGCGGAGTGTCGTAAAGAGACGTTTACGCCCGCCGTTCCTCCCTCTTTCGGCAGAGCGCGGCACCGTCGCGCGCGGAAATCCGGCGACAGCAGCGCTCCTGGGGATTTTTTGGGGACGTCGTCGAAGTGAAGTTTCGGAAGGAAAGAAGGAACGGAAACTATTTTGCGCGCTCTGGTGTGGAATGTTCTATAAAACCGGACGTTTACAGAGCAGTGCGATAGAATATAAATACCAGTGTTAAATGTTATGGTCATCTATACCGTATATTGATGTCACGTTCAGACTTTGGTGGGTGTAAATTTGTGATGAGGTTATTTAATGTTTTTCTCTTTCGTCTTCATTGTACAAGAACTAATTATAATTTCGGTTGTACAAGTGCTAATGTAAAATAATAGAAAACAAAGTACTTTTTTAGTAATTACTAAATAATGTTACGAGTATATAATCATACAAATGAGCGCTACAATGGATTTCCTTATTTTAGGAATATGAAATCAACAAATATTTCGTTTTTATGTTTGACCTGAAGATTAAAGACTTAAATATACTACGTTTTTTGTATTTTTAAACTTTACAATACTGTTCGAATGTAGTGAACGCTGCACTGCGCGGGTCTGTATGACTCGGAAAGTTGTTTTGCATGCGAGTAATGATATAAAAAGGATTTGATTGACTTACCTATTGACAGTTGAATGTTATTATATAAAGACATACAATGTTTGCCTTTACTCATCGATGTAAGACTGGTCCCCTTTTTTTCTTCAATGTATGGTATATCGTAATATACTGAATATCTTCAATATCGTAATCCAAATTTATTGAAGTTCATCACGCGGAATCTTGAATGTGAAAATATCGTATTGTAACACAGATTAAGTGGTCGGTTATTTATGTTCCTATTGCAAATGAATGCATTTGTAAACTGATGTCACTCTCAACAAATATTTTCATTTTATTGAACGGTTAAATAATTGGTTTTTGTATGGCAGCTTTGGGGCCGTCCATAAATTACGTAAAGCAAACTTGGGGTATTTTGGATATTCCATCTCCCTCTGTAATGCGCGCTTGAACCCTTCTCCTTAAATAATCACATAACGCTTCCGACAACATTCCCCACCCTTGTAAAAGTAAGAAGGGAAAATAAATTATAGTGCAGTAAAAACAATTTGTATTCATTTTATTTGTGTTGTGCATTAAAATGTACGATGATTAAAATGTTGGATGAATTAGGTAGCGATGCTAACTGCCAGTGACAATAAGATTGGGACCAAGTTGTTAATGTAGGAAGGACATAAGATGCGAGAATGTTCTATTACAAGTCGTGCACACGCCGTCGTGAATTACGCATAGGCGAGAGTCAACTGCATTAATTTTAATATATTCTAGAACATAGGACATATCAGTTTTGACTATTTACTTCCGAATCTTACAGATTCATTGAAAAATGAATGACAAAATATTTCCATTTATTGTTTTATTAACATTTTCACCTAATAACTTTAACCTATTTATTTTAAAAAAATAATTTTTAGTTAATATTTTCATGTTTCAATATAACACTAGAAAGATTTTTTTTCAGCGAAGGTTGAAAAATATAAAATAAATAAATAGCAATGTTACGTAACCACAAATTAATTCCCCTTACCCTTAAAGCAGCGTAACGTTGCGTCAACTCCTCCTCCCCTTCAGCGTTACGTAATTTGTGGATGACTCTTTTACTAAATTGTTTTTCTGGATGGAAAGCACTGAAGTTCTACGTATTTCTATCCTTGGAAAATGGTTTACAGAGAAGAATGTGATGAAGAAGTAAGTTCTTTGAACTTCTCCATTGATCATTTGTCGTGCACGTTCAGGCTAAGTTTTTCAATTAAGGTCCATAATTATCATTTTCATTTTTAGAACTGTTTAAAAAAATCGATAAAGTTCAGAAGTAATCGTACAATTATAATATGTGAAACAATCGTAAATATGTAAAATTATTATTGGAGCGAGCTGCTTCTTAAACCAAAATTAACTCTCATACCCTGATTTTATGATTCCTTCTGTTTAGAAGGCAAGAGTAATCTTCCCTTTGTAAATTTGATATCAAAACATTAAGTTCTACCATCATATTTCCAGTTTTCGCGCTTTATTTACTAGTTTGATTGATTTTGACAATCGAATAACACATAAACCCGAACAGTACGAATGTAAAAATGACATTTTGAAGAAAACTGTACCCAACACACAAATAATGAACGTACTAAATACAAGATTATCGTATTTAGATAAATAACAACCTCAGAAAGTATTGGAGTGCTCAGTAGTCAAGCCTGCCAGTGAGAACAAAACAAATATCTTTCCGAGTCATACAGATCCAGCAGGGATAATTCGCTAGAATATTCCTTTTCATTTTATGGTTGTTAAAAATAATAACCTGGTTGAGCGATATTTTTCCTACTTAAAGACCTATCTCCCCATTCGCGACCTGAGTTGAAACCAAACCTCTTTGTCACTAATAAACAATCCGCGAAAGTGCTTATCAGACTCGCTTCCTCAGGCACCTCGCGTCGGTCTTTCAATGGCGACCCTTTTCTGCCGTCGCCGGGGCGCTACATCGCCCCACGCGCGCGTCAAACGCAAAATCACGCCCGGATGCCGGTAATGCGGCTGATGGGAATCGGGTTATTTGCGATACCGGTGTAACGCGATATGGTAATGAGGCTGGAGAGGGGCGCTCCCGGACGGGCGTAACCCGTTTAAGGGCCGCAACCGCGGCGCGGGGCGGCAGGGGACGGCGGGCGACCCGGCCGCCCGCCGCCCGCCCACGCCCCCGCGCGCTG
>BOPP01000014.1:11267807-11278573 GCA_017312745.1 Gryllus bimaculatus | reverse complement strand
CTCTCTCTCTCTCTCTCTCTCTCTCTCTCTCTCTCTCTCTCTCTCTCTCTCTCTCTCTCTGGGCATTCCTTTTACCTATTATCTCGTTTGTGATATTTTGTGAAAAGTTATGTTACTTTCTAAATCTCTAGTAAGGAATAGATTGTGAATAAATGAGGTCATACAAGAGAATTTCGAGGTTCAGAACACCTTTGCTTCAAAACTCTCACTTTGAGATACGAGTTCTCTCGACCTCATTCTCACCACTCTGCCACACGCCAACAACCTGAGTTGCGAGCATAAAGCAAAAGTGTGCATAAGCTTCGTGAATGGCAAGAAGAATAAGGCCGAGGCTTTGGAGTCGGCGCGAGGGGCGTCTCCCGGCGCGGGGGCCGGCTCGCGCGCCAGCCATTTCTCGAGGGCAGTGTGGGCGCCAGGTTGCGCCCCCGCGCGGGCCCCTCTCGCCGCCGGATATTGGATATAATAAAAGGCTTTCGCGGACGGCGGGGCGCGCTGAGTGGCTGCCGCCGGGCAGGAAGGGGGGAGGAGGAGGGGCGGCTGCTCGCGAAGTGCCCGAACGTGCGACGTCATCGCGATAAGTTGCGAACGCCCGCGTCGCTTCTTTCTTTCTGAATGTGAGCGAGCGAGAGAAGCGGCGGCGACGGTGTGCGCCGGGAAGGGGGAAAGAATAACAGGAGGAACGACTCCGCCCCAACCCCTTTCCCAGGAGGTAGGCGGCCACGGGAGTGGCAACGGGGTCAAGAGGGGTTCCACTACATCTCCCAACGGGCGTTGCGGTCTGTCCTAACCAATACAATTTAATGCAGCTAAATTATTTTCGCCAGTTTCTCAGAAATGAATTATGGAGTGAACTTTTTCGGTTGTAATATTATTAAATATCTGGCTCGTTATTCGTGCATAATGAGCAACACCGCAACATCAGCTATCGATTCCGCAATTCGTTTGTGTGGGTGTTTTGGTCTCGTTTCGAGCGAACCTGGTCCCCCAATTAGGATCTCCACAAGCCGTCTGCGAAGTGGAATTTAAACCGGCGATGCGCATCCTAGAGTCAGTGCGCTAGAAGAGGTGTGGCAAAGCGGGTCTGAACTCTCTGGACACGAGTGAAATTCAAATTTATTCCGCATCTGCTGGAAAATCGGTGTTTCCGCTAGACTTTCGTCGTACAAATCCCCTTGAATAAACCAATCTATTTATCCTCGGAAGTCTTCTCATTGGCTTTCCTATTTCTACTTTTTCACATATTTTTTGCTTTTGAAATATCTTCTAGTACTCCGGTTTTGCAGGAGCATTTGGCATTCATCATTTCGCCTTTTCCTTTGCGTCTTCTCTTCACATAACTTCACTCGATTGTCTTCTTCTCGACCCCTAGCCGCGCCGCCGCACCCAATCGAAGGCTAAATAACGAAGGCTTTGTTCCCTGATAAGCATACCATGCTAACGTAAATATGTATGGCATTTTCACGTACATGTTTTGCACCTTACGGATTGTCTGAAGCTTTTTCGGTATCTTATTGGGTGTTCTCAACGCGAACGAATTAAGTCGTCGAACTTCAACCTCCTCTGGGCAATAAGCGCAAACCTATTAACCGCCTGGGAGCGTATACGCTCTCCCTCTGCATTCGCAGGCTGGCTCGCGAGCCACTGGACGCTCGTCGTCGCCCCGCACTGCGCCGGCGAAAGCGTGAGCGCGAGTGGCGCCGCGGAGCGGGGTGCGGGGCGGTGGCGAGAACGCCAGCCGGAAGCAGTTACCCTGCGGCGCCACGGGCCCCGCAAATACCGCCGGCCGGTTTGCATATTCCCGCCGTAACGGCCTCGGCCGCCTCGTGCTCCGCGGCCCCTTTGAGGGCGGCGGCGGAGGGGGGCGGGGCGCACGCGAGACTCACCGCGCCACTCACGCGCCTACGCTGCGCCACACCACCGCGCCACGCCCCAAAAAAACGCCTCGCCGCCTCAGAACGCAGGCAAATTGCACGTGAAAGTTGAGCCGCATTGGGGAGCGGCTGGCTGTGCGAGGCAGCCACGTCCTTTCCGCAGGCTTGCACCCTTCCCCCCTACGATCCGCTTGTGTTCCAGCCGACGCGCCCTCGCATTGAGCGACACCTTTCGGCTCACGCTAATCGTAGTGTTCGTACTTGTTCGAGGGATTTTTTCCCCTTCTGTTGTATTCGATGAAGCTCTTTCACGGTTTCAACGAGATTGGAATAATGAAGGCGTAATTTACTTCGTTGGCTTTATTGCAGGTTGTATTAACAGTCCGTCGACATGCCAACATCGATGATTTAGTAGTATAGTAAAAATGTTATACCTTGTATACCTCAAGATATCCTTCATAGCTTACTGCGGAGAATTTGATCGTATAATTAAAGCGAGGCCGTTCTTCTAAAATAAAAGTTCTAAAATTTCAGCATTAATTTATTACTTTCTCAGCAGATTGTGGAATGAGAATAATTGCTAATTGTTTCATATCTTCTGGGTTCGATAATGTAACTTTTTCTGACCCAAATTGAATTTGGTTCTACTTTGAGATCTTTGTGAAATAATGTCGCGGAACATTTTTATATAGAGTTGTTCAGGTACCTTTTTTTTGTCCAAGCAAATACAGACTCCTGACTTCTACAACCGACCCAGCTTCTGCCCCGTTCGCAACACGCAGAAATCCGTAGGAACCCCTTGTGACGCGGCGCGACCTGCCGGCCCAGCACGCGCCGCCTCGTCGACAGGAGAGGTCTTAGGTTGCGGCGTCGTCGAACTTGGCGGGAGACGACGACATTCCTCGGAGTTAACGAGCCCCGACACGGCTCGACCTTTCCTCGCCAGCGTGCGCGGCGCCCCCCCCCCTGCCACGTCCTTCGCCTCTGGTCTCGATTCTCGGCCCCGCAGCCCCAGCCCCGCCTCGCCCGACGGTGCCTCGTTCCCCGCGCGACTCAATTTAAAAAGGTTACCCCCGGGCGCGGGCGGCGTCGCGGCGTGCCCTGGGGCCGCGCGCGGGCGACGGGGGCGGGGGGCGGGGGGCGGCGGGACGACGCGGCGGCGGGAGCGGGTCGAGCAGGAGCCGGGGACACGGCAGTTGTTATGCAAATGTCCGGCCTCCCGGCTGGCCGCCACGCCTACTTGCGCCGCCGCTCACTAGCGCCGCCAACGTGGCGGATAAAATTGAAGAGCGCAGCAAAAACGTCGCGCCGGGACGGCCCGGGCGCGAGGGAGAGCGGGAGCAGTCAAGTTTATTAGAGCTCTGCTTTCCGAGTTGACGCGAGGCGGCTGCCGTCGGTGGACGTTGGCGCCTCTGCGACGCGGCCACCGGCGACGGAGGCGGCGGCAGCTGGAGGATTGGTACGATGGTCCAAGCGGCGGTTGAGTTGAGCGATCGGTAAGGCGCGGTATCCGTCAATTGACGCAGACAGCCCCGCATCAGCAACACTGGTTGGAACGACAAATGTTGCGTGGAAATTTTGGCGGCCGGATTTTCAGACGAGCGCGTTCCGCAACGGCACAGGTCTGCCCGTCGATGGGCAATCGCGAACGCCGAGCGACGCGCACACAATCTGCCGAGGTGGATGGCGCGGGCGGCCCCCGCCGTGCCCCCGCCGTGCCCCGCCGTGCCCCCGCCGTGCCCCCGCCATGCCCCCCCACCCCCGCGTGCCCCTTCCGCGCCGCGCCACGGCCGCTCTTCCTCTCGCAGCGACAGCGACGGCGGGCCGGCGATTTATTGTAAGGCCCGGCCGACCTCCCAATTACGCGCCACATGAATATGCATAGCGCGCGGCGGCGCGGAGCACGCGCGGGCATTACAACAACAACTACCACTACAACACAGAAGCGAATAAAAACGCGCGCCTCCTACAACATACTCGCGCGGTAGTGGCGGCGTGCCAGGGCCGCCGACGAGGTGGGAGCGGGGGAGGGCGCGTCGGGCGAGGCATGCAGCGGCGGCAGGCCAACGTGGACGAAATGCTTAACTGTATTTCCATGCGACTAAATCGGTGCGCATTATATGTGCATAAAAATATCGCTATATTAAAAAAATCCCTTGGGTGGTGGCGCGGCCCCTGTCCCGATATTGAATAATGCACGAGGCAGCCGGGCAGGTGGCGGGCGCACCGCTGGGCTGTGGATATTAGAGGTTGGCAAGTTGAAGAAGATGCCGTTGCGTAAAGTCACTCCGTGGATGTGCAATTGACTGAGGCGTCAAAACTTCTGAAAGCACAGCCGCAGTGAATATTCACACCTCCCAGACCCCTTTAAATACATTCTAGGTAAGAGGTGCTTCAGATCTATGTTGATGGAGACGATGTGTTCCATACTGAATAACCTGGCACTTCTAATGGCAGCGGAATACGCCTTCAAACAATTTCGAATCAATACGTCAGACAAGTACCCATCTAGAGGCTTCATGACATGTAGACTCTATATATTTTCTCTTTCTTCTGCAAAAATAGGAAACAAAGGATAGAAAGATCTATTACTGCAATATTAGCTTAGGATTGATTACATATTCGCTGATTGATTGATTGATATTGGACTTAATGGGTATGATTGATAATCACTCTTTATTATCACAATTAGCACTCTTCACTACATGTATTACTGAAACGTTTCTTTGCAACCTTAGTTAAACTTTAATGTCAGCTCTTGTACTATTAACACTTAATATAACACATTCAAACTTTAACTTGTTATTGTAACAACTTTTTGCTTTGATCTGCGTTTGATTAAGTACTTTTAATTGTTCAGCTTTGGTTCTACGTTAACAACATTATCACAGCTTTTTCCTCCGTGGATGCAAACTTTTTTTTATTTTCTGGCGTATTACTTACGCAGTGTAGAAAAAGTGATGAAATGCTGCGGACAAAGAAAAATGATTTTTTCCACTGACACTCTTATTGCCAGGCCCTGATTCCTATATGTATTAAACTTCCTGAAGCACATTTTGTAATCAGTATGTCATTCAATGTGTTCTCGGTATCGAAAAATTGATTGTTGGCAAAATGTCTGTCCATTCGTGTGTCCGTCCGTCGTTCATCCGTGCATTGTAAGCAAAACTAGCGGCGAATGCATAACTTTAACCAAAATTGCTATTTCCGAATCGATCTGTCTGATATCGCGACCCCTTGAATTTGAAACATATTTTTATTTTGGTGCTTTTGGAGAGTTCTTTTTAATGAATCGTCAACAAAGTTTTCAAAATTTTCTCGAAAATGGTTCCAATTTCTTTTTACATGAGCAACGACTTCCAAAGAGTCGATCTTCATTGGACTTCTCGCGGCGTCTGCTGTCGAGTTGGTGACTGCTCGTCAGGTCTGCTGACGAGTTGGTGACTGCTCGTCAGGTCTGCTGACGAGTTGGTAACTGCTCGTCAGGTCTGCTGACGAGTTGGTGACTGCTCGTCATGTCTGCTGACGAGTTGGTGACTGCTCGTCAGGTCTGCTGACGAGTTGGTGACTGCTCGTCAGGTGAAGTCCGGTGCCGAATTTGAACGCATCGGCCGCGCCCTTGCCTCCCTTCCTAAGCGGCCCGCTGCGCCCGCTGGAAGCGCCGGGCGCCGCCCCGCTCGCTCGCGCGCGTCGCGGAGGACGAATCGGCCCCGGCGCCGCCGTCCGCCCAGAACGAATCGCCCTCGTTTGTCGCGGGCGGCGCCGGGCGAGCGCAGCGCGCACGTAGGGGACGCTTTCGGGAATGGGGCTCGATTCGCGCCGTTGCGGCCCGTTGTTTCCGATCGCCCGCCCCCGCACTCCCGGCACGCCCTCGCTCCATGAGGCAGCCTCTGTTTATTTTAGGACGGACGAGGCTGGAATCGAGGAGACCTGCTTCGCACCCTCGCACCTTTCTTGTCAGGTCACGACTCCACGCGCTGAGGCGCTGCGACGGACGGCTAGGGACACAGCTATTGATTTCGTGGGAAATATTGTTCGTGTTTCATGCTGAATTCAATGTTTTGTCTATTGAAATTGGGAAGGATTCTTCTCTTATTGTTAATGCAGTTTTCCTTAAATTATAAATTTACCCGTATTGAAAATCCAATTAAAAGGTTGAAGCCCCATTAAACAGCCCCATTAACTTAATTTTTTATTCGCGACGAACGTGACATATTCATAGAAAATTCACTCCTGATTGAGGTGGTAGAAGATTAAGATTGTGATTAAAGCTAAAGTTAATCAGAAAGACGAGGTTTTCCCGCTTCTTCTTCTTCTTTTTAAATACGACTAATAAATTGCCATTTTGTGTATATTGAAAAACAATGAATTCAAGAGTGTGTGAAAACCGCAGTTCTAGCTTAATTCATATAATCATGGGAAGGAAGAACTTTTATGCTTAAGTTACGCCAGATGAGTATTTTCAATTTTCTTCACTGTTCATCATGTTCTTGTCAAGCGCTTAATACAAACTTGTGTTGAGTGAAAATGTACAACTGCATGTCTACTCGTGCAATTAGTTAGGAGGCTGCGTGTGCCTGTCAGTGTTCGCAGTGCACGGCCGGTCGTCGCTCTGCTGTTCGGTACAGCGGCGATAACGAGCCAAGAACCTCGTCCCTGTCGCCGTCTCTGCCCCGAGTCTCTCTGCCGCCCTCGGCCGAGCGTCTCCCTCTTTCCCTGCGGCACGAGGTGGCGACGGCATCACAGGGCGTTTTTCTTATATGACCAGGGACGCAGACGCGCACTTTCCACATTTACGAGTTGAACGTAGACGAACGCAAGAAGGCCCTGAATTCCTGGGGTATGTATTAAAACTTCCTTTGAAGAACATTTGGGTGAATGTCATTTCCAATGTGTCTTGATACGAAAACATTGATTGGGTCGGCAAAAAACGTCTGTCTGTCCGTCCGTCGCCGTCTGTCTGTCGGTCGTCCGCCCGTCTGTCTGTCCGTCGTCGTCTGTCCGTCCGTCCGTCGTTCCGTCTGTCCGTCGTCCGTCCGTCCGTCCCGTCCGTCCGTCCGTGTCCGTCTGTCTGTCTGTCTGTCCGTCCGTCCGTCGTCCGTGCAATCTCAGCAAACTAAGCGGCAAATGCAGCAAACTTCACTATACACCACAACAGAAGAGCAATGACACAGCTCTGCAGTAGTAAAATCGAACTAAGTGGACATCAGCAGTGCGACCTGATCACATCTGGACATTGGAAAAACATATTTTTATTTTGGGCTGTATATGGTAAAGGGAGTTATACTCTTTGTGATATATCGAGGTAATAAGCTATGTGACTCAGGCTATAAAGGTTTATCAAAATTTTCGGAGAAAATGGTTCATTTTTTTTCTGCACTCGCTCTGTGCATCGATCTCCGCAAGATGTTGAGCTACTTCTTATTCTCTAGACTTAGTCACAGTCGGCCGAACTATTAGTTCTGATAAGTTGGCTTGTTTGGTGACTTGTCATAACGAAATCACGTAAACAGGGTGTGTGTTATGGTATCTTATACCTTGAATATCGAGCTACGTCAACGTTGTCGGTTGACGTTTTGTGGATAGTCTGCAAAATGTTACTGGCCTATATCTTTATCCACGAGACGGTTAGACGCTCAATGTATAGAGGGAGTTCGCGTTGAACTGCGACTCAGCTAAAAACATTTACAAGGTCTAATGGGCGTGGATTAGCGGTGGTAAGAGCTCTGTAGGTGTCGGAGAAGTGGGCGATGCGCAGGAGGTCTAGCCACGTTCTAGATCTGAGTCGGGCAGATGTGCTCGGGGAAGTGACCCGCTGGGGAGCTCGTCCAAGGACGTCCTGGCGCTGCAGTAGGCCGCTGACGCGGGTCACGGGTATGGTGGGAATGGCATGCAGGGTCTCCCGCGAGGTGAAGGCGGGGAGCGCAGGGTGGGCCGGGCGCAACGCGAGCATGGGGCAACACTTTTTAACTCTTTCATTCAGCTCACGCAGACAGTTCCCCATCTCGGCGCGCTGTTCACACCCTTGCGGGGCCGCGCCGCCGCCCCGTTGCTCCCGCTCTGGCGCAACTCCCCGGCTCGGATGGCCCCGCTAAAGCGCCGGGGCTGCCGCGCGCGAGGGGCGCCGCCGCGCGCGCAGCGAGTAAGGTACACCGGGCGCCCCTGCGACTCCGGCGCCGCGCTGCCGTGGCAACGCACTCGCCAGGGCCGCCGGGCGCCGTCACGCCAAGACGGAATCGCCCTCGTATTGGGTCGGGGGCGGGGAGCGCACGCGGCCGGAGCGCAGCGCGGCAACGTAGGGTGACGCGCCTCTCGGGCGCACAATACTAGATAGGTGCCCGCCGAGATTCGCCCGCGTTGCGGGGCCCCTTGTTGTCTCTCGAAACCTCCGCCCCCGCCCGCCGCCCGCCACTTCCCGGCACGCCTCTGCGTCATGAGGCAGCCCTCTGTTTATTTTTGGACTGGGACGAGGCTGGAAATCGAGAGACACCTGCTTGCACGCCTCGCAATCCGCCGCCCTTCAGCTTGGCGTCCAGCGGCGTCACATGGCGAAGACGCTCGCCACGGCGCTGGGAAGCTGGGCTGGGGCGGCGCGCTGGGCGGACGCGGGACGTGCCGTGACGGGGAGCACACTTAACTATCGGAACGGCGGGGTCGGCGAAATAATTTGTTGGGTGGCGCGGGCGTCGCGGGCCATCGCTGGCTGTATGGGAATTGGGTTTCTCGTTCTATTAAAATTGGGGAAGGATCTTCTCTTATTGGGCCGTGACGAATGAATAATAATTAAACGGGCGGCAGTCTTCTCACCTTAGAAATTATCACCTTTGACTGCTCGGTTCATGGTAGTGCGCTGAGATGAAATCCAATTGACAGAGCGGGTAGGAAAAACACCCCATTAAGCTTCAGTGCTGACTGTTTCATGCAGTGCGAGGACGCGCAGACCGCGGGCACTACCTTCATAGAAAATTGCCCCACTGCTGGGTCCATTCGATTGAGTGGGTAGAGACGCCCGCAGATTAAGAGTTGGGTGGCCGATCTAAGCGCTATAATACGATAAATCAGGCAGAAGTGAAACACAAGCGACGCTGCTTCTCTCTCGCCTCTGTCGGCTCTTATGCGCGTGTGCCTTCCCTGTGCGCTCGCGTGTGTGCTTCTTGTTTTTAGGCATCCGAGGACACCGGAAGTCAAGAGTCGCATTCTTTGTGGTAGTGATGTTCCTGTACAAAAAACGAGCAAATGAATGTAAACGAGGAGTGTGTGGGAAGCGGGCAGGTATGTAGGCCTGTGAATTTCATGGATAATCAGGAGGTACGGGAGAGGGCTATACTTTAGGCGGTTGTAGCCAGCCTACCAGGCGCACCTAGATCGCGAGAGGCAGTTTCGGGTCTGGCGTCCATCTTGTTCTTCATGACGTGTCATCTCGCAAAGAGCCGCGCTTGAATCTCCGGGCAATCCCGGGTGGCTTCGCAACTGTGCTGGTGGAAGATAGTAAATAAATGTAGAGTACTATGCTGCCATGTTCTCCTCGAGTGCCGTTGAGGGTTGGGAGGCGCGTGTGCTCCGACGTTCTAGGGTTGGTTTGGGTCGAGCGCTGGAAACGCTGGTGGAATTAACTGGCGTTAGCCGTGCGCGGAAGAGCGAGGGCGCGGTGTGCGGGGGCGGAGGAGCAGACGAGAGCGCGTGCCGCGTTACACGTGCGGAGCGGGGCGGCGCGGGCGGGGCGCGGGAATGTAAACGGTGGGCGGTAAGCGCGGCGAGCCACAGCCGAGGGCGGCGGCCGGGCGGCACCGCGGTCGGGCTCTCTTGTAGGTCGGTCTCTTGCCCCGGAGTCGCTCGTTCTGCGCACGGGCTCGTCGGCCGAAGCGTCTCCCTCTCTCGGAGTGTCCGCCTCGGCGCCCAGCGCTGTGTGTGTGGGCGAACGGGGCGGGCGGCGCCCCAACGGCCCGCGGGCCACGCCGGACGGTTCGGCCCGCCGCGGGTTCTCGAAAAGTAATTTCGACGGACTTCCACCCAGTTTCCACCTGGCGAGCGGGGGTCCCCGGGTGCGGCACGAGAGCGGGGCTGGGAGAGTGCGGTGGCCGGCTCCTCAGGCCCTGGTAACATTAGCGATCGAGGCGAACGCAAGCCCCGCCCGCCCGCGGGCCTGGTGGCCCGGCTTACCGCCCACACGCCCGGCGCCGCTCCGACCGCTGTGCGCGCACTCGCCTCTCGTCTGCTCCTCCGCCGCACCCCCAGTCCTCCTCTTCCGCGCGCTAAGATTAATTAAACGCGTTGCATCAGACAACCGGTAGGCCGCCTGCGGCGCCACTCGCTTAATAAGGCAAGTTGCGAGCCGAGGGGAGCGCGCTCTCGGTCCGACCGGAAGACGCGACCGACGCCCGGATATGCCTGGGGGCCCCCCGAGCCCTCCTCCTCGTCCTCTCGGGAAGGCACCTTGGGCGCCGCCCGTCCGCCCACCCCACCCGAGGGTCGCCCGCTGACGCAGCAACGCGCGCCGCTTTTGTTCGCTGTGAAGCAGCCGGCTGCGCCGGGCGTCGATAGAAACGTGCAGCAGGGGGGCGGTGGGCGCTGCGCCGCGCTGACGTCAGCGCGCTTCAAACCACCAGGGCCCCCAACCCCGGCCCCCCCCGCCTCAGACGACACGGGCGCGTTGTTAATGTTATTCAGCTTCGGTACAGTTGCGCGCGGTCTCGCCAGGTGCTGTGGGGTGGTGCGAGAATGGCCGCCTGTGTCGGATTCGCGTGTGTTTGCGGACGAACCGGCGCAGCGGCGACCCGCGCCGCGGCCGGCGTCTCCATCGAGCGCGGCAGGTGCGGCGCGGCGCGCGGGGGGCAGAAAGGCTGGGCGGAATCTTGATGGGGGGCGATGCGTTCGGTGTGTGTAAAGCCGCGCCCG
>BOPP01000014.1:11229911-11244573 GCA_017312745.1 Gryllus bimaculatus | reverse complement strand
TGGCGGGTACTCTCCCCGCACCCTCCTGTCACTGGAAGGGGAGCTGGTAATGGCGCTGGGAAGGTCGAGACTGGCGAACTTAAGTCGCGCGAGAACGGCGATGACGCAGCTCATTACATCGCCGGAGAAAGTTCTTGCTGTGTGTTGCTGACGCTCAAAGTAGGAGCACTATCCTGGTTGAACAATTTTGCCTTGCTTGCTGTATTCTTTTTCTGAAAATTTGTTCGATCTGTGTTGGTTAAGTATCTTGAAAGAAGTTGTTTATTATGACGTATTAGATTCTATCCAGCTTCCTTTTTTGTCATAATTTTTCACCAAATCATTAATGAATATCTGAAAGCATTATTTACTTTGGTTGAACTGCAGTTTTTTGGACATTGTCTTAACGAAGTTATGAATATCTTCTTAGAATTATAATAATATTACAATTTGCGGTTGGTTATAGTTGTCTGCAGCGTCGAGATTACAATTCTTGTGTTCTGCTATTTCATAAATTACTTAAGTATTTCTCAACTCCTTCTCTAAAGTTGTGCCAAGATCATCTTTCTTCATTGCTTCCTTGGCAAATGCAACTCACCGCTCCGACACGCAAACATCGAACAGTGCTGTTTGCAGAGCTACCCGACAGCGGAGCCTTCTCGGCAGACGCCGCCCATTATGGCGAGTTACACGCAGAAGATCTAATGAGGGCGCCGGTCATTGTGCAGAGTTCCTTCCCGCGGCGGCGGCGACGGCGGTCCCTCGCCCCTTCTCGAGACGCTCTCTGGGCTGCTGACTTCCGTCGCTCGGTGGCTGGCGACGCCGCGCAAGTTGTCGCTTTCCATCGACGTAGTGGTGTGGCTAATTTGTAACTTTAATTAGAACTAGAAGCGGCGTCACCGACGTCGACTGTGGCGACTGAGTCCTGCCTTTCGATCCTGCGCCCTTCGGGTTCACATTGCCACCTCTGGGGCCCCGGCTTCACCAGCCATAATTAAGCAACCGGCGACGTTCATTAAATTTGGTAACGAAGCCTGGCCGCACGTGACGCGGTCGGCAGAGTCGGTGACTCGGAGCGAATTGCGTGCTCTTGTTTGCTAACCTTCCTACTTCATAGGCCGCTATTTACCCCGGGTGCGTGGTTCTGATTGTAAAGCCACGTGAAATTGAAGAAAATATGCATGCGATTCTTCTATTTCTATTTATTAAAACGAAATCTACTACAAAGATTTACGGCGCTACCAACTTGCTGTTGTACTTGTGGGGTTGCTCTACGACAGTTCATCTTCCCGTGTTCTGTGTATTTGTACTCTGACGTTTTTTAAGCTTGCTTTAGTTCATAACTTCCGCACCCTGAAGTACATCATATCTGGGGAGAGCATTTAATTTTTTTGGCGTGAACGCTGTTGACTCTGTCACTCTCTCTGTACCTGTATATCTTTATGCTAATTTTTCCAACTCTTTCAAAAAGGTTCTCTTTCCATTTCACGTCTTCTGATGGTCTTAAATGATATTCTTAATTACATCTTACGAAATAACTATATTTTATTAATTCCATCCATCCGCTTTTTAATGCCCACTTCATTCTCAACGCACATGTCTCCGCCTACGTAGTCTATTCAGCTCCATGAACAATCTCGTTTTCTTGTAATTCTTCGTGGGTATACCATACCATCTCCGGCTCTTCTGAACGTAGCTTTCATTCTACCTATTCAGTCTAACGTTCTTCTGCCTCTCGACGTGTGGGCTCCCCTCGCGCCGTCGTTAACCGCTGGCGGCGGTGGCTCCGGTCGCGTTGGCATCTCGAGCTTCCTGCGCGGGGGCGGTGGGATCGCGCATCCCCCCCTCCCTCTTCCTGCGCACGGAAATTAATTCGCCAGGCCATCATTGCGCACGGGCCTTAAATCACTAATGGGGCCGACGGGTCCCGCACTGATAATAAAAATCCGCCATTAATTTTTCCCGCTGCCTCGGCCCTCGATGAGGCGGCAGCAATTATTCCGGGGAGCGGCTTCGGCAGGGGGGGGGGGGGTGACGTCTGGCGTCGCTCGATGCGATCGGGGGCGTGGCGACGGGGGCGGAGGGTCTGCATCGATTTTCATGTTCTCAAATTTTAAGAGAAATGTGAGCCTCCAGATATTCTGCAGTCTCCAGTTTCTTGGTTGTGAAGGACAAGATTCCGTTGCATGTTACGTTATTAAAATTGCCCCCAAACGTAGGTTTAAGCAATTAAAAAAGGAACTTTGATCTTGAATGATTTAGTTTATTTTTTTATTTGTCTTTTCATCAGAAGGTACTTACTTTGTAAAGGGTTTTCTCTGGGTAATGAGGAACTAGAAATTCCCAGAGGGTTATATGTCATTCGTTTCGTATACGTTTGAAGTAATTGCAACAGGTTTAATGTTGCATGTTTTTCACAAATACGCTCTACAAAAGAATGAGAAAAATTCACAGACCTGCATATAATAACGAACAAGTAGTTGGAAAAATTAAATGTTTGGAGAATGCGGAAAAAATACGTTGCAAGTTAGTAATTTCTGAAGTGTAACGTCGACGTGAACATAGCAGTTTCGATTGAAACGCGAGTATTTTATGTTCCTCCATGTTATCGCTTTTGTGTATCATCATGAGAAGTACGTAGATGTTCGCTTTGTGTGCTCCTTCTGCAGAATACAGAGCTAAAATTGAATATGAAAACTTCTAAGCAATAGCGTGTTATTAAATTAATTTTCATAAAATAAAATGAACTATTTATATTGTGGAATTTAGCCTGTTCATGGCTGTTACAGTTTATAAAAATATAAACCTGAGTTTTTTCAGTAACGCTTCTCTCTATCTGCTAGCATGAACAGTTAAATAAATTGTACATATTAAAGTGTTCTTATTCTGTTGCTTCGTGTCACACTGTGCCGTGTAGAAACCTCAATTCTTATATTTCAGTTTTTCACCAGGTATATTGTCTAACTTGACAAATTATTTTGTATCCAGATAGCAATTCGATAGTGATTGAAAGTAGAAAATAATAATTACCGGCAACACTTACGAGCAAATTATATGTTTACATTCGAATTGTCCCGACCTCGCACTCAGGAGAGTTCCGGATAGGAAAACCCTATAAGCCGATGTGTAGGTAGTTGGCGAATCTCTGCACACAGCAGGGGGGGAACACCGCCTTCTCCAGCGATAAAAACATGCACTACGCTTACAAGACTAGCGACATTAGCATATAATCAACCAATAGAACGAAACTGCCCCGCCAGAGAGGCTGCGAAGCAGGGGTCACGGGCGCCGATGAGTAGCTCCGCGAAGCGTCACCTCGCCCAGGAAGCGCCGACAAAGCCGCTCCGCCCACTACGTCTCGCGAGCTGCGATGAGCCTCGCGGAGCAGCGCGGCGGACGCGATGCGGCGCACGGGGCGGCGCGATCAGAGGATACACCCAGGCGCACGCGCGCTGTCGCAGAAAATATATACTGTCGTGTGTCTGTTGCAAGTAGTTCTCCAGCCTGCGTATTAGAAAATCGCACTCTTGCTTCTCTTGGAAATAAAAGAAAAAATTAATTTTAAACGTTTTTCTCTTGTTTTATTATCACAAAATGCATTTCGTACAAGATAATTTTTATTTTCTGAAGCCAAAAATGACCTGAATTCTCAATATTGAAGTGCATTTTATTTATACGAGTATTTATATTAGACATTTTACATATTTGTAGAGCTGAAGTACGAATACCTAATGTTTATCTCACGGTAGTTGTCGACTTGAGCAGAAGTTGAAAGAACGACGAAAAACGAATTATTACACTGGAAGATAATAGAGGTCTACAGCTCTACGACAGGAGATCCTTTCAAACAAATTATTTAGTGACGACCTTCGCACTTGCGACCACTGTATGCAGCCTCGATCTCCTTTTGCGGCTTGTTGAGCAGCGGCGGAGTTCTGAACGAGAGGGCGCCGGGAGCCGGCGTTCGCACCTCGTTATTTTTTGCACGAACGATTCTCAAAGTTTTTCCTCTCGGCTTTTGACTCGGATCCTCAAGGCAGAAATGTGAAGGCTCCCTCTCTCCCTCTCACGCTCTCTTTTTTATTTTTATTATTTTTTGACGACGTAAACACTCCACCAGCTCGACGCTCTTTCAGGAGAAATATTGGAAGTTTCACAACAAGGGATTCGTGGAACGTACTGAATCCGAAAGTAGAGCCATTGTTCGTCGGTCGCCCATGTGAAGTTGGTAACGTCATTGCGAGAAACTACGTTCGCTCGCGTAGCTCAGATCGTAAACTCACGCTCAGTATGCTCTTTTTTAGCTCTCTCGGAATATTTTAGTCCAACGCACGTCGTTCATGAATAAATCCGTTGCTTTTTCCAACTCGTGCTATGGAGGATACCTGTTCATCAAAGAATTCGAATGTCACCCTTCCTTACTATGTTATGTGGCGCCTCTGTAATTCTGTTACGCTTCGCTGCTCTGGTGCCTAATTCAAAAGTTTTTGGTAATATAACGCTGTTATTTGGACATTAATTATCATTTGTTGGTCTCTTGAATTATATTATTTTGCTCCTGACGTGATTCCACTAGGAAATATGTCAATGATAATAGTGGCGAAATATTTAGAGTAATCTTGAAGGACCTTCAATTAATGTAAACTGCTTTTTATTTTTATTTGAGTCGATTGATTGTCTTGTTACAAATGTTTAGTTTTTAGTGATCAGTCCTCAATTTCGATATTTGAACATGAAATCAATGATTCTACTACCACATAAAGAAAAAGTAAAGGACTTTTTTGTGTGTTTCTTTCCACGAATCGTTAAAACTTATTAATATGCAGGTAAATGAAATTTCTTAGTATCAGATATTATATTGATAGGTAACAGGCGGAGAGAACATCTGGAGATTGTTGCAGGTGATGCTTTGTCTTTAGGAACATTTACAATGGGGATAGAAAATAATACGTGTTCTAAGAAAAATCCTGTTTCTGAACTACTGTGTGGCTGGGATTGGAACGATGACTATTTTTTTTTCTTTTTTTTTCGGAGATATGACTTTGATCACAGAATTGTAAAACGTTATGAGTTCATGAATTCATGGATGAACAAACGAACGAAGGGACAAACGTATTCATTATCATCTCTATTACTACGAGTTTATTATGTGCCATAATCTTCATCCTTCGTAAAACAGTGATTTTTATGAATGTTTTGTATAATCATGAATTATACCTCGTATGTTTTATAAAATGGTTTCTGTTTGTTGGGAAATGTTTGTGAGAGAGTCTATGCGTTTCCTACAAAGGTATTCGTTAGAATGACTTTCGTACCATGTTCACGAACGTTGCGGGGGAAGTGACGAGGCCTAGCGCGTGTGTGTTTGCGCGCGCTGACGCGCGTCCTCCTGGTCGCAGGTGCACTGGGTGCAGCAGCAGCACGAGCGGCGCCGG
Source organism: Gryllus bimaculatus (assembly GCA_017312745.1). Taxonomy (NCBI): domain Eukaryota; kingdom Metazoa; phylum Arthropoda; class Insecta; order Orthoptera; family Gryllidae; genus Gryllus; species Gryllus bimaculatus. The sequence goes on along the minus strand of BOPP01000014.1, from coordinate 11,239,159 downwards.
CGGAAGAGGGACTTCAGCTTCCCGTCCTTCAGCGACTACCCCGCCTTCTTCGGGCAGGCGGCCGAGGCCGAGAGCCTGCACCGGCCACAGTACCGGGGCATCGGGCCGTCGCACCTCTTCCCCGACCCGCTCTTCAAGGAACAGTGGTATTTGGTGAGTAATTTTCATTTGGTATTAATTAAATTAATTAAATTATTGGTAGGCATTTGGTATTAATTAAAAAAACAGTTGTTTAAGAAATTTCGTTCTCAGATTATATATATTCCACGGGAATTTTTTAAATTTTTTTCTAACAAGAGTCGTAAATGGAATGTTTATGGCATAAAACGGATAATTTTTTTCGTTTTTTCCCCCCAAGTAATACAAAATTAATATTCCTAAAAGAAAATATGATGCTTAATAGAAATAAATCAAAATGTGTTGGTTCAAATTAAGGCATTTGGAGAAATATTTTAAATATCTGCGCATATTAATGACCAAATATTGCACAATTTCATTGTGCGTTTCAAATGTCATTTATTTAAAATTGTTAAAGTACATTGATAACTATTAAGTTAGTTAATGAATTGGTAAATGATTAGACGAGTTCTTACAAATAGAAGTAAACAGAAAACGTAATGTAATTAATGTAATGATAATGTATCATACTTATCTCTATTTTTTATTTTACACATACCCGCACACTTACACGAACATTTGAGAAGTCAGTCGAGTATTTCATTAAAATTTATGAGAAGGGCAATATTCATTATTATTTAATACTCATAACTCTAGTAGGGAACTAAGGATATATTGTTTCATTTTGAAGGACGATAAACATTACTTTCATGCGACATTGCATTAATATTACATTGAATATTTTTGCGTTTGGATTGTTTCAGCTATATTATTACACTATCAATTTATTTATTTGCTTCTGAACTCGTGTTTTTACAAACTGACACATTCACGTAATGTTTGTAACGGTTTCGTAAAGTTCTAATAATCATATTGCAACTTGAACACTACTATTCCCTCCGTCATCTCTTACAAAAATCTTTAGAACGTATTGCTACAATGGCTGCAGACTATATTTATTTTCTAACATCCACTTAATAAACTTTAGTGCTAAATCTGTGAATAACATCCGTTTATAAAAGCTGCAATTAGATCGTCGTGGTGCCATTGTCAGGAGTTTGAAGTGATGACACATTAAGCCCATGCTCTCAAATAGAGTCCCGAATACATATTGATTGAGTCCTAATATAAAATTTAAAACGAAAATGGCAGTTGTGTTTTTTCAATGAAATTAGGGAGACGTGAAAACAAGTTGATAAAATACAAGTAGTGTAAATTAATGGTTTGCGTGTTCGTTGACTCAGCTAATAATTTATTTCCGTTTATTCATTTTGAAAATGACTCCCTGCTGCATAGAAGAAACGTAAGCAGCAACAGCAGTAACAACTCTGTTTCACTCGCTCTGCCCGTAATGAGGCACGAGGACAGACTGCGAACTGCGTTGGTCTTATCAGGTGAACTTCTAAAACCGAAGCAACGGGAGGCGCACAAACGAGAGAGAATAAGACCGACACATCAATCGGGGAATGTCCATTTTGAGGAAACTTCTGAGTACGTTTTCGACGCTAATGTTGACAGATACACAAGCGGACGTACAGTCGTTCTCGATCAAAAGAACTCATCTTATCAGGGTCCGCCAAAAACTTTATTTCCTTCAATATCTTGAAAACAACATGTTCGCCATTACGTAACTTTACTACATATACATATGAATATACGATAAAATAAAAATGTAAATTACCCAGAAAATGAAAAGTAAAGAAATGTTTGAGGCTTGAAAGTCGTTCTTAGCCTTGTTAAATTATTTCAAAATGTATTCCTTAATAATACAAGTACATTAGTTTTATGACTTAAAATTTGACATCTCGTTAATAATGAAGACCCACCTCGTTATTCAACGTAGTAGTTTTTATTTGGTAGTACTAACTACGTTTCTTTTCTGTTTGGTATTTTACAACTGAAATACAAATTCTCCGCATATTACCACAAACATACATGAACCAGTGGTGTCGGAAGAGGCGACCGTGCGCACCGCCATTACCCAGTTTGCAGATTGCGCTGCTCCGTTCGTTTGTCGACTACATCAAGACTTATGCGCAAAGATACGGCATTTCGTAATATAAACAGCACCCTGCATGGAACATAGATTTGTCGAAGAGCACTCCGGCGCCGCCGGTGCCTGGCGTAACACCCGGCGTGCCCGAACACCACCGTCGTTGCCCCCGCCCCGCCCCGCCCCGCGTCACACCGCCCCCCCCCCCGCCATGCGCCGCCCGCCCCGCCCCTCGCCGCTCCGCCCCCCCGCCATGCGCCGCCCGCCCGCCCATCCCCGCCCGCCCCGCCCCGGCCGCCCCGCCCCGCGCCGCCCCGCTCCGCTCCGCCCCGTCCCGCCCCGCCCCTCCCCGCCCCGCCCCATCCCGCGCCCACACCGCGCCGGCCCCGCAACCTTGCGACCACGCATTTTCACGCACGCGCTTCATTTCGCGCGGATTCTGTGCGTTTCGCGCGCTCGCTGTAATGATATTTGCGGGCTGATATTTATTCTGGTATTTACTCGCGTAAATCATCCTTATTCCGAGGCGGGAGTGCGGGGCGGCGCGCGGCGCAGCGGGGGCGGGGGCGGGGCCGGAGGCGGCGGCCTGGAGGTAAACAGCGCACAGATGTGCTGGGGCGCGATAAAATGCGGCGCGTCCGCCGCCCAGCGCAGCGCGCCGCGCCAGAAAGAGAAAACGGCCGAGTCGCTGTATGTTGTGGCGTCAGCCGCAGAAGCTCGAGAGCAATAAGACGTACAGGATCGGAGATGAAGTGCGTGATTCAATCATGCATCCTAATATCCGTTTTAGTAACAGCAAGTTTTACTTTATTGAGCAGTTTGTTTCAAGAGAGTTCACGGATAATATCTTTCCCTTTTATGTAGTTTTTAAGACTCTTCAGAGGACTTTTAATATTCAAAATAGAAAGCGGCGCTCCAGAAAGGATTTTAGTAATATTGTAATATTAAGAGAAAGATCTTCTCCAAAAGGGTTTTCAGATTGCGGCCGTGAGTGTTTCAGAGGAGAGATGGATGGCGATTAGCATTATGAGAGATGGAAGAGTTGCGGGTTGACGTATTTCCCATTCCGACAGTAAATGGATTAACTAGAACTCTGCAGGACTCAATTCCCTAGTGACGTCACTTAATGAAGTTTGTTGTTTGAAGATATGCCCGGAAGTGCTAGAGAAAGTATGTGTGGAAACTTGGGGAATACTGGTTACTGAAATATTTTAACCAGTTATCAGTACTCACTACGAAAATAAATCTATTGGTCAAACTGTTTAGAAGTATTACTACCGAAACCCTGCCGACGTTGTTCTGCCCTTTATCTCCCTTTTTCTCTCTTCCCTCTCCCTTTCTCTCTCCATCTCTCTCTTCTCACTCTCACTCACCATCTCTCTCACCGGCTCCCTCCCTCGTCTCTGTCTCTCCCTCGTCACTGTCTCTCCCTCAGTCTCCCTCTCCCTCCAGTCTCTCTCTCCCTCCGTCTCTCCCTCTCCCTCTCTCCTCTCTCTCTCTCTCTCTCTCTCTCTCTCTCTTCTTCTCTCTCTCTCTCCCCGTCTCTCCATGTCACACAGCAAATGTCAACAACAATGAAGCCAGGTGAAGTGCAATTTGAAAGAAAAATTGAATTAAATGAAGCGCAATTCTGTTCTGCTGCGCCATCTAGTGGAGTTGTAAACAACATTATCAGCACATAAACCTTCTGGGTAAAAAACATGAAGATGTGCCAACTTTCACGGAGATCGGTCTTGCATCGTTTTCATATTGTATGCATGTTATAACCTAATGTGAAAGCAATAACATCATAAATACGCTCTTCCTTCCACAATACTACCGTATGAACAGAACGAGTCAAGTGGGAGAAACATTTGAGAAGGCAACATATTGCAACTCTGTGTACTGCAACCAATACATCGAGATACTTTTGACGTAATGTAGCGCAATGAGATATTGAGCATTCGCCACGACCGTAACATGCTCGAGAAAACGGGATGCTGCCGCACCACATCTCCCAGTGAGCGCCACGGCACCCACAGCACCTCAGCGCGTGTCCCGTCCTCCTCACTGCAGAGCAGCGAAGACGTCGTAGCGCGCCGGGGTCGCTTCCCAGCGGCCGGGGGCGTCTCCGCGGCGGTCGCCACGCACGCCACGCCACGCCACGCGCGCGCGCGCGCAGCCGCCACGCGCGCGCCACGCCACGCCACGCCACGCCGCGCCGCGCACCCTTAATCAAGAGTTACGCCGGGCGCGCTCGCCGCTGCCGCCGGAGGCACGCAAATGCAGGCGCAGCGGCGAGGGGCGCCGTGGCGTCCCCGCGGGCCCCCCTCGCCATTAGAGCGCGCCGCCGTCGTCCGCGGAGCGCGCGCGTGTCGCGCCGCGTGGATGGGCGCCCGGGCCGGCGCAGGCCGTAACTCGGCGGGCAACTCCCGCGCCCGAGACGGACGCCGCTGTGCCCGCAGCCCTCGAACCCCCTCTGGCGCCTCGGACGCGACGCGGCGGCGAGGCGAGCGCGGGAGACGGGTTGGGAGCGAGACGCGTCGTCCGTGCGGGATATACCGTGTGCGCCGATGGTTAGAAAACATTGGGGGTATGAAATGAAAAAAAATATATGTAATAAAATATATTTAAAAAGGTACTATAGGTAAATTCATGTACATATTTGAGGATTGATAGTCCAAAATTTCATGAAATATTTTGAAAAATATGAGATTTCCTCTTTTGTTCAATATTTTCACACATTTTTTTCTCATTTTGTGAAAATTAAAAGAAAACAATGTTATCTTGGACAAGTATTTTCACTTCTGTTTCGTGAATATGCAGCAATGAAGGTAATGTCTTTGCATTGAGAATTGTAATAATAATTAACTTAATTTGTATCGTGACTTTTCATACAAATAAAATTGGCAAATTGGCAAATTGGCAAAATTGGAATACAACAAAACTCAATCTTGCAGTGGCAAAACGAAATGAAATTTGTCCCAATGCAGAGGGCAATTGTCAAGCTAAATATTAATGACGAGTGCAAAGCGAACGCTAAACGCGGGGAAGCGAACGGAAGTAAGGCAGCAGCACCTGCGGGGGTGGCGGAGGTCGGGCGCCGCAGGGGCCTCCGCCAAAGGACCTTGGCGATTACGAAAGTGCGGCCCGGCGCCGCGGTGGTGGGGAGGGAGGAGTGGGGTCGCGCTAATGGGCGATCGGTGTCGCGCGCAGCCCCCGGGCGGGATTTATATCGGCGGCCGCGCTGCTCATTTGCATGGCCGAGAGCGGGCAATTAGCCGGCGCGTACCTGCGCGGCCGTGCGCCCGACGTGGAGGCCCTTCGCGGCCGCCGCCCGCCCGCGCCCCCGCCTCGCCCCTCCCCTCTCGCCACACTTCGCCCCGCCCGCGCTGGCCGCGCCTCGCTCCGACGTTCGTCTTTAATTTACGGCCACCCCGACCTCCGCGAAGATTAGCTTCATTACATAAATAGCGGGTTAAATTTCCCGGCCGCAGATGCCGTGGGCGCGGAGCGGGTGCGGGGCGGGGCGGGGCGGGGCGGGCGGCCCGCGGAGGCGCGGCGCCCGCGGCGGCGTCCCTGCGGAGGCGGCGGTGTCTGTGACGTCGCCTCGGGGGCATTGGCTGAAGGGATACATGCGCTGTCGTGGGGCGATCGATGGGGGGCAGAGGGCGGGCCGGGGGCGGAGGGGTGTAAGTACTGGGCCCAGTAGTGAGATGCTCTGATTACGGGTGCGGAATGGGATACCGTGATTTCGGCTTAGCTATCACAACAGACAAGATGCTGCAGCTCTAATTTGAATAATATTTGGGTTAATCGTGTTGAAAATAGCTACAGGACATTTTTAACGAGATCAGTGATAACGTAGGTCGATTAGGTTGAAGCTGCCAGTGAAATAACTCTAAGGAAAAGAAAATACAATTTTTTTTTTTTTTTTGACTGGTGAAATAAGGGATATCGTGATTTGGCTTAGCTAACACAACAGACAAGATGCTACAACACTAATTTGAAACAATATTTAAATTAATCGTGTTGAAAATAGCTACAAGACGTTTTAAGGAGGTCGGTGATAAAGTAGTCAATTGCTAGTGAACCTGCTAGTAAAACGACTCGAAGGAAAAGAAAAATACAAAGATTTTTAAAAATTTTATTAATAAAAATCGTCCACTTCCAATTCTTAACTAAATTTGTTCGTTTTACCCGCAATGTAAATTTATTTTTTATTTTCTTTCAATCATAAAAAAGGGAAGAACATTGATTTTTATAAATACAATGGTGCAAGATTACTTCGTATTTCTAATTTTATCGTTTCAACCGAATTTCACAAACAGTCTTATTGAAGATGTATTGATGAAATAAATCAAAATAATGAAGGGGCAATACTCGTAAGAGAATGCGCAAATTTTCGGGACGGGTCACGCAATACCCGTGCAAATCACGGACAGTCACGCGAAGCCATAGGTAGCCACGTCCGTAGGTGGATGCTAGAAATGAGAAGTGAATACGTACAACTCATTCGCGCGAGGCCAACGCGTGAAGGGAGAGGAAGAACGGCGCGCGGTGCGGAGAGAGCGGCGGAGGCGAGGCTCCCGGAAACCGCGGCGCCAAACTCACCGCGCCTGCCCCGCTCACGACGCTTCAATGCCGCCCACGCACCGCCCCCGCCCCCCCCGCCCGCCCCGAGCGGAACGTAATTTCTCATTGTTCAGAATCCCTCCACCCGCAGCTTGGATACGTAACGATCGGCAGCGCGCGGCGACGTGAGAGGCGCGGCGGACAGCGGTGGCGGCGGGGGGAGGGGGGAGACAGCCATTACTTGCCGCCGGGGTCATACGAGAGTCGTGGAAGCAGGTTTCGCACTCTTCTTTCGGGCGAAAAACGAATTTGGAAGACGTTGATTAAATGTGTTATTTTGGACACTCGAATCTGAAAATACCTTAAAAACAGAACGGTAACCTTTCTGAATATGCAGGACTCTTATCTAATGGTATATTTTCAGTTAATGATATTTTACATTGGAAAAATGGGAGATTTGACCGATCGAATGGCCGATCAGAAGTGAGAATGAGATGGATGTAATGTTATCGTAAAAGATGCCGTAACGGGGTCGGAAGATAAAATTGAATATCTACCACAGGTATTGGAAGAAATGTGAGTAAAAGATCTCTTACTTAAAATAAAAAGATCAATCAATAATAAAACATTGGTTTTATTAATTTCGTAATAACTTAATGGTACTCAGTGAATTTGTTGTATACTATTTAAAAATATTATTCCGTAATGATCTCAAACTAACGCATTGGTTTGAAATATTCGAAATACCTGTATTAAAGGGGGGCGGAAAAATTGAATTACAGCGGAAACGTTTCAGTTTCTACACTTTCATTACCTATGTACAAATTTAAAACAATTTCTACTGCAATTCAATAAAATATATTTGGTCTATCTAGTAAGCTTCCATAAATCTAAAATTTGTTGCGCTGAATAGACCTTATAGCTTGGAAAAGTTGTGAAATCCAAATCCTTTAGGGCGATTGAATTAAGCGGCAGAGTACGTTTTGAAGAGTATTCAGCAACATGTGAATGGTACGGCGGCAAGAATGTCGCTGTGGACGGCACATAAATTAAGAAAAATATAAGTGAAATATGCTAGACGATATTACAAATTGTGTTTGAAATAGCAGCATAGATTAGGTACCGGATTTGGGATGAGACGAATTGTTCGATGCAGTCAGATCATAAGATCCCTCCAATAGCCGAACTGCCATCCCATTCGTGGAAGGCGGGTAACAAATGAAGGTTAAGAATTCAAGAGAAAAAAATAAGATTTAAAAGTATGGCTTGTTCGTCCAATAGGACGTTCGTATCTATTCGTTTTGCACATTTAGCTCTCGTCAAAATCGGAAGCGTCGTCGGCCCCGAGCGCTTTGCGGCCGAGGCTGCAGCCGGGGGGAGGGGGGGAGGGCGTGGCGACGGGCGAACGCGAGAGTGCCCGGCGCCGCCTCGGCGCTTCGCCCCATCTCCATGACAAAGCGGCCATTGTGGGAGGCGACCGCGGCGTTAGCGTTCGCGCGGCCGCCCCCGCCCCCCGCGCAGGCGGGCGGTGGGGCCCTGGGTTCGATTCGCCACGCAGCGATGGGGCGGCGTCATCTCCGCTTCGCAGAAAATTACACGCCCGATTTACGCACCAGATGGAACAGATTCCTGCAGTTGGGGCGCCGGGGAGGCGAGGCGAAGAGGAGAGGAGAGGGCGCTGCGAGGCGCTTTGCATTCAGATGCCGCGCTTGGAGGGGGCGATAAGGGATGTGGCTGGCAGACGTGGCACCTTCACTTTCTGCGGGTTAACGCGATCGCTACAAAGTCTCCATCAGTGCATTCGCCTAGTATTTGCAATTCGTAGTAAGGTACCAACTTATCCGTTTTTTTGATTCTTCAGTCTGTAACTTGCATTATACTCGTTTCAATGAACACACACACTCACACATACACACACGTGTGTGTGTGTATAAGTGGTGGGATTAATCTGACTTTTTCTAGTGAGCGGTGTTCTCAAGCCTTAGCTCTGTTTTCATTTATTACCCATGCCTGGCGGTCAGGAAGACCTATTGCGACCACAGCGAATTCTCTTCACCGTAACTAGTATACTTCGTCAACCTGAGCATTTATTTCATCACACAGCTGTAGACGCTCAGACGATTCTAGTGGAAAGCTACACCTCTATATTTGCCCCGACAGGGAATCGAACCCGGGATTACACCACGGAAAGTTAGCACGCTGACCGAGACATACCCGAGGGTCCCACCCTGTTTAGTATCTCAATTATTTGTGTTTTTACATTCTGAAATATATTTGTTTTTTTAAATAAATCTTTTTCAAATAGACATTAATTTTATTTACAATAGTTAAATATTACATAAATTATTATTAGTATTATTAATATTATTATTCCCGCCCTTGCTACTAATATTAAGGTTTCAGATATATGTTTCGTAAGACCGGCAGACAGATAAAAGCAAAAAATTAATATACAGTGGAGGTAAAAGCAACTTTAATTTTCGCGAATGGCAAATTGTTTATTCTTCGCAGAACATGTCGTATAATACACGCGCGTTCCAAGTCCGTCCCCCCTCCGGCAGACAAACGCTGCCAAGGTCAGGTC
>BOPP01000014.1:11157323-11192842 GCA_017312745.1 Gryllus bimaculatus | reverse complement strand
GCGCGGGCGGCGCCGCCGAACGGAACGGGAGATGGAAGAGGTCGTAAAGAGGAATAGCCAATTAGAAAGGCGGCACCGCCCTCGCCCTCGCCCTCGCCCTCGCCCTCGCCCTCGCCCTCGCCCTCGCCCTCGCCCTCGCCGCCCGGGGAGGCCTGGCGCTGGCTGCCGTAAACGTCAGACTCGCGGAAGGTGGAACGGCACTAAGCGCGCGCCGGATGTCTTGTCTGCTGCGACGGTGGAAAAATACTGGGGGCGAAATGCGCACCGCGAGAATATTATGTGCCATGCGGGAAGACCAACTTCGTTGTTTTTGCGAAGCGCAGTATTTCCCGTGTAGACGTCTGTCACGATGCTGTAATAAAGAAAGATACATTTATTGATACACCTAGCAAGTATATCTTTTCTTTCTTTCTTTTTTTGTCATCGAGGTCGAAGCACTGGTGATGCTAAATGATAGTGGAAGAAACATACGTCTTATGACTAATGAAGCAATTTACAAAATGATAAATGAAAAAATGATCAAAAATAAAGTATTCACAAAACTATAACGTCCATGCTGTTTTTGGTTAAAGTGAAAAATGCAATTGAATATTTCGTAAATCTCGGTGGATTTTCAGATTTTACTCGTTTTCAAACATATTTGCTATTAAAAAATAAAACAAACTTTAATTATTAGTTACACCATTATTTCTTTAGAATTATAATATTTTTCGTAGAGGATAAATGGAAATTGTGATTATTTTTTAAATTTAAATTAAATGATTTCGATAAATAATAGGAGATACATCATGATCTACCAATGCTATGACAATGGCGTAAATTATTGAAAGATGCTCAGACCTAAGCATGCAATCCTTATCTAATCTTCTCTTAACCGCCGTATTATTTACTGTATTTCTAGTAACATCGTAATGTTTACGGACAAATTTTCATTCAAACTCGTTGGATGTGCTTGCTTTTGGAATCAATCTTTAGTTTGGAAACAATGTTGCTGAGTTACAAATAAATTACTACTGGGGACGCGTTGACTATCAAAACTTTTCCTTTGTTTAGTGTTATTACTCAGCAATTACTCAGATATTTAAAAAGATGGATTAAATCATTTAAAGACCTACATTGAATGAAGTTGTGCAAACACCGTTCGGATGCATTGTGAAAATCAAAAGAATGGTGCTCAGCAGTGTAGAGAGCGTGTGTTTGTGGGTTGGTTGCGTTGTGCATAACTTCATTCACTTTAGGGAAAAATTGCATTGATAATAAAATAGCTGTCTTTAAAATTGGAGTTGAAGGACACACCCGAAAATAAATTTGCATTAGCTGAACCTGTGCGATTATATCGAACTAAGCTATAGAAAAGTTAGAGAAACTTAACACTTTCACTTTACGGATAGTCGAAAATCTCAAAATTATTGTTTCATGTCCTTCTGTTTATTAAATCATAAGCGTTATAAGTCTTCTATAAATTAAACATATTTTAACATTTTGTGTTTAATCTATAAAATCTGCTAATAAGATTAAATGATGACATATCTAGAGCCCACTACATTTCATGTAACGCAAAAATCACAAAATTTGGTTGAGTACAAAATTCAAAAAACTTTTACAAACGGATACACTTAATGTTTAAAACGTAAAGAGTTGCGAATACACGTCGAAATTTGAGGATAACTGAGAAGAAATTCACAGAAGTGCCGGTTTTATAAATCTAAGAATTTAAATATTTTTCCTACCTACTGATACCTATTTATTTTGTCCCGTACATAATGATCCGGTGTTTCAGAATACATAAACATACTTGCGTAACAGAATGGATAGAGAAACTTCAAAATAAATAAAAAGGGATATGCGTAAGTTATACTTCCATACATACATCCCGCGTAGAAAATTGAGTGTATATCCTCGCCACATAACACTCTTCCTTGGAACAACATTAAAAGATTTTATTACTGACGTGTGTGAGGGGTTATAGCTCAAAGAACACGAATTTTATGATCGAAAATTCGATACCGTAACGTTAATGTGATTCCACTACGTTTCCCACGTATACTATTAAATAAGGACAAGATATCAAAACATATTCGGAATCTTCTACAAAATTTCTTTTTTAAGTATACTGCTTCTCTTTATGCAGTCTGGTGAGTCTTCGAAATAGATGATGCTCCGACGTTGGGGCTCGTGTTACAAATAATTAGAAAGCATTCCCAAGAGAGATTTCCTTTAATTGAAGGATCTCGTTTTCCCGGGTGGATCTCTGCTTCGGGGTCCGCACTCCGTTGCCCAGAGGTAGAATGTGCATACGCAACCCGCAATGCCGCACTGCATTGCTGTACTGCGCGATGGCGCCTTGTTCAGCACACGAATTTATTCTCTTATCGTTTTCATCCTCCGCTGTTGACGGTGATATTATCATCGTTAAATGTATAATAATTTACAAAAAACTTAAAATACAATTTCGTGTTGTGCTAAGGAGTTAGCAAATTAGTCGGGATAATCATATTTGAGAGTTCTCTATGTTTTGCCTATGGAAAGGACTGCATTAACAGTAGTTTTATGGTATTACAATAGATCTCAAGATCATGTCGCTTCGAAAAGAATTTTTAACGATGTTTGTTCTATAAACTCGACTGCTGATAATGTAGTAGTAGCAAAAATGCCAAATTTCGTTGTATTTAAATCTAATTTTTGGATACTTTATAAGTACTCGTAGTTTCAATTTTGGTCTGAGAATACCAAATAATCATTCACTTTAATCTAGCGTTTATTGTATAAACGTATTTAAGTCATTGTATTTGTAACGATACATGTAAGTTTGTGTAATATCCTCTGTTCCTGGAGATAATACGATGATGTAATGGGATAGTGTAAATTTTCATACCATGAGGAAAAATTATAAAAGCTGCATTGAACTCAGGCGCATAATGAAATGTAATGAATCAATTTAATGTAATAACAAATGACCTATTGGTGTCACACGTTCCACTTCTCGCATTTATTATGAACCTGTGGTGTTATCTAATAACCCAGCTCTAATGATTGTCAGTTTTACTCGATCCTATTAATCAAATTTATCCTCTTTGCTTTCCATTATTCCTCTAAATACTTAAAACACTCTTCTAGTAGGGTAAAAATCATATTTATTCAATGGAACATTATCTCATCGAAATTACTCTGGGTATTTTTTGTCATATTGTCTCAGAGTAACTATTACAATATGAATTTAAATACAAAGAAATATAGCTAGATTTTGTATTTGTCAATTTTTTTTACTCGCCTGGTGCGACGTACGCTTGTGAGTCACCTCTGGAGTGCTGAACTGTGAATTAATTCTGGTTTTGCTTCTTATGTAGCCAGTTGTTGAGTTCGAAACGCGAGCTTTCTTCTCTCTTTTAATATAATTTATTCTTAACTTCGGTCGCCCTTCAAGATGCAGATCTCTGGAAAGAGATATTTTTAAATTTTACGTTGTAATGTACTTTTTTCTTTAAGACAAAAGACACTTCTGCGATGAAATCATTTCAATTTTAAGAGTTTTACTCGAATTTCAGGTTCATCTATAACCATCTGGACGTATTAGTTCTGCTAATAAGAAGAAGATTGGTATATTTATCTTCTTGTGTAATCTAATTGCTCAGTTAATGCATCAGACAGTTAAGGAAGCTCGAAGAGGAGAGCGGTAGCTTCTACCTAAGAGAGTAACTAACACTTTTCTCTCCATCAGTCCACCTTCGTTATCTGAGTGTGTGTGGGTGCAGGGAAGGGGTAGAAAAAGCCGTGCCAAATGCTGTGAGCGATCACCGCAGCCTTCGAACTCGGCAGCTGCACACAATACATTTGCGCGCGCTCACGCACACACGCGAATCTCTCCCCAATCGCCTCTCGCTGGAACGAATGCGCCCCAAAACAAGGATAACTGACACCTCACCAGGGGCCCTTGCCTTACCTCGCCTAATCTCATTCTTTTCCGACGGTCTGGTCCAGAACACGTTGTAATTACTCACAAGTCTATCCGATTAAACTACCGATAAATTGAACCCTTACGACCTACCTCAGGATTCTATGTTCGTAGCTCTAAACCCACAGAATCCCTTCTGTCTTTCTTGTTCGTATTGTTGTTCTTTGTCTTCTCTTCTCACTAATTGCCATATACGGATACTCACAGTAAGCAACATTTCTTATAGTAAGATATTATTTAACTGTTTTATAATATTAAGCTTTATTCCATACGTACATGTTTTGAAAACTAGCGACCTTACAAGCTAGTTTTCAAAATTGTACAAATGCAATAAACCAACATTATAAACGAGTTAGAAACAAAAATTTGGAAACGAGTTGGGTTTTTTCAATGTATAACAGCATTATACATTTATAAGAGAAGCAAAGTTAATTTTTGGAATCTATTACGAAGGCAACCTTCATGCCGTTTACGCTATTTTCCCACTTCCCACATTTGTGTCGTTGCGATGTGGTCGGTTGTGCGGTTTTACGACTTCTCCTCACGATTCACTGAATGTTGTTTTATTGAACTAGTTTCATAGTACTCCAGATTATGCACGATTTTTGGTGTAATAAGAGATTATTTATCATCTTGGTATACAATAATGTTGATATAAGCAAGCGGGAAACCTTTGTTAGCTGAAAACTTCTGGAGATTGCAGTCTACTTGAGCAAACCCGGTAGACATTTCTGTGAATTTTATCTTTGGGAGTTTTTTCTTTCTATCCCCGCGTCCAAGACACTCCTCCGGAATTTTCTCTAGCCTCCCGTTCTATCGCGATTGACCCTTCTCATCCTCCTCCTCCCCCTTTCGCTCCCTGTGCTCTAGCGTCGTTCGTAAGCTGGATCTTAGTATCACCGGCAGCGGTGTGGCTGCGCTATCGCCACCGCGTCGCGATGCCCTGGCGAAGCCCCTCGCGGCCGCCGCGCGCGATTGGCCCGCGGCGCTCGCTTCTCCCTCCGCCGCCGCTCGGCGATAGGCGCGTCGTGACGGATCACCCTGCTGCGCCCTCCTCCCCCCCCCCCGCGTGCATGCCGCCCCGCCGCCGCGCCGCCGAGCGTAAAAAGATTACGCGATGCAGCCCCGTAAATTCCGTTTATTACGGAATTTCGATAGGCGACGGCGCAGGGCCCCGCTGGCGCGCGCCCGCCGTCCAGCGGACCGTCTTACTTGCATTTTGCCGATATAGTGGCATTAAAGCACCGGAGGGGGGGGGAAGGGGTAGAGCGAAGGCGTGCGGCAGCAGCAGCAGCGAGTGGTGCTTGTGGCGGAGGGCAACGGCAACGGGCGAGCAAACGGTGTCAAAAGCGGAGGACCGGGCGCCTAGAGGGCAAAATGGACGCTTCAAAGCAAAATATTACCACTTCCGCGTGTGTGGCGGTGAAACGGTGCAAATGCGTTGGTCCACTTCAGGGTGTGATTGGCTGCTCCACAGACGTCTAGAAGCATGCTCTCTTGACTACAAAGAGTAAGCAAGTGTAGCTCATTTCTGATAGTTTCTGGGATTTTTCTGAGCTTGTGACTAATAATGTCAAGTTTTAAAAGTGTTGACACTGAAAACTAAAAACAAAACATGCTTGTTTCTTCTTTTCAATGCAGCAAACGTATAATTGAATATCGCGTTCATTCACTTCAAATTTAAGTTTTAAGAAATAAATATAAGTTTTTTTTCTGTAAATTCATTAATAAACGTTACGAATATAAGATTCCTGTCAAATTTCGTAACTCCTTGAGTGTGTATAAAATGATAACATTAAACCTGTTGATTTGTTTACGGGCGCGTCAAGTACTACGGTCATTCGTTCCGTTAGTGTACTGAATGTTTTATTCCGGGAGGAGGTGATGTTCCTCTCATCAAGATGGTGAGATACAGCACTGATGTACAAGTCAGGTTGAGGGTGATTTCCCCGTCCAGGTCTCTCCACCGGCGAGGCACCGCTCCAACCGGAACGTGCTCTAAGCTCCAGACTAATCTCCCTAGCCTGTAACCGGAAGTACGTATTAACTGTGCGTCATTCGGAAATAAACTGAATAGCGTTTTGCAGAGTGGAAGTTGAGTAATAATTTTGAAGTCTTAACCAACGAAGAAGACAATTTGTGAGAGGTAATTGACGTCGCCGGAGCACTTTTTCACCTGCTTGAGAGAACGAAGCCGCGGACGTAAAAGAGCGAACGGCAGTTGGGGAAGGGAAGCGCCAAGTCGCGCGTAGGCGATTGACCGAATGAGGCCTCCGGGAGTCGCCACAGAGTGCTAGCCGCGCGGCGTTTAGCTCTGTCTTCTTCTTGTTTTCGTAGGCTTGCTGAATATTCATCTTGTCTGTAGTTCTGAGGGTCCGGATGTTCTTCCTTAGCATGGTTGTGTTGTGTCTTCTTGGCCTTTTTCTTTTATTTGTTTGTACGGCTGTCTTTCGTATTGCTCTGGCTCTCTGTCTCTCTGTCGGATTCTCTTTTTATTCGTTTCAGTTTTCGTGCGTAGTGGTGTGTGTGGTAAATTTTTTCGTTTGTGGTTTACGGGGTCGATTGGTGGTTGTGGCATGGTCTGTGTGCGGCTTGTGTTGTTCGTTTGTGTGTGTTTTCGTCTTGATAGCGAATTCTAGTCATGCGGCTGTACTGCGCTGGAGTGATTGTAATTGAGTTTCGCTCGAGGCGGGGGCTGGTCTGTGTCTGTGTGGGCCTTTCTGTTCTCGTTGTATACGCGTCGCGTAATTTTCCCCCGCGTCTCGCGCCTGATCTCTTCGCTCGCCACGTCGCGCGCTGTGCCGAGCGCCGCTGCAGCGCTCTAGCACCTGTTCTAACGACGGGACGTCGCGCCAGGGGGCGCCATTGCCAGGCGCCATCAGCGGCGATATGCGCCCCTTTTTGTGTCGAAGAAAAGACAGGCAGAACGGAATGGGTTGCAGCTTATTTGTATGGCCCGCTGCTCAGCCCGCCCCGGGCGCGGGGCTTGCGCTCCGCGCAGACCCGGACGCGAACCACGCAATCGCGCCCCATCAGTCACCACAACCCCCCTGTCGCCACCGGCCACCATCCACGCACCACCAACACCCCATCAGCGTACGTGCATTGCGACCCGCCTCGCCAGGTGGGAGAACGCGAGAGGTCAGAGCCCTGGCGCACCACTGCGCGGTTTCCGTTGCTCTGCGACGAAAACAAGGGTGCTCGCCCTTCCGCCGCAATAACGCACACCGTGACTTGACTTCCGCTGGTGAGGTGAGGAGCGGCGGTGGAGCCGCGGGAAATTACGGCGCCGCGTCCCCGCGCAGGCCCCGCCCCCGCCCCGCCTCCGCCTCTTCTCCTCCAGGCCTCAGCCGCTTGACGTCGCTTCAGCGCACCCGCGAACGCTGGCGCCACAGCCTCCACCACCATCGAGCCCCCGTCCCGAACCTTCCACAGCCTACGCCGCTGACGTCGGGTCGAGCACCGCCGCAAAATACCAGCGCCTACCACCTTCTAGGCAGCCGCCCCACCACCATCTAGCCTTCGCCCTCAGCCTCGAATCTCTCGCAGCCTCCCGCTGAGCGCCGCGGGTGCACTGCCCCGAGTACCAGCGCTACTGCCCTACCATCATTGTATAGGGACTTGCCGCCCCCGCTCCCCCACCGCCATGTAGTCTGCCGCCCCCGGCTCATTACCACCACCTTCTAGGCTGTTCGCCCCTGCCACTATCTAGGCTGCTGCCCCTCAGTTCCGAATCTCCCACAGCCTCCTCACTGACGTTCGCTTGAGCACCATTCGGCAAATGCTAGCGGCCGCGACCACCGCGCACCGCCATCCGCCACCGCCACCGCCACCGCCGCCGCCACCGGCACCGCACCGCCACCCGCCACCGCCACCGCCACGCCACCGCCACCGCCCACCGCCACCGCCACCGCCTCCGCCACCGCCTCCGCCACCGCCACCTGCCACCGCCACCGTCACCGTCGCCGCCATCGATACCGCCAACCGATACCGCCACCGCCACCGCCACCGCCTACCGCCATACGATACCGCCACCATACCGCCACCCGCCACCGCCAACCGCCACGCCACCGCCACCGCCACCGCCACCGCCACCGCCACCCGCCACCGCCACCGCCACCGCCACCGCCCACCGCCCACCGCCACCGCCACGCCACTCGCCACCGCCACCGCCACCGCCACCGCCCACCGCCTTCCGCCCACCGCCACGCCACCGCCACCCGCCACCGCCACCGTCACCGTTTCGCCCCCGGGGCCCCCCCAAATTTCGGATAAAAAAAACCCCGCCCCCCCCCAAAAACCAAAACCGGATACGCCACCGCCACGCCACCGTCACCGTCACCCGTCGCCGCCATCGAGACCGCCACCGCCACCGCCACCATCTCTGCCGGCACCGCCGCCGCTCCGGCACCGACACCACTCCTGCACCGCTGCGTCGTTAATGCTCCCTCCTCTGTCGTCGGCCGTAGGCGCAGCGGCAGCGCCCGCTTATCTCTCGCATCCTCTCGCTTATCTTCCGCCCTTTCCGGGCGCTAGATCTACCTTTGCTCGTTGCACTTGTCTTCACCCAACAGACAGTCGACCCACCCCTCCCCATCTCTGGGCCTCAATCTGGGCATGCCTTGTTCGGTGGTCAGCGAACATCTCGTCGCAATTGCCTCTTTTCTACCGTCCCTCTTCGCAATTAACATCATTCTTCTCAGTGCCCTTCCTTTTCCTTCATGTGTGTGTTCATTCGTTTTTCCTCCTTAAACTTCGTCAGCATTTCATGTGTGCGTATACAAAACCCCCATTTTAATGTTTTACTTCGATACTTTTTGAAAAAATTTCATCCACCAGTAAATTATTGCTTCCTCGGATTTTGGTTTTAATTTAATTTTTTCAAAATTTTTGATCCATATTTATTGCAATAAAACCACACTAGTGCACAGAAATGTAACCGCAGTGTCCGCATATGCTCTTTTGTCTGCATTTAGTGATTCATTTCGTTCATCGATATGCGTCCTTCAATTACCTTCTCTCAATTCATTGACACATTTATTGACACTTCTAAAACGGCCGTCACTACTGTTTTATTACTTCATTCGTAACCCTTTCAAATAACCATTAGCGACGCCATCTCTATCTTCATCATCAATCGCCCACTCCTACTACGCATTCGCATGTTATCTTGCGAGCCCGCATTCCACATTTGGGATTGCTTTTACATTCTCTTTAACACCTCTTTTTTTGACTGTTTTGTGGGATCTTCCTTTTCCGGTTCCATCCGAAGCCAACCCCTCCACTCCCGCCGCCTCACCTGACCTCCGCCCGCTGCTCTCCACCGCGCGGTTCCTATTATTATTCAGCGGGCATTTCGCGTTTCGAAATGTAATTTCGCGACGTAAAAATAATTCCATTTCGCCGTAATTAATTCCAGACTACATTTTAATTAAAATATTCACGCGGCCGCCCGTCCGCGGCGCGCTGGCGCCTGGCTCGCGCTCGCGACTCGTCTGCAGTCTTGCTGGGCCTCCGCCCACGCCGCCGCCGACCGCGTACACGTTGGTGGCGCCCGCCGCTCACCGCAAGCTCACAGTTGCTCCCGCATCCAGCCTCGTCCGCGCCTCTTTCCATTGTTTCCACTGGTTTCTCTCTCTCCGGAAAGAGCGTCCAGCGACTGCTGTAAACTTCGCAACGGCTGACTTTGTACCCTTGCAGTCCACTGCAACTTGTAGGTTACGGGTGAAGGTAATTGTTTTGGGCTAAGGCACGTTAATTGGCTTGTCCTCAGGTGTCCGGTCAAAATAGGTTCAAAGTACCTATTTATTGAATTTTTAGCAACACTACTGCACCGGTGCTGGTCCATCGCTAGAGCAAGTGTTTCTGGAAACGACGATTTCATGGTGTTCACTAATGAACCCCAAATTTATTTTTTCTCGAATATAGCGTTTTGTTTAGTATAGAAAGTGTGTCGTATTTATTGTTATTGTTTTTTTTAAACGTAGTATTCCTTTTATTCTCTCTCTCTCTCTCTCTGTCTCTCTCTCTCTCTCTTTCTCTTTCTGTCTTCTTCTGTCTCTCTTTTTCTGTCTCTCTTTCTCTCTCTTTCTTTCTTTCCCTCTCTCTTTCTTTCTTTCTCTCTTTCTTTCTCTCTCTCTTTCTTTCTCTCTCTCTTTCTTTCTCTCTTTCTTTCTCTCTCTCTCTTTCTCTCTCTCTCTCTCTCTCTCTCTCTCTCTCTCTCTCTCTCTTCTTCAATTATCCTTTATTTGGTGGAATTTAATTTATTTGTAATAATTGTGGCTGTTTGCTTTTCAAAAATGCTCGCTGGTAACGGTATTCTTGCCGAATCCGGATTGAATCAGCTAACTAGGGTTCCAAAGGTCAATGTGTTAGGGCCTAACCCTCCCAGAATGACGGCTGCTTGTGTTTCAAAGGATTTTTTACTCTTTACTTCACTCGTAACTTTTGTTTTTCCTCCATCGTTTTTATTTAACATGCTCATTGCAGAGCCCCTTTCTTTGCTTCCTTCTATTCAACTCCGCCCATTGAGCTTGCCTTAAATGCCCGCTGCGGGAAATCCACGTGCTTCCCCGTCCCTCCACCCCCCGAAGTGCGTTCACTGTGCTGCAAAACGTTAATGCACGGCCTCTCTGCTCATTTGCTGCGAAACTGTGCTCCTTATTCGCCATTTCGCTCGAAGACATTTTAGGAATACTAAGCTGGAGTGAAGGTTATGGGCAAATCTTGTTCGCAGGAATGGTAGTTATGAAACGCAAATGCACTATAGGGGAATATGAACGAGGTTATTTTCTTTTTATCGTGTGCGCATATTAGTATTTGCTTCTGCGCGAACGTAATTTCTTTGGAAAAACAAAGTGAGCTTTTAATCGACTTGAATAAACGCTGATAGCAGTACTCGAACTACATTGCCCAACTACTTTTTACTAAATGTGTTTATTTTGGTGGCAAAAGTACACTTTGCTTCGATTTATTCACGTAAAAATAGATGAATACTTCCATTTTATAGGCATAACTGTCATACTAGGGTTTTTCATACAAAACAAAAAGTGTGTAACATCCATCTCATTGAAAACATCTTCGTTCAGAACCGACAATGTTTTTGTTCTTATTTTGTTAATCTTCTTTCTTTTACTGAACTTCTTTATCTTTACTTTCCATTTTATGATTTTTTTTACTTTTATACAATTGGGCTTACGCCTTCGAATACGCAATACCAGTTCATCTATCTTGTATTCCGGTTTTAGAACATACTGTACGAATGAATGCAGAAGTTTCCTTCTTCTTCCATCGTTTACTTTTTCTGTGTTTACTATTCTCGTACACCTGTAGTGTGTAACATTTTAGAGATGTTCTTGCCGATCTTCTTGTTGGGGTATTATGGAACTAAAATATTTCGTCGTTCCGAGGGAATAAATTAAAGCACGAATAGTCTGTGAAATACTTGAGAGCAAAATGCTATTTCTTCTCTTTTCATACAGCCACAATAAAAAAGTTCTGTAAAATACTCTGTCGTAGACGTTTCTGTTCTGCTTTTCTGTTTTGCAAATTGCACTGTCATTTTGCATTGTTTATTTAACCCAAGATTTCCGTTTCCTTTTTAGGACCCTCATGCCAGCACAGACATCAATGACAACGACGATGACCCCATGCCTCGAGACAACGGTGACAATAAGCACGGCACTCGCTGCGCTGGGGAAGTTGCTGCTGTCGCATACAACAGCTATTGTGGCATCGGCATTGCTTACAACGCCAGTATCGGCGGTGAGTATCCCCCTCCATTTACTAATCTTTTGTTCACTTATTAACAAATTAAAAACTGATGTTATCATCTATGTTAACAATAAAAAGGATATTTAATTTGTTAATTACTAAATATTTTGCAGAATATCAAATTTCCATTTCAATTAAACATTTTTTAATCTATAATTCACAAAAAATATTACAAATTGCTAATCTTTCTGGTTAATGTAATTTGAGCAACATTTATTATTATTATTATTATTATTATTATTATTAATGCAATTTCCATAACTAGCCACCTTATGACTAATAATAAATATGCAAACAGTGACGAAAGAGAATCGTTCGTCTTTGTTAATATTGACGAAGCAATCTGTGACATTCGTCAGGAATTCCTAATTTTTTTTCGTATCTCAATACTTTTTGGGATATTTCCAACGCGGAGGTTCTCCTCCCTGTTTCCCCCGCGCTTGCGCCGTGGGTGGAGCTGGTGCGAAGTGGGCGTGTGTCGCAGGCGTGCGGATGTTGGACGGCACCGTCAACGACGCCGTGGAGGCGCGCGCGCTGGGGCTCAACCCCGAGCACATCGACGTGTACAGCGCGTCGTGGGGCCCCGAGGACGACGGCAAGACGGTAGACGGGCCGGGCCCGCTGGCGCGCCGCGCCTTCATCTACGGCGTCACCAGCGTAAGTAGCACGGCTGAGAGAAAATGGTGGTGAACGGAATGTGTTTGTGGCGGCGAGAAGCTACCGTTGTCCTTGCTTCTCCGTCTACTACCTCTTCCAATTCCACTGGTGGCATTATGGAATAGCAATACGATTTGAAGTGGAGTTCAGGTACAGAGTTTCGC
The DNA here is from genome assembly GCA_017312745.1 of Gryllus bimaculatus. Lineage (NCBI taxonomy): Eukaryota > Metazoa > Arthropoda > Insecta > Orthoptera > Gryllidae > Gryllus > Gryllus bimaculatus. The sequence continues at coordinate 11,180,296 of BOPP01000014.1, read as the reverse complement.
CAAAATAAGACAGGAGTGATGATTTGGGGTTGTTTTATGATATACTGCGAGTGTATATTTTTTCGGTTATTAGTCATTTACAAATATTATTTTATGTTATGAATTCGATTCTTAATCAGTGAAGTACTTTTAAAATCACTATTGGAACTCTTTAACGGCTATGTAAATGTAGACCAAAAAGTTAAAAATCTCCTTTTGGAGGAGGAGCGCATAGAGTATGATCCTCCACTACACCTAAGGCGGAGTTTGCAACTTATAGCCGCTCTTCGAACTGATGTGATTGTTGAATGGAAAATGCCTGCCACTCATCACATTGTCTTCGATGCTGCATTGCTCGCCTCTGAGAGCTTGCCTTCCTCAGAGGAGGTTTCGAATAAAATAATATTATCTCTTTCCCTATCTAAACTACTATCAGCTTTTTATATGTTTCTTCGATATTTTGTTAAACGGTACAAAGTGAATTTTTTGAATAGTTGCTCCATCATCGAAAATAACGACTACAAAATGTTTCTTTTTTTCTGATTTCTTTCCTGTTAGAGTGAAAATTGTAAGAAACTTTAGCTGAAGATTCTATTTACGAATAATTAGTTTTACAGTGGCATAGAAACAATAATACATACTAACATCTAAATCACTATATTCTTCGAAATTGAGTTCATTAGAACCTCAATTTATTGCAAAAATGCAGTTAAGACACAGTTTAGACCCACAGCAGAAAACATACAATGTGCATGCCAAACACTCTGGAAGACTCAATAATATTGAGGGAGCACACTGAACAGCTGGAGTAAATTAGAGGATGAGTTATAATATTTTACCAAACGTCTTTTCTTTTGCTAGATAACATGAAGATAAAGGACTTGGTTCTATTTGCTTTTTCCGGGCCCTCGAAATATCCTCTAAGGCGAGCTGGTGCCGCCGCGGCGTCGTGACTAAGCATGCACGGCCCCGCGTGCTCGGGCAAGAGGAGAAGGATGGGGGAGGGAGCTTTCTAACTTCTTCACCGATAATAATAAATATTCATAGGTCCTACAAAAATTGTCAAATAAATAAAAAGCAGTAATCCGAATAAAAGACAGTTAAGATGCATACTATCAAAACATTTGCTTAGTCACAAACACTTAGGTATTGTGTGTTCCATCTTTTTTCTTTTCTATTGTTTTGTACAAAAGAAACACTTACGTATCGTATGTTCCTTCTTTTCTCTTATCTGTTGTGGTCTACAAAAGAACCACTTGACTCTTCATTCATTTGTCCCAAAACGAATTTCAATATTCAAAATTAAAAATTCACATGTTGTGTTTTCGTCATGTGAAGTGCGAGTATGACTTTTTATTAATTACTTTGAATATTTTTTATCCTTTTATCCTAAAATATTAGATATTTCATACTACAATATTTTCAGTAAATTTGCCGCAAAGTACGACAATGTTGTTGCGGTAAATCTCAAATCAATTTATTTTAGGCAAATTGGGCGTCGAAGCGTCAAATATGAATTGTCAAATGCCATTCGGCGTTTTCATAATAATTTCTCGATTAGTTTGTTGTGATGTATTAAATTTTTATTCCTTTGTATCGTCATTGTATTAACATACCCTGGCGAAACAATAACGCCAACCAGATTTGCGGGCAATATTTCCTTTTAGATGGCACAGCCGCTGAAATAGATGGACCAAATTAATGCGGTCAGAGCTACACACGTCAGAGAGATGGTAGAGAATTTGCAATTTATTTCGAAAGTTCTCTCTGTCAGTTCGAGCAACACCGCCGAATGTGTTCAGTTTAGTTGTCAATGCAGCTAGCCACACGAGAATCGATGTAGTATTTCATGACATCTCTCAATCATTAGTTGGCTCTTTAAAAAATATTTGTTTGTATAATTTTTTATTTTCTTCACACTACAGTTTTGTCTTAGACGAACAATGTATTTTTGTTTTGAATATTGAATATGTGGGGCAATTTTGTTATATAATTATAACGTAATTTTAAACTGAAAGCAATCTTTCGTATTCTTGAAAAAAATGAAACATGAAGTATCCCGATCTTGATCAAAAGTACTTGCATTATGTGCCTTAATGTTTTCTTTTTTCACTAGAACTATTTTTTCCTCGGATATTCTTCTTTATGTACGTTTGTTGTGAGTAAGGTTTATTTTGATAAATTTCGGTTGAATTAAAAGTGCATTCGGACAACGATGGGATGTGTGATATACTGAAACGTTTCCTCACATTAATCCAGTGAAGTCCTTAATTTGAATATTGCCATGATGTAGAGCAACAATTTACTGCTAATTATTCGAAGGTTTCATCTGTCGTTATGTACTATTCGAGTGGCCTGCGTCCGACCCTCAATGTGTCCGTCCGTCACTCACCCAGTTAGATCCCTCCCTGACCACCAATCCAGACAAATGAGATGTCATTCGGCGTGTCTCGGTCTCTGGGTGGGAAACTGATGATTTTTTTTCGGAACCATTCAGAAGATTGTAAGAATTATGTCCAATTGTTTGCGCTGTCTTTACCGCTGCGATCTAGCAGTAGCTGTGCGAACCATGTGCCTTAGCTTCCAGGCAATAAAAGGGCGCTAGATATTGTATCGCCCGAACGTAGCTGTTTACAAAATGCGGTGCAGGGCTTGCATTACTTGAAAGGGAAATATTCATCATTAGTAGGATTGTCATCTCGTAGGATAATCTTTCATACGAAAATTTGATTATATGTAGCATGTACGATCCCCTTTTGTTGGGTAGGGGTTTTGTAGTGTTTCCTATGATGGGAAGTGGTCGAAGACCGAAACGACATCAAACAAAAAGAGCTGACACCATACATTTTTTATATTTAATTTTAATTCTTAATAAATTATTTTGTTCGTACTACGCCCGAGGATGAAAGAATCTGACAACTCTTTTAAAGTTACTTTTTATTTAGAACTTGCATAGTAGACATTTTCAACACATGGAAATATTTTTAATACGGGTTTCAGCATCGGCGACGCTACATTCGGCTAGTGAATGTCAGTAATGTAATAGGGTTTTCATGGAAAATGGTGTAGCAAAATCCATTTCCATCCGATGCTGGTATGCATTGTCCCCTGTCCTCCACAAACCTAACCCAACTACTTCAGATAATTTAAATAATACTACGTTTAGACTGAAAACAAATGCAACTCTCTTTCTCACACTCTATCTCACACTCAATCTCATACTCTCTCACACTCTATCACACTCACTTTCACACTCTCTCTCACTCACTCTCACACTATCTCTCTCACTTTCTCATTCTCTCTTACTCACTCTCACACTCACTCTCTCACACTCACTCTCTCACACTCACTCTCTCACACTCACTCTCTCACACTCAATCATTCTCTCTCACACACTCTCACTCACCGTCTCTCTCTTACTCTCTCTCTCTTACTCTCTCTCTGTCTTTGTCTCTCTTACTCTCTCTCTTTGTCTCTCTTACTCTCTCTCTTTGTCTCTCTTACTCTCTCTCTTTGTCTCTCTTACTCTCTCTTACTCTCTCTCTTACTCTCTCTCTCTCTTACTCTCTCTCTTACTCTCTCTCTTACTCTCTCTCTCTTACTCTCTCTCTCTTACTCTCTCTCTCTCTCTCTCTCTCTCTCTCTCTTACTCTTTCTCAGTCACTCACGCATCCAAACTGGCATCATCACATAAAACACTTTTTTCATCTCAGAGGCCCTGAAAACTGATTTTACTACAGACTACTGCTACTACTACTGCTTTCTACATTTGAGAAAAAGTAAAAAATTCAAACGATACATTCATAAATATAATTTTTTTCAAGTGACCCATTGCCAGTAATTACTTGACAGTTTTCTATCGGCTTTATTGTTTTGTACTGTCCTGTTTATATCGTTTTGCCTTTATTTCACTAGTTTATCCAATACTGCTCATTTTTATATGATGAGGGAAGTTAGTCATAGAAAGCAAACGTTTGCGTATGACGCGAATACACTGTACCGAGCATTCGCCAGTACATTGCGTGGTGTATCTGAAAGGGCGTGTTTCGCAACGTGACGTGGGGACGTTTCTTGCTCGCAGGGCCGCAAGGGCAAGGGCTCCATCTTCGTTTGGGCGTCGGGCAACGGCGGCCGCCACACGGACTCGTGCAACTGCGACGGCTACACCAACTCCATCTTCACGCTGTCCATCTCGAGCGCGACGCAAGGCGGCTACAAGCCCTGGTACCTGGAGGAGTGTTCGTCCACGCTGGCCACCACCTACAGCTCGGGCACCCCCGGCCACGACAAGAGCGTGGCCACGGTCGACATGGACGGCAAGCTGCGCCCCGACCACATCTGCACCGTGGAGCACACGGGTGAGGCGCGCCTGCCCTGCCCTTACTAGTGGCCTCAACTAGTCGTGTTACGGGCTTCGGCTTGTCTTAGAGTTAATCGGGCGGGTTGGGCTTGTAGTTATTTTTATTGGCCTGTTTCATAGTGTACTTGTGATACCCGGGAGAATTAATCAATTTTTTTAGTCACGTTAATCTAAAGGGGTTGTTGGCACATTGACCGCCAAATTACTTCAAATTTGGCGTCTTGTTTTTTAACAGAGCAATTTGATGTTCTTTTAAGGCATTTCAGAGGCAAGGATTATATATTTTAAACTTGGCGCTCCGGAGATTTTCCCCAAAAAGCCGCGCGAATTTCTTCTCTGTTGACCAGGGGTATTTCGGTGAGATGAATGTTTCATTCACTATTGTTTTTTATCATTCACTATTGTTTCATCATCACGCTCACATTTTCTTTTCATATTAATTTTCTGTTGAATATGTTTACTCGTATTAGTAATTTTATATAGTGTCGTCAGTAAATTTTGGGTTGATATTACAATCTGAGAAACGGAATCAGAATGTCGTTTTATGGCGATTTCACTTTTTTCAATCCTGCTTGTTTGATTTGAAGAAAAAAAATCGAATAACGTAGCTTCCAGGCGTTCGCGCTCAATAAAACGAGTTTGAGGTTCCGCCATTGTCAGGCATACGCTGGCGTCGCTTTTCTTTTACCGTCATGCTGAGGCGGCGCTGAGGCGGCGCTGAGGCTGACGCTGAGGCTGACGCTGGCGGGGGCGGCGTGCGCAGGGACGTCGGCGTCGGCGCCGCTGGCCGCGGGCATCGCCGCGCTGGCGCTCGAGGCCAACCCGGCGCTCACGTGGCGCGACATGCAGTACCTGGTGGTGCTCACGTCGCGCTCCTCGCCGCTGGAGAAGGAGGCGGGCTGGGTCGTCAACGGCGTCAAGCGCAAGGGTGAGTGCACGGCAGGAGACCGCTTGTGACGAAGGAAGGGATTAAAGTGGCAGACTCTCCAACTCGGCGCGCAGAACCATGTATGTCGCCAGACAAGTTAGAAAAATGATGACTTCCTTACGCTTTCACCCGTGCTGTAGATGTCATGCGGTGTCCAAGTGAAGGTGATCCAGGCCTGACGACAATGTAATTGATTGAATTATTGAATTTAATTAATGCCTTATTTTATGTGGTGAGACTCACGCCATGAGGTCTGCTCTTCCGTCTGACCACGCAAATTTCGCTACGCTCCTTTCACCAACTAGCAGAGAGAGGTATTTCTTGGGCGAGAAACAGGCGATTTTGAATTTAGCTCAGAGGCGTCATTTAGGCTGGATGATCTTTTACATGCAAGTAAATCTACTAACATGGGACAGCCGGCTTTACTTCCCCTCCAAAGGGCGTACGAAGGATTTTTTCGCCCTTAATAATCCACGGCTTCGATCGGGATTGAACCCGCAAACTTGGGTACAACAGTCCGATACGCTAACCGTTACACCATCGCCGCGATTGATAGCCAGGGAAACCATTTAACAGTTTTTAATTATATTAATAATTATGATTTAACATTCGAATGAGAAGCAAAACTTTCCAGCTGCAGTAATACTTGCACTGAAGGCGATGTAGAATGTTGTTCAAAGGGGTATTGTTTCTGAATCCAATAATTTAGAATATCATTGTTTAATAAAAATTCATCCTTATTATTCTCTCTTTCTTATTCAGTAAACTAATTTTGGGAAAAAAATATTTCAAGAGAAAAACGTAATTTTAACAAGAATACTGCTTATCACTGCTTTGTTGTTGCAAATATTTCTGAATGTTTAAACCAGACCTTTAAAGAGGAAATAGCATCGTATGGAAACGCAGCTTCAGCTTTACTGGCAACCTTTGCTAAGGAGAGGTATACCCTTTAAAAAAAGGTAGAGACTGTCCAAAAATGTGTTTTTTTAGATTCGGGCATAATAAAAACAACGGTGTTCCTACGGGGAAACGAAAACTGGGTTTTCAACTGGGCGCATCGTTCGCGAATTAAGCTCAACGCTTACTTATGTTGCGAGTTTCATGTGCACACAGTCTCGTTCCAATCTTTCCGTTTTTGTTATAGTCTGAAAAATTGTATTTTTTTGTCTCGAGTCTGTGTAATGCACTTTAACGGCTAATTCCTTATACAGCAGTAGCACATCTACGGTGTTTTGTTTCTTGTAGATGGTTCCTTACAGATCGCACAAAACCGCCATCTCTCCTTAGAGCATTATAGGAGAATATGTAACCACATCAGTCAATTACAGAAAAGCTATAAAACACTCACTGAACCCCAGGTTTTGATTATTTATTCTTTCAAGAAACCTGCAAGATACAAAAACGTGATTTGCTTTATCTTTGGAAGCACAGGAGGCCGTGATTCATATATCGAGACATATGCAGAGTTGACGCAGAGTTGAGATAAAAGGTGGATAAGAAGTAGTGTAACGAACAAAGGTCACCTCCACCCGAAAGGTTACGTGCCCTAACCTATTTGCTGTTGAGTGAGTTGATCACGTTATCGACAGATTCGCTTCATTACTTCAGTCAGCGAGTTATTCGCTGCATTCTGAGATAAATGTAGCATGTTGCTCATGTAATATTGATTATTGATAGCAGGAAGTCGTAGTTCATGGTCTTGTCGTTGCATCAACTATGTACCTTCGCCGGTATTATGATTATATTAGTCCCAGGTAAGAATATTTCATACTTACGATGTTTTTGTTCTACAGATTTCTGTCACATTATTGTGTAGTACTTGATCGAACTGTTAAAATGCAAAGTAGATGGAATTCATTTGTATTTTTTCAATTCAACGAAGAATTGCATCATAAGTATTCACAATCGCTTGCGGACTTATTTGCGGTGGACTTGAAAGCAGCGCATTTATGGTCTAAGTGTTGTCATGTTTGGTTACTTTTCAGTGAGCCACAAGTTTGGCTACGGATTGATGGACGCTGGGGCAATGGTGAATTTGGCTGAACAATGGACTAGTGTACCACCACAACACATTTGCAAGTCACAGGAAATAAATGAAGAAAGGTATTGTAACTTTCACGTTTTTGACAGTTTCGCCAGTATCAACATTTTAAGATAATTTCAAATTTGAGAGAAATATCATAAACATTTTATTCGGATATTAATGCGTGTATATTTTAATTTCTCGAACACTTTTTCCATTTGAAGTTCAAATGAAAATGTCCAAAGCCTACAGGGAGTTTTCTTCTGTGAAACTTAAGTGTAACCCCTAACCCATTGTATGTAACTTGCAAATTCTCTCATTTGAGCTTCATTGCGAACTTTTAAAGTGGGAAATAGAAATAATTATTCAAAGATAAGAAAACCAATTATAGACTTTCTATTTTAAAAAAGTCACAATAGTGATCAGAAAGTAGCTTTTGCACAAAGAAGAATCACAAGAACTCGATGGTCTCTCAGGAACGCCTTGTAAATAAATTCAGTAAAATATGCGAGTAAATGTCTATTAAATATATTTAAATATCAAATAATTATCTAAATGTCTATAAATAAGAACTCTGGGCGAGCACAAATTCTCTTGCTTTTTCCTCCAACATAGTTTGCTTTTCATGAGCAAATACTTTGTAATTATAGTATTTTCAGCAATCTGGGCAAGATAATGGCAACCTACATTTTACACATCAAAAATATATATATGTGTAACTCCTCCACGCCTCATAAAACATCGTTCAAAGGCTGTAGAGTTCATAGAACTGCGTATGTGTAAAAGCAGCTGTAAGGGCATGCACACTGAGAAATGTCCGAATTTATACAAACTTCTTTGTTGCTGTGGGTCACAGAAATGACAAAAATGAAGGTTCTACGTTGCCCCAAACCCTTCGTTTAGTTTACATTCGTTTCATTTGCGTTATTTTTTATATTAATGCTCGTAAGAATTTTGATGAAGTTTGATTTGAATTTCAATGGCCTGAAGGTAACATTTTTGCAGGTTTTCAGAAGTGAAACTGAGTAAATTGATTTTCCGGTCTTTTAACTAAATGCTCACAGAGCAATTTACTAAAACATTTGCATATAGTTTATAAGTAAATACCTACTTCGTCACTCATATCCATATTCGTAACACGAATATTGCTTTCTATGAAAAACACATGTTCATGAATTGGTAAATAAGAATAATAATAACAAAAACAATAATTATTATTACTGTTATTATTATTTATTATTATTATTTTGAACTTCAGGCGCAACGAATCTTTTCTTACAACCGCGAGAGTTCTTTTCGCAAACTAAGAAAAAATGAAGGTTTTTAAAACGTACAAGATTATGTGACAAGTATATGAATAAAATACTTAATGCATTCTTAAACGAAACACACAGAACTGTGGCCATCATTCATCTAGTTTCCTTGCCAAAACCTTCGCAAGGGCCAATTATTGCACGGTATGTCTCCGTATGTGAAAGTGGCAGCATGTGTACGAACAGGCCTCGTTGCTTCCGCAGGCAAATCGACACGGCGTTCGGCACGACGCTGCAAGTGCACATGGACGTGAACGGGTGCGCCGGGTCGCTGAACGAGGTGCGCTTCCTGGAGCACGTGCAGTGCAAGCTGTCGCTGCGCTTCTTCCCGCGCGGCAACCTGCGCGTGCTGCTGACGTCGCCCATGGGCACCTCGTCCACGCTGCTCTTCGAGCGGCCGCGCGACGTCGTCTCCTCCAACTTCGACGACTGGCCCTTCCTCTCCGTGCACTTCTGGGGGGAGAAGGCCGAGGGCCGCTGGACGCTGCAGATCGTCAACGCCGGCAGCCGCCACGTCAACCAGCCAGGTGAGCCCTACCTCCCGGACGCGGGGCGGAGAAGCTAGTCTTAGATGCGTTCGTAGGCTTCCGCAGCCGGAGTCAATTCATTCTTGGATATCCGGGATGAGCCGCATCTCGGTCAGTTGGGCTGACGTTTCGGCCATCTTACAGTGGCCTTCTTCAGAGATAAACTGAGTGTAGTTAAATGAAGAGTTGAGATATTGCAAGAAATAAACTTCCGAATTTTCTTTGACGGGAACCTCTAAAATGATGCCAATTGATGTAAAAATGATGAGAATCTCGTAGTTTAAGCTCGATCGCATAATGTGAAGACCTGCCCCGTCAGCTCCAAAGTTTAAAAATTGTAATATTTCTAAAAAATATAATATTTTGCAATTTAATTAGTCCTGTTCTTCCTAGAAATATATTGTTCATTAAGTTTTCTAGAGAATATTTCTGTCTTCAATTTGTGTTATTATATCTTGTTTGACAAAGGTACAGATTGAAAAATATTTGGAATTATCCAGGACTGGACTTCGAAATTCGAGTTATTTGTTAAAAAAAATAATCTTGGAGTATTTTTGGGTATTTTTTCACACCCTTTCATCTAACCGAATCCCCCCTCCCATCTAGTTGCAAAAATATAATTAAATAGCATCTTACTTGAACTGTTTGATGGTAGATAACTTAAAAATGTAGAAAATTTTATTTTTTAAATACGAATTTACGCGAATTTCCACGACCGTTTTATGAAAACCCCTTGTTTTTTGCGATTTCTACGTTCGTAAAACAAGTTGTAACAATAAAAATTGACAACAAGTCTCCCCACAAAACTAAAATTATAACACGTTCCTGGTACAATCAACTCTATTTTTTAAAATAAAATCACCCTATTTTTAATGAAAAAATGGCAATTTTTTAAACTTCAGTGCTGATGAGGCAGATCTGAACGTTATCCCATCGAGCTGAAACTTTGCGAATTTCATTTGTACATTAATTGGCAACTTTTTAGGGGATTCCTTTAAAGAAATTTCGGAAGTCGATATCTTCCAACCGCCGTAAAGAAGTCCGTTTCTCAAGAAATGAAGCCAAACGTTTCTTACCTTAAAAGAAAACTAAGAACCTTGTCCATTTAGTGTAATTATATTATATTGATAAAATGAACATTATTTTATTATCTAACTCATATCAATATTACTTACACTCTTATCTGACAAGTCAACGTTTAATTAATAATCCATTTCATTTTGATGCACTGAAAATGAAACAGAATGTTAAAATTTAGCGAGATACATAATTTAAAATCAACTTTTCATGCATTACGCATTTGCGCCTTGAGTGGAGTTTGCGCGTGTTGGTGGAGAAGGCTCTGACGGCCGCTTCGCGCGCGGCGTGCCCGCAGGCATCCTGAAGAAGTGGCAGCTCATCTTCTACGGGACGTCGACCAACCCGATCCGGCTGCGGCCGGCGGGGCAGGCGTCGTTCGGCGCGGCGTTCGCCGGGGCGCAGCAGGTGCAGCACGAGGCCGCCGCGGCCGCCGCCGCCTTCCTCTTCCCCGGCGGGCAGCACGCCTCCCCCTCGCCCGCCGCGGGGAGCCCCGCCGACTATTACAACTACAACCTCAACCCCGCCTTCCAGAATTTCCCCAACATCTACAGTGCGGCGGGCAGCGAGCCCGAGTCGTCGGTGGCGCCGCTGGCGGGCGGCGGGGCCCAGAGCGCGGACGCCGAGCCGCCGCCGCGACACCTGCTTGGCGGCGGCGGACGAGGGCGGGCGGCGCGTGCTGCACAGCTGCGACCCGAGTGCGACTCCGCAGGCCTGCTACGGCAAGGGCCCCACGCAGTGGCCTGGCCTGCAAGCATTACAGCTGGACAAGTGAGTGCGAGGCCCCCGTGCGCCTGCGACGCGCAGCGCGACCCGCGGCGGGCGGCCGACGGGCGGGCGCCCCCCCCCCCGCCCGTCGCGCCCGCGCCGCGCACCGGCGACTGCGCGGCGAGCGAGAACTGCGGCGACACGAGCCGAGGCAACTGAGGCAGGCAAATCAATTCGCGTAGTGGGAAATTCAAAAATAAATTCAAAAACATAAGTTAAAAGTACTAATAATTGTACATATGTTAGACTAGAGCATTCAAATTTTGTATTCATTTAATATTAGTCATTTGTTTTAAAAAAATGGGTTTTTAATGTACTTAATTTAACGTATAACTTACATGAAATTTAAATGCATTACTTGATGTGCTTATGGAGAGCTGCCACCGAGATCTTTCTCAAAGCAGTTAATATATTATTATTATTATTTGTTTAGAATATTTATATCGCTAGAATATAAATGCATATTCAATCTTATCGAAAGAGCACAAATAATAGCAAATTCTTCGCGATCCGCCCTCTTTTAATGAATCATTTCATTTTCAACATCTCCTCACGTTTCTTCTCTTACGTTGACGTTCTCGACCGGCTGCGCAGAGAAAATGAGGAACCCCATGAGTGTAAATGAACTGCAAACATGGGATACCATGTTGAATTGCATTGACAAGCATATATTTTTCTCTGTACAATTAATGTGGATCACTTTTCCCGTCAAATTTGCAATTGTCATTCTGCAGAGAATGTAATAGACTCTAAAATGAAAAAATCAAGAACTCATTGTGATTGATTGAATTTTATGTTTGTATTGCAGTTCAGCAAAATTGTTTATTTGCATGATATACTGCATGTATGAATTCCTCGTTGCACTCGAAGGCCTAATTTCTTCTCATATAATTTGTATATATGTTATTGTATGACAAGGGCGAGAAGCAATTGGACCTTGCATGTTGCCTTGCAAGTCTTTATGGTACAAATCCATCAATTTTTTTTTAAATTGGTATATTTGGGAACTCTCTTTAGTACTCGTATTTATTTTTTCAATTCTTGTTAAAATGTAAACCAAAAACGGAATGTCTTGGTGCCAGCTGATCATATGTACCATGCTGACTGTATACTGCCTTCATAAATATGTGTGGACACAAACCTGAGTGAATGCATGTTCAATTTGAATAATGAAGGGAATTTATATTAATATTTTTAAAAAGAAGATATAAATATTATAGTTTTTTTATTTTCGTGCAACTGAAAAAATACGTTCGTGGCAATTTATTCAATTGAAAATGCAAAAGCTCAGTGTTTTTTTATGTCTTTGTTACATGTGTGTTTAGATTAGTCTTTCTGATAATACCCAAATATTTACATGCATTGTTTAACCGATATAGTAGTGTGTGTTCTTACAGGATAGAAGCAGAAATCTTGGTGGACTCACACATTCTACCTTCTTTCTACATCCTTCAAATATTTTCCAGCACCATGTCTTGCTTATTTTGGAGCTCCAGGAATTACTTGTACATAGGGGAACTTTCACTTTCACCTAATTGCTTTTCATACAATTCATCTACTTCACATATTCAAGTTGCCTTGTCATTTGGACATGAACGGACTAGTGTCATAAGCAGCTCAATTTTGGCAGTTCTTTATCTTTAATACATTTAGAACCTAGGTGGGACGTTTAGATATATAAATGTTATTATGATAGAAGTGTATATAAACTTCGTTTCGTAGCAAAAAAACATCATAAAGTGCAAGAATTATCACCGATGTATAGTTGTATAATTATTTAATGACCGAATGATTTTAGAACTCCGAAACAAGTGTTTTTTCTTAAGGCCGCCAACTGGTGAAATTCTGTAAATTTGTGTATAATTTAGCAAAGGGACGGCAATTTTTAAGTTGATGGTTATGCCACTTAAAATGTAAAATAAGGCATTATAATGAAAGAAAAGGGCAGTTTTCGGGCAAAAAATACTATCGTAGCTTTGTACATAGACAGGAGAACCCTCTGGCACTTCCACGTCTCTTGATTTCGGGGAGGTGGTGGTGGCGGCGGCGTCGGTGGTCTGTGGTCTGTGGTCGGGGCTCCCCGCGCGCGGGCGTCGGGGCGCCGCCGGCCGCCCCCGCTCACGCCGCCCTCGGCGCCTTCTTGCAGCACGTGCGTCAGCCGCTGCCCGCCGCGCAGCTTCCCGAACCAGGCGGGCGTGTGCTGGCCCTGCCACGACAGCTGCGAGACGTGCGCCGGCCCGGGCCAGGACAGCTGCCTCACGTGCGCGCCCGCGCACCTCCGCGTCACCGACCTCGCCGTCTGCGTGCAGCAGTGCCCAGAGGGCTACTACGAGAGTGAGTGCTACCTTGTCTTCCCAGTCATTCGTACTCCGCGGAAAATCAACTTGCAAATATCAATGTATCTACGATTGTCAGAACCGTTGTGAACTACCAATCTTGGGAATGAATTGAAGTTCAGTTTCAAGCAGTTATCAAAGCTCTTTCAGTTTCAAGAGTTATCAAAGCCTTTCAGTTTCAAGAGTTATCAAAGCTCTTTCCAGTTCAGAGTTATCAAAGCTCTTTCATTTCAAGAGTATCAAAGTCTCTTTCAGTTTCAAGAGTTATCAAGCTCTTTCACCCATTCAGTTCCAAGAGTTTATCAAAGCTCTTCAGTTTCAAGAGTTATTCGAAGCCTTTCAGTTTCAAGATATCGAGCTCTTTCAGTTTCAAGAGTTATCGAAGCTCTTTCAGTTTCAAGAGTTATCGAAGCTCTTTCAGTTTCAAGAGTTATCGAAGCTCTTTCAGTTTCAAGAGTATCGAAGCTCTTTCAGTTCAAGAGTTATCGAGCTCTTTCAGTCAGAGTTATCGAAGCTCTTTCAGCTTCAAGAGTTATCGAAGCCTTCAGCTCAAAGTTTATCGAAGCTCTTTCAGCTTCAAGAGTTATCGAAGCTCTTTCAGCTTCAAAGAGTTATCGAAGCTTCTTTCACTTCAAGAGTTATCGAAGCTCTTTCAGCTCAAGATGTTATCGAAGCTCTTTCAAGCTTCAAGAGTTATCGAGCTTCGCCCAAGAGTTACAGCTTCTTTCAGCTTCAAGAGTTATCGAAGCGGTCTTTCAGCTTCCAAGCAGTTATCGAGCTCTTCAGCTTCAAAGTTATCGAAGCTCTTTCAGCTTCAAGAGTTATCGAAGCCTCTTTCAGCTTCAAAGAGTTATCGCGAAGCTCTTCAGCTTCAAGGAGTTATCGAAGCTCTTCAGCTTCAAGAGTTATCTAACGCTCTTTCAGCTTCAAGATGTATCCGGAAGCTCTTTCAGCTTATAGAGTTATCGCAAGCTCTTATCAGCTTCAAGGAGGTTATCGAAGCTCTTTCAAGCTTCTCAAGAGTTATCGAAGCTCTTTCAGCTTCAAGAGTTATCGAAGCTCTTTCAGCTCAGAGTTATCGAAGCTCTTCAGCTTCAAAGTTATCAAAGCTCTTTCAGTTTCAGAGTTATCAAATTTATTTCTTCGAAATCAAATGTTGCACGTCTGTCTCCTCCCGTGTCGTGGAGAGGTGAAAACGCATTTAATAGGTTTCATTTTTGGATAACAGCCTAAAGGAGATAACTAGTAAAAATGTTTTAAGGGCTGCTACGCCACTATTTCGAGTTATGTTCTATCGGTGTTTTCTGGTTAGAATCCAGAGGCGAGCGTGTGCGGCGGGTTGCATGGAGGACGCCATGCGTCCAAGTTCATTCATTTTCCATTTTAAATTCAAAAGACCGTGGTTTCTAGAGAGACGTCGAGTTATTCTGAGAAAATAAAGGTAAAAGATGTTTCATCATACTTTCCGTGTCTGAGCAGTAAAGAAGACATTTCCTTAGTACAGCCTTGTTTGTTACGCCCAGCATCACAATACTTGCACAAAATGCAATATTCGATCATGTCAGTTGTATTCAATTCTTGTCGAAAACTGACAGCAGAGGATTATCATTAGCCGAGGCTTTCATTTCTCGGAAAGAAAACGTTGTGTTAGTAAAAAATATACACCATTTAGGTTACATATATAATATGTATACAAAATTATATGTAATATCAACAGTTCTTTAGTTCTACATGTTCCATACACAAATTTTATCAATGGAAATTATACGAAACTTGATCCTTCTTATTCGAATATTCATATTGGTTCGATTACTCCAAAGAATTACAAAGTAAGAATTCTCCAAACATATTGCACTCGTGTTTGTGATTTTTTTAATGAAAATAATTGAATCGTTATTAATTTTATTTATAAGTAATAATTTCTCTTTTTTTCTTTATCTCAAAAAACATTCTTATGCATGATCAAGATTGTAGCTCGTGAAATTTTTACCCTACAGTAGTTCTCATTTCAGCGTTTGTTTTGTATGGGTTTCCACGCTAAGCACTGGTTTTCAGTTTTCTGAAAACGTTTTTATGCACTTTTGCCCTTGAACCAAATTACTTCTCGATATACGTTATATATAGAGAAATATATATAAGTTGCGGAAAAAGATGTTGATATTTTGATGGAAAGTTTCGGGTTCCTCATACCGAAAAAAATGTTGTTTTTTAACATCAGCTAGGCGTCTAAATGTACACGGGGATTTTTAAGAAAATATTCCCCGATGGTCTCTAGGTCCTGCGAATTCGAAATTAATCTTTAATTTAATTTGGGTGGTAGTGTACATTAAGCCCTTAATTATTTTGACATTCCTCAAAACTTTCTCCAATTTATTTATTATCAAAAAGAACAAGTTCAATTTATAAAAATGGCACTGCGTACCATTTCATTAAAACCTCTGAAATTTCTGTAAGTTACAGATGTTTTGCGTGCTGCTCTTAATTACATCCTGAAATTAGAGAGCTGTTCTCTTTTAAAAAATTACACTTTAAATAATGTATCTTTTAATACAAGTCGTTTTACAAATACGTTTAATATAATTTTCTCAAAAAGGCTCCAAATTTTTTCTTTGAACGTTTTTTGAGAATACAGCACTGCACTACTTCAATTATATGGCGCAATACCACTATCATTAAAATTTTTGAATTTTCAGAAACTAAAGGTATGCATTTTCTGTGTATCGTTGTCGCAGGAATTATGCTGCATTTACGTTGAAATCACTGCATGTACGTTAAATGCGGAAATCTCTACGTGCTCGAGGTCAAGCCGCCTGCCCGGCAACCTTTTTTGGGGGGGGGGATATGAGGTGGGCACTCATAGTGGCTTGTCCTATGCCAATGAAGAGGTCCCCACACAAGTGAAGTTACTCCTTCACTAGTTTCCAAAACACATTCAATCGAGTTCAAATGTGGGAAATTTTCGCACTGGTCCAACTAGTATTATTATAAATAATACGAGAAAGTACATACTATTGTGGTACCTAGTTGTTTTGTGGTCACCGGTAACGCTGGTATGGCTCTAAATACCTTACTACTTCGTAACTAGTTTCCGGAAGCATTATATATGTAATCATGCAGTTCCAAGCTTGGCGTTTAAAGAGCACAATGGAAACACAGGAACCAGCAGTGATTTACCACACTTGTTGCTATTGACACATTTAAATGTTCTCGATTTATGTGTAGCGATACGAGAAATTGGCGAATTTCACACTGGAGAAATAAAAAAAATGTGAAAGCGATTTTCATTTATTTAGGAAGGTAGATACTTCATTTAATTCAGACTTCTCTGTTACTAATAGCATGGTATAAAGTAAAATAGTTTTTAAATAGATGTTGCCTACATTAAAAGAGAAATATGCAAATCACTGTTGTTTACTTCATCCGTTTGAAATTTGTTTTCTCGCGTAATACTGCCGACGGAAATCAAACGAGGTAGATATGCCACCATTACTCTTTCGTCAGCTTACCTAAAAAATAAACATGAAAACATATTAACATGTTGATTTATTGTAAAAATTAAAATTCTCCGTGCAAATTAGAATTACCTGCAGTCGAATAACATGTCCACGGAAATTGCATTAATTTTCTTCATTGAGGTGTTGTCTGTTTAAGCGCAATTCTCGTATATTGAATCATTTCCTCCATCATCGAGTTAAATGTTTTCTTTAAAGAATTACGAACTCTCAAATGAGCTCATGGATACTTCGGAAAGTACTGAAGTAATTGGGACCTCGACCAAATATTTTACTATAAACATTTGCATTATAAGCAATTGATCGTCAACATGTAAACGCACGTAAAAGGGGAGGGGTCATCAAAACAATTGTATCTCCCCTCCCCTGGAATGTTAGTTAAAGCCACGGAAATATTTTATTAGCGGCTGACTAAAAATGTAATGTAATGTAATGTAATGTTGCATCTCTCCACGAATTAAATACTAAGACTGTTATAATAAACTTAGAACAGACGGCAGGCACGGAAAAGATGGCATCGGCGGCAGTTGGAGCAGTAGTTATAGCAAGCATTGTGCTTATTAGCCCTGTTCGTTGGGTATGAAAATGCCGGATCGCGGGCAATTCCTACAACAAGCATATTTATAGTATTCCTCCCCTGCATTTTGTTTAATTTTTACAATAAATCGTTTTAAATAATCGAAAATGCAAAGTAAACTTACAATTATTTTCCCATTTTGGCAAATATCTACCATTTTTATAAAAATTAAAGAAGTCATACGTAACAAATACAAAAATTCATTTTAATTATTGAAAATTAGCTAGTCAACGAGTTAATACTATAGTACAACAAGTGTTGACTACATTTAAGTAAAACGTTCAGATTTTTCAATTTTGTTTAATCCCTAAGGCAATAATACGTAAACATAGATATGATAACAATATACGAGTATACTGTGCCCTTTCGTTTGTCATCGTTGCAGATTTTAAAATTTATCCATACCTTCCACATGTCACTTTTTGACCCATTTAAGGAAATGAGGTACAAGGGTTCCTGTCAAAATTTTAAGGAGACGACGGGTCCTCAGCTGTGCGCACGCCTATGCCTCTTGTTGCGATATTACATTATTTGCTAGTATTTTAACTATTGTACAGTCAATATTCCACGATGGTTTTGATAACTGTTCTTTTTCTGCTGCAGAATGTAAATGACATGCCCCCTTCATGAATACACTGAATACAAAAAAAGTTAAGAAGAAAAAAATTTGATATATTTTTGATAAAATATTTTTAATTGCCTTTATTACATGAAAAATTTCTCGAAAGTTAATATTATTAGAAAACAATTGTACATGCTATTATTTAAAGATTTGTTTAAAGAACTGATTTCATTAAAAAAACAATTTCTATCTTCAGTATTGTAGTTGTAGGAAGACGCCAATAAAAATTGACTTGAGCAATTTTCGAAAATTCAGATAATTCAAAGAAAATCCTTCTTGTACCATTTTTACTTCCTAGCGTTCCACTTAAGTAGTATAGAGAAAGTATGCTTAGTATTACAATGCTACAACTAAAAACTGTGATTTTTCAACAGAAAAAAATCTTATTACTGATACCGAGAAAGTGGATAATTCGTGTTGCTGTATGTAATAAATAACGTTCTCTAGCGCCGTGAATCTAAATCCACGTGGGTGTTTACTATCGAAAAATTGATTTACGGCAATATGTCTGTCCGTCCGCCTGTGACAACGCTAGCTAAACCGTAAGCAGGATTTTCACCAAAACTGATATTTTCCGATCGATCTGACTGATGTTGCAGTCCCTCGAAGAGTACTTCGCTCTACTGAAAAAAGTTTGAAAAAAAATATTTGTGCCATTTTTTAAATATCTTGTTTTTAAAATTACCTTCATTTCACACAAAACTATGCGGATACTACTTATAGTTTGAATACAATCATGATACTTTGAAAACAAGCATGACAATTTCTATCTTCTATATTGCAATTGAAAGAAGACGCCGAAAAATTTTAACTTTTGTAATTTTGTAAATTTGATGAATTGAACAAAAAGACGCACACACGTAACAGTTTATTTTACCGATTTTGTGGGAAAAATTAATAATATGTAAACAATTAAATTTGCGTTATTTACATATTTATTTTACTTTATTTCATTAACACATTTATTTTACGTTCATTCACCAGAAAGCGACTGGTGTACTTTCATTGAATACATGCAGGTGATTATTATTACATAATTATCCGGGACTAGTAATTACTATTCAGATTTCAGCAATTGTGGTCAGTAGTCATTAATCAATACGGATTAACGATATAATAGCTAACAATATAAAAATGTAACGTTGTGAGGACATTATTCAAAATAAAATTTAACTCGTGAACATTTATATCGATTATTAAATAAACCAGTTAAATTAATTTAATTATAATTTTACAGAAGTAAATTTTAATCATTTTGTAACATTTCTCTAAAAATATTTGGTTTTTGCACAGTTCTTGAACGATTTAGTGTAGTTTGCTTAATCAGTATATCGATCATATTGTAATTTAGATGTTAAGTAATGTTCCGAAAAACTGTCAGGTTTTTTTTGTAGTGGTCGAATATTTCAGTACATTTGGTTTGTTCGTTTCAGATTTGGAGCAGAACACCTGCGTGCCGTGCGAGCCCAACTGCGCTAGCTGCCAGGACCGACCCGATCACTGCACGGCCTGCGACCACCACCTTGTGCTCCACCGCAACCGTTGCTACGCCGCTTGTCCTGTGTACACCTACGAGACTGAGGACTACGGGTGAGAATTGCAGTTCTCCTTCGTAGCTTTTGTGCTTAGGTATTCTAAAACATATTCTATGCTAACGTAAATCCAAAATCTTGTGAAAGCGCAAAAAGGAAGGCTACATTTCAGTAAGTATCCTACATACAACATTCACTTGTCACTCCTGGCAAAATAAGAATGGAGGGGGGCGAAGGCAAGATATTTAAATCACTCGTTGTGGAGTACTTTCAAGATAGTGTTGGACTTTCAAGATAGGATCAGTTGCGAACAACTGAACGCTGTTGCCCTGCCAGCAGTATTGAGAAAGCGTTGTATAATTACTTTAATTTTTTTTTTTAAATCGAAAAACAAATTCCATTTGAAAGTTAAAAAGAGCTGAAATATATTTTTGCCCTATTGTAACAAATGCAGTCATAATACTTCTTCACCCAACGCATTTAGCACATGAAAATGCGTCTGGCGAATTCAGTATAAACTAGAAATAAAAAACGTTGTCAAATTGTTAAACTTTATAATTTTATTGTAGAGAATTTGGCTATTCATATTTAACGTGAACCTTTTCAGTTGCTAAAAAATTACGTTTCTGTAATAAAAGTTTTTTTTTTCTTTTGGATCAAGGACACTTTCTTAAATTTATCTCTACCAGAATATTTGATATCGTAATATAACAACAGTGCAAGGGTCGAAACAGCGACGTTTCGGCACCAGTGCACCTCTGGTTTGGATTAAACATTTAGCAATCACTTCTGTTGGACTGTGTGGTTTAAAATGAAAGTTGATTTCACATTTGATTAAATGCAATCCCTTATTACGAGGGGGCGGATGATTTGAAAACCTAAACCATTGTCAAAAATGATCAATAAAATGTCCTTGAAACAGAGAAAATGACTTTAAAAAATGGTCAAAAGTTTTCAATCCAATCAATCAAAAACCACTTCAGATGAACAACTTAAGCTGTTGGGTATGTTACTGATGTAATCGAAGTTTCTTCCTTTTGTTCAAGTGAACTCAGCTTGCAAACTTTTGGTTTGGGCTGTTCTTTAAAAGAAAATCTCCGCCTTTATTTATCGCGAAATTGGCCGAACTGACAATATATGAGCGAAGAAATCGAATAAACTACTCAGGAATTCTGTGATAAACATTTGTTGCACTTCGTAAATGTTATTTGAAGCAAGTACCATTAAAATGATACGAAAATATATGAAATCAGCTGAAAATGTATTAAAATGACATAAAAGGTTAAAAAATAATATATTAGTCGAAATCGGCGAAAAATGCAAAAACTTGATTTATAAAAATGGGTCATTTCGTTTTGTCATATCATAAAATTAATTTCGTACCAAAAACCATTGTTGTAAAGTGAAAAAATAAAATTTCATTAAAAACCGCCCCTACTTATTAAATATATAGAGTACATATATTTAATAAGGCATTAATGGCATTCAATGTCCTTATTATGGACCACTGAAAGAATCTTGTGAACGTTGAAGGAACTTGAGCGATATTCTTCGATCGCCGTCACAACTCTGAGCCCCGGCGTTTCTTGGCGTGTCCGCAGGTGCGCCTCGTGCCACTCGTCTTGCGAGACGTGCAACGGCACGGGCGAGTCGCAGTGCATCAGCTGCCGGCCGTCGCACTTCGCGCTGGCCGGCGCCTGCCTCAGCTCCTGCCCCGACGGCTACTACGCAGACAAGAAGCGGCGCGAGTGCATGCGCTGCCCGCGCGGCTGCGCCACCTGCAACAGCGCCGTCTGCCTCACGTGCGACGCCGGCTGGGCGCTCAGCCCCAAGGGCCGCTGCGCCCCCGAGGGCAGCAACCGCTGCGACTCCGGTACGTCGTTCTCGGCACATTAGAAATACTGCTTTAAACAGGACCAGAGGAACCGAACATCGACACTCGATGAACAATAACATTTAAAACAAATTCACTTTCGACAAGTTCATGGGCGGGCGCCGTTACACACAGTTTATTAATAGTCTACTTATTAATGGGTGGCGTTAGAATATTTAATTCTCATTTTGTGAAAAAAAATATTATATAATAACATTTTAGACAATGGATGTCAATACTATAGTATATTAATTGAAGAACATAACATATTTTATAATCTGTTTAGATCCATGTAGAACTTTTAAGTTTAATCGCCCCTCCAAGTGAGTCAGGGAAGTGACATCCTATCAAACTGTCAGTGGTCACAGTCAGTGGGGTGCTAGGGGAAGTATAGTAATGAGTTGAACCAGACTACATTTGCATTCTAATTAACACATGTGGTCATAAAAAAAACACTTCTCTTGACAATGATCATAATTATTTTTTGCAGACCTGATTAATCATAATAGTACTTGTTACTACCTCATATAATTAATAATTCTTCAGTTGAATTCAGCATTTCTCTCATTAAACATTTCCTATAATATTTTGCTTTTTCTTTCATTCAGACATTGAATTTCTGATAGGCAATACCACGAGTGCTTTGGAAATTGTCGAGAAATCCCAACTCACAAAGCAAGGACATTTTCAAAATTTGTTAACAGACATCTCCAAATTTTTTTTCTTTAAATTTCCTGTAAGATTAGAGTAAAATATACTTGTAGGTCCAATTTTCACTGTTAACTCTGAAATCTCAAAAATTGCAAAAGTGGGCAATTCCTATATTTACAGAATTGAAGATAGGGATTTTTCCTTCAATGAAATTTGTAGTCCATAATTAAAGGGCTCAGTTGAACAAGGGGCTACTCCACATAGACATAGTTCTGAGATAATGAGTGTTGACCTGAACTGCCCTCATATAACTCAAAATGTTTTTTAACTTTTAAACACAGTACACTTGCGTATAATTTCATACTAAGTTTAAATAACATTAAACTATAAGAATAATATCTGAAGTTTTGTATAATTCTAATTACTCAATTTCACAGAAAATGTGGGATATCCCCTAGTTCTACTGAGTCTTTCAATTACTCCTTTCATTACAGCCATGTACATTTTTTGAAACTCTGAGTAGTTTTCATGCAACATTGCATGCAATATGTGCAATTTAAAAATTTAAAAAAAAAATTGATTTTTCCAAAAACATTACTGTGCAGATGCAGTGGCAATCTCTGCGAGTGCCTTGTCGTGACTTTAAGATATAACTCGAGGTTTTACAAGAAGTAAAACACTGAGTAAAGGAAGTGTGAGATATTACTCCACATAAATGATCTCTCATCCCTTCCTTTCTTTGCTAGCATGCAAAATGATAACGCATTGCTGTACAAAGTGTTGCATTCATAAGTTTTCTGTTAATTCAATGTTATATGCCCATTTTCTTATGTTTTAAAGCAAGTTGCAAGTAGTTCCATTACGAAGCATGAAAAAACCCACTCACATGTCCATA
>BOPP01000014.1:11077887-11155989 GCA_017312745.1 Gryllus bimaculatus | reverse complement strand
GGATATTGAAAAGGCTTTTGATAATGTCAACTGATATAAATTATGGAGCATTATGAAAGAAGAAGGATACTCAAATCATCAAGTGCAAATGGTGAAAAGTATGTATGATAATACTAATATCACAGTAAAATACAATGGTAATGCTATAAAATAAAATGATTTGTTTCCAGGAAAAGGATTATGAATAAAAGAGTAAAGCAGGGAGACAGTCTTTCACCAACACTGTTTAACACATATCTGGGATATATAATAAAAATGTGGAAGAACACAGTGCCCTCAGAAATTCACCTGGGCAAAAATACATTTTTAAATACTCTTTTATATGCTGATGACCAGGTAATTCTGCAGGAAAACGAAGATGATTTACAAAGATCTATGTACCGTCTGGAGCAAATTTTTATGGAGGAGAATCAGATAGTATCAGTTAATAAAACAAAAGTAAAGGCTTTTAAAGGAAAAGAATCAATAAGGGCAAAGATTGTGCTTAAAAATATGATTTTAGAACAAGAGACGCATTTTAACTACCTAGGGTATGAAATTACATATGGAAGAGATAAGGAGATCATCAGCAAAATCCATAAATTTCAAGCAATATGTGCAACTATAAGTTGAACATTAAAAGAAGGCATGAAAAGAAACAAGTTAAAATTTTATGATATTATTGCCCTCCCAGTTCTACTGAATGAATGTGAAACCTAGGTTCAAAAAACAAGATTGTAGGAGGATTGAATTAGCAGAAACAAGATTTTTGAGAGGAGTAAAGGGTTATACATTAGAGATCAAATAAAAAGTGAGAAAATAAGAGAGGAACTGGGGCAGAAAGAAACAGTACATGACAAAATTAAGAATTACTGACAGCAATGGGTGACCCATATTGGAAATATGCCACAAGACAGACTTCCAGTGCAGGCCCTGAGCTATAAGCTGAGAGAAAAGAGAAACATTGAAAGGCCAAGAATGAGATGGAAAGAGGCTGAAACAGGCAATATGACTATTCCATAAAGGAAGATGATGATGATGATGATGATGATGATGATGATGATGATGATGATGATGATGTGATGATGGGTTTAGGATTGAGTGTTGTTCACAGATGACAGACAGGTAAAATTAAGCTGCTCTCCAAAAACGCAAAAAAACTAAATTCAAAATTATCTGCCAATTTCCCCTTTGTTAGTTTTTTAAAATATTGGAAAGACTTTTTACATATGAATGGAATCCTTTCTCAGAAAATATGAAGCATTTTCAGATTGCCAACATGATTTTAGAAAATAAAAATCTATGGAAACAACCATATTTTCTGTTCTTACTGAAGTCTCTATACTAAAGGATTAAAATGAAGCACCTACTAGAATATTTTTAAAAAATTCAAAAGCATTTAACATCATTGATTGTAATATTTTACATTCAAAATTATATTTGGAATTCATAGTGTTGCTCTAGATTGGTTATGATTGTACTTCAAACAGCGATATCAGACAGTAGAAACACCATGAATGATGGGACTTTATTTATTCTGATTCATTGCCACTTGCACATGAGGCCCAGCACTGTTCAATTGTAGGTCCTATTCTATTTGTAAACAATATGTCCTTATTGACACAAAACAGGAGAACAGTTCTCTCTGCAGATGATACAAATATTCTTGTCAAGAAAGAAATAGTAAATAGTTTAATATCAATTATTCCAATTGGTTTTTAAAAACAAATATATAGCGAATGAAGAGAAAATGGTATTAGTGCAGATTTCCAATTCCAATAAACAAATTGTGTACTTCATTGAAAATTAGCTCTGTGAAATTAATAATGTTAAGGTACCAAAATGATTGAGTCTCTCAATTCAGTCAATACTTATATGGAATATCCATTTAAATCTATCAAACACAAAACTAAGTTCATTATATTACACATTCAGATTTCTTTCAAATTCAGTCAGCCTTCTTACAGCTTAATATGTATTTTTCACAAATGTTTTCTCCCACCTGAGATATAGCATAATATTCTGGGGAAACACATCATATAGCTCCTAGACATATTGGTTACAGAAAAGAATTGTACAAATAATATGTAAATATCACCCATGTGATTCTTATAAGACTATTATGCTAGTAATTCTATCATTGCCTAGTCTCTTGATTTACGAATCAGTGTTTTTTGTCAAAGTGACTTGCTCAAGGATGGGAACTTATTTGAAGCATAGCATAGATGACTACGACTATGTCTAAGACTCAATAGTAATCTTATTCATCAGGAATTAGTCAGGAATCAACAGGTCACTTCAAAATGGCAAATACAGTACATTTACATAATTTTAAAATACATTACCAGATTGATGACCAAATGACTAAAATTGATTCACAAGTTTAAGTGCCAAATGAAATGTTTTCTGTGTATAACTGTTTCTATACAATTAGATATTATTCTTTCCCTCTTTGATAATCAGTATATCAAGTATAACAATTATATTTAATGTTTTAGTTACCATTATAGTTACCGGTTATACACTGTGGGCTGTACAATTCTATACAATTAAATATGTACGTCACCAGTATTGTACCTCAACTTTTGGGTCAATGACCCCCAACATGATCAGGTTTATTGTCCAGTTTCCCTGATCCTTTGAGCGAATACTGAGATGGCTTCATGTTTTGCTTCTGGTTATAAATATATGTTTAATAAATTTCAAACCCCTCCCCCTCCTTTTTAGCATTGCATAATTTATAGACAAACCCTAAGGTCATATCTGCTGCCATCACACTGCTCGCCAACATAACTGCCAACTCAACATCCAGCATGCAGCTTGGTTTTGATATTGCATGTTGCCATTTTGATATTAGGGCTTCCATTCTGCTAGGAGACAGGGGTTATTTTATAGAATCAAGTTGTTTTGGTAATTGAAACATGAAATTAAAATACACTTCTATAATTTTCTTGTATTCTTTCTATAATTTTTATAAGCTTCAGATTATTGAAAAGTATTTTAATGAAATTGTATGTGAGAATTTTTAGGCTCTAAAGCCTACTGTTTTAATCACCTAAAACAGGCTCTTAAAAGGAGAAAATAGAAAAATTTGTAATTTCTTAAATAGACAGTATAAATTGATATAAAAGTAACTTTTCAGAATATATTTAATTTTTTTAATGATGTTTTGTTAATACATTTCTTGACTCTTGTATTTAAATAGCACTTTTTATCACATTAAACTTGGAAGCAATGAGAGGCATAGTGTACGTAACATCCCTATTTATAACAGATATCCAGTTCACAGTATTTTGACAATTACTACATTTTGCTTAAGTGTAATAAAATGATTGCTTACTTACCTGTTTGGAACATGGTTGACAAAAAATGGCTTTTTTGTGGATTGAAAACAATTGAATTAGCGTATCCAAAGATAGATAGGAGTTCTTTTATTACTTTTAATTTTTGACATCCTGAAACTCAAGTTCTAGGGTTTTGCCCCACCTTGCATTAAGATTGACTGAGAGGTCAGGAAGATGTAACTTGGTAGAATATTTGTTAGAAAATTTTATGGCACATTAGATTGAGGTTCACATAAATATATATACTTGATAGTATTTCTGGGAAGTAAACCTAGCCAAATAACCTGGATTATAATTCGAGACAGCTATAGAAATAATAGAATTATCTCTCCCTCTGAGGATTTGACTATGACACAAACTTGTAAATAATTTTAAAACTTTGAAAAGGACATTGTTAAATGGATGAGTAGTCATTGTAGGCAGTAATACTGAAATATACATTTTAGGCACTATAAATATAGTTTCTGAAACAGCATAAAATCGTGAAAAGTGTTTATAATTAATTTCAAGTATTTACATCAAAGAAATAAAATATGAAAATATGAATTACCTAAAAATCCATTGTCTACTAATGAGAGTGAGTGAGATGTTAATGATATTCTTTTATTTTGTAAGTTTGATTCTTATTGTCAATTTTTTGTTTCTTATGCGGATGGTGTTGGTATTGGCAATGTAAAATGAACAGCATTAATCAGCTTTAGGAGTTTGTGAGCCATCATAGATTAGATGGCAAAAGAAAGTTACAATACCTTAGGCAGATTACCAAGAACAAGATGGTGGTAAACATTTATTCAGTCCAAAATTGAAGTGACTTTGTTAAAAGCCACTATCTGAAGACAAATAAATATTAGTCATTGTTGATTTACCTCTTTGAAGACATACTACAAATTTACCATAGTTTTCATCAGAAAAATATTATTATTATTGTTTTTTTTTATTTTTTACAGCGGAATACATGGAACATGGCCATTGTCACCCATGCCATTCAACATGTGAGACCTGTAGTGGAGCAACAGAAATTGCATGCCTGACATGTGGTTCTCCACTTCTCCTGCAAGAAGGCCGCTGTCAAGCTGCATGTACCGATGGATCGTATGTGGAACAAGGCACCTGTGTGCCCTGTTTGCACACTTGTGAACGCTGTGTGTCACGAATCAATTGCACTTCTTGTGCAACTGGTCTTCATTTGCAGAGTGGCGAGTGTCGTGCTGCATGTGCTCCTGGGTATGCCCTTATTTTGTCTTCTCTTTCTTCCTTTAGCAATTACTTTCTTCTTAATTTGATTATGTAGTTGTGTTATTAACAAATTTGTATGGTAAATAACAAATTTTTGAAAAAAGTATTTATCATTTAATGCATTACTTTGCTTCTTCTCTACAGATACTATAGTGACAGGGGCGTGTGTGCCAAATGTTACCTGAGTTGCCGTACATGTAGTGGTCCAAGGCGTGATCAGTGTGTCAGTTGCCCTGCTGGTTGGCAACTTGCTGCTGGAGAATGTCATCCAGAATGCCCTGAGGGTTTCTTTAAGTCTGAATTTGGTTGTCAAAAATGCCATCACTATTGTCGCACCTGCAAAGGTATGTCATGAGAAACTCAATGTATTTCCTGTTCCTTCAGTCACACCTTAATATTATATCAGAGCCTATCTTTCTCGACATGAGTGAGAAAAAGTTTTCCATGACACCAAAGAAAGTTTCTGACTCATTTGGACTTTTAAAATGAAAGTCTTAATTTAGTATCTCAATCAGTGATCAAATTCTTATATATTTGATTTTGAATTGTGTTATTCACACGAATTATATTCATGAAATTGAAGAACCCCATTTTTTGGATTATTGAATATTTTTATAATTTTTTTATGTTTATGTGGAAAAATTGTTATGACAATGTTTAGAAGCAAGAGGGAAAGTGCGTGAATTTCAATATATACAGGGAATTGAATAATAATAGGGAATAGTAGTACTGTTACATCTAGTGATTTGTTTGACAAAACTCAAGTTTCAGTACCATAAAGGTATTATGATGCAAATAAGTGTTTATAACACGAAAGTAAACTATTTTAAAATAATTTTCTATTTATCACTTATAACTTTTTACTGTTTTGGAGCATTAAATAAATCTAAATGTAAATTTTTCTACCCCAAAATATTAGGGAGGAGGTCTCTTTATTGTTATTATGATTTATTAACTAGCACATATACACATGTATGTATATACACATGTACATGTATGTACATACATACATATATACATGAATGCATGCAGACATTAGAAGATCTTGACATGGATGTTCCACAATAAGCATTTTATGTTCATTATACAACTTTTAAAGAAAAGTATTCAACCTGGAAGGCAGATTAAGAGATTGAGAGACGGAGAGAGATGAACGTAATAGACTAGAGAAGGGCAGTGCTATGCTGTGTTGTCACCAAATTAAATAATTTTATTTTGCATTACTTTGTAAGTAAATTTTGTTCCTTTTCTGTCTAATGGATGGTAGTGAAATACATGGCCCATCCTGGGTTCATCAGCTAATCATTTATAAAGTTATCTGAAACATTAAAATCCATCTGCTAGTAACTTGCGTCTTGTGTCAACACTACAGTGTTTTTGAAACAATGTGTAATGACATTATTTTATTGCACCAAATAGCTAATTATTATTATTGTACTGGAATATAATTCTTTGTTTGTGTGCATAAACATTGAATATATATTTATTGCATCATGATGAATATTCTCTCATTTGCTTGAGCATTCATATTCTGCATACATTTTTCTTTTGGTGCTTGAATCTAATGTGCGTTTTGCAGGTGAGGGCCCTCTTCAGTGCACATCCTGCCCTCAGCACTATATGCTAGAGGGAGGATTATGTATGGAGTGCTTGGGCTCCCAATACTACGATCCTCCCACGCAGCTGTGCAAAGCATGCCATGAATCATGCCATACATGCAGTGGACCAGGACCTTTCTCATGCTCTTCATGCCTAGCTCCACTTCATCTTGACCGCCTAAATAACCAGTGTGTGCCATGTTGCACACAGACTGGTCAACAGGATTGTTGTACATGTGATCCCACTACAGGTGTGTGCAATTGTTACACACAGGACCTAGTTGTAATTACAGAGCAATCGTGCACATGCTTTCCTGTTAATTGATAGAATGATCAATCCTTATTGTTCAAGCATTACCCATGCTCAGTAATTTCTAACTTTTATTTAATGTAATCAAAAGAAATTCCTTTTTGAGTTTAGAAATCTTGTTTTAAATTACAATTCAAAAGAGGGTGAAAACTTAATGTCAAAAAACTAAAAAATCAATTATTTGCTACAGGTGGCTGTCAGAATTCTTCACCTGCTGGCAAACGACGTATAGCTGCTGGAGCCGATCCACTAGAAGGAAGTTCCTTGTACCTAGAGCAACAGAGCACCCCAGCTGTTCACCAGAGCACATCGTTTACCACTGTCACTGCATTGGCAGTTGGAGGCTGTGTAGCAGTCGTAGTACTTTTTGGCATCATTTTTGCTGCTCTGCAGGTGAGCATGAAAAGTACAGTAAGGTTTAATCTTAACCCACTGATGCAGTAACTACATTCACTGAAAACTCTTTAAAGGTCAATTTATTCTACTTCTTGTTTCTAGTTGCAACTGAATTTCATATTAGAAAAGTACACTATTTCCTTTTCACTGAAATAAAATGAACAATTATCATTGGATATAGTTTTAATGGTGTGAATTGAATTTTGAACCCCCTAGGAGAAACATTCAAATATTCTGCATTTAACCCCAAATGATGTGGAAAAAATGTCTATCCCAGTGAATTGTTCGAATGAAATTCTAATAACACTGAATCTAGTGTAACAAGATGAGATCTTGATCCTTAAATTTATCTTCAAATTTACAGATCCATTTAAAACTGAGACAAAAATACTAAAATAATACAGAATGATAGAAAAATTCTGTGAGACGTTTTCCTTGATAAGTAATTTGAGTTTAAGAGTTCTAATTTCTGCATCAGTGGGTAACGGGAGTTTTGCAAGATGTTTTCATTGATGATAATTAATTGATTAAGCAAAATTCTTTAAAATCAATATTTAGAATCTAAATTATTTACAATATTATTTTTTGGATGAAACCATGGGATTTAATTTGTTTGGAAAAATGCTAAATACACAGTAATTTTTAATTTCACAGTAACCTGACAGATGCTGATTTAAAATGGTGTACATAGTAGAAGTTAACGTTGCAGAATTCAACATTGTTTACTTTAATTATGCTTTGTTGATTTTAAGAAAGTATATATTTAAATTTAATTAAGAATATAAAACTTATTAATCTTGTCAGTATCTCTTCAATATTAACCCTATGACTGTGAGATTCTCAACTCTTTGAAAGTTTTAAGCCATTATGTAAATATGTTCCTGTGTTCTTAATCTTTTCATGTATTTTCAGATTAATTCCCACATGCGCAGAACCTCATGGCGACGAGGTGAAGGGTATGAAAAACTTCCAAAATTGGACACCACTACAACCAGCGTTAGTATGGCACATGCAGAATGTGATCTCACAGAAGAGGAGGAAGATGATGAAAGACAGTTGTTCACCAAGACGTAAGACGTAGAGCGAGTGGGTGACGGGTTGTACATAGAGTGAACTGACAACGTTACAAATTGAGATGTTATCACGTATGAAGGTTGAGGCAATCTGGTCAAGCACATGCTTGTATCTGCAGGCTGAAGATAGAGCACTGAACACACTGTCGACAAAGTGTTTGTTGATGACATGGTGAGTAGTTATTGTATTTCTGTAGATCACTGGGTGGTGCCTTGCCTGTTTTCTCCAGTGTGATACAAGTGTGTGCTTGTGTGCCTATGCCTCAACAACGTTCAGTTTTTGGCTGCTGCTGCTGCCACCGCTGTTGCTGCCCATACCTTCTGGGCACAAGCTACTCTCCAGATATTTCCTATACTGTATTTTCATGAATAAACAAATAAATAAATGGATTTTTAATGTAATGTGGGTATGGAGAGTTTAGTTTGTGACAGTGGATTTCTAAAATTTTGAACTAGTTATGTGAAGCTAGGTGGACTAAATCCTTTAAACGCCAGATACTGATGACAGAGACTCTCCTCCTTTTGGAAAGGGATGGGCGTTATTTTTTCACATGACCAAGGCACCATCAGATCCTAGAACTCGTTTTAAGTGCCTGTATGGACTGTATTGTCGTTACCTTCCTTGTCAGTTAGATCAATTCTGCTGGACATCAAGTGCCAGCCCTGAGATGTGTGTGTTTGTTGTGTCGAAGCATGAACAGTGCCCCACACTCTACTTCTCAAAGATTTACAAATTCATATATATGTACATGACTTTCCAATTGTTCCTCATGTTAATTTTTTGTAGGAAAAGGTTGTAAATTATTTCTTTGATTATGAGTTCAGTGTGCAGATTTTGAACTTCCTTATGCTACTGTTCATCTCAAAAACATATAGTGATTTTTAAATTTTAGTTATTATGCATACTATTATGTACAGACCCTTATTATTTGCTTCCTGTCTTCATAGACATACTGACTTTTCATGGACACAATTCAGTATGTGGTTTTTGATAATGAGGTTTGTGGAATTATTGAGAATAGTACGTAGTACATCAGAGATAGTCACTGTGTTATAATGGTCCAAATATATTTCAATCAATGAAAAGAGATCTACTGCTGTTCAATTATTTAATTTTTTACTTTTTGCTATCATCTTTCATAATTTTCACATAAATATTTGTATTTGTACTGATCAGATTTGTTGCATTGTCTGTTTCTTACCAGTGCTCTCAACATGGCAATTATAAATAACACAGTTGATGTTGCAAATTTGTGATAACTGTCTCTGATGACTTGTTTTAAAGCCTTTGTGTATATTTATGCAGAATTATTTTATATATTGTTAAACAATGAATCATACAGTACCATATTTTTTAACTTATATGTTATTATACATTCAATAAATTCAATCAATACAGCTACCAAGTACTGATGTGAATACAATTTTTAAATAGCAAGACAAAAAGATAATTTGTCAACAATACAAGTATATAGCCATGTATGTTGTAAAAAATTAAGTTTTTAATGTGTTTGCCTCATAGTGGTCATGTATTTTTTCCTTCACATTTCCTCCTTAAATGAAACAAAGTACACTAATTTTTGGCAGAAACATAAATGATGGATCGTGATTAATTCATTTTTGCCATTTATTTTTTTACAAGAAACATTTATATGGTACGATTCATAGTCACATATCTCCAAACATTTTGCGGTTACATTTGTGTATGTAATAAATATGATATACTATAAGCAACATTACTGAAATGGCTACATAAATAACTTTGAAAACCACTTGTCAAGAAATCTTTGTCAGGAAATTGCTGAATTTTACATTCAATACTTCTCTTTACCTGTGGTGTATGTGCACTCATCTTGGGATATTGATATTACATCCAACATGAAATTAATATGTATGTGAAAAATTGATCTGCTAAAATTTGTATAACATTTTTTGGTAGAATAACTTGTATTAAATAAGCTTTCTGTAAACATGTCCTAACTCATTTTTAACTAGAGAAACAGGCCCTAATCACTAATTTGTCAAATTTAACACATGGTCACTGCAAAAACACTGAATTAAGTAACCAGGATTTATATATGAAATGTGAAACATTTTTTAAATTTTTTTTATTGCCGTTCCACTTTTTCAATTCAAACTAAATTGAAAAAAATATAGTTAGTTCATTCACATATATTAACATGATTTGAACTAATAAAGTTATTCTGGAATATTAACTAGGATTAGAATTTTTTTGGATATAACTTTCATGAAAAAAAATTGCTATTTTGAACATGAAGCTATTTTTAAAATGCAGTCATTAACAGAAAATCAGCTTCTCTTGAGAATCAAGAGAATACTTGTATTGTGTACTTCTTTTCCCAGTTTAACCTTTTGAGGGATCCTAGCCAATTCTGTAAGTACAAGGTTTACCAAAATATGAAACAAATTTCCCATTTTTATTTTTTTATTGCAGGGAGTCTGAATTTTCTGGTAAAAATGGAGTCACTAGCTTGAACAAGTAAGCTGCAGTAAATGTTTGTATGGAAAGTTAAAACATGTGTATCTAATTATGTGTGCATTAATTCTTGATATACAAACTATGTTCAAATTTAAGTAATGTATGTGTGTTCGTATCAATTTTCATATAAATTGCAACTGATTAGAGCATTAAAATATAATGGTAGAAACTTCTCTACATACAATTTTGAAGTCTTGTATCATTACTCTATGAAAGCTGAGTCTTTCACAAAAAAATATTTGAAAACAAAAATAAACATTTTTGCCTCCTAATCTAGTTTCAAAAATAAGAGAAAACTATAAACGGAGTACTTATGAAACATCTCTTGTGAAAGAGGATCAGAGTGAACAGAGACACATTGGAAGGGGAATCTTTGGATCACTCACTTTAGAACACCATAAATTGATACCAAAATGTGAGTAAAAGAATAAAGTTCTTGCATCAATGTGTACACAATTTACAATTTTAGTTAAAAATACAACAGCACTTAAAAGTAGGCTCAAATTTGTTTATTAAATATCTCAGCAGAATTATACATCCAAGAGCATAATACACACCAAAGTTTACAATGGAAAATAAAAGAAATAAGAGGCGTTTGTGAATATTCATCGAAGAGATATCCTTCACGACCACTCCCAAACCACTCCTTTACTGTCTCCTCTCCCAGGTTTATTGAATAATATTTTATACTTAACTTTATAATGTTAGTCAAGAACACGTTATAAAGCCAAATTAAATTACTAAACAAAATCAATTTACGAAAAAATATAACCTACATTCCTGAAAGAGCGAAAACAAAAAATGCTGACATCAGTAGTAAATCGTAACCTTTAAATACACAAAATCATATGACCTACATATATATTTTCCTACGTGACACCTCCCACGTCCTCAATATTTAGCAGTAGTGCATGCAGGGTTACCAACAACTGATGTCGGCAGTATTTGCTTTTCAGTGTGGAGATAGGCTGTCATTTTAAACCTTTTTGGGTATGAAGATAACTTCTTTATTGATTATAAATGGCCTCCGAATGTATACATTCCCTTAAAGTCTGATTTCTTCTTTTAAACTTTAATATTTTTCTTAGTTATGACAGATGATAAAACAAATGAAGTTCTATGACGCGCAGGAGAAATACGTATGTCAGTTGTCGGTTTGGAAGATAATGAGATTAACTAGGTAGCAATTTAGAGAAGTCTTATAGTGCATTTAAGTAAGTAATCGCAATGGAAACTGGTCTGTTAAATGGTAATCAATAGTTGTATTTTGTCAGATCATTAAATCCATAATTTTTTATGGACGTTCATTTAGAATTCGTATTTTGATGCGATGATTACACTTGCTGCCGGTATACCATTGGACCATGGACGACTATAATATGTTGTAAGTTTTTATGAAATGTATTTGTATTATCGTTTTCAGATTTTTACTGTGAGAAATACCGCAGGGCAACAATGAATTCCTTCACCAAAGGGGTGGAAGAGCAGTCCTATCCTCAGCTGGACCTCAGTGGAAAATTAATTATTAAGGTTTGACTCCTTGAAATAAAAAATTGTGGTTGTATATTATTCTAACTTAAGAAATACAAATATTAATTTTGGTTGATGGCAGGCTCAATTAGGAGATGATGTGCGCCGCATTCCTATCCATAATGAAGCCATTACTTATGATGAACTGGTACTAATGATGCAACGTGTGTTTCGTGGGAAACTCAGTAGTTCAGATGATATTACTATTAAATATAAAGATGAAGGTATGCAGATTTAATTTCAATTATCCTTTAGAGTGTATTTGAAAGAAATGATCACCCCCCCCCCCCAATCTTTCCTAACAATGTTTTGTTTCATTCCAGATGGAGATCTAATCACTATTTTTGATAGTTCTGACCTTGCTTTTGCTGTTCAGTATAGTAGAATTCTAAAGCTGCAAATTCTTGTTGGCGGTGAAGCCCCAACACACAATTGGAATGCACCACCAGCTCATGTAGGCATTATTCGCAGAGAGTTACAACATATCCGTGATAAAGTTAATCATTTATTGGATTCCTTGGAGCCTCGGGCAGTAGAGGTTACAAGCTCAACTGCAGAGAACCATTGTGAGTAAGAATTGATTGAATCATTAACTGACTGATTGTTAATGTATTTTGTTGTGTGCTGTAACATGGCAAGTTTGCAATTACTTGTAATGCAAGAATTCCTGAACTCTTTTTTGTGGTGAATTTGTGCCATTTGGAGGGAAAGCATTTTTGCTTCCAAGGCAAACTTTGAAATTCTAAATTATTAATAGGCTTTTCATTGTGAATATGGTAATTTCAGCGGGACCCACAGAACGTGGAAATGCTACATCAAATTTAAGCTCTCGTGAATTTGATCCATTGCAAGAGCAACTGGCATCTAATAAAGGTTCAGGGGAAGGGGATACATCTGCTACTTCTAGAGAAGAACACCCACCAGAAGGTGAACATCGATTTTTCTTGTGATCTTTAGTAGTATAAGGGGGATGAAATTAAAGTTGTTTTCTTTTCCTGACTAGGAAGTGGTGTAGATACTGCTCGTGGGAGCACACCTGATAGCATTGGAAGTTCAGGATCAAGAAAGGTTTCTTCAGGATATGACCAGACTCAGTCTCAGTCTTCTCATCCACAACCTCAGCCTCAGCCCCAGTCCCAGCAGCAACTCTCTCAGCTTCCTCAGCAGCAGCAGATGACACAGGTCACTCCACAACAGCCTCCTGCCTCTGTGTATCAGCAATACCAACAAGAACAAGGTGGACAGTCTCAGTCTCAACAACAGCCAACCCCAACTCAACAACAGCCTCCGCAACAGGCCTATCAGCCTGCAGGTTAGTAGTATTACAGTCGATACATTAAGCTACACGTTATAGCTATATTGTTTTGTATGGCCGAAAGTCTTTGCTTGTCTGAAATTTCATAATTTTTCAGGAAACACTGATGCACAATACAGTTTTTATCAGTTTAAAAAGTTTTTATATTTTTATCAGTTTTCGGTATTAATATTCATCAAAAGTTCGTGTGCAGCTCCTTTCACGTTATAGTACAGTAAAACCTGCTCAATGTGGAACCTCAAGGGATCAGTATTTTTTTCTGAATTGGATAAGATTCTGCATTATGCAATGTAATACTGTACACCTTATATTTGGCAGGACATGAACAGAATTCCGCATTATACACATACCGCATTGAGCAAGTTCTTCTGAATTATGATTTTACTCTTAACCTGGTCAATATTATATGTCAATATCAATTATATATTATATGTCAATTATATGTCAATGTCATCAACGTGTAAAACAAAGTTCCCGATAACATTTTTTTGTATATCTGTTGTGGCTCCAGTCAAAATACGGCTAATTTTCTCATTAACGTAAATATATGTATCAAGCTGTGTGAGTGATGACAAATGGATCATTTGATACATCATCCAACTAATGTTGGTTAAAATCAGAAGCCAAATATACTACAAACATTAGAGATATGAGTGGATTTTGATAGTTCTCACTAAATAAGAACACTGCATTGAGTCCTCTGTGATTTTCAGCTATAGTAAAAGGTCTTTGAAGTAAATTAAATTTTCTTGTTTTTAATTTACATTTAGTGATTACTATATATGTATCTTATTATGCAGCATTTCAGTCGTTGGCAAATTGATGTTTTAGCACTGTATATTTTACCAGTAAACATGCTCATAATTTTATTTTATTTGAATCAAAAGGTGCAAAATAAAAAAGTCTGCATATTACATTGCATTCTGGTAATTATTACAAAAAGAAAAATTTAAGGGATAACAATTTTTATATCTTTATATATACATATTTATTTTTTTATAATTAATAATATATTTTCAAGGGGAATTATTTTTAGATCTTTCAAAAGCTTTCGACATCATTAATCACGTTTTGCTTAAAAATGACTTTTGAATGGAATTTGTTGGGTTGCACTAGATAGGTTGTGTTTGTTCCTTAAATAAAAATCTCGGATAATAGAATCACTGTTCTCGAATGATTGTATATTATTTACTCCTATTCATGGTCAATTGGGATTGTTATGGGACCCATAGCGTTCAATTTTATTAGGGCTGTATTCTCCTCCTACTATATGTAAACAATATGCCCTTGATGTTTCGAAAGGGAAGAAAAGTTCTCTTTCTCTCTCCGGATGATATGAATATTCTTTGCAATACAGAAATAGTAGATCGTACAATATCATATGTTTCAAATTTGTTTTGTATTAACAAATTAATAGTAAGTGAAGGGTCAGTTTCAATGCAATTTTCCATTTCAAATAAACGATTATGTACTACGTTGAAAATGAACAACATGCAGATGACTTAGCTTAAGTTAACAGCATTTTGGGTCTCTCAATTCAGTAAAACCTCAAATGGAACATCAATTTAAATGAATTGAACACAAAATTATGTTCATTACGTTACATGTTCAAAATTTTTCAAATTCACTTCAGCTTCATAGTGCTCATTGTGTACTTATGTAATTGTTCCTGCCCACCTGAGATAAGACTAATATTCTAGGAAACACATCCAGACTTTTTGATTACAAAAACAATTGTATAATAAGCAAATCCCACCCATGTGATTCTCGTAAACCTCTCTTATTTAAGCTAGAAATTCTACCTTTTGAAGTATGGTTGATCTGTTGAAAATTCTAGGTTATCCAAGATATCCAGTTGTTGCTCCTTACAGTGGGAGCCAAGTTGTACCCCAACAGCCACAAATGATGGTACAACCCGGTCAGCAAGCTGTACCACAAAATGCATTCCAAAATCCTTATCAGGCCTATGCAGGAGTGCAGCAACCGTAAGTATTAAGTATTCATGAGTTACATACTACTTGGAATTCATTTTCAGTCTCTTAATTCCAATTTGTTTGTAGAACCTTTGTAGATCCTTTGGTTATGGCTATTAGCTTGTTTGTAAAATATATCTTAATTGATTAAATTTATATTGTGTATTCATTCATTAGAATTCCAATGGTTTCTATTTCATTTCATAAACGTTATAAATTTAATTAAGATATATGATATAAATTGTATTTTAGTTTTTTTGCAAATTGTACATGAAGGTTTGGACCACAAGCTGGGGGAACCCCAGGATTTCGCCCTGGTGCACCTAGTCAGCCACCTCAACCGCCTCATAGCTATGCGTCACAAGAATATGCTGGTCCTCCAAGTGCATACAGCTCTCGTTTCAGTGCACAGCCACCTGTGCCACAGCAGCAGCAACAGCAGCAGCCTCCTCCTCAGCAACAGCCGCAACCTGGTGGAGGAAATCCATATAGCAAGGGAGCTTACGGTCGCCCTCCCTCCCAGCCCACTTACCAGTAATTTTTACTTCTCTCTCCCAGTCTCCTGAATGTAGAAACATTTTCTGTTTGTTGGTCTTTGTCTCCTTCTGGTCTCTTATGCTTTGTGATTCCCAGCACAATAATCTTCTGTTGTGTTAATTGGGAGCAGACAGTTGCAGAAGTTAGAGGACCACCATGTGACAAGCATTGCTGGCCTGCGTATCAAGCTCCCTATGATTCTGAATATGAACGTTTATGTTGTAAACACAGCTCCAATTGCAAAGAAGTTAGAACCATGGTTAGAGATTACCCAAACCTCTCTTTCACTTCGTCTTTAATTTGCAAAGGATATGATATTTTAGAATATTATTTTACTTTTGTATTGAATATATTTTAATGGATATAAATGTGATTGGAAGTTTTGGGGCTCAGTTCTTTTTGTAAATATATATTGACATTGATATTGTGCAGATAATACAGATATTAACAGTTCAGATGTGCTGTATTCTGTGTAATTGAGAAGAGATTAAAAGTGTTGTGTGTTGTATCCTTCTGTTTATTTATCAAAGCTGGTTATGTGGGCCATGCATCAGTGTGTATTAAGGATGGGTTTTTGTGGGATTGTTTGTCAGTTGTATCTAATTGTAAAGAATAGCAATATTATTTCATTTAGAATTCAATATTATTCATTCTATTGATTTTATTGCAATTTATAGATTCCTCTTGATGGACAATATGTGTTTAACGCTGATAGCTTTTGGGGAAAAAAGAATTTTGTTGAATGCTACTAAAATTATTGTTACATATATTTAAAAGTATGAAAAAATTGATTTCTGCTTCTTTAGTGATTAATCAATGGCAAAAATCTGTTTATTTCAACAAGTTTATGTCTAGTTTATCATAAGTTGACCGAAAATCATGATTATCGTGTTATATGTTTTGTAATGGGTTTAAGCTTGTAAGAGCTATTCCAAAGTCATATATGCATGTGTGAAATAATTATTCATGATTTTATCAAGGTGGATATATTTGCAAAGAAAATGGAAAATGAAAAGCTTTTCGCTATTGATGTTACTTCTGCTGATGTAGTTAGTTTCTTATTGCTGTGCATCATTGTATTCATGTCATAAATGATAATAGAATAGCTATCTAATAGAGGACAAATCTGAAGAAAAAAAGGTTCACAAGATTTATTCAAATGAACTGAACTGTCATCTATTTTTGTGAACAGATTAAAGTATTCTTGCATGGTTTCTATTTCTTTTGACTAAAACATCAAAAATAAGAAAAAACAACAAACTTGAAAGTGTGTTATCAGGAGGATTGTACTATTTACTACATAAATGTAGTTCTAGACTATTCAGTGTGATCACACTTATTTTGATTTTTGTCAGTTTGTTAAACTGCTCACTTTTGTGAAAAATCAAAATAAGGTATAGTGTATTTTCTTTCTTTCGTTATGAGCCTCATTATTTCTGGGTTAATAATCTTTACTGTAGGGTATGATATTGACAGATTTTTTTCCTCCAAATATTAAATACAAATAAATAAATGTTTATTTGTTTTATCCCTGTAAAATTTAGGGTATATATTTTTTTCTGATATGCTGGAATAGAATGAATGCAAAAATATTTTATTGAACATAAATGTTTCAAATAATATTCTTCTCTTTTTATTGGTTGGACTCCAAACTTGGTGCTGTACAAGCTACTTTACTTAGGCAGGGATAAATAGGGCAGAAAATAATTGGTATAAATAGTGTGTAAATAGCAGAGCATATATATATATATATATTGAAGTCTGAATTTGAACAGTAGTTCCATTTGACTGAAGATTTAAAATTTAATAAAAAAAAATTATGACTGAGTAATATTACATAAATACTGT
The DNA here is from genome assembly GCA_017312745.1 of Gryllus bimaculatus. Taxonomy (NCBI): domain Eukaryota; kingdom Metazoa; phylum Arthropoda; class Insecta; order Orthoptera; family Gryllidae; genus Gryllus; species Gryllus bimaculatus. The sequence goes on along the minus strand of BOPP01000014.1, from coordinate 11,138,350 downwards.
GGATTCCAAGGGGAAAAAATTGTCTAACACTTTGAATATTTTGATTTTTTTCTCTTCCCCTTTGCATGTATTATACTTCATTGTGTAGATCTTCACAGGTTCCATTTCACTGTGCTCAATGAAGATCACGTGGATGTCAATATAATATTTCTTGTAAATTGCCTTTTGTGTAAATTACTTCAAAATAGTAAGATAATGTGATAGTGCACACTACATATTGTGATTCTGATAACCAAGGAACGTTAGCAAAAATTCAGAGAATTGTCCAGTAGTGATACCACTAACATTTCACAGAATTGTTTTAGAATCAGAGTTTTAATATTTATTTTCAATTTTGTTGATGCACTCCTCAATTGAATTTGTAATCATATAAACCATTTTTTAATAAAAAATAAAATTATTAATTCTCAGGAATCATTTTACTATTCTATTAATTAGTAGTTAGTAAAAATTTGTGTCTGAATTTTTAATTTAAAATATGAATTAGGATTTTTCAAGAACATATAATAGTGGAATGCAATATTTTAGAGGATATGTATTGAAAAAAATTATAAGTAACAATTTGCTTTATAGTGAAATTTATATTTAAGTGTTTTTTTTTTAATAGTACATCACAAATTGTTTATGAAACTTTCAATTAAGATGTCTGATGAGTGTGCTTTATGTAACATATCACCATATCATCCTATTATATGCAATAATTCGCATAAACATTACTAATTGCTGTAAGATGTATGGATATCAGAAAAAACATTTACTTACAATTATTAAATACATAATTTATTTGAAATTTTGTTTCAATATTTGTAAGTAAAAGCTGTCAACAATAAACAGACAATATGTTATTTTTAAAAAGATTGTTAAACTTTTCTAGATTTTCACTGTTAGAATTCAATTTAATAGCAAACTCATTTTCAGTTCATATTCTTTGAAACTGGGGGGTTTTTGGTTTTACACTGTTTTGAGTATGTGAAATGCTCGGTTTTCTTCAGAAATTCTAGGTAATCTTATGTTTGAGCGTAATAAAATTATCCCAACATTAAGATATGCTACTTTCTCCATACCTTGCAAAGAATGTTTAAAACAATATTATGTGCAAATTTCCATGTTCTAGTCAAAACACTAAAATAAAATTGATCTTTATATTTAAAACATTGAGAATTACAAAAGTAGGAATTAAAGTTTGTTTTCTTCTTGTCGAAAACAAAGTGAAACAATGCATAAAAAAAAGCTATGAATAAAAGCAAGTAATTCTACAAACAATGCTTGAAGCCTATCAAGATGATTTTTTAAATATATCTCTATGTTAGTGAGTATATAAAACTTCTTTCCCTATTGTTCTGGAAGATTTGCAATACGGAACTACCTGTTTAATTAACACTTTATTTTCATAAAAATCACATAAGAAAAAGACTTAAATGATTTTTAAGCATAAATTACGAAAATGTCAAAATTCTCTGTTTTCAAACTCAAACCCTGCTTTCATGGGCCAAGTTGTGTGAAAGTTTCATAACAATATTGGGTCTTCAAAGTTCTACAACTGTTTGTTCGCTGTGTCATAGAAAACAGGTCAATCTGCTGTGGTTTAAGCTTGTTTGCACTATGACATGACAATACTTCTTGTTGACAGCCATGCAAAAATGTATTTCCCTCTATCTCCATCTCTCTCTCTTTTTCTGTCTCTCTCTATGTCTAGCTATCTATCTCTCTCTCATATATATACTACAGTGTTTTAATATTCTCCAAATTCAAAAAAGAAGTGTACAAATAATAAGCAAATCCCACCCATGTGATTCTTGGATGCCTCTCTTTATTAATCTAGGTATTTTACCATTACCTTTTCTCTTAATATATGTATCTGTGGTTTTTGTCAAAAATGACTTACGTAAGGGCGGGAATATATTTTCAGCAAACACCCTTGTCTATAACTACAACACTCGATGTAGTAATCATATTCATCAGGAAACAGTATCAACAGCTCAGTACAAAAAATTCACATATATAACATGTACATTATTTTACAACACCTTGCCAGATGACTTTAAACAATTAAATTCGATACAACAGTTTAAGTCCCAAGTAAAATCTTTTCTGCTGCCCATCTGTTTCTATTCAATTACAGACTATACCGAACATCTAAAAGGAAAGTAATATTAATTTTAACAATGACATTTAATGTAATATATATCATTTGGATTGTATAATTGTAAAGATACTGTAACAAGTATTGTACTTCAGCTTCTGGGTCAATGACCCCCCATCTCGATCAGGTTTTCGTCAAGTTTCCCTGATCCTCGAGCAAATGCGGAGATGGACCCTTCTTTTGTTTCTGGACATAAATGCAACTCCAAATTAACCTCTCCTCATAGAACGTCACACACAGTTTTTAATTGTTTTTGACATAAATAAATATGCTGGTTTTAACACGAATTACACTTTACTTCTTGCCTGAACATGTAATGCTAAATGCTCTCTATACGTTTTCTCATCTAAGAAAATTTCCTCACATTCTTATCACTAATCGAAGAACAGATGCTCATTTTATCTGTATTCACAATTGATATTTATATATGGGTGAGGGTAGGGATGCTAGAATTTAAGGAAACATTCACAGAATATTTTTTCACTCCATAGTACGTCACACACGGTTTTTGGTATAAAAATAATATATAAATAAATAAAACGAAGTCTCGTATTGGTTCCATGTGCGTTCAATAAAGAGAAGATTTGCACACGGACAGCTTATCAAGCAAAGCGCGGGAAATGCAATTTCAAAAAATAGATTACGCTTAACTACTCACATTTTCACACAATTGTACATGGCATATTTTAAAGAACTGATTTTTTTAGGACAGATTTCATGTATCATTAACATCTCTGTCATCAATGTTGTACTTTTGTAATGATAATTTTTTGTTTGCAAATTTCGAAAATACGAAGTGTCCTGAAAATGAGATCAACATAATTTTATGTAATATATTTTGCTATATAGAAGAAGAAATTAAAGAAAAAATTAGTATCTTTGAGAAAAAAGTTTTATTTATGTATTGTTAAAGGACAATTTGTTCATATTGTGTACATTAGTATAAGCATAAAATTATAGTTTATATGTAAACAACTTAATGTCACAGTACAGCACATCGTACACGAAGAAAAATTAAAAAGTAACTATAAAATTATACAAATACGTAAATAAATTACAACAAATTGATTATTCAAGTTTAAGTATTTTGCTCTGCAATTTACATTCAAAGTTAGCATCAATTTCAATACAAATATCAATATAAAATTGATGAATAACATGATAAATTCTAGGAGGACATGAAGTTATTTGTTGTATAAGAATGTTTAAAAACTCTTGCCAAACAATTCTTTTGTGGTTTCCTATTGTATACAGGAACCTTAATATTAACCAGATTCAACGTAAGTGAGCAATCAATACAGCCTTTCAGTAATTTCCGCAAAGATAAGACATCCACGTAGTTCTGATACCTGGCGCAAAGATATATCTCCATATTCATGAACATTTTATTATTGTGGCCCGAGGCGTTTTCTAACAACCCGTGCGCCACGTGATTTGTTCCGGTTTCTTCCCGCAGAGACACGCGCCCGCTTGCACATCAGGTTAGGCACGCCCGGGCGCCGCTCTATTCGCGTTGTATTCTGAGAAGAGTCCTGTGGAGATTCTCCACTGGAGAATGTTTGCGCGCAAGTTTTCTTGATATTCCACAGCAGGGGGTGCGGGCGGGGAGAGGAGGCCTCTGACTACGTCATGGCTTAAAAGGTCGTACCAACAGTGGACCTGAACTTAACTCGCCAAAGCGTGGCACGTGAAATCCTACGTTTTTTTAAAGGTTCGAGATGGTTGTTGCCAGCACTGTAAATTGGTACGTGCCGTTCCAAATCGAACCTAAGAATCCCAACGTTCCGTGCTATTCAGCGCTGGATGATGACTAGGGAGCTCGTGTATCAAGAAAACTTGCGCGAGCACTACATAGTGTAAATACGTGAATGAGTTCCTCTGGCGCACCAATTGTTGCTCGTTCTGCGCAACACCAGTTTGCGCCACGAACCACGTGATAACAGCACGGGCACTTCGTTTGTAAAGCCAGACCAGAAGGCCGCCATATTGCTTGGAGAGCGAGAAGTGTTGAGAATCATTTTGAAAGTGGTACAAAGTGACAATTTTCAACGGTAACCAACCAAAAATAACACTATGATGGTGCACAAGAAGGAATATTTAAAAGAAATGATTCATAAATCTTTTTCAATGTCTTGCCACGCGGTGATAATTTTGGTATCTGGCTGCATTTAAAATTCGCGTTAATATTGTAACAACTGGTAAATGATGCTCATTGACTGAAGTTGGATAAGATGGACAAGACTCCCCCACTACCACCACCACCACCGAGGATGTAGAACAGTGACATGCTGTGTCCATACTTCACGCATGCGCTTTCTGGCTAGGTTAGCGAATTTGCTTGCTGCCTGCGCGTACGGAAGACTCATAGAGTACAGATATTGTATCTCTCCTCTATGGGAAGACTCCGATTTCCACTCACTCGCAGGCTGAATAGCGCTTGTTTTGTTGGCAAGTTAATAACCGGAAAAGTGATTATTATTTAGGAAGTACTGGTATTTACTTTTTTCATTTGAAATTACAATGCTGCAGATTATTAGTGTTACTTGATTTTTTTATATTTCAATCTTCTTTTACGTGAATATTACGTCAGATGCAGCTAATCAACTACTACGTACACCGTTTTCTCATCTTAACGATGAAGAAAAGTGACAAATTTTGGTCGTTGGTCGACGACTTCTATGTTGTTTACGGTTGTACATCGTGCTGGCGAGAAAAAATCAAGAAAATTGAATCCTTTGTGGTATTGTTCAGATAAACAGCTAACAGGTAGTGGAGTTAAAAGAGAGGTTTTATTGTTGGTCATGTCTTTTATTATCAATAAATAAGAATACACGGAACAAATATAGGTATTTTCACATGAAAAATTTATAAAAACCTAAACAAAGCATGAAATTTCAAAATATTACATATGTAATTCTGGGATGTAATGTACGTCTGGGAAACAATTTAACGATTTCTGAATTATTGTCAGAGCAACTAACACGCAACACTTTTAGAATCTGAATATCTTGAAATCACTTCCAGTGTTTCATGGAAATATTGCTTTGGAACGTAATGATATCAGCGATACAATTGTTTTGAATAAATTGAACAAAAGTTTTAAAAAAGTGGATTGAAGAGAGACATGACAACGGCCACTTTTCACTGAAGGTTACCGTGGCATGACCCTCATGCCCAATTCTCAGAACGCCTGCTGTTCGGTAATCTGTTTTGTCTACCCTCAACATTGGTTCACGAGCCGCCACTGCAGCATTTCGAGTGATATTTAGCGTATTTCACGAATTAACACTTTACATGACTCGAATGGATAATTAAAAAAAAAATACAAGAAAGAGAAATGTTACCCAAAACAGCTACCGGATTATGTGAAACATACATACATCTCCGAGTTATCATTGCCTCCTGGAATAAGATATATGCAAGGAAAATATGAATAACAGCTTAATGTACAAAATGGTTTCAACAATGTTACAATTTTATCGTTATAAAACTTTTAAAAAACAATTATAATAAAACGACTTGTAAAAACATTTGTTAAAAACACAATTATTAGTTATAGGAAGGTGAGTTTTCCATGTCTAGGTATTCCATGGAAGTGTTTGAAATGAAAGACGTAAAAACTGAATTTGCTGCGGAATTCGTCAATTTCGAATGTATCTAACACGCGTTTGCATTCATTGAAGTATTTTTTTCCCTATAATTTTGTCTGTAACGTTCTGCATAGTTTTGATGGTATTTTCTTTGTACTTTTCATCATATAATCTTCGCATATTAATTGCCAGATCTTTGAAAATGTTTGCAATTTCTTCAGTTGTAGTTTGTGCCGTCAATTTGTATTTTCTTTCTTAACAAAATTCTTGGAATTTCTTCAAATCACTTTTTCTGTTTTTCGGTACTGAATTTTTAATAGCAGTTTCAATTTCAGAGTTTGAAACATAACCAAAACGTCTCATTTTTTATATTATATTGATACAAGCTATTATGAACAAAACAATTGTTATCGATAACAACAAGAAGGTAAACAAAGTGATTACAGAGTGCAAAAAAGTGCAAAATTGATAATCATATGGCGATAGACATTTAAGATTGATTTAATTCAACGAGCTAGAATATGCTAGAGTGGCTTTCCTTATAGTTTCAGTGCTCTTGGTGGAAGCTCACCGAACTAGCTAGTGGTCTCTGTTTTTTGTTTTGTGAGTGATATGCTTCAGCCACTCTTATGTACGAATCTATTCTAGCTCGTTGGGTCCGTAACCAGCGACAAATGTAATGCTATACTGCGATTTAATAATTGAATAATGCTATTCTCTACCCCTGGCAATTAACGTCACGATGGTGACGTTCAAGCTCCCGATTGGATAACTGTCAACAGCTGAGACCTACCAGGGGCAGAGTTGCTTAAATCGCAAGAAGAATTTATTTCCTGGAGGGCGCCGCTTTGACTACCAAAAACATGACTCATTTGCTTCAAAGATGGAGGTGCTTCAACCACTCTATGTAGTATATTCTAGCTCGTTGATTTAATTATAATATATTCTTGCTTACCATTAGTTACTTGCGACACGGTCAGACACGAGTGAAATAGTCATAAGTATAATACCACAATAAGTGCTGTGATAGCCGGTAAATTAACGACTCGCGTAGCGAAGTGTAAATTTACCAGCTTTCACAGCACTTTGAGTAGTATTTAGTGAGACTACATCACGAATTAGCATAATACAGTAATCGGATAGATAATTAAAATTCAAGGAATTGCGAAAAAGAGAAATATTACTCAAAATTGCTACCGAAATATGTGAAACATTTATTGAGATCAGAGTTATCATGGCTTCCTGTAATACCTTATTATCTAGTAAAATGTGAATAACAGTTTAATGCACAAAATTATTTAAACTATATTTCGATTTTATGGTAACAAAACTTTCAAAAAACCATTATAAAACAGCTACTTACAAGAACATTTATTAAAAACAATTATTAAAATTACAATTAATATAGGAAGTTGAGTTTTCCATATCTCGGTATTCCGTGAAAGTATTTGATATGGAAGATGTACAAGCATAATTAGCAGCGGCATTCATCAGTTTCGAATAATTTTGGTTGTAACGTTCCACATAGTTTTCATAACATATTCTTTGCACACTTTACCTTCTAATTTTTGCATATTAATTACCTAAAATATGTGTAATTTCTTCATTTGTAGTTTGTGTTGCCCATTTGTATTTTATTTCTTCACAAAATTCTTGAAATTGCTTCCACTCACTTTCTCTGTTTGCTTTACTGTCTTTCGACACTGAATATTTTATAATGTATTCTATTTCAGTTTTAAACGTTATTAAAGCGACACATATGTTAATATTATATTGATGCGCATACGCTATTATGGACTTCAAATAATTGCTATCGATATCATAAAAAAGGAACACAAAGTGATTACAGCGGAGAGAAAAAGGTAAACAAAGTGGTAAATTTATGGCGATGGAAATTTGGGATTGGTTTGATTTGGATATATTCTTGCTTCTCATTGGTTACTTACAACACGGACAGGCATGAGGGAAATATTCATTGTAAACTGTGGTTAAAAACAGGAGATTCAGTGAAGCCATCCACCTTGCGATCTTCAAGTATTTCACTGACACAATTTAATAAATACACTCTTACTGGAAGACGTCACTAAATACATCGCCCATGCACCACGTAGCGTGCTCGAAGGCCAGAATTCCGACGGCATCGGCGATTTTACTTTCTCGCTCTTACTAACGTAAGAAGAGAAAGTATTGTAATGGTGCGCCAGAAAACGTCGAATTTTCGACACAAAAACTCTTATTCCCAGGCCCTTGAAAGGAAAAAGTGGATAAATCCAGTTGCTAAATATAGAAAAAATCCTCTAACACGTGGTGTAGCCCGAATCCTTTTTTTGAGTCCTTCATACCGAAAAATCGATTGACGACAAAACGCCTGTGTCTGCCTGTCCGTCCGTCAGTGCACAACGCTATCGCATAAACCGTTCAGCCGATTTTCTCCAAATATTGATATTCCCCTATCGTTCTAGCTGATCCCACGGGCCCTGGGATTTGAAACCGATGTTTTAATTTTGGAGGCACTTAACATGAACCCTCTAAAAGATTTGCAAAATTTTGAAAAAAATTGCTCCAAATTTTTTGATAACATTTTGTTGTAGGATAGTGCAAAGGACGTTTAAGAGAATGGTGCAAGTCTAATATTCATTGCCTCCCGATTTTTAGAAAGTTGTAAAAACAAATTTATAACTTCAAAATCAAAGATAGAGGTTTTTGTTTCAGACAAAGTCTCTTGCACAAAATTAGATCTTCAAAAAAGGTCCTGGGCAATTTTTTGAAGAAAAAAATTACGAGTAGTTTTTGCGTAATTTATGTTTGAAATTAATGAAATATATATAGGTTTCACACCAACAACGGGCCATGAGAAACATTTAATGAATGATATAAAAAATATTTTATTTTATTTTAATTATAATTTTCTATTGAAAATGTCAATATTAATTCTATTTTTCCTTTTTTTTACTTTTTACTCAATATGTACTCTTAGTGTATTGATGTATTTCTTTTTAATCAATCCGCAAAGCTTAATAGAAGTTTCGCAAAAATGCCGCATCGATTGAGAGCTTTTGAGTAGCACTTGTTTTGTTTATATAATTTTCTCTTTTCCAAGAAACCATGATCGCTCTCTCTGTTGAAAAGAAATAGGGTCATTCCGTCACTCCAAATCACACAGTTTTGAGGAAAATGTGACCTTAATATCCCAGATTTTAAAACTTTTTTCTGTGAAGAGTATAAGCAAAAATATGAAACACCTGGTTTTCATTTTTTCTCAAATATTATTTTTCGAGATTATATTAATTTTCAAAATAAAGTTAATCATTTGAACTCATATTATAATTGTGCCAGAAATTTAATATTTTGCGACATTAAAGAACAAAATATGTTTTTTCAATTGGTGTATATATTGAATTCATTAATTGCTTTAAAATATTTTTTACCTATTCTTTTTAATTTCTCCCAAAACTCGATAATTTCTAAATTTGAAAAAAAATTAGAAATTACCGAAATGTTCTACATAGGTTTGGTAATTTACAAAGTGGGACATTGAGATGATTCTGAGAAATTAAATCCCTTTTATCGCATGGTCCCTTTCCATAAGACGTAACGAAACGAAGAAATTCAGCACTCACATTGTAAGCATCTTTGAGGGAGCATAAACTCGCATTGATTTGTAATACTACGCACTGACCCCATCCGAAAAATATGTCTGTTAACACTGTCATAATCTTACTTGAGAAGTTTTATTACGCTGAAAAGGATGAATTGAATCCGTGTTTCAGGCATCCAGAAAAATAATTTTATTTTTATTTTTAAATTCTTTGCTTTCTCTGAAGTATAGCGCAAAAGGATGCAGAGTATCTAAGATGTTTATTCTCATCAGTCTCTGAATAACATCTTCAAGTACGAAAAAATAATTTTCTAAAAAAATCACACTGCACTACTGGAAAATTACAATTATCACAATGAAAACTCGTAGCGTCAAATTTTCTTTTTGTCTCAAGAAGGCAGCATAAAACAGCAAACGATGGGCGAAGACAGCAGAAGAAACAGAAGACGAACTTACTCGATCAATTGACATTCTTTATTATTTGAATCAGATGATACGTTAGGATGATCAGGGCCAGTGGTGCACGTTTATTCATTATGTCAATGCTCAACATATTTCCGGCATTAAGGAGCATGGTCGATTCGCACTTTCTTTTTAAAAAATTTAAATTTACTCGTCACGAGAAGAAATTTCGAAAACCAGTTTTTCCAATACACACAGCTCTTTTGACGGCAACCAATCAATTGTCAACTTCTCAAGAATGCTGGTTGTAACAATCTAAAGTATACTTCTGCAATTTTGTTTCTGAAGGAAACTGTATTTGCGTCAAAAAATTGAATATTAGCGCGCGTATGGTTTTTCAGAAAAAAAAACAATTGATAATATTTCTGAAAGGGGTGGGATTAGAAAAAAATAAAAATGTAAATGTCATCTCTTTTCAACCCTAGGCTTCATAAAACGTTTCAAGTCGCTAAAAAATAGTGTGCGATTTAACATGGAATGACTCAATAGTGTTTATCGTATCTGAAGTGAGGATGTTGGAAGTCAGTGATGAAATGAAACGCTATCGGAACTGTTATCTTACGACGAAAGGCATCTCACGAATGTTTGTAATCATTTTAATGTCAATCGCGTATATTCTAATTACTGTATTGATATTATTAGCCAAGCGAATGTACATAACATTTTGATAACGCTGCGCTGGCAACAATGCGTTGCTCACTCCTTAGTTGAATTGGACGTTTTGAAATAATGGCTGAGGTGATAATAGCGCAGAAAATGCAATATTTCAATATTACGTAGCTGTTTCCAATAACGCGAGAAAGTATGTGCTGTTCTGGATTGTCGACGAAGGCCTTGGCGCCGAAGGCCGCGAACGTGAAACGGCGCTTCATATTGGCGGGCGGAGAACAACGGCAGAAATGTCACGACAGTGCATTTGCGACCACTTCATCTTCGAGGAAGGAGAAATCGATACACGAGTCTTTCGAGCCCTTCCCGTGAAACTATTTCTTTATGTGAGAATAGAATTACGGGGGAAAATCTGCCCCAGGACAGTACGTTCAGTAGATAGTAGAAAAGCCTTTGTCCCCCTTGTTTACATTGTAATACTTTGCATGTAATGCTTTCTCAAGCTGTAAGAAGTTATAATATTTTGACTCACGAATATATTAATATTTCTTCATGTATGCCCCACTTGAGGTTTCTTCACGCCTACTACATATTTAAGAAGTAAAATAAGTATTGAATTCTGCAGCGGAAAGTGGCGACTTTTCATCAGAAAAACTCGGATATTGGAGCCCTGACATCGAAAAATGTGATAAATCTTCTTACCTCTTAACTCGAGGCTCTACGAATTTGTTAAAATTTATATTTTCAGTTTTGAAGGAACTTTATATAAAGCCGTAACATTTTAAACATTTTTTAAAAAAGATTCCAAATTTTTGAATTTTTTCTCGGGTAGAAAAAAAATCGCATAAAAAGTGTGCTAGTCTCATTTTAATTAGCTCTCTGAATTTTCCAAGATTTTAAAAATTGCAAATTATGCCAGAAAATATGTGCTGTTGTAGTACCACTAGTTCTGTTACTATGCCATGATGTTCTGACAAAGTCATATTGATCGACTTCTTGAGTTTAGGAAGGTTAGTAGAACAGAACGACGGGACTCATGACACACATTTGAAGGCCTTGTGATACACCTAAATAAACAAAAAAAGGCATTTTGTTATCAAATATTGATTCAGTTGGAGGGCATGTGATACTTCGTTGGTATCAGAGTGTTCCCACGTTAGTAGTAAATGAATACAATGGAGGGCGAAGCAACTAATTCCAAAAAATATGTCGTAGTCTATCATATTTATATTTGTTATTGAATGATTTGAATTGCATATCATACGCGTCAAGATCATATCGACGAAACCCCAACAATAAGGATTCGGTTAGTACCGTTTTCAGTAAAAGATAATGATAACTTGGACTCAGGATAATGAATGATTATGATATTAACACATTTTCCCAAGACAGATATGTAAATTAAGTTCAAGCCTAATTAATTTCAGAACCCCAAAACTATAATTTAAATTCGACCTTGTGTACAAGTGACTGAAATCCTAGGAGGAATGATCAATTCCGTTTTTCGTTAGCATTAGATAGTATTTAACAGTGATCCATCATGTGTGTAAGATTGGGTCTAAAAGTGTACAAATGTCTTATTTTCAAAACATTTAAACCTCTTCATTTTTAGTGCAATTATAATTTTCAGTGGCACAAAGTATTACAAAACACCTGGTCCCCTAAAAATTACACCTGTACACACACACTCTTGAAGTTTTTCTCGCCTACTGTAATAATTTTATGAATGAGAGCCTAAATAATTGTATTATTTATGAATTATATGATGCAGAAACTTCATTTTACGAGAAGTTTTAATTATTTCTGCATTTTCAACACAAACATTATTCAAAAGGGAATGAGTGCCACACAGTAATACGAATTTCAGACATTACGGTGTTGCGCAATTTACCAACATGTTTTGACATTAATCAAAGATTATTTCTTTTCAAGATTCGAGTGACAGCTTCCAAGCTCCTTCCACTTCTTGTATCAACACCAGAAATACAAAATTTAAATCTACTATTTACATTGTGTGGAACTGTCAAAAACAACATAAAAACGGAAAAATAGATACGGCGTATCAGGTAATTAAATAAATAGAATATTAAGTAAGATAAAATCACACGTCCTGAGAGATGAAAATTTAGTATGGAAATTCGAAAAAGTGATATATTGCTGGAAAAACTACATCATAGACTAAAGAAGTATAATCATTACTCTCTGACTGGTGGTGACTAGTGGTGTAGAAATTGAAAATGAAAGGGAATACATAGAAAATGAAGCTGATGCAAGTGAAGATGAGAAAGAACCAATGATACTCAGAAATGAATTTGATAAAGCGGTAGCGGTGCTCAAAGATAGGAAAGTCATAGGACCAGATGAGTTGCAAGGAGAACTAATCAAATTTTGTGGAATCACTATGAAAGATAATATGTTTAAACTAATATGCAAGAGCTACGAGACTGGCCAAAAGAATGCCTGGCCTAAAGAATTGGCAGAAAGCAAAATCATTACCATACATAAAAAAGGAAACAACTTTATGCGAAAATTATATAACAATTTCTCTAATATCCCATGCTGACAAAATTCTCATCATAATAATAAAAACACGAATAAAATGTAAAATTTAACAAAATTTCTATGAAAATCAAATCGGACTTACAGTGGCTCTCATTAATATTTGGACAGCTACAAATACTGAAGGCGTCTCTTGTTTGATTGTTCATTTTTCGCACGTGCGCGGAAGTTACATATAAGAAAATGCAAATGAACTGTGTCTTCATTATTAGGAAACAGAATAATACAAAGAAAATGTTTCTGATGCACAACATATGTTCCAAAACACGGATTTATGTGTGAATATGCAAGAATACGAAGTCACATTAATATTCAGACACGTAGTGGAAAATGTCATGTTAGCCCCCCCACCCCTCTCCTAGATAGCGCGATAGGCGCACCATCCCCTACCTAGGACAAACGAAACTGCAGTCAGTCGCTGTAAATATTTCCGCCTGTAAATACCTCTTGCAATGGGGCACGAGTGAAAGAACTCGACGTTCTAGCAGAGGAAGCTTGTGATTTTCCACCTTGTAAAGGGTCGCTCTTGCAGAGCGATCGCAAATCTTTTACTCATGAGCAAGAGCACCGTGCACGATATCATTAAGAGATTTGAGAAAGAAGACAGAATGGAATCTAAACTGCAACAAGGACAACGTAAGAAGATCCGCGAAAGAGAGCAGCGTGCAATTTTGAGGAAAGTACGAGAAACTCCGAAGGTGAGTGCCGTCCAGCTGGCTGCGGAACTGCGCGAAGCGTCAGGGACATCTGTGCACCCCGAAACAGTGCGCCGAGTAATTACGAATGCCGGATATCACGACCGAGTGGCCGGGAAGAAACCCTTTATGGGTACTGGGAATAGAGCTAAACGACTTCAGTTTGCAGAGGAATATATGACGAAATCAGAGGAGTGGTGGCTTGAGGTAATTTTTGTAGATGAGAAAAAGTTTATATTTTTGGCAGTAACGGAAGGAAAATGATATGGCGCATACCAAATGAAGAATTACATCCTAAAAACGTCGTAGTGTCAACTAAGAAACACGGAGGTGGACACATAATAGTGTGGGGTTGCATATCAGCTGCTGACGTGGGGGAGCTTGTGTTAATTAAAGACACAATTGACTAAGATCAGTATCTCAACATACTGAAAGAGAATTTACACAAAACTGCTGACACACTGGGCATCAGGAGTTCGTTTAAATTTTATCAAGATAACGACCCGAAACACAAATCATATTTAGTGAGGGAATGGATGTTGTACAATTGTCCAATAGTGCTGGAAATGCTGTCTCTCCTGACCTCAATCCTATCGAGGCTTTATGGCATGAATTGAAATGCAGTCAGGAGAATCCAAATTACGTCAAAGTCCCATCTGCAAGGAAAAATGGGCACAAATTGAACAACAGTACCCGAAGAGAATTATTGGTTCAATGCCAAAGCGATTGCAGTAAAGTCATTGACAATAATGGTTATAATACAGTATTAATTTTCTTTTCATTTATTTATTCATTTATTTATTTTTTCATTTTATTTGTCCGAATATTATTGTGGCTAATGAATCCAGAAATCTTTTATTTTGTTTTCTTTTTTATTGAATGCGTCAACTACATTCGGCATTTTTGCTTTGTTTATACTGTTATTCGTAAATAAAGAAACAGTTCTGTTTCACTGTCTTGCTTATAACCCTATTTATTTTTATGTATTTATTTACGTCAAAAACAATTTAAAACTGTGTCTTTCTTACAACCGTGAAAATATAGCAGAACTTACTATTTCTGGAGTATATTTGGATGTCCGAATATTAAAGTAAGCTAGCTGTAGGTCAGGAAGAGGTGCGAGATAATCTATTGTTGCACTCCGACCTCCGACCTCCAGGGGTTTGTGTTTTTGTTCGCCTGACCCTTTGGAGGGTCTCTTCGAACAGGTTGGCGTGACTTGGTGTTCGTGCTGTAGGGTTTTATGACTCCTCTCCCCCTTACGGGGACGGGGATTGGGAGTCGGGGTTGATGGGTTATTTCATTGACGTGGGTGGGTTATTTTATTAGGGTGACTCGGCGGCAGGGGGGGAGGAGAAAGGATAGGTATTAGGTTGGGATGGGTTGGCGAGGGAGGGGACGGCACTCAGGAGTATTTTAGACAGAAGAATGGATATGAACAGGGTCACATATGTAGCATTCATTAACATAGAGAAAGCCTTTGCCAAGGTTCCCTGAAAAATACTATTTCAGAACACGAAAGGCGTGCATCTAGACTGGAAGGACCGAAGAATTATTCTACATTTCTATAAAACTCAATACGCAAGAATGACCATCAATAACCAGAAGACCAAAGCTAAGATCGAAATGGAGTAAGACAAGGATGCTCCCTTTGACCCCATTTATTCAACTTGTTTATAGACGAAGCAATCAAATACTTTAAACGGAAAACATAGGGCATACAATTTAATGGTTTAAAATTACACTGTTTAAAATATGCTGATGTAGCCATATTAGCAAGTTCAAGAAAATATTTATAGAAAATGATAAATTGCCTCATAAGTATTCTGCAAAGGTTCCTCGTCAAAATTAACGTAAAGAAGTCCAAATTCATGATACTTGGGAAAGAGAAAAATTACACATAAAATAAAATAATATTAGATACAACAGAAATAGAACAAGTACACAACTTTTGCTATTTAGGCGGCACTTTCATAGAAGACTGTAAAAGCACAACAGAAATAAGAAAGCGTATTACTCCAGCAAAGGAGTCGTTCCAAAAGAAAATAAATTTGCTCACAAATACGAACTTAAATTTGAATGTTAGAAAGAAATTTCTGAAATGTTATATCTGGAGTGTCCTATTATACGGAAATGAAGGATGGACGCTTTTAAAAACGGACAGGAGTCGTTTAGAAGCTTGCGAGATATGGTTGTGACGAAAAATACTGAAGGTTTCCTGGACTGAAAACATTTCAAACAATATAATTTTAGAAAATGTGAAAGAGACGAGATCCCTATTAAAAACCATTTGAAACAGGAAAGCAAAATTCTTAAGATACATTTTTAGGCATAACAAAATGCTTAAAAACAATTTCGGAATGTGAAATAGTTGGAAAAAGAAGAAGAGGGAGAACTAAAGTAAAAATTTTGGAGAAACACAATAACAATTCACAAAATCCATAATGTCAGGGTATTCAAGAGTAAAACCTAGCTCTATATGGAAATTTTCATTGGAAAATTTGGTGCCATTTTTACGAAAAATGCGTTTAAGTGTTACTCTAAATTCGAAAATGGAAGCTGATTTTCACAGAAAACTAAGATTTCGGAAAACTTTTGGAAGTCATCTGAAGCACAACTCACAAATGCAAGAAGGTATACAAATGGCGAGAATTGTGCATTTAACGTCGTGAGAGATATTTAAAAAATATATTAGTGTAATTTTTTAAGAAATAAAATAATACAGCAAAATTAATTTGATGTCATATTAAACTGTGTAATTTGCATTATCCGTACAAACAAATTTGAAGAAAAGATTTGGAGTTTGATTTTGGGAAAATAATATTTGAGTGTTTCTGAAAGTGCGGAAATTTGAGCTCATTTTCACAGAAACTGTTGACTTTTTGTGAAACTTTATTTGGCATCATTTAAAGCACATGTACTTATAAATGCAACAATCTGAACAAATGTAAATATTACCGGCCTGAGAGACAAGTAAAAAATATATTAGTGAAATTTTGGAAGAAAAAAGAATATAGAAAAATAGCTTTTGTGATCATATACAGTACATTTAACACTATCCATCCCTAAAGCTTTAAGAAAAATCTGGAGCCGTTTTTGAGAAAACTCTTTTTGGTATTTTTTGAATATTGCGCATATTGAGCGTAATATTACACGAAAACTAATAAAATGTTTTAAAAATGTGTAGGATCTCATCGAAAGAACTAATTATGAAGAAAAAAAATTATTTGAATGAAAAATCTGTCTTCAATTTTGTAATTGTAGGAAGACGCCAAAAAAATTCAGTCTCTTGTAATTTTCAAAAATTCAGTTATCTGTGAAAATCTGACCTTTGTCATCTTTATAAATGTATTTCCCTCTCTATTTACAAAAATGTAAAGAAAAATTTGGAGCCATTTTTTTTTTAAAAAAAATTGAAAATGTCCCGAGAGCTCCCCGTAAAGTACCCCCAAAAATTAATGAATATTTCTTAAAATCACAGAGCTTCGATTCAGTCCAGATTGACAGGGGCGTATTCAGTTTGAAAAAAAATCGTTTGCCTAGTTCAGTTCGCTAGTACTGTGGACGGACGGACGGACGTTTTGAAACTACTGGTGCAACAGACTGGCATAGACTTCTCGTACTAGCTAGTTTTCTAATTTCTTTGGTCTTGCCTAGCTTTTCGGTCTTACCAGCTGCCATCTAGTCCAAAGTACATTTGTTAAAAATTTCCTCAATTTTCCGGTTTCCTAATTTTCGAACCAAAATAGTAATACTTAAGAAAATTATGGTGGTGTAAAACCTCGTCCTACAGATAAATTTTCGTTCAAAAATTTGGAACCATTTTTAAGAAAATGTAGTTTAAGCGTTACTGTAAATGTAAATTTTAAAGCTCTTTCTCATAGAAAGCTTATGCAAAACTTTATTGAAGAACGTCTACTCACATATGAAGTAATGTAGTACTTTTTGAAACAAGATTTATCCACTTTCTTCTGGGTCAAGGTTCCGCAATATCAGCTTTTCTGTAGAAAAATTGCCGTTGTTTGCTGCAGCATTACATAACTTTTCCCGTACTATGTGTATTACTCTGTATTAGTTGAATGTGGCTTTGTCACTGCTGTAAACTGTTTTTAAAATATTTCCATGAGTTGAAAATTTCCTTGATACTTGATTTCTTTCATGCCTTACTTTGTGCAAATATGTTCTTACAGTATTCGGCATTGGATTTACCAATGACTCGTCGTAGCTGTTAATATTATACTCCACTTCAACAATTCCCAACAATGGCAACACTCCCAACAAGGCCATTCCCCAATGGCCTTGTATATTACCTCTATACTGGATATGGACGGGTAATATTGCAATTTCAAAACTATAATCCCCGTAAAAAATACTTGCAGGTGTCAATGATCCGAATAGTTAGAATTTAGTACAGTTATAGTTTGTTTTTTTAATATGAACTTAAAAGATCACCTGTAAACTGTTCTTCGGCGTTATTCTCTAATATTAATATAAGATCATTCTGAATTACTTCGGAAATTTTTGTCGCAAAATATTCTACAACTACATTTCATTCCCCTGAGTTGCTTAACACTTCCATATTTTTGTTCCCTAATTTTTCAAGCTATTGAAACTCTAAAAACTCGATCGGATTTGTATTCTGAAGGCAAATCTACATATGTAAGCATTAAAATGCTACTATTTTGAGTGTTTATGTGAAAAAGGTGAATAAGTTGTACACTTCAAATTGAAAATTGATTTTTGAACGCTTAAATGCATTCTCTAGTATTATTTACTTTTGTGGTTTTCTTCATATTTATTTCATATTCTTCAAATTCAAGTTCCAATATAATCTGCATATATATATATATATATATATATATATATATATATATATATATATATATATATTATTAATTGGATTATATATATTTATATATTAAACAAAGTCGGGTTAGTTACAGCATCAGACTAACAACAAAATTTCATCAAAAATGATGCAGCCGTTTTTGAGAAAAAAAATGTTTAAACAAAATTAAAAATTTAACGTATTTTACTCAATATTTTGTGAAAAAAAGCCTCATATTTTCGAAAAATTGTGTATGAACTTATTTCAAAATCCATCAGAGCAGAACAGATCAGATTTTATTGAGGGGGGGAATCTCTATCTTTAATATTTTTGCAGAAGGAACACGGCGAAAAAAATTGAATTCTTGACATTTTCGAAAATTCAGAGTTTTCAACGAACGTGACACCTGCACCATTCTCCTAAACGTCTTTTACACAATCCAACAACAAAATTAATTAAAAACAATGGAGTAATTTTCTTGAAAGTTTCGAAAATGTCGCACGGGTTTTATGTAAAGTATCTCTCAAAATTAAAATATCAATCTCTAATTCAAGGGGACACGACATCCTTCTGATCGATCGGGCAATATCAATTTTAGAGAAAATAGGCTGAACGGTATTACCGCTAGCGTTGTTTACAGATGAACAGACTGACGGACGGACAGACAGTCGTTTTGCCGTCAATCGACTTCTCGGTATCAGGAAACTACTAAATATGGATTGTGGCTACACCATGTGTTAGAGAATTTGTTTCTAAATTTTCCAACTGGATTTATCCACATTTTCGCTACCTGGCCATTTCTGCCGAAAATTCAGTTTTTCGCGCAGCGTTACATAATTTTCTCTCTACCGCGGCAGCGCTAATGAGAAAGTAATAAATTAATTACAAGAACCTATTTTCGTACTTCTAAGACACTTCCGACTTTCCCGATAGGTAACGTATCGGAAGCTCTTAAACGACAGAAGTGATGCATTGTCGGAAGTGTCCGTTTCAAGCCCTGTTGGCAGCCACCAATGAGGCCCCTGTCCACTCGCGGGAGTGCAGCGATAAGCCGGGAAGCTTGACTGGACTGCACGACCTCGTCGCGCTCCGCTGCCAACACAATGTGCCATTCGGCAGATAACGACGTTACTGTAAATTTCATGAACAGTTTAGCGAAATGTCGTCGGTCATAGGATTCAAAAGACGTGCAACACGCTTTACAAGTTTTTGCTGCATTTTCTCTATGCTGCTTGTAGACAGTTTGATTTAATGAATGAATAAAATAAAGAAATAATGAAACAGGAAATGAAAATCTTATTTACTTTATCATGCTGGTCTCCATTCAACCATCCTGTGTCGATAGAACAGTTTCAGAAATATTGGCAAAACCTTGAAGAAATTAAAATGTGTTCTAAAATAGAGAGATTTGCCAGGCAGTGTTTTGACTAAAAGCAATTATATAACATTATGCGCAGAGAAATGCCTCAAGAAAGTTGTTGAACTGGCCTCTAGTTCTGAAAAAATAAATAAATTGGAAATGTTCACTTCTCACAAAACAGTGATATTTATTAATAATATTTTTATTTAGAAAATGGGCTCCGTTGCGACACAATGTACAGAAAAACGAGGCCCTATAGAATGGCACATACTTTTTCGAACTAGTAAGATTCCTTATCTCTTTCCACTGTGGTATCTTTTCAGTTTTGTCCCTTTCACTCTCCTCACCTATCTAAAATACTTTTTTTTACGATTTCTCAATTTTTCTCCAGATCACTAATGGCAAAATTGGAATATTATTTTAAGAATATTATACGGTAAAACCTGCACCTATATGTACATTTTTCATTGAAATATTTGGAGCTATTTGTATGAAAATGTTTGAAGGTATTTGAAAAAGCGCAATTTAAACATAATTTTTACCCAAACCTTTGGAGATAAAACGCGACGATCACTCCCTTCAGTTCTATCCCTCGCACCCGCCCAAAAAACAACATATCAATCATACCGATTCTCCGAATCTTCGCGTGAAAAGAGAAGGGAGAAGAGAGATAAGAGAGAGAAGGGAGAAGAGAGATAAGAGAGAGAAGGGAGAAGAGAGATAAGAGAGATAAGAGAGAGAAGGGAGAGAAGGGAGAGAAGGGAGAGAAGAGAGAGAAGAGAGAGAAGGGAGAGAAGGGAGAGAAGGGAGAGAAGGGAGAGAAAGGAGAGAAGGGAGAAGGGAGAAGAGAGAAGGGAGAGAAGGGAGAAGAAAGATAAGAGAGAGAAGGGAGAAGAGAGATAAGAGAGAGAAGGGAGAAGAGAGATAAGAGAGAGAAGGGAGAAGAGAGATAAGAGAGAAGGGAGAAGAGAGAGAGAAGGGAGAAGAGAGGGAGAAGAGAGATAAGAGAGATAAGGGAGAAGAGAGATAGAGAGAAGGGAGAAGAGAGATAAGAGAGAGAAGGGAGAAGAGAGATAAGAGAGAGAAGGGAGAGAAGAGAGAGAAGGGAGAGAAGAGAGAGAAGGGAGAGAAGGGAGAGAAGAGAGAGAAGAGAGAGAAGAGAGAGAAGGGAGAGAAGGGAGAGAAGGGAGAGAGATAAGAGAGGAGAGAGAGATAAGAGAGGAGAGGAAAGAGGGAGCGCCGGAGGGATCTTCTGAAGGCGGCTCCACACATTCGGGCATTCGCCGAGCGACTCCTCCAATCCCGAACAGCTGATGTGTTCGGCGAATGTTTGCTCCGTTTGATGTGTCCTAAAGACCGACACGCGGTGGGGAGGGCGAATACCGAACGCTAGGCGCGTTCGGAGGGGTAAGGGAAGGGGCGGGTAGGCAAAACGAGTGGGGCACAAGGCGCCGCTACGCCCCACCCTACACCGCCCTTACCTTTGCTGAATTGCTTCCGAATCCCGGTCCGTGTAATTACCAGTGGTTTATAGTGGCTGACAAGGTGGGTGGCAGTGCATTCTGATCCCCACCGTTTATATTTAATACAATCGATATGAGAAAAAAAATCATTTGTAATTTTTCAAAACATCAAAAGAATGAACCAACAATGCGTTAATATCATGTTACGCAATGCAATTACGCTTAATATGACAGAAAACTATTGGTGCTCAAGAACGGCCCGGACATTCTCGTACTAGTTAGTTTTCTAAATTCGTTGCCTGCGCTGCCTTTTCTGTATTGCCCATCCTCTTGCCAGCTGCCTTCAATCGCAACTCAAAGTACATTTTACTTTCTCGTCCTTACGAAGTCACATCGTAAGAAGAGAAAGTTATGTAATCGTGCGCCGGAAAACGTAAAATTACCGGCAGAAAAAAATATCTTA
Source organism: Gryllus bimaculatus (assembly GCA_017312745.1). Classification (NCBI taxonomy): domain Eukaryota; kingdom Metazoa; phylum Arthropoda; class Insecta; order Orthoptera; family Gryllidae; genus Gryllus; species Gryllus bimaculatus. The sequence continues at coordinate 11,116,580 of BOPP01000014.1, read as the reverse complement.
ATGCCGAGCTCTGGTAATGAAATGTGGATAAGTCCAGTTGCCAAATTATAAAAATAATTCCTCTAACACATGGTGTAGCCGGAATCCATGTTTTGCTGGTCCTTGATTCCAAAAAATAGATTGATGACAAAACATCTATGTGTCTGTAAGTCTGTCTCAAGTCTCTGTGGTCAACGCTAGCGCCTAAGCGATTTACCCGATTTTCTCCAAAATCGATATTCTACGATTGATCTGAACGAACTCGAGGCTTTAGGAATTCCAAACGGACATTTTGACTTTTGTGAGTACCTTACATACGGCCTCAGAAATATCTATAAAATTTTCTCAGAAATGGAACCAATTTTTAAATTGAACTTTGTCCTCGGATACCTTAAAAGCCGCTTAAGAGAATGGTAAGAGAATGGAGAGAGGGAGAGAGAGAGAGAGAGAGAGAGAGAGAGAGGAGAGAGAGAGGAGAGAGAGAGGAGAGAGAGGAGAGAGAGGAGAGAGAGAGGAGGGAGAGAGAGAGAGGAAGGTGGGAGGGAGAGAGGAGGGGGAGGGGAGAGAGAGGAGGGGGAGGGGGAGAGAGAGGAGAAGTTGAAATTCTAATTTTTTTCAAAATTGCAAAAGTGGAATTTTTTGGGGGCGTCTTCCTTAATGAAATCTGTTCCTTTAAGAAAGATCTTAAAATAAGTTCATGTTATATTTCTCGAAATTAATTGTAGTTTTCTTGTAACTTTGCGCTAAATGAAGGTTTAGTTTTAAAATAGTTAAACATTTTTTTCTCAAAACCCGCTTCCATTATTTTGTTATATTTTTTTAATAAGTAATAAGAGACTGTAAAAATTTGATGCTAGTTTCATTTTTGGTTATCTTTCCAATTTTTAGAAAATTGCAAAAAGTTAATATTTGAAAACAACCAAATTGAAGATATAAATTTTTGCCTAAAAGAAAGTCTGTTGTGAAAAGTTGACTCTTTGAACAAGGTCATGCACGAGTTGATTTCGCGTAATTTGTATCTGGCATTTATGCAATTTCTAATTTTTTTTTTCAAAAACTGTTTGAAATAATTTTAATGTGGTTTCTCCTCGTATGTAACAGTATATGGTACACTAGTGGTGCTACAACAACACATACATTACATTATTTCTAACTTTTCCGCTCTAAGAGAACATGAACATGTGTTTTCAACTAGAAAATATTACACTAAGGAACAAAAAAAAGTTTCATACCTTCATTATGAAAGTAGGTATTTTGAAGGAAACGATTACTCTAATTTCGAAAATCATTATAAAAAGTTTCATCACGAAAGGTTCAAAAGATATGAACATATTTAATGTTTGATATAAACAAAATCCTATAAATTTCCTCCGGTTTTATTTCTACAAAATTTTAGCATAGCAATGCATCATTTGAGGTAAGAACAAGTGGAAAATGGAATAAGCATATTCCTACAATAATATGTAGATATTAAAATGGTTTGTTGGTATTTTTCAAAACATTGGTAGAGAGAATAATAATGATTTGAGTTTTCCGTACAATCACAACCTTTAGTTCGTTGTACAGGTGACTCAATATTGGGTGAGCAGCCCATGATCACAAACACGATCGCCAAAGAATAAAGAATGTACACGTAGGCTTCCGCGGCTCGAGTTCATGATATGACGGGCGAAACGTCGGCCTGTCTGCCAACGACGCCTATGAGTCATAAAGAATTCACAAATTTTGTAATTTCATTTTTTTCCTTTGAAGTTTGGGTGTAAATCTTCAACAAACGTAACAGAACTTATCAGGTTGATACGCCCACTCTCGATGTGAAATGACGATTTGCATTTTATCGAACCGATTCAATTTTACAGATCTTATGGAAAATCTCGCTTTATAAAAAGCACATAACATAATGTATTAATGTATTTCAGATACACGCAAACCAGTCACGAACTTTGCGCCCACAGTACAGTTCCGGAAGACACTGACTCAGAACCTGCTGACTCACAAGTGCCCAAACAGTTGAATACTTGTATACTTGGGAAGGGGCTAAAATAATTCCTTCCGGAGACTGATGAGCAGTGGGAAATATGACGATACGCGTGGCTTGTTTTCAAAACATCCACTAAGACCTATTTGTAATTGAGCGCGACTATCAAACGAAAAAATAAAGACGGCAATCTTCGAAGGTCAGAAGGTAAAAAAAAATCACGAAATCTTAATTTTGTTGATATCTCATGAAAGTGGCGTTGATGAACTGAACAAATATTTTATTTTTAAATAGATTTTAAGCGAACTGATTATTCATATTGTGACAGTTCAATATTCAGCTCCTCAATATAATCATCTGTGATAATTCGTATTTTCTCTAATATAAATATAATCCCATTTATATATCGCCCTACATTGCCTAATTATTACTTCTTTTATTTATTATTCAATTTAATGGAGTGGCTTGGTCTAAATTTTTTAACAAGGTTTTGGACGTTTGCATACTTACATTATCTCAGGGTATTTTCGTCTTTCTTCTCGTAGGCTAGAAAACACCGCTCTTACGAGTATTCGGATGGTGATAATTTAAATTTGTTAGGAAATATTCTGTTATTTACTCCTTTGAATAATCTTAATCAAAATCAAACACCTTGTAATTTGTTATTAAATGATCAGCGACATGACGTGTCGGCTACAGAATAAATCTTTATTTAAAAATTATTTTTGTTTTTAAATTTGACAATATCTCCCTGTATTTTCCCCAATGTTACCTGTTTTGATGGCCATCGAATATCTATTTAGAAAAATGATAATTATTTTTCTAGCTTAATTTTATACCTTATCTCATCTTCGCCTTGCTAATTTGTTTATAAAGTCTTTCTGCAACTTATCGCCAAATCTTTCCTTTGCAAAGATATTTCAGCAATCTTAGCGTTTTGATGACATCAGTGACTATTTCCATAATTTTGTACTGAAACTCTTCATATTGCAACTCTAAATTTACTTAATACATTTTACTATGATTTGCGATTTACATTTTTCACGAATGTTATTCTTTTCTCGCTAATCAGTTTTAGCTCATTTATTCCCCTATTCTATAATAATGGTGGACCACATGTCCATTTTTTATCTCTCGCAAACTAAAAACAATTTTTTTTACATAACGCCCTGACGGCAATAGATTCTCACGCTACCAAATCCAATATATTTCCTCTAAAGTGTTCTACGATATATGTTAAAAAGTTCACTTGTTTGAATGTTATTCTTCGAATCGATGTGCTCTTGTTGCCCCCGCAACCATGCATCTAGGCGTCTCTTGTCTTATATCAACAATGTCCCGTTTTTAATACGCTTTGTTTTCGAATTTTTGAAAAATTGTCTAAACTTTACTTAATCAAAATAATATTTTCATTTTCTGATGCCTTGCATTCTTGAAGACTCATTTTAATTTGTATCTTTACGTAATTCCTCATATTTTACCTGTTATGTGGCATTGATGTTTTGCTTTTCGAATACAAAATTCCCGTAAGGAATTTTGCATTACCTCAATATCTTAAAATTTCAATGTATTTGCATTAATAGCGAAATAAGGTATGATATGGTATATATATATATATATATATATATATATATATATATAATATAGATATGTGATATATATTAATATAAATATATCTACATTATATTTATAAAACGTATACTGATATGACGCGTTTATAGCGATATTCGTAATATACGTATAAAATTGAATATGTTGCACACCTTACCTTCCTGGAGGTAATAATCGTGTTCCCTAGTGTGTTTTCCGCGCCGAGACTCGAACTCAGGTCCTGAGAGTTAACCCACCGTCACCCATGCTTCTAATCTACAGAAGATGCGTTAAGTACTAACTTGGGCCGACGCTTAAAAATGTAATTGCCTCAACCCAACATGTTTTCAACACAAATTTTTTGCAATTTTCTCAAATATGGAGAGTTTGTGAAAATGGGACTAGATCCATTTTTTAAAATTCTTCGTTCTTATGAAAATAATGCGTCAAAAGAGAACATTATTATTACTCGTACTTTTTCGCTCTTAAGAACTATACGAAACATATGAAGGTTCTCGGTATTGCGTCGACTCAAAACATATATGCGTTCAACTATGATGCAAGATCAGCTCAACAGTATTGCAATTTTATATGTTTTTAGCGACATGACCGACAAAATCGATTTGCAAAAATTAAAGGAGTGTATAACAAAAATGCAAAGTGCAGCTTGCTTTTGCGTTGCAAAACTGAATTGCTGATGTTTCCGAAAATAAATGTGATGGCAAATAAATGTAACATTTTGATGACCCTTTACTGATAAACTTGACAATTTGTAAGAAACTTCTGTTTTGAATTTTTCCCTTCATGTAAATTTTTGTTGGGAGATGGAGGGGAAGGGGGACCCCCACCCGGGCCAACTACTCACTTGGACTTAACTCACCAATCGCCGGCCTCGCTAGACTCTGTATATTACTCCGTTCATACGTACGTGTAAGAAAGGATGAACAGCAAAACAGCATGCTGCATATGAATCATTTATTATCTACAACTGCGAATCAGTGTAGGAACTAAATTAATCAGTTTTATCTGAAACATTCGTCTCGCCCCTAAGGTTTTCAAAATAAATTATTTTCCTGGCTTTTCTGTTAGGAAATAATAATTATACTCGTATTTACGTCTTATAACTTCAAATAATAATAATACTAGATTGACCTTGAATAAGTGATTGTTATTTTCCTATAATATTAATAATTGTGGGATAATAATGTTGCATTGAAATACTGATACATAAAAGTTCGCTCTCTTAGCAGTAAGCAGAGTTTTTTATTAATTAAGGTTTATTTCTTCTGCAAGTAAAACGACAGTACATACTTCGTTCGAATCATTTATTTAAGAATTGCATTGCTAGTACATCTCTAAAATTGAAGTTTTAGTATTAACGTGTTGATGTTTTCTTTAGCAGTTAAAATACTTAATGAAATATTACATGCTGTCGATATATTTTTAAATATTGCTAAACAGCTTTTTAGATATTGTAAATTTACTATTATTATTATTATTATTATTATTATTATTATTATTATTATTACCATTCAATATGTATGTATCAAGAATTAACAGTTTTTAAAATAATACGTCTCTGACAATATTGATGATCAAATATCGCATTTTTGACACTTGGATTTACGAACACTTATGGAAGATCATATAAATGGCCAGTTCTCTGCAGCAGCAAACCACGCATGTTGCAGAATGGAACAGACTTTCTTGTCCTAATAGTTTCCTAATCTTATTTGTCTGGGTTAACTTTTCCTTTATGTCCCAACCTGTTCACAGCTGCTTCTAAAAGATATATTTTTCACAGTTTCTCAGTTTTTTGGTTCCCTCATAGTACACTAGATGTATGCGTTTAAGAATATTTCAGAATAGTAAATAGTGGATATACATGCACATTATCATTAAAAATTTTAGGGAAAACACACTTGCCCTTACAAGCACTACAGTACCACATGTTCCGGGAGACGCGCGGTCGCGAGCTTAGAGCTTGTCCCGGCTGGGGCGGTGCCCCGCTGGTGGGAGATTCCTGGCCGGGGAAAAGCCCACTAGACGACGGTAGGTCGGCGCCAGATCTCACCATCCAGCGGAGGAAGTCCAATGCCACCCCCGAGTAGAAGACATGCACTACATTTACGGGACTAATGACCTTAGTTGTTGATGTGCCCGGAATCACTACTCGGTCAGTCAATCAAAAGCAAGTGATAAAACGTCTGGAGCCCACTATCTTTCATTGAGAGCAAAAATCACGATATTTGATTGAGCGGAGAGTTCAAATAATTTTTACATATCGTACTTAACCAACTCACCCCCAATAAAATTCTAAACAAATTAGGACTAATAATCAGAAACATCGTATATAGTACAAATATTTATTTTATTATTATATTTATATTTATGATTTCTCTTTCTTCTTTAAATGGAGTGTTTTGGTGAGTGGTTCAGTTTATATTTTTTGATAGCTTTTTTATGTTATATATTAATTTAACTGGAAATATTGATAAATAAAATATCTTAATATATAATTATATAATTTATAATATAATTAATATAATATATTGATAATAAAAATATCTTATGGACTAATTTATAAAATGTTCTTACACGAATGTCCACTTTAAACTTAACGCAACTATTATTGTATGTCTTGTATTTTCATTATTAAACAAACTGAAACTAAATGTGTGTTTTAATATATTTTCACGTAGCACTGCGTTATATTTCAGTGCGAGAAGTTCGTTAACACTAACACATTGAGTTTGTGTTGCTTTCTTATCGCAAAAAACACAAAAAAAATGTGTTTTAAAAATTACAAACATTAACGTAGCAAAATATCCAACGAGAAAATAGATATTTTTATACAATCCGTTGAAAATATAGTTATTCACGTTCGTACTAACGAATTGTCAAAGATTTTGGTTTTCACATTTTTCAAGACCCAGCTTGAATAACGGTCCATTTTTCTACTTCAAACTGAGATAATTCAGACAATTCACAGCAGCTGGTTCCTCCGCTTTCTTGTGTTCGACTAATTTTTATTGCACATCCTGTAACATTTTAAACGTTGACTCGCTTTGACAGTTTTTTTTTTATTTCCTGAAATATAAAATCATGTGTTACATATGTAAACGTCTGTTAATCAATTATATTAAAAATGTGCATTTTATTAGCGAAACAGGATATCTCCATTCAATAAATCCTCGCGAGAGAGAGGTTATTGACCGGAGCTAAATGAAGCACAAAATGCACCGCGTGTGTCGGTGGCGGCGTCGGGCGCCTGCAAAGCGACTCTCGCGGGGGCGGAAGGGGCGTTCAAACGTCGCGGGACACGTCTTTTGTTCGCGAGGCGGATGCGCAACTTGAGCGAGTTAGCGCTCGCAACAGCAGCTGCCGTCACTGTTGCCCCCACTATCTTCGCCATCCCCTCTTTGAGCGCTGTAACGTCACCGCCGTCACCCCCCGGCCGCCCCCGCCCCCACTCCCGCCGCCGGCGCCTTCGCCATCACCGCTGCCGGTGTCATCGGCCTGCTATTATTGCTGTTACCCCATTGCCTTCGCAGCCGCACCCCCACCCACGACCCCCTGAGGCGACCCTCCTGGGCATTGGTTGCGATGGGCGAAGCCGTACACCCGCTCGCCGCCGTCTTCCTCCCGCCCTGTCAACGCCCCCGCCGCCAGTCCAGTCCGCTCCGCTCCGCGGGACTATCAGCGGCCGCTCCTCTGGACAGATAAACCGGCGCTCCGGAGACGCGGCCGCGGCGCCCCCCAGTCAGTCACAGTCAGTCAGCCGGCAGCCGCAGGAGCAGCCGCTACCTACGCCGCTGCTCAAAGCCGTCCCTGCCGCCGCCGCCGCCGTCGTTGCCATGGCCTACGACGACGTGCTGACCCACTTGGGCGACTTCGGTCGCTACCAGCGCCGAATCTACCTGCTGCTGTGCCTGCCGGCCGTGACCTGTGCGCTGCATAAGATGTCTGGAGTGTTTCTCCAGGGGAGAGTCGAGCACAGGTACGCGCCTCTCCAACTAAGTCAGGGACGCTCTTGGGTTTCTGTCCGCGCCGCAAAATTTCGCGTTGCGCACTTCCATGAAATAATGCCCTTTCTCTTTCTAAACGTGCCTGGAAACAAGTACCATTTGACGTGTGAAAAGCCAGCAAACTGTCGGTGCATGTTAACTCTCTCCTGTTCATTTGCAGTATCCGATCGCCTCTCGCATTCGGTTTTATCCTCGTACAAAACACCTGTCGATAATACGCTCATTACCACACTCGCAGATACGACCCACGAGAGCATGCCCTACTCGCATGTCCTACTCAGTGAAGCGAAAATTTCCGCAGCTGCGCCTTGTTGAAGTAGCGCAGTGGGCGGGCGCGTCTTCCTCCGTGGCCGGGGGCGCCTCCGCGGCCGCCGCCTTCGCCGCCCCGACGGGCGCCGCGGGCGTGCCGGAAAGCGACGGAGCTATTTGGGTAGCCCCGCCCCGAAATACGCGCGAACGCACACACGGGCGCGAAGGCGCGTCGCCTGGACGGCGGCCGGCGCCACGTGGCTGCGCCGCCGCGTGGGGGACTGAATAGGCGGCACGCGCGAGGCTCGAGCCCGGCCGGCCGCGTGGACGGCGTGGATGGCGCCACGCGCCCTGGCCGCGCGCCCGCCGCCCCCCCCCCCACCTGCGCGCCGCGCCGCGTCTGCCGCTTGCGTGGCGAACGCGTGCGCGCCGCGACACGCCGCGCCGCGCCGCCTGCGGCCAGCAGTGAATACCGGCGATCCAGCTGATCTGTAGTACGCGCCGAGCCACTTTCTCTTGTTCTTGCTTTCTGCTCTCTTTCTTAACTACTTTCCTGGTCTTCATTCGACTCGCAATATTCCTTAGCCTCCTCTTTTCTAATGTTTTAGGCGTTGCACTCCAGGTCTCACTTGCGGTTGACTATGTTCTGGAACTCGTAGTTTCTTTTTCCCCAGTAGCAAAACCTATGATTTCTGAATTTTGAATAGTTTTTGTGACACAATCTCTTCTTGTATATTTTCTGTTCGTTTGTTATTTTTGCTTTGTTTACAACCTTCCATGTCAGAGAAACGTTTACGTCAGAAAGCAGAAGTTTCTGCGAATTTTCTATCCATCACTAAAACTTATTTCTTCCAATCGCGCTGAACTCTTTAACATTTCACAGAGTTGTTCGGAAAGCGGAGCCACATATACCTTTACCGGAAGTTTGTATTTTCTGAAACCTGGGTAATCCTAAAAGACGCAGGTATGATTGCGACTCTAAAAGCTTCAGATAGCGAATAAAATGTAAAAATGTCTTATATAATGAAATAGCGAATTTTATCAATGTTGAACATAAATAACTTGTATTTTTATCAACTGCTTTAGGAGATACGCCATTTATTAGGGATTGACCTGGAGACAAAAACACTCAAAACAACAGGAAATGATGGATACGGATAAACAGGATATACTATGTAAAATAAGATCCAAATATTATTGTTCACTACTAGACGTGTTATCTTCGTAAATAGATGAAAATACGACTTTCAAAACCATTTTACTAAGTGTAGATATTGAAATTATTCAACTGTGTTCGCGAAAGGGATCTACACATCTGTGAAAACTTAATTGTTTCCTTGAAGAAAAAGTGTTGAGAACGTCGCCTTCCTTGAAATCCCGCTAGGGACTTCCCGAGCTGATGAGAGTACAAGTTGGTGCAGAAGACTTCCTGGTAGCAGAACCATAATTGTCGATGTATAGCAAACGATAACTAAATATTAGCGCACGTGTGTGTGGGTGTGCGCATAAACGCGCTTGCACGTGTGTACGTGCGTATGTATTACGTGCGTGCAGTCTTCTGTTTGTGTTTATAAGCCAGAGAGGAAAGAAGGGAAATCGCAAAATTGCTTCTCACTAAACATGTCCGTAGAAATGCTTACAACTACTGACTAAAATCTATCCAATATCTAAAAATTAGAATTAGAATTTAAATAATTAATATTACAAGAGTGGAAATATTTGAGTGACATGGAGGAGTATAGTTTACATTCTGGGAGTAAAATAAAAATGGTGGTGTATTACGTTTTTACGAATCATCTTTTAAAAATATAATATCTATTGCTAATGAACAGCGTTGTCATCAGTGGAATCAATATTCTCCAGCATTTCTCTCTCTGAGTGCAATGCACTCTACCTGAATAATTTGTTAATTGCTTTCTGATCATGCACATCTAATGTATTGACATTGTATAAGAGTATTCGTATTCGGGGAAAATAGAACTGTAAACAGATATCACCCAAGTAAAGGAACTGAGAACCTATGCCTAAACAATTCCGTCTTGATGCATCTACAGGCTCGTCGGTGTGAAAAATATATTTCCCTTTCAAATAATTATTGTACCACTTTAAATTAATTTATATTATATTGGTATAATTGTTTCATAATGGACCTGATATAATGTTTACTATCATAACACTGCGGATCTATTACCAATCCGGCGGAACTAATAAAATATTTCGACACATAAAATAAGTGCTTCCTAGTGTGACATGCTTATATACAGTCTGAATTACGAAAAAAAAGATGGATACTAAATGTGATTCGATTTCTATTAAAAGTAATACTTAGTTTCCTTTCGGTGTATGTGGTATTTGTAGTAATTTACATTACGAGGCAAGAGAGTGGATTTTTCCGTGACTACACGGAAGAGTTCCCTCGATGAGGCCGGTAAGCCGAGAGTGGGAATCCCGTCATGTCATGGAAAGGTTTTTCTGCCGTGTAATATTATTTAATTCGCGACCTTATTTTACAATAAACTTTCCATGTGATATACATTTCATTAACCATCATTATCACTTGAATTTTTTTTTCGCGGAGTTGCGAATAGTACTTTTCCAGACATATCTATTGGCATCTACCGAAAGTACTTTCATCACTTAAATCAAAAGTAATTTCCCATGCTGGGAATGAAAGAAAGTGATTTCCGTACATCAAGATTATGGTACTCACTCTCTGGGTGGTCTCTGATAAATGATTCATGTTGTGTTGTTTTATTAAATTATGCATTATTAAACGCCCATTTAATTAACAATAGCTCATTAGCAATGTATAATTACTTCTTGTCGGTCATTCCTTTTATTCTCTTTATGGTACGAGTTGAATACGTTATTCAATCATGCAAAAATGTTCTCATGTTGGTCATTTTTATTGCTCATGATTACTCTCTGCTGATGTGGAATACAATAACTAAAATAAAGAATTATTTTCTACACCAAAAAATTTTCTACGCCGAAATGCAGGTCCAAATTTTGAGTTGAAACTGAACTGAAACTGAACTTCTAACTACGTAGGAAAATACCGTAATAGTTCGTTTTTTTCGTCCTCCACTATGTGAAAACTAACAACAATATATCAAGCAAATATATTCAATAAATTGTTTTGAAATTATATTCGGTGAAGTTAGTCGTATCAATTTGTTCATTCAATGTGATTTTCACTTCCACGTTGCAAATGTGGCAGATTTGTGCGTTTTTCTGAGAAACAAATCAACAGTTTTCCCCAATGCCGATCCCTAATTTTCAGCTTACACGATCTCATATAGAGCAACCAAGACGAGCCTTGATTGCATATAATTTCATAGTTTTCGAATGAAAACACCGTATTCCTCATGCAGGGAGCATGTTATTACAAATGACTCCAGTGCTTGTTGTCGCAGTTAAGTTACGAGAGTAGACCATTATGTAACAATTTATTGAAAATAAGTCAATGAAAAGTATCTAGCAGTTAAATCAACTAACTACATATGAGACGATATTTGAACTGTGGTACAATTAATTACATATAGAGATAACAAATCTATGTTACAAATAGATCAGCTCCTAAAATGAACAGAAAGGCTTTCAACATAGGGCGTCTTTAGAAAAGTTATCGGTTGAAATAATTTACCACTTTCCTCTTTTGACGTAAAGAGAATAAACCAACGCAGGTCCAGCTGAAATATTTATCGATTCATTTTACGTACGAGTATGTTTTCTGATTAATTTTTAGTTCATTCAACTTTATGTAATATTTTTTAATACAAAATACCATTCCAAAACTCAAAAATATAGAAAACTCTAATTTATATGTCAGGAACGTATAAATTAGGAGCGATCGTCAACCCCCTTTAATATTTACACATCTTTTCGCATTCGTTAACTAATAAATTCAAACATTTCATTGCACGTATATGATGTTGTTTTCCCCACCTCAGATATCAATATTCAAATTACTTTTTGACGCTCTACAATAAGACCTTGAGATATATATTAAATCGGCCAAAACTGTGGAGTGAAGGACAATCCATAGACATTTCTACCTATTCCTTTACACTGCTATGCCCTATTGATACCCCGTTCTTAAAAATGAATAATTTCAAGGTTCCCTGGACAGAAAAAAATCTGTTAAATATTTAAGTATATATAATAAATTAACATGAGAATTATATATTAAATAATCGGCAAACGAAGCATACAATACAATGTCAAAATTGCAATCAAACCTCAGTTTCCAATCATCATTAAAACACACTGCGGACTACTGATATACAAATCAATCCTAAAGCCAACTCTACCTTAACGCATTTCTAATTTGGAATAACCTCGGTCCTAATAATGTTATGCCTGTACAAAATGTCCAAAGTAAAATCTATAGAAAAATCATCAAAAAGCCCCGTGGTTCATTCCAAACTCACAAATCCCTAATGGCTGAGCATTGGTTCCTTACACTATTTCAAATAAACATTACCATCCCGGTTGTACTCCTCAATTATTAATCTAAATTTTCTATTAACCCTTACTCGAATTCGATCTCGTGCTCCATAATATTTATTTATATCGTCGTAATTTCATTTAAAGCAAACTAAACAAATTTTATTCACTTTTTAATACTTTATAAATCGCTAATTCATTTCTTTGTGCCTAACCTATTAAAAATACGAAATTAGAGAAAGTATCAAGTAGCCTCAGAATGATCAATTCCAAAAGTTAATTCATTTAACACTGTTAACTCCTTCGTAAGACAATATTGTCGAACAAATAGAAAATAAAATAAATTAAGGAACGAACGTATCAATGAGATCGAGTGATTCGGAAATTAAGCGTTTGGATAGGGTTGATTGTGCTCCGTCGCTAATATATTTAGTTTCCGTATCATTCAATTGCAAAGATCTACTCAACCAGAAGGGCCTTTAAATGGTAAAAGTTTTCTGGTCTCCATGATTCTGGAATATTCTCATCACGCATAGCCGAATACAACATTCCTTCGTCTACACATTCTTTCGTATTTCCTCTATAGTTTGTAGATAACCTCTCGACGCTGATCTTTGTATTAATATACAAAGTACTATACGTTAATTAATATACTTGTATTTTGATATATAAACTATATGTTCTGCTTAAATACAAAGAGATCTACTCTCAGACTAATTAACCCACCGGAATCGCAACGGCGATACAGGATAGTTGACCCCCGTCGTGTTTCGGGAGAGCAGTGTGCGAAATCCAAAGAGATCTACCCTCAGACTAATTAACTCAGCGGAATCGCAGCGGCGATACAGGATTGTTGACCCCCGTCGTGTTTCGGGAGAGGGGAGTGCGAAATCCAAAGAGATCTACCCTCAGACTAATTAACCCACCGGAATCGCAGCGGCGATACAAGATAGTTGACCCCCGTCGTGTTTCGGGAGAGCGGTGTGCGAAGGGCTTGCCGCGAGGAGTGGCCCGCTGCGCAGGTGTCGGCTGCCGTCGGACGGCGCCAACGCGACGTTCGCGTTGCCGGACGAGGTGCTGAACGCGTCGCTGCCGTGGGACGAGGCGGCCGGGCGCTGGTCCAGCTGCCTGAGACGCGACGACGCCGACCCCGCGGGCCGCGCCGCGGTGCCCTGCCGCAGCTGGGTGTATGACCCTCACCGCACCACCGCCGTCTCAGAGGTACGAGTACGCAAGCGAATGGGATTGCTCTCTTTATCTTCCCTACCCCTCTTCCCCGTTCTTTCGGTGTGTCAATGTTTGGAATTTGCGAGGCAACCCTCGCTTGTCTAATGAAACGATTCCTTTTCGGAACCATACTTACTTCGTCTCTCATGTGAGTTTGACCACATGTTGGGATGGTCTGAACAGTTGTGCATTGCCTCTACATGTTTCTAATCTTAAAACGTATGAAGTCATAGCTTTATGAATAACATTGCCTACCACATTCTCTTTACCAATTCGGAATCTAAGTCGCAATATCCCTAAATGGCATGCCCTATTTTGCAGTGGGACCTGGTTTGTGAGCACGACTGGCTTCGACCAACGGCTGATGCGTGCGTTATGACGGGAGTGCTGGTGGGTGCGCTTCTATTCGGCGCCCTTTCCGACAGGTGAGACGCTCCATCGACTGCGTTTGGCATTGAGTGTTAAAGAGTGTTTTTATGTTTCACGCTTGCCAGCTCCTTGACCAGTGGTTTAGTTTTCGTAAAAGCTAGGCTCAGATATGATTCTTTCGATTTATGCATCTCATTTTGGTTGCCAGTAAAGGTATATCTTCTCTTCAAAAAATTATTATAGAGTATGTATTTTTGAACTGCCGCTTAGATATGTTGCACCAAGTTCCTCGTACTGAATATTTATATAAATCAACGTTGAGAATATCAAACATTTCTTTAGACAGCATTATTTTCAACGTATTTCTTTTTAATATCAAAAAACGTTCGAAGGAATTTACAGAAGTAGTGAAAGAAGTTTTTAAAACCTCGTGTCATATTTTCCTTCATTTAGCAGAAAATAGAATCACCTCTAAGGAAGCGCTTCCTGAAATTTTAGAAGCGTAATTTAACTGTTTCCAAATTCCTCAGTAACATTGTAATTTTATTTAAATTCAAAACGTTGAAAAAATTCAGTACGCTTTGAGAACCCATTTCATTCTAAAAGAGCATTATTTTTATAAAAACCCAATCTCCTTATTAAAGACTTTTTTAAAAGTTATTGTCAAAGACTAACACTAAAATATAGAGATCATTCAACCCGATGAATTTCTGTTACAAAGAATCTCTTCACTTTTAAAACTATTTCATATTTCAGATTTGAAATCACGTTATGGTTCAATTTATGAAGCTGATTTGTTATCATAGACATCATATCATCGCACTTCGATCTGCGAAAATTTGTTAATGGTTCCAATTTCCTCGAGCTCTTTTTTAAGCACAAGTTCACATCGCGCCATTTGAAGGCATTTCGAATGCAATTCGATGGCTTTTTACGACAAATTTAGAGTTTTGTGCAATTAAGGAGTGACAGTTCCTGCTGTTTCGCATTCTGTGCTTGTTATTGTTATGTTTGAGATTGATTTTGTTGCGAGTATGCTGGAAGTGACTACATGTTGCAAAACGCTCTTTGCTTCGTCATTATTGTATCTTTTCGATGACGCATCATTTCCACGGCAAAAGTTTGTTGATATTGCAAGAATTTATCTCTAAAAAATTTAAAATGTTATCCTTTTCATTGTCCCGAAAAATGTTTAGATACCAGAATTTCATTTAATTGACGTTTTCCTAATCATCACAACATTGAACGCATATAAACAATTTGGTTTTGTCTGAATCCATGGCCAATTAATTTAATTTTTGAGGCAAATATTTTGCCCGTTTGAACGCCTTGACCTTTCCTTCTGTAATGAATTAATTACACTAGTTGGTTCAGATCATAAAACAATTTCTACTGCTGAAGTAGATTTCATAATATTTTCTCTGTATAATTCGCAGCACCACGCACAATTATACTTCAGCCACATGTCGTGCAGCCCTAAATTGTTTTGTGCTTTACGGGTCGTGAATTTAATTCATACGAATCATTATTAGATTACTGTGTTGTTACTTACGCTTTAATATGTATTACAGCTTGTTATTGGTTGAAAGTGTCTAAAAGACAAATTTGACCAAATTCTTCGGAATAAAAGTTCACTTTTCGTATTCATTAAAATAAAAATATGTATTGGTTACTTTTGAAATATTAGTGCCTCTCTAGGATGCATTTGGATTTTAGTCGTACTACTGAATAAGTAATTTTACATAACTTGTGAGATAGAATTACGAACAATAGTTTCCATTACCAATACCCACGTGAATCATAATGAATCAAGAGAAAGGAATCACAAAAGAAATCTGATTAAGGTCGTACATTTCTATGAAAGTATAAATTTTCGCTCAGGTGATGGAAATATTATGCGACAACCTTGAGTTAGAGAAAAATGCATACATGTGAAGAGGCTTGCTCACCTCTTAGTACTGTTTATCTTGCAAAACTCTCGCTTTTTTATTTACTTTGCACAACGCGTCGCGAATATTTATTGAGTTGTAAAGGTCGTATCGACTTTTTGTTGCTGTAATGTCGCTTTTTCCGTTGTGTTTTACTTGTATTCAAGACAAATTGCTTTAGTTGTGATAGTTAATTTCATCTCTGGCCATTGTGATAGTTTATGTACCTAATGCAGGTATTTTGAACAAACTTTCTTTGGTAATTACTCTAATTATATCAGATAAAATATAATTCCTATTGTTGATCAATATCATGTCAATAAATAGTTTATAGACCAGACAATCAGAGGTGAAGAAATTCGAGTTGATCCATTGATTTCACTTATAAATGTCATCATTATTTTAAAGGCTTTAAAATACTTTATACTGAGGAAAATAAAGTTATGTGACTATTTGACCAAACTTGTCAAGCAAATCACTTAGTTTTGTAATTCGACTTCCTTCTTGTAGGTATTAACGTTCAAATTTAAGTACTTGTTGTGATGCTACGACTGAATTACAAGACAATCCGAATTTTTCTTGGAAGTGTTCATCACAAAATATGAGAGTTGTGAGTGACAGTCATAACACAATGTTACCTGGCCATTTGAATAAGCTTGCGAGACGATGTTTTGATGTAAAGAAAACACAGACAGCTTCAGTGGAAAAGATGCGTCCACTGCATTCAAGACACATTTTACAATGAATTGATTATTCCACCTTCAAGGATAAAAATATTTAAGATTCTTTTGAAGAACGTACACATCCACGTTAGATGAGTTTTAGATAGGAACTGAATGTATACGAGTACAATGAAAGTTTTTACAAAAGCTAATCACTCCTTTAAAAGAGAGGAAAGTCAACCTATCGGTAAATAAGACATACAGAATACTGAAGGGAAATAATATCTAAGAAAGTAAATTATACAACATTTTGGTGAATGAAGTAACGATACTAAATGTGAGTCGTCATTATTAAGGAAAATAAAATATCGGTACGCGCTCTGGATCTGCAAACACAGGATATCCTGTTACACAGTGAAAGAAATGAAGTCTTCTAAATTAGTCATGCTAAGTGCTTTGCAATAGAGTTGAAAGTTCAGTTCCACATTGTCAGAACGAATTGTCACATCGCAAAGATAGCATAATCACTTTTATCTGTTGTTAGTAGGGAGAGGGAGCTGCCACAGCATTTAGAGAAACAGTGCAAAAAAATAATGTTATTGTTTTTTTATTAGTAAATCTCTAGTATCCCCCTAAGTAAAGTTTTTAATGCGTTTATATGAAAAGACATGATTTCAACACATCTTGTCTTTTGAGAAATTAGTAAGGTACTAATTGTAATTAGTAACTAATTTTCTCATACCGTAAGTATGTATTTTGGATATACTTTTTCCGTATTAGATTTTTATGATCCTCTTATGAATGCATATATTTCAGTATTTTCATTTAATTTTGGATTCCAATATAAACATGCAGGGGAATATTTGTTCAATGTATTTTGCGTCTACAAATTTTATGGTATTTTCCTATTATTTTATACTATGAAGTATCGACGAAAGGTTTAAATGTCTTTCATCGTTTCATATTGATTGTCCATACTGTATGAATTACTATAGTTCAGTTTCGTGGATAGATTAACGATTAAAGCGCCATCGTTAGCGGCGAGCGTTTAAGCGACGTCTGATGACCCAGCGTGTCGAGTATTGGGAGAGGGCGGGTTCCAACACAGACCGTCGATACAAATTTGCTGGATGTATTGAATTTTGAGTAAATTCTTCGTTGTAAATTGCAAGTATAGTTTGCTGGCGCTTGTCAGGATCAAGTTCGTAGGTCGTCTTCTCTGATCGGTTGTTTCTAGGATTTCCTTTATCACTTCCAGGCGAATACTAGAGCAGCGTCCCGCACGGATCGTGTGCTATCTTCTATTCCGTTCCCATTGTCCCAGCGCCACGCTATGAAGGAGTGCTTCCCATACCTTCCACTTCATAAACGGTGGAGTGTGAATGACTCCGGGGGCAGGCCTTCTCTCCTCGTAGGATTGAAGTATAACTGATTATAATTAACGGTTAGGTTCTGTAATGGCATAAAGATCCATCTCATAACCACATAGGTTCAAGAAATTTGTTTAACATTTGTCATACATTGCTTACCGAAGAAAACAATTTAACGAGAAATTGAATAGATAGAGGAAATAAATATTCAAATTTAATTTTCTGTTAAATTTCCTTAATTTGAAATATATCAAACATTAAACAAATTTTTGACTTGTAAAGATAATTTATTTTAATCCTCCATCGGAAAGTAGCGCTTTTCCAACAGAAAAAAAAACTCGTGTTGTGGATCCTTAAACCCAAAAAAGTGAATAATTTTTGCTTCTGTAAGTACTAAATTACTTCTTCTAACACGTTATGTACTCAGAAACTTTGTTTTGTGGGTCCTTGATACCTAAAAGTTATTTTCCGTCAACACGTCCGTCCATTCATCCGCCAGTGACCAAAATTAGCCCCTAAACAGTTTCCCAAGGTTTTCTTTAACATCTTTAATCCTATCGATTTGCCCAAACTCATGGATTCTTTATATTTGAAACGGATATTTAAATTTTGCAATGTTCTTCACGTGAGCTACAAGCTGAACGGCAGTTTCAAAATTTTTTAAAAAGCAAAAAGAAAATGCTCGGAGTTCTCTTGGTATCTTCCTTCAACTACAATATTGAAAATATATATTTTTGGAATGAAATCTGTTCTTCAAAAGAAGATCTTTAAATATGGCCATGCACATTTGTTTTGAAAATACGAGTCGTTTTGGCGTAATTTTGGATAAAAAGATGGCAATTTTTAAAACGCCTCCAAATTTTGCCTTTAAATTATTTTGTCGAAAAGTACGCTGATAAAAATAGCGCATGCCATATTTTTGTTGGGCTCCAATTTCTTTTTTAAATTAGAGAACTTAACATTTTTAACAAAATTAACATTTTCTACAACTACAACAACAAAAGACTTTTTTCCTTAATGAAATCTGTTCTTCAAAATTCGATCTTTAAATATTGTCATGTAAAACATTTTGAAAATGTGAGTAGCTTGCACCTAATATAGAGTGACAGTTACAAATAATGCGAGAAAATAGGTTTTGTTGCACCACTAGATTTAATATGTATTTAAACTTTTGTGTCTTATTTCGGATGAGTTTCAAGTATATACTGTAGTTGTTGAGGAAAGTGTGTACAGGTGGGATGCACATATCTCACTCTTGTTGTGAAACGGCTCTTTATTTCCGTCAAGGTCTTCGATTGACCCAGAATTTATATTAATTAAGATATTATTAACCTAAAAAGACACGGATTGTTAACTTTTATAGTATGTTTGCTGAAGTTCTGAGCTGTTAAGTTCTTGTCTCTGGTAAATATCTCAAACATTTCTTCCGCAACTCAAAATAGGCGGCCTTGCACTTACTGCCTTTGCGACCTAGCTTGTATTATACGAAACCTTTTTGTTTGGATACTACAAGTGCTGGGGCAGAGCCAAGTACAGTCTAGGTCAACTGCGTCACTTGAACGCAAGCAAAGAATTCGGTTTTAAAGTTTTCTTTGTGTTAAATAGGCGCTGAAACACTTACTTACCCTTTAATTAAAGTAATTTAATGAATAAGGTAATATTTTCTTATTTTAAAAACCCTCTAAAATTGCCAATATGTTACAACCCTCTGTAGCGTGTAAATAATACCAAATAATAATGATTTTACTATCTACCAAACATTTTCAAGACATATTTACTTTCTAAACTCCCAAGCGCGACCAAATTCCTGTTCTTTAAACGTAATTTTAGTTTTTCAGAAAAAACGTTCATGAGACGCGTAAAAAACGTGTACCTTTCACATTCGTAAACTTTGAAAGCATTTCCCCCAAATGTGTTTATTTTGTAGACAAATGCCATTTCCTGTAAAATATTTCTCTAATAAATCTATAAGCTATATTTTGTAAAAATCTGAATGTTATATTGCGTTTGTATTGTATTTAACTGTGAATAACTCGAGAAGGCTTCGAAAACAGTTAATAAATTAGAGAAGAGAAAATGTGTTTATGTCTCTTAAGTAACACCACTTCTTGCGGAACCATACTTGTTTAAAATACGGGCTTGCAAATTCAGTAAGTAAATCGAACTCCAAATTTCTGTAACGAAATTGGCGTTCGCACATTATTTTCTTTGTAAAATGTACTGTTTAATGAATCATAGTGTTAAAAAATTCCAAGCCATTTCATAAAAATAATATAACCATTACTAAGTTACTTTTGTAATGTGATTAATTGAGATTGTTACTTTAATTTTTTATCTTCCCGTTCTTTTAACTCGTCTATTGACATTTATATTGACATAAGATTAGCAATCCTAGACTTCATGTAAAGTCTTAAAAATTACTTGACACCTAATTTTTCTCCTGGTAGTATTACGATATATCAAGAGACACACGCTTATTTATTAAATATTTTATTTTACTTTATATTTTTATGATAACACTGGTCCACAAGAGTCGTGTCTTTAAGATCTGTTCTTTTCTGTTGCGATGTAAAGAAAAAATGTGACTAAGAGCTGAGGTACTAAAAGTCCAAGTTTATCAAACTAGTAGTTCTTAAACAGTATGTACTTTCTCGCTCGTATTTTGACGCAAAATTACGCGAAAAATACTCAAATTTTCGAAAAATTTTACATGACCTTATTTTAAAATCTATCTTTAAGAAACAGATTTCATTAAAGGAAATGATCTCTATCTTAAATATTTTAGTTCTAGAAAGACTCCGAAAAAATATTAAACTTTTGCAATTTTCGAAAAATCTAACTTTTTAACAAACATGCAACCTGCACAATTCTCTTAAACGTCTTTCACATTAAACAACAACAAAACTTAATTAAAATCGCTGGAGCCATTTTTTTGAAAATGTTGAAAATGTTCCAGGGGCTTAATGTAAAGAACCCCCAGAAATTAAAATATCGGATTCGAATTCAAGGAGCCGTGGCAGAAGCCAGATCATTTGGGGAATATCAATTTTGGAGAAAACGGGCAGAACGGTTAAGCCGCTTGTGTTGCTCAGAGACGGACGGACGGACGGACGGACGGACGGACGGACGTTTTGCCGTTATTCGATTTTTCGGTATCAAGGACCCATAAAACATAGATTCTGTCTACACTACATGCTAGAGGATTTTTCCCTTAAATTTAACAACTAGATTTATCCGCTTTTTTTATTCCCGGGCTCTGTAATAAAGATTTTTTCTGTCGAAATTCGCGGTGTTTTCGTGCAGCATTGCATAACGTTCTCTCTACTCCTTAGCAAGAAAGTAAAAAGTGACTCAGTCACATGATTTTGAAAAAAACAACGATTTCTTCTAACTAGTTACTCAAAAACTTTGTTTCTATCCATTATTCTTATCCTCAATCTCACAGGCAATTTTGCCAGCTTTCATTTGGAACAACCCAATTATAATTTCATAAGCGTAATGTCGAAAACGTTGAAGAACATTCAAGGGAATGATTTCTGTGTTCACGTACATTTAAGTTTTATTTCGGTTAACTAAATTTTAAATAATAGTTCAGAGAATGTAGCAAGTTGTGTATTACGCACTCACGTATCTACAACGAGAATGGATCATTATTGCTTGAAATCAAACGAAACTCCCCTCAAAAACAAAGCGTTCACTGAGAGTCTCTTTACTCTCTTGCAAAATGTCTCCGAGGTCACCGCGGCTCTTGCAAATCCGCCCCTCGAGGCCTCCGGGGCGGTTATTTACGTGCGTGGAGATCGACCTCTGCAGCGCTGTGCGGACGTCCCTGGCACAACATCGCTACCGGCATGACGACACGCCGCGCCATTGCCAGTAACAGCCAGTGCACGCTCTGCCACACACACACTTCTGACATCTTAAAAACGATACGTGCGTGGTTGTATGGAATGGAGTATTCATATTGTTTTTCTTTCGGATCGTTTCTTGTGTACTAAAAATTCAAAATTATCCTTAGCATTTTTTGGTAATCGAAAGAATGTTTCGTAATATTCTGTAGACATTAAACTTATTGTTAACCATACATATTACCGATAGTGGGTTTGTATGTCCTATGTTATAAATAAATTAGTTTATTGTACCAGCGTTTCTCAATGTCTTTCACTCCAAAGGACTCTGAAAAACTCT
Source organism: Gryllus bimaculatus (assembly GCA_017312745.1). NCBI lineage: Eukaryota > Metazoa > Arthropoda > Insecta > Orthoptera > Gryllidae > Gryllus > Gryllus bimaculatus. The sequence continues at coordinate 11,094,563 of BOPP01000014.1, read as the reverse complement.
CCGGATCATATTTATGCTAAATTATTTTTTAACACAACTAATTGCAAGACAAAGAAATCCCTGGTTTTCAATATATAATATTAATAACTGGAAGTGAAAGACCTAATGCAAGCACCAAACAATTATCTGAAGTTGAAAATTTACTCAGCAACACTTTATTACCTTCAATTGTGTAATAAAAAAAGCAATTTCGAAATGGCGCACAAAATGCTAAGGAGCTCCTGAAACATACTGAGACGTCCCGTCACGGGCCCGTCACGGCCCCGTCACGGCCCTCACGTCCCGTCACGTCACGTCCCGTCACGTTCCGTCACGTCCGTCGTCCGTCCCGTCCGTCCCGTCGTCCGTCCGTCCGTCCCGTCGTCCGTCCGTCCGTCCCGTCCGTCCCGTCACGTCTCGTCCGTCCCGTCCCGTCACGTCGCCGTCAGCGTCCCGTCACGTCCCGTCACGTCCCGTTCACGTCCGTCACGTCCCGTCACGTCCCGTCACGTCCCCGTCACGTCCCGTCACGTCCCGTCCGTCCGTCACGTCCGTCACGTCCGTCACGTCCGCGTCCACGTCCCGTCACGGTCCGTCACGTCCGTCACGTCCGTCACCGTCACGTCACGTCACGTCACGTCACGTCACGTCACGTCACGACCCGTCACGTCCACGAACCGCAGGTTGAGAAGCACATCTGCACAGATAGTCTACAGAGAGCCACGTGCGCAGGTTCGGGCGGCGGCCGGTGTTCTTCGGGTCGCTGGTGCTGCAAGTGGCCGTGGGGCTGCTGGCGGCGCTGGCGCCTTACTACGTGCTCTTCCTCGTGCTGCGCTTCGTCATCGGCATGACCACCTCCGGCGTCTTCCTCGTGGCCTACGTGCTAGGTGAGGGCCGCGCACACATTCTTCATTACTCTTTTCCTTTCCTTTTTTCCCCTCTCTCAAATGAATTATCAAACCAAATGGGTAACCAAATGGTATTGGCCTCTTAGTGATCCACTTTCGACATTTCTCCTCCTACCATAAACCTGTGGCATATGCGCCAAATGTTGTTGCTTGTGAATGCGTAAATAAAATGGACATTGTTGTTTTTTATCGTATCTGGCAGTGGCGTTGTGGTAATTATTTTATAACAAGGTCCCCTTCGATTTCGTATGTCTCATACTTATGACTTACGATATCGTCTGACTTGTCATGGGTAATAAATTCCACTAATAATATCCACTTTTCAAGAAATGTATTACTCCATTTCCAGAGCACCATTTTGTCAAGGGTGGGGTGTCTTCTAATTTATATCTCATGAGTCAAAAACGAAATATAAGTTTAATAATTTTGAGGGACTTGGAACAGAGAATATATTTTTGAGACACAGGAACTTGCGTCTCAAAAAGCACCTCCAAGTTGTTTTTGTCTATAACTATTAGAACTGAATACTAAATAATTGTATATGTTTTTATGAATACTTGGGTTCAGAGTAAGTCAGTTAATAATTTTCCTTCTAATAACAGGGTTGAAAATATTTTTCTAAACTTAAAAATGTTAAATTAACAAAAATATTTCACATTACAAACAAAACATTCTTTGTATAACATAAATCTGTTTGAAAATATCCTCTTTGCAAATCTGATAATGCATTCTCATAGTTTGTAATCTTCTTTTAATATAAAATCCCATGCGTTACGTTTTCAGATTTTATTACAAAAATGACAAAAGAGTGCTATTTTATTTATCGCGAAAATTGTTCTTTCGTAAATACATAATTTTCTTACGCCATTGTAAACGAATTATGAATCAAAATCAATTGCGGGATTCCCTTCTGTCGTTTTTATACACAACATTCAGCGGTATATTAACGCACAAACAGATGATAAGCACCTCTGACCCCAGATGACCCCGGACCCACCATTGACGCAGATGTTTTCTTTTAAGTTCCTTTCCCTCCCACAGATTTAAATTAAATAGTAACACGCTGTTTCATATCCATTTTAGATCGGTCTATTATCAAAAGTCTATTTCACTTTAAAATTGTAATAAGAGTCGATGTAAAGTATTATTCGCCGAAATGTTTGCTATTAAAATGATAAAAACATAATTTTTAATCATCTCTGAAATACCATGTATGACATGCAAATACAATTTTTTTTAAAAATAATTTTGGTACATAAATTGATATAACGCTAACTTTACCTTTAATTCAAGGAAAAATATTTTTTCAAATCATTTTGTTGTTGTTTTCGATCACGTTTTGTATACTCATTCTGATGTAAATTAAATTTACTTTCGAAAAACTTCGATTGTTACACGGGATGTTGGATCCTAAGCTATATTTTGTAAAAGATACGTTTAAGATACAAATAACAAATGAAAATAAGATAACCATAAATACAAAACTTTTAAAGTAATTCAACCCACTTTATATTTAAAAATAGTCACATTAGAGCTGGGGCTTATTTCTCTCCCTTTCTGCGTGTACTCCTCAGTATAAATTAAAAACACGTACCGAATGTCAGAATAAAATAAATGAATAAATATTGTACTTCACAGAATATATTTTATAGTAATGAAAGTGAATTAAATTTTAAGAGAATACTTATTAATGAAAAATGTTCTCTAAAATTTAGTTCACAAATTTTAATAAAAAATTGATGGCGGTTCTAATCGTAATATAAACATTAGTGTGCGTAACGTTAGTGTGCGTAACGTTAGTGTGCGTAACGTTAGTGTGCGTAACATTAAATTATAGACAAAATTTTCAACCATAAGTCTTTCGTATCCACTAATATGATTAACATTAGGGTACTCTTCGTATCTCCTATGATCATCCATTTTAGACCTGAAAAGTTAATCGAAATACAAAAAACTCAGCACACACTCAGTGTAAGGTACCAGTAACTTGAATTGACTAGCTATTGCGACCGTTTTCATTTCTTAAGATATAAACACATTTATATCTTGCGGCGGGTGATGGTGTCTTTCTGTATTAATAGATCACAGTCGCTCGGGGTGAATACCTGGCTGCCGCGTAGTGCGCAGATATGTAAAGCACATAATCTTATTTAATTCAAATTGTGTTTTCAATCTCAGACTTTATTTTAAAATTATTTCAAACTTATTATTGTAACATTGTATGCATTTAACCTCTAATGTCTATTTATAAGTTGCTTTAAATAACGTTTGCTTTCCACTAACTACTTACCACTGTAGATTATATTACATTTAATTTTTTTAGATAACATTACTTTTTAATACTTTTACTATTACTACATAACTTTTACTACATTTCTCTGTATATTTATGACGTGGTTAGGCAGAAGAGCGGGCCTGATGGCCCGAGCCTCGCCATATTAATAAAGGCATATTATTATTATATTATTATATTATATCGCCATATCTTCATATGAGGCAATAGGAACTTGAGGTATACTATTAGCTCGAGATGTCCATTTTTGAGAATCGTGAAACAATTCATATCGGCAAAGGTGGCTCAGGAATCAACTGATGATGGTCACTACAGGGAAGACCTAGGGTTGGAATCCCGACGGTCGCAGGATTTTCAACACTAGGTACACAACTAAATCGAATTCAGACGCTGCCTGGAGGAGAATTCTAGCGGTCTGCTGCTCTGATCGGTAGTTTTGCGCGGTTTCTCGGATCAACACCATGCGAATGCTGGAGCAGTACCCCAATAAACAGCCACGGACGCGCAATCAGTCTGTCCTTCCTCTTCCTTGCTATATCCTCACTTCTTACGTGCACTAAGCTACCACACGTGCCGGGAGACCGATCGGGAGCTTAGCGCTTTTCCCGTTAGGGCGTGGCGTCGCTTTTGGGAGATACCTGGTTAGGGGAAACCCCCGCAATTCAGGTCTCGGCATTAGCCGGGGAAGATCACTGCCACCTGAGACAAAAAACATGCACTACACTTTCGTGACTAATGGCCTTAGTAGTTGACGCGTTCGGAATCACCAATAAATCAATCGTAAGCAATAGTGGTGTATCAGCCTTTTGGCTCGTCATGCATCAATGCTCAGTGTCTATTGAAGCGTCCCGTGTGCACTGCCGCAGCGATGGAGATGGTGGGGCCCAGCAAGCGCCTGGTGGCCGGCGTCAGCTGCCAGCTCTTCTTCACTGCCGGCTATATGCTTAGCGCCGTCTTCGCCAAGTACATCACCGACTGGCGACTGCTGCAGGCCGCCATGACGGCGCCCGGTCTTCTTTTCCTTCTGTACTGGTGGTGAGTGCTTTTCCATATGCGCTATTTAAGATCGATAGTAATGGTTATTTTCATTTTTAACGTCCCTGGCCTGATCTAAACATTTCTCACAGTGTAATTAATTTTGTATTATAATACTGCCATATTTATACTACTAATACTTCAACCATCTCTTGAAACACTTCAATAAACTAAGAAGCGAGATATTCGAAACAATACAAAATGATACTTGTTCCATAGAATTCATTGTATTGCGCTCTAACCTTGCAAAACGGTTGGAAGAAACTGAGCCGTTTTTTGTTTAGATATTTTCGGGAAGTTAACACAATTTGGCTGAGAATTACGCAAAAATCATATATACGCTGCACATTAAATTATTTAAAGTGATTGTAGTTGATTAGAGTAATATAGTGTAATAAGAGAGAAATTTCAGGGCGTGGGGTACATCCAGGACAATCGGGAAATGTCAGTTTCGAGGAAAACCCTGTGTACACTTCTGGCGCTAGTATTGTTTACAGACAGGTCCGCAGACGGGCTAGTAGGCGTATTTAAACTACAGTACCTGCAGCGTATAATCGACTCTGACAGTTCAGTGTGCTGTTGCTACATATTACTATGCACATGGCACCGCGTACATTACAGATAAATGAAATCTCAAAACATTAACACTTACTATAACATTTACATGACATTTACTACTTTGCTATGACATGTGATATCACGTTTATAACTTCCACCACAGCCGAACATTATCACTTTCGCTTCTTCGTATGAATCAGATGAGCGGCAACGCTGAACGCTGACTGTGAGAAAGTAAACAAATCCTCGCAAGCTGATTGCTTCAGATCAGGTCACATGACGTACCACAGCACGTGGCGACAGAACGGTTAGATTCGCTTATACGCTGCCGGTACTGTAGTGATACTACGACATTACATGCTACTATACACTTTCTCGCGTTATTTCTAAATTTGCGATTTTCGAAAATCAAAGATTTCAACGATAATTAGACCTTCAGTATTATTTTTAGCTTTTCTTGTTCTACCCATGGAAACAATCTGAAGAAAACATCTGGAACGAGTTTTGTGGAAATTAAAAAAAGAAATTGCATTAACTTGAAACATGATCTGCGCGAAAACTGTTAATTTTTTCAAACAAATTAAAATTCTTTTTTAATGAGCTAATTTTTTTAAACAAATTTTGTTTAAGACGAAAATATCATTCTTCAAATTTGTAGTTTTATAATACTACCTTTTTGAAATTTTCGAAAATACAGAGTTCGCTGAAAATGGGACCAGCCCCAATTTCTTGGCCTTTCTTTGCTACATATGAGAAAAAATAGTTTAAAAATTTGAAGCTTTTTTTTTTTTGAGAAAAAAATTCTTTAAAATTATTTTAAAATTATGCGTTTCATACAAAACTACTCATATTTTGAAACAATTGAACGTGACCATATTTCAAGATCTGTTTTGATTAACATATTTCATTAAAAAATAAATTTCTATCTGCATTATTGCAGTTCAAAACGCCGAAGTTTTTTTTTCGATTTCAATAAATATGAGATCTGAGCAGGACCGATTTTTTAGGGAGCCAAAATATAATCTTACTCTACAACTCAACAATATTGTGAAATATCTCATGAAATATTTACTTGAAAAATTAAGCAATTTCTTAAGTGTATTTTTTTTCTTGACTCAAATGTTGTAGTGGTGGAGTTGGCTCAGAGGCAGCATTACGGTTGCCTCTGCAGAGTCTGATCAGAAAGTCGTAGGGTTGGAAATTTATTGCTAATTTAAAATTTATCAATAGGCGAGAACATTCCTCTTTTCAATACGTCGCCATCGTTTTCTGAACTTGATGTTCACTTTTTCTGAAAAAGTTTCGTTATGTTTGATTGTTAAGAATGTTTTTTCTTTTGCACGTACACTTTTCAATCGATCTATATAAATTAGATTGCTTCTTAAATTAAAGGTCTCGACTCCAGATGGTGAAACGCCACTTTTTTGTGAAAAGGAAGATAATCGTTCTAATATACTCGCCATGAATATGATTACAGTTTGTGAAAGAATTGTGATGCTGGATGACAAATGATATCGTACATTGCAGGGCACACAACGAAAATAAATGCACTTCACTCTGTGGTGAAGAAAGAATTAATACGAATATTTTACCTTCCTATTTCGCAGAATGATCTGGAAATGGCATAAAGTTATCTAAACCCTCAATATCAACAGCCCTTTCAAAAAATTCCTTCGATCAAGTGCTTTGTAATTCATAAAATTCCGATTCTCTTTCAATCTGTCATTGTGCAGCTGCCTTGAGAGCAAGTTTTTCTATGTTACTACTGTTGTGTCCCACATTCACTAGACCTTGGCAACTCACGTCCGTGACCAAACCCTAGCCTTCTTACAATGTTTTAGAAGTTTATGTCAAAAAACACATCGGCGTCTCGAAAACTGTGCCACCTGACCAAGTGGAGACAGTGTATTGAGTTCAGTAGTATCACTGTGCGAGGTTAGGAGAGAATAAACGCCTATGAACGCATCATTCTCAAGGTCGTCGTAGGTTTTAAAACTCCGTTAAGAGCATATCCTGCGTTTTGGTTACGACATAGTTTTATAATATATTTTCTGTAAATTTAATATCTGTTGCAATTTTTAATTTGGTTTTTGAATATATTCATGTGGCAGATTTTTATACATTAGTGGCGTGTAGAACTGTTGCACAACTATTGAGTGGCACATTCAATATGCTAATAAATATATTTGTACATTATTTCTGATTGCCCAACAACCCACTTCGGCTCTTGCCCAACTTCCGAATATTCGCAATACTGCTGTGTCATTCTACTTTATTCGAGCACGGCCAATCGCAACGAAAAATCGCCCCAATTCCGGCTTCTAAGGTTTGGGATGGAAACAAATTTGGGAAGGAGGGGTCGCGTGCGATTCTGTCGAAATACGAGTAGAATTGATATTAAACTTACATATCGCATCTCTAATAGAAAACTGACACAAGTGCGAAATCGTCAGTTTTCAGCTAAAAGCTGATAAGAGGTTACCAAGAGGTGCTGCTACTATTCTAAAGTTGATTTTGAATTAATTCAATTATTGTCCGCTAGAAGGTGAATATTTGGTACAATCTATAACGAGTATTGCAGAACTATGAAACTTAAAATTGTAATTTCTGAGAAATCAGAAATTCGCACTTGTATACCTTTACTATTGGAGGTGCGATATTGTATGATGACATAGAAGATAATACACTAATTAATAACAGTTTACATCAATTATGTAACTGATAGAGCTGTACACATTAATTATATCCCATGAAATATGAAGGATACATTAGATCGTGACATAATATTGATTTTTTTATTTTTCCAATATCTTGATGTGATGAGGAATAATGGCAAATACGTTTCAAGAAATAAAAGGCATGTAAGTAGAAACTCTTTTTATATTATATTTACTTGACAATTCTAATTATCAAATAATTTAAAACAATTAAATATCACAGTTTGAAATAGTACCTACTCTCCCCTCTCCTATACTACATCGTTTGAAAATTCACAACAGGGGCATGCTACACGAGCTGAGAATGAGCACTCAAGACATGCTGTCATAATATTGGTAGAATAGTGTTTAACTTTGAAAGATACGATCGTTAGAAAGGTGCAATGAAGAACTTTCACTTGATTACGTAGCTGTTCTGTGTAAGCGGCATTCTGATCACGTCATTTGCACGTGCAAACGTTGGTCACGTGCATTTGATTTTTAAAAAACGTTCAGCCTTGCAACAATTTTTCATGTTCTACAGTATCACCAAACCAACATAACATTTTATTTCCCTGTATAATGTATACGTGTATTAAATAATGTATGGCTAAAGGATGCTATTCTTTGGTAGAATTTCTACGTTTCTAATAAAAATACCATGTATATTTATCTACCAATAAAAATTAATGTAAAACATCATTCAAAATAAACATATTTGTTTTTATTATTATTATTATTATTATTATTATTAAGACACACAGAAAACGTAAAATAACATTCTATTAATTTATAAAACATGTATTTCTTTTATTTATCGCTAAATTTGGCCTCTGTGGCATTTTTATTATTTAACCATATGAAATACCCGATTGCGACCCCAAAGTAGTTAGCTAAAATTGCCCGGGTATTTATTCATCACAATAGTCCATTTGAAGGGAAAATAAATGAATCTCCTCCCTCTGTAGGGTAGATTCGCCCTGGTCTAAAGGTTAGGGTAGACCCGCCCTGAATCCCATTCCCCAAATCCACTCTGCCCCATCCCTCCGCCCTTATGCTGCTGTGTTCGCATGGCCCCGCTCCTACCCACGCTGCCCTGCGATCTCCGTTGCTACCAAATTCATTGCTGAGGGCAGCTGTAAACAGACGCATTGTTGCTTTTTCCTGGCGAACTTCCAGTGACAACTTCCATCCCCATAAAGAGAAAAATTTGTACATTTGAGAACAGTACAAATAGAATAGTCCAGTTAACAAGTGTATTGAAAGTTTGGCTCCATGCCTTTCTATTTTAAAATAAACGTGTTCTCGCCACACGAACGGGCAACATTAAAAAACGCCGTTACTAGTGTATTATTTAAATTAAAGTTAATTTGTAAACCATATGCATCCATTCGACCCAGAGCGTTTGCCCCTGAGGTTTTCAATGTCTGCACCAGATGACATGTTAAGTTGCACTCTTGGCGCCCCCTCAAATAAATTTAGCGTGCGCGCCTGAAATCTGCTGACCAGACACACACCTGCGTGACTCCCTCTCTGTGGTGGCTAGTCAGCTGTTCATCACAGTATAAATGAAATTAGTAATATGATTAATAATAATTTCATTATATATTTTATTATGTTTGTTGTTTGTTATTTTGGGTATCCCCGATGATAAAATCAACCCACAAACTCCAGAAAATAAGCACGCCTTTATATAGCCATTTGCGTTCTTTCATAAAGCGTCAAATTTGTTGTATGTCATTTTTATCGTTATTTCTTCCTTGATTTCCGGCGTGCGTTACACTCAACCTTGCTGAGACGGAGTCGCAAAGTTACAAGACTAAGGGCCTTTCAGTGCATTACTGATTAAAACTTTTGTGGGTGTATGAATGTTGTTTTTTTTTTTTGTGATGTTCAAGGCATAGAGAGGGAACATAGCATGAGCAGATATCTGTAGAAGATTACAGAAACCGGATTACAAAAGCAGAGTAGACTATCCTTAGAAAACACGGCGTGGAAAGCAAAGAACTAGTATAGGCAAGTTCTCCTTTGTGAATCTCATTATAGTAGATAAGAACAAACTACCGGCAAAAACACTGGAGGTTCTTCTTTCTTCAAGGTGGCCGGCGAACCTCGAATTCTTGAAAACAGAAACAACGATAATTTTTTCAAACCGGAATTATATCATTATTTTCAGATTCATCACCAACTATTAGCACCGATTCACATACATCATAGTATTCAATAAAGTGCATGATTCAACTCAGTACATAACAATGGGGAGTGTTAAACCCAATATGTGTAAGAAAATGCCATATGTGTGCTTTAGGGCTAACGAGTCCTTACTTCTGCTCTATTCTAGGGTATCAGGGGTACAAACGCTCCCGCGTGCCTAGTGTGGTAGGTAGCACTAGAGAGCACGTTTATTGTTGTCTGTGGGTAGAGAGCACGGAAGAGATATTTGCGTGACAAGGGAACCCGCTGAGTTTGGGTCAATTGGCGCCACTTCCGTGATGTCATCGGCGGTGTCCGTTTCGCCGACGAAAGCGTCCGGGAAGTTATCTCCCTTACGGTACTCAGGAGTTTCACCTGAATACTTAGAAGAGCGAAGGCGAAGCTGTCATTGCATGTACGCAGATATTAAGAGTGGCCGTGTTCGAATTGGGGGAGAGCCTGAATAAAATGCCCAGCGGAGTCAAATACATATTGGCCAGGTTGTGCGGCAAGAAATACCCACTCTCAACCGACCATTTGGGAGCTATTGACTATAACATTTTAAGACATTAGTGCACGTTCAATCTGCGGTGTGTTTTAATGTTGCTGCTGATTTCTCAAACCTTCTGCAAATCGGTTTTGGCGATTGTTATTTTCACGAACATGAAATATTTGATGCCTCATCACATGTCACCCTCTCTTTTGTTCTAGCTACGTTAACTTTGACGATTTGTCAGGGAATGTGCGTTGATTTGTCTTGCTCGTATAGAGATAGCTACAATGTCAGGTTACAAGGTTCCACTTTGGCTGTTGAATACTGATGACGTATGATGTTTTATATTTCAAGTACCTTGGCATTGTTTCCACATTTTGGGGGAAATGCATTTTTCTGTTTCTAAATCGTTCTCATTCATTCCCTCGAAGACAAAGTTGCCATATGTGTGCAGTCTATCGTCTCTGAAACTCCGGGAGTTTTCTATTTCAGAACTTCTTGCCTTACTACTGAAGCTTCGAAACCTCGTGAATATACCACAAACTAAAGCCGTAGAAAGGCAATTGCAAAAGAAAAGATATTTTCATTTACACAACGGCGCCCTTGAATAACAAAATGTCATTGCAATCGCCGTTCACAAAATGGAAATTTTGTCGAGGATAAAATCTTAGAGCTAGCTGCATTAGGGTTACAGGCTTATTTCTGTTTCAGAGGCTCATTTCTGTTTCTCTATTCTGTTGTTATTGTTGTTGTTTTGATAAATTACACAAATATTGACATCTCTCTCATGTCGCTAATTTTTATATTACTGACGACTTGTATACATTATTGAATTAGTATAGACAAGTGCTTCAAATTATGTCTTGGAAAGGTTCAAAGTACAAACTCAAACGTTTTCTTTGAAAATGAGCTCAAAATTTTGCATTTTCAGAAATGCTCAAACGCCACTTTCTCAAAAACTGCTTCAAATGTTCCTTCAAACCGTTTGTACAAATAATGCTAAATGCACTTCATAAGATGACATAAAAATCATTTTGTTGTATTATTTGTTCTTTGTTTTTTTCAAAACCCACTCAAATATTTTTTTAATATCTCTTATTCCATTAATATTTATATTTCCAACGAATTGTATACGTTTGTGAGTAAAAGTGCTTCAAATGACTTTCAATAAAGTTTCTCGAAAACTCAAAAGTTTCCCATGAAAAAGATCTTCAAATTTCTCATTTAGATTAACGCTTAAACGACATTTTCTTTAAAACGACTCCAAATTTTTTAATTAAAATTTCCTTATATGATGAGATTTTGCTCTTATATAATTATAGAATATTAAGATAATCTTCTGAAAGTAATATTTCTTTCTACAATTAGGAAATAGTAAATTTGAGAAATTCTCAAAATAATATACTTTGGGCAGCGATAGATACTTGCTGGCAAGAGGATGGGATAAGATCGAAAATCTAGCCCAGACAAAAGAAATTAGAAAACTACAGGTTCGAGAAAGTATATGCCACTCTGAGGCACTATTACTTCAGATAACTACATTATTGCATATCGTTTAGAAAAAAATCTTCTGGAACGTCAAAACTACACAATTTAGGAATTTATCTATGGTAATTTTCATTTACACAAACCAACTGGTATTCGAGCATGCTTTTAAAATACTACGACAGTTTGACTTTCCATGCTCTTCGACTTCTTTGTTCCTGTGATCTTCGCGTGCGTCATTTAGAAAACAATCAAGTCTACGTTGAATCTCGCGCTGAATGTCTTTGTTTTCCGAACGAATGCGAGAATTCACTTTGAATGACAATGGAATGTTTAGAAATATCTGAGAATGGTGGGCATATCATTATTTACAAATGATGTGGATGGAACATAACAAACATTAGTACAATGGCTGGATCTTAACAAACCATGTTATTGCACAAAGCACGTTACGTATTCAAATTATCTGATTTACCTTTATACTAACAATTTAAGATATTTCTCTTATAAAATAGAGATATTTTACTTTAATATGTTAGGAGGAAACTATTCTCTTTCTTTGGAAAATTTGTGACAGATCTCAAACATACGAATGATGCAATTCGAATAGAACCGTCTAGACGCACATTATCTCATATTAAGAAAGAAAAATTATAGTGTACTGGGAATGTCGAAAACCTCATTCTTTACCGGAATATATGTCTTCTGTCGACGTGAAGCAATCTGTAGCTCCGAAGGATCGGCCAAATTAGTTTACGGCATAAATTCAACTATTTCTGAAGCTTTCCAGTGAATTAAGGTTTGAAGTTTAAGATTTCTACTGACAGCCAGATAAATTTAAGAGCTTGACACCCGAGAGAAATGTGTGATCACTCAATTAAACGAAAACCCGGATAAAAATGAACTGATATGATCATGGATTATTTTTTTGTTTGCACATTGGAATTTGAAGAAAGCCATTACATCACATGGCTTATCGTTTTTCATTCACCATTCTAGAAATCCAATGCCAAGAGATAACTAGTTGCCCACATGCTGTCAGGGATATGACACAAATGAAAATTAATTGTAACTCTGCCTTAGAATTTGATTTGCGCACGTTTAATAAAAAAATAGTTCATCATTTATATCCCAATAATCAATTTACAATAACAATAATAATAGTAATAGTAATAATAAATAAAGAGAACCCGCTCAGTATTAACGACAATTACTTATTAGAATTACTTATAGGTGTCTGTATTACACGTCTGCATTATTTGTATTTGTATTCTTGTCTTTCTGCCTACACCGCACTAGGACGATGGGGTACAATATCAATCTTAGTGAAGCTGCACTTGTTACTAAGCCGTCAACTTACCTTATGTATCACAGCACAGTGGTCTTCAAGAGGAAATAGAAAATGTTCGAAATTGAATGGTGCCAAAGCTACCCCCATAAGATCTTTTACCACAAACTCACTCACTATTTCGAAAAAAAAGAAAATTAATATATCAGAAGTATATGTAAGTTACTTCGTATACATAATATTCTGATACAATTGGATAGAATAGTGACAAAAAAACAGAAAACCAAAGTGTGTCCATGTCTGATATCCCATCCAAGAAGCAAATCGACCACATGAGTAACAAAATGTCAATTTCGTACGTATATTCGAATTGTTATTTGTTATTTAAGGTCGCATCAACATCTAGATCATTAGCAACCACTACTGCATGTAACGGTATGGTAACTGTGAAGATGACATGATATGGTGATGATAAGGGTGAAAGGACGAACACAAATACAACCAAACCCGAGGCGGGACTCAAATCCACGATCCTTCGATCCGAGATCGCTGTGGCACTTGTGTTGTAGTCGCAGGAAGACGCCAGAAGAATGTGAACTTCTGCAAATTTTCAAAAAATAAGTTTTTTTTAACCTATACCAATTTCTTCGGCGGTCTTTACGCTATTGGAAAAAAAATTAATTAAAAAATTTGGAGCCTTTTTTAATTTTGAAAATGTCCCAAGGGCTTCATGTAAAATGCCCCTCCTTCTAAAATTAATATATTTGTTTCAAATTATTCTGGCCGCGACATCAGACCGATCGTTTGGGGAATACCAATTTTGGAAATAATCGGCTGATCGCTATCGTTGACCATAGTTGGGCGGTCGCACAGTCAGACGGACATACGGGCTGACGTTTTGCGATTTTTCGATATCAATGACACACACAACATGGACTGTGACTACACAATGTGGTAGATGAAGTTGTTTACGTGGGACAATGTGGACAATATTTATCCACTTTTTCGGTACCAAGGCCCGGCAATAAGTTTCTCTGTCGAAACGTCGATTTTCCCCACAGCGTTACAATATATTCTGTATACTGCGTAAGCACTTACGAGAATTAATTTTTTTTTTTGGGAGAAAATCGTCAATCAAAAATCATTGTTGACGAATTGTAATTTATATATGTCTATGCCCAAGAAAAGTGACAGCTCAGAAACTGACGTTTTGTAGAAGCTACTCTATATTCCGACTGCGTTGTGAACTGTATATCTTCACAAAATATATATACTTGCGAAAATATACTATTCGAATTGTACTTCATCTAGGGTCCCTGTCGAAAAATGAAATGGCGCTTTACATTCTTTTTTTCTAATTAAGATGTTTTGGTCCGATTTCACAGATCTTAAGCGGTTTTTCGGGTGTCTTTTTTAAGTAAAATGAACGTACAAACATTGGATCGGGAAGAGCTTGAGGTGCTAAAAGCAGGGACCGAAAAGGTATTGAATACCGGTAAAAATACCGGTTAAATATCGGTATTTTGCTATACCTCTATCAAATATCTTTATACCGGTAAAATATCTTTATAGGACGTCTATTCTGGTATGCAAGTCCATAAAGGTTATATGGAAAATAATGTCCCTCACGCCTCCCACATAGAGAAAGTATCTTCCTTTCGTTAATCGTATTGTAAAATGCGTATTAATAAAATAAAAAATCACGCACGCACTTACGCACGCCCACAACCGTGAACACGTACGTTCAAGGCACACGCTCGCTCGTCCACTCTCTCTGTCTCTCTCTGTTTCTGTCTGTCCCTCTCTGTCTTTCTGTCTATTTGTCTATTTTTATCTCTCTCTCTGACTCTCTCTGTCACTCACACAAACACATACACACATACACACACACACACACACACACACACACACACACACACACACACACTGCAAAAAAATTGTTGGGGCCAAAGCTCAGACATCCGAAGCTCACATTTCAATTCTTCAAACTTTTTTTAAAATAAAAACCACCAACAATTTAAAATACATGGCTTTCACTTTGTGCGATACGCATCGAAGCACTTCACATGTAATCCAACATAACATTTTTGGCCTCGTGATATGCCACACAAAGTAAAGATGACGTCGTTGCCGTTTCTTGACATTCTCTGCAATGAGTTCGTCTTGATTGATTACCTAACGATATAGGCTGTCAAATCTCGACTCTTTGTGCTCTGATTGTGACGGTCTCCCTTTAGATTTGAACATTCTTGCATTTGCCTCTAACACTGACAAACAAATTCGTCAACGAGATTCCAAGTAGTCCAATTTTTCATTTCCCTCAAGTTGATGCAACTGTCATACATTCTGCTCAATCACTTCTATGCAAGGAGCTATCAAAATGAAAGTAAAGATGTACTAGAATCTTTGTATGGATCGTAGAATCCAAAGAACGTAACCATTTCTTGTAGCTTTTGTCCATATTTTGTATCCGTATATTATGGGCTTTCCCGCATGTACTGCTTGCATCCATGCTTACTGAAGTAATGCAGAATTGATTGTATGATATTCTTCATGGGGTGCATATAATTGAAATTTTATATTCAACATATCAACAAGCAGTTCAACATATCAATACTTTTGTATGTCTGCCTGATTTGTATCTTATAGTACTTATAGTCCTTGTCTTATAGTACAACGAACTTCTCGATGTGTAATTATATGAAACAACAAGTTTGAAAGTTTAGATGCGCGGTGACTTACATGTAGGTCGTCAAGGCAGAGGAAGATAATGATCAGTGTTAAAGTACTACTCCGGAATCCGCCTGATTCTGATCGGAGACACCTTGGAAATCTATCGTTCAGAAAACCCGACCACTAGAATACTTTTCCAGCCAACGGCAGATTTCGAAGTAGCTAGAATAGTGAGGCAAGTATCGATAATCCACCACTGTCGAGACTAGAAATTTAGGACCTCCCGGTCAGAAACTGCAATATCAATAGTTGTTCCTCTGAGTCATCTCAGTGGTAAAATCACAATGATTTCCCACAAATACTGATAGGATTCTACTTTCATGAGAAAATACCGGTACAGTACCATGAAATATAGGTATTTTACAGGTATAGACGTCGGATAAAAGTAAAATATCTCCAAAAATACAAGTATTTGACTTAATATAACGGTATTTTGAAGGTATTTTGAATAAAGGTATAATAGACGTAAAGCTATAATTTCTGTATTTGGTCCCAGGCTAAAAGTCGTTCCCGAAGTTCCGCCAACTCAAGTTCCGCGAAGTGCAAGTATGTTGAGCAGTATTGTCCACCTCGTTTCTCGCAGGCCGCATGTGGCCCGCGCCGCCATTTTTTGTGGCCTGCGGAAGGATAGTCAAAAGTGAATTCCCTTGCATTGAAGTTGGGAGGGAACATTGTGCGATTATCTCGCGCACCCTGCCTGGGTGCGTATACCCCCCTTAATGTACAAGTACGTGCTGTTTATATTTAACGATTTTTTTCTGAGAAATTCAGAAATTCAAAATCATCCCTTTGTGTTTCACCGCGTCATGCACGGTACGGCTTGATATCACGCATGATTCCATTACCATCCCCTGCCCCCGTTTAGAGCAGTCGAGAAAGTTGCCAAGATCAACAATTCGCGGAAGTCAGGTGTGGATCACCCGAGAGGAGTTTTAGGTATAGACGTCGGATAAAAGTCATAGTCATCTAAAAATACCATATACCTGATTGAGGTTTTTCTGGGTTTACTCAATCG
>BOPP01000014.1:11012335-11077185 GCA_017312745.1 Gryllus bimaculatus | reverse complement strand
CCGCGCCGCCCGCGCCGCCCGCCGCCGACAAACAGGGGGCGGCGCCCGCCAAGCCCCGCGACGCCTCGCTCCTCGACATCATGCGCTACCCCAACCTCCGCCGCCGCTCGCTCAACATTTTCTTCAACTGGTGAGCTCCCTCGGGCGCGGCGCGGCGCGCCCGCCACCACACGCACGAATCGCGCCCCACAACACTACTCAGAATTAAGGCTTCACAACTAGATTTTGACACCGTGATCGGTGTATCTCCGAGCGCGTAACCATATTTCTCACCAACAGCGGCGTATTTTGAAGTCTCGCTGCAGAACTCCGAATCAACCCCTTGAATGATTGTTATATGTGGTCAACGCCAATACGGAAAAGGACTGTTCAAAACGTGCAGGCACGTTCGCAAAATATTATACTTGCGCTACTGATTATTAATTTGGAAAGCTGTTGAGAATTCTAGATGTAAAAACTATCTTTAACAAGAAACTGTGGTGTAGGATTATTACTGTTATAATTGTCTATTTACCAGTAAATAATCAGTTGCTAAATATAAACAGTATAATTTCTTTACTTCTGTATTAGACTGTTCAGTTTTGGCAAATTTTAAATAAATTTGATCCTTTTGTAAACATTAAAATTAATATTTACTTTTTTTACAACTTTGTTGTAACATTTGTCCTTTTAATGAACATACAAGTATAACAAGGAACATATTGAGACAGAAAACTTTCTTAATCTCCAAATTTGTTTCAAACATAATACATACTAAAATGTTTTTGCAGGTTCGCAAACAACCTCACATACTACGGCTTGTCTTGGAACACAGCAAATCTTGGCGGCGACATATACCTGAACTTTCTCATCTCCGGGGCTGTGGAAATACCTGCCTACATATTTTTGCTACTGACTTTAAACCGCTGGGGGCGTAAAGCTATCTTGTGTGGCTCCATGATTGTTGGAGCAGTCATTCTCCTAATTACGACTTTGGTGCCTCAAGGTAATTATTCCTTCATAATAGTTTTGGCAAACTGTTTGTTTTCAGAGAAGTTTGCGATGTTGCAGAGGAATTACTAGCGCGCAAATTTTATAAAGCGAAGGTAACCAAGTTGATTCGTTTTTATGTTTATAAATCGATCAAAATGACTGCTTCGAAGTGTTTGTGAGAATAAATGGACTGAACGTATTTTAGAATAAAAGAAACTAAAAACATGGAATTCAATAAACACTGAAGAAATCTCCCCTGCCTTCCCAGTTACTCAAATGTTGGAACATGACACAAAGCACACAAAACACTAGATTTTGTTGAAATGTGTTGTGTTCTTGGGACGAGGAAAGTTACTGTAAATGATGGAGAGAATTTTATCAGAATAAAAACTATGTACATATCCTCATAATTCAAATATACGCCACTAGAAATTCAAAAAAAATATCGGTTAAATATAGTAATTTTTTTCAATATATTTGAGAAAAATGTTAGTTCAGTTAAACACACAGATTCGCTCTTGGAAGGAATTTAAAGGCATTTGGAAGGCATTAAAATTAAGCCAGTATTCTTTCAAATTGAAAACGCAGTCTTCTCTGGCTAATTGGTAGGTATGTCTACATTATTAGGTACTGTGAATCGCACGAAGGTTCTTTGATATGTCCTAACTTACATGCTCCTCCATTAACTAAACAGTTTCTGAAATAAATACATTTTAAATGTAGGAAAAAAGCTATTCTTATTATGCCACTGGAGATGTGGAAGTAAATAAGACATAAACAATTTGACAAACGTGCATAGCAACAAAGAACGTCTTAAAGGCAATAGCTATTATTTCATTGAAGGTTATATCTTTGAAGATACCTTTGCAAAAGTAATTACTAATTATATTATCCATTACTTTTACTTAAGTATGAAGATGCTAATAAAAAATCGGCGTCAAATTCAACTCCAAACTCATAAAATTGTTATCTGAACGTTTCGCCATTACATTTTTAGTGAGGATCTTAAAACTGTTCATTAACTTCACCATACGTCAACTTAAGTGTATTTTTCCAACAAGTGATAAACGACCTATATTTAGTTTCCGTAATTTATGCGCCCCTTCCACAGTGTGAAGAGAGCACTTGATGAAGAATATCGAAATCCAATCCTCAATTCACAAAAATCAAAATTCAAGTGGTGTCAACTACAAACATACTAGGTGAGAAAGTAAAAACTACAAACATACTTTTTACTTTCTCACCTGATTACGCGCGTAGTAAAGAGAACGTATTGTAATTGTCGTATTGTAAAATCGACGACTTTTCGCTAGAAAAGGCAACTTACTCAGGCAACGAAAAAGTGGATAAATATTTTACTATTTGTCGTAAATTACTTCTTATAACACATTGCGTAGTCAGAATCTACGTTTTTTGGTACTTTATACGGAAAATGGATTGATGGCAAAACGTATATTTGACCGATCGACCACCCGACAGTCCATCGGGTCCATTGGCCTTTCGGTCGGTTGGTCGGTCGGTCGCCAACGCCTAAATCATTCAGATGATTGCGATGATCGTAGTGATTCTAGAAATTAAAAAAAAAACGTCCACAGGAAATACTTATCCTCATTTTACGTCGTACACAGATTTCACTGTTAATTGGAAATGTCCAAACATTCATTAAGCATGAGTTTCTCTAAAAAAAAACTACCAAAACACGCAAACGTGCACGGAAAAAGTTTCAATTTCTAAAATGAGCTTGTCATGGAATATTTAATTAGAAAGTTTGGAAGCTCTACGTTATGTAAATAGAAAAACTGCTTTTCATGAAATCCTGCCTCTACTCATTACATTTAGAAGTTAGATAAGAAAATATATTATTTTAAAGAAAATGTTATTCAATTCAATATTTTAAAACGGCGGTTTCATAACAGCTCAGTAAATGTCTCAATAGTGACGGATGTGAATAATTGTACTGCCCTCCAAGCAATTCTTCATAATTACTTGGCAGAGCTAGTGCGTTCAAACAGGCCGGGAAATTTAGAATTTAACCATAGGTCGATTTTTTCAACCTTTTTTTCGAGAAAAAAAAAATAGGTGTGTGACATGCAACCCTGTGGCAGCATTTAATTTATCGGCGGTTCTTTCAGTAGGCCATGAAATATTTAAAGAAGATTGAAGTCTTTATGAAATACTGTGTTTCAATAGATAAATTGACTGTTTCATCAAAAATTAGCAAAATACTGGTTTTTTTTGGAAAATTTAAATTCTTATTTATGATTGTTTTAAAATAAAAATTCATTAAGAACAAAACGTTTATTTCATAATCATAATTTTTGCTACATTTTTTTGTTGTTCAAACTAGAAATGTGTACAACAAATGTATGTTTTTATGTACCAAATCGACATACTACGTTGATAATTTTAGTAAACGGGGGTGATATATGTAACATTATGTTCGCCTTTGCTAACAAGTGGCGTCAAGTTTTCAAATTTTGGTCTTATGAAGTTATCCCTGAAAAACGCTTAAAATTTAATGTTACATTCTGCTGAAGTTCCTGGTCCACATTTTTTCAACCGGAACGCTTGAGACTAGTTGTGTAAAAACGGCTTACAATTTTTTTCTTCGGTCCAACTTTTTTCCGTAAGAATATGCTACAGCACTAGGTTAACTCAATAACAAAGACATTTGCTATTTCTGATGTATTTCTTTTCTTCAATTTAAATAAATGTAATTTTTTAAATATCTCCGCATCGTTAATTACTTTACTAGAACGGGCGTGTGTGTTCTATTTTGCATTTGTGAGTAAGAAGTGCTCTGAAAAAATATCGATGAGGTTTCTATGGAAACATACAATTTTTGGTGGAAAATGACGCGGATGCCGTATTTTTCAGAAACGCCTGAAACGACATTTCACCCAAAAAAGTTGATACGATTTTTCCAACGAATAATTATACATATAAAAAATTTTTTTTCTTCTGTAAATTCCTCGGAGCATACTTTTATTTATATCATTTAACGGAGATGGCTTAGCGTAAGGGAGAAACATATTGTGTTAATTATGTGGTATGTTTAGGTCTCACGTATACGCAGAGATAGCTCACTGTTCGGGCGCTGGAAGAAAGATTGGGGCAATACAGAAAAGTCAGTCCAGGGTAGAGAGAATTACAAAACTAGAGTTTAATAAGAAAGTCTTGCCATTAGAGAGAGAGAGCCACAAAATAATCTTATAATCATTTTATTTCTCGCTATGCATATACGCAGTTTAGAGGAAGTTGGTCTGCCAAGCCTGGCGGGAGGCAACGCGAAATGTTCCGACGGAAAAGCTCTTAATTGTCTGGGCCGGAGGGCGTTAATGGTAAACAAATCTCTGGTCCTAACTATAGTATGTACTTCATCTAATATGTGATGTATAGAATCATGAGTTGATGGTCCTTTACACGAAAATGATTGACGGCAAAACTCTGTCCGTTTGTCAACTGTCTGTCTTGTGAACAACCATGAAAACAGACTAACCGTAAGATAGGACAAACGTAATATTGAGGTAATATCCCTTATAATCTTGGTTTATGTCGGTCCGTGAATTTGAATGATATTTTAATTTGAGAGAGGGTCTATATCTGAAGCCCTGTGATATTTCATTTTTTTAAAAGAGAAGGCGCCAATCTATTTGGAGATCTGTGTTGTTGACTAGCGTGAAAACTCGTATGAGAAATGGAGCAGTTGTCATTTTGGTTGTAAAATCTCTAATTTTTCGAAAAAGATAGTGAAGTTAATTTTTTCGCCGTCTTCTTATAAGTTAAATATTTGCAGAATAATTGACGATTTTTTTAATGAATCTGTTCTTCTAAAAAGTATTTCTCGCACAATACGGGTGATAATTAAAAATGTGGAGTACGTATTTTTTCAAGATAATTTTGCATGAAGATATAGACAGATTTTTATTTTATTAAAAGCATTTTTTTCTCAACAACTACGACAAACTTTTTTATTAATTGTTACCTAAATATCACAAAGAATGCTTAAGAGTATGGTGGCGGTCTGATTTTGGTTGAAATCTGGTTTTTCAAATTTGCAAAAATACTCAATTTTTTTTCGGGGTCTTCCAGATATCATACTTTGAAGAAAGTGTTGGTTTGCTTAATGAATCTTACTTTAAAGAATAGATCTTGAAATATTGTCTGTGTAATTTTTCCGAAAATATAAAACAGTGTTACGTAATTGGCGTAGAAAAAAAAAAAAACAACATAGTAAATTTTTAACAATTCTTTTCTAAATTGTGGCTCCTTTTTCTGTAATTTTTCCTAGTATGATCAAAGGGAATGCTGAAGGGAAAAACTAAAAGGGAAAGGGAAACTGTTTTAACAATCCGCTCTTTAAGAAAGATATTTACGCAATTTTTTGTAAGAAGAAGTCCTTTTCGCGAATTCTGCTTGGACATTATGCAAATTTATTAAAAAAAAACATATCCAGTAAAGATTCAATTTTTTTCTCAAATGTTTTAAAGGATAAAATTATTGAAGCTTAAAAGAAAGAGGGCGCAGGTGTAATATTGATTTTTCAAAAAATGCAATTAAAATAATATGAAACGTGATATGGTGTTATAAACACTAGTTTATCTACAGGTAATAATTTTGTGTAATGCGTATGATTTGTAGTTGTGTTTATGTATTTAAAATGATTATTCATCTTCTGTACGTAGTTTAATCGGTGTGTGATATCAGGTGAGTGAAATTGTAGATTACATGTGACTATCTGTTGACATACAAGAGGAAAAGGAGTTTTAAAGAAACATCTAGGTCGGGCGTAGAGCTGTGTTAATTGGTGAGGATATAAATAACTGCCTAATTCTTGCTTAGATAAACAAACTTTCAGTCCTCACTCGCTGTTTTTCATTCGATAGGTAATATCCACGAGGTCAGTGAGGATTGTGCCAATCATAGCTTACCTGCACAAAGCGACGTACTCATATTCAAAAGACAATAACACTATTTATTAAATGTTTTATTGATAGAAAGATAGCGATTTTCAATTCGCAACTGTACCTATGCACATTTCCAAGATTGATCACTTTAGACGGGAGCATTCATTAAAAACACTATACTGAAAAATTCATCCGTTCTTTTTCCTAGTAAACGCGATACAACCCGTTTGTTCCGTTGCAGATATGACGTGGCTAACAGTGACGTTGGTGATGGTGGGGAAGTTGGCCATCACGGCCTCCTACGGGACCGTGTACGTCTTCACCACGGAGCAGTTCCCGACGGTCATCCGCAACGCAGCGCTGGGCACAAGCAGCATGTGCGCCCGGGTTGGAGGCATCATCGCCCCGTACATCAACCTGCTGGTGAGCGCCTCTGGCTGGAACTGCTATTTAGATCGGTGTGGTTGTTAAATGGCCTGATTTCGATTTCCACTTCAAAGAATTCTTATCCAGTAGCAATACGTTACCTATGATATGGAAATTCGCAGTTGTCCTACTAGAAATTTGTTAATTCTTTCGTTAACGGTCATAAAATTTAAATTTAAAATTTAGCATCTAGGTTTAACTTATTCTGAAATCCGTACCTAGACCAAAAAATTAAATTTGGGGGTAAATATATATTCCAATGATATTTCGTATGCCTACAAAGTCTGCAATGAACAACATACATTGTTATGGGAAAAATATCTTCGGGTTATCGCAGAGTAAAACTCGCCTATCTCAAAAACGAATCAATATTTCACTTAGCCGCAATAATCAGTATTGTTTAATAATATCCGGAAAATATTGTGCTTAACACAGACGCAAAATAATTGTATTACGCAGACATTTGAGATAATTAACACTTTTTTGCATTTTTAGTTTCTCGCCTTACGAATTCTTCGCAAGAAGAGAAAGTTATGTAATGGTGCGCCAGAAAGTTCCCAATTTTAGCCAGAAAAACTCTTATTGCCGGTCTCAGGTAACGAAAAAGTGGATATACCCTATTGCTAAATTTAGAGGGAGGGGAATCCTCTAACACATGGTGTAGGCAGAATCCATGTTTCTTTCGTTCTGGACACCGAAAAATCGATTGATGGCAAAACATCCGTCTGTCCGTTTGTGTACAACGTTAACACCTAAACCGTTCAGCCAATTTTCTTCAAAATTGATATTCCTCAATCGTTCTCAATGAACTCGCGGCTTTGGGAGTTTCAAACGGATATTTTGATTTTTTAGGGTACATCACATGAAGTCTCACAAAAAATTGAAGATGGAAATTTTTGCCTCAAAGTACGTTGTAAAAAATTACTTCCTTTAAAAAGTTCTTGTACCAGTTTTTGCGAATTTTGTACTTGAAATTATCGTAACTTTTTTCTCAAAAACCGCTCCAAATTTTTTGTTTAAATTTTTGTTTAATTTTGTAATAAAGGACGGGAAATAATATGGTGCTACTCGCATTTCCCTCGGTTTTTCGGAAATTAGAAAAAAGATTAAACTACAAAATTGTAAATAGAAATTTTTCCCTCGGGCAAATTCTGTTGTTCAAAATTATCTTTAAAAATGTTATGTACAATTTATTGAGAAAGAGTAGTTTTTACGTAATTTGTGCTTCAAATGTACAAAACAAATTTCGCAATACTCGCTCCAAATGTTTTCTTTAAATTTTCTCTACATATGTAATAAGGGACTGTAAAACATATGGCATTATTTTCAGCAATAGCTTCATTCTTTCACCAACCTTGCACCAAGTTATCAATTATTTTAGTTTGTATTCATATCCTTCTTTACCGTTAATTTTGAAAAAAAAAGCACCTGGCTGACCGACCGACCGACCAACCGACCGACCGACCTTAAAAACCATTCTGTTTCTGACATTGTAAAAATAAAGCAATCTAAAAAGAACACATTGTCAAATGTGCTCATTTCGCGAGATGGTTTTTATTTTAATATTCCACGGAGTACTGATTGCATGTGAAGAGTAGATATAAAAAAACAATAACCTTGTTTGAAGTAATATCAAAGATTTTGTTAGTAGCATGTTATCTTCCGCCACTATTTTTTATATTCATTATTATTTCATTCAGTTTCTTTTTGTTCCTCTTTCATTTTGCTAACTTGCACTGAGTGGTTCGCATATTTGCCATACTTCGAGTGCCGCTATTCTATATTTTGTGACTTGGTGTCTCTTCAGCACCTCGAGATTCCTAAGTAATTTCAAGGTCAATAACTTTTCATAACTGTATTAATCAATAATATTTATTACCTTTTGTTACCTTTCGCTACATTATAATAGAGTGACTCTGAATGAATGTTACAAACTTCTGGAGCAGGTAGCATGTAGAAGATGATAACCTTAAGCCAATGAACATGTGGTGGGAAGTAGTATTTCACAGAGTTACACATATGGTATTTGCCCCTGATTTCTAAGCAACTCGTCACGCGAACGCGTTCGCATTACTTGAGTACAAGAATCCTCTTCAGCTGCGTCAGAACGTGACCCGCCGAACAGTAATGTACGGGGAGTTGCCTGACAATCAAAGGCTAATGTCACATGTGGACTTTTGTTGATAGAACTTTTCATCTATTAATGATTTCGGTAGCGTCAACGGATAAGGTCGTTTGTCCCGTAAGTGAGTGCATTTTCTGCCTGTGATATTCCCTTTCAAGATGATGAGATCCGGCGCCGCCCTACCGCCGGCTAACGTGGTTTTCCCCGACCAAGAATTTCCTACCAGCGGGGCACAGCTCCACCCAGAGCAAGCTCCAAGCTCCCGACCAGTTTCCCGGCTTATATGGTGTTGTAGTGCACGTTAATGTGTGTGTAAGTAACAGTAATTGATTAGGATATGACAAGGAAGAGAAAGGAAAGATAGCACGTGGTCCGTGGCCCGTTTGTTAGGATACTGCTCCGGTAATCGCGTGGTGTTGATCGGAGAAACCAGGGAAAACTACCGATAAGAGCAGCCGGCCGCTAGAATTCTCCTCCAAACAGCGACTTAACTCGTCGTAGCTATCTACCTAGTGTTGAAAATCCTGCCATAAACGGAACTCAATTGATGCACTGAGCTACCTTTCCCGGTTGTTTGTTGTAAGAAATTTACTTGTTCAGTGGCAAAATGTGATCATCTTCGACCCCTCTACACGCCTTAAAAGTTGAACGCCTTGATTTGTTATGTGTACATAATTTATTTGAGTTTTCAGGTAAAGAGGGAGGATGTTCGGATATACTCCTCTAGAAAAGTGATGTAATACTGTTGACGAGTTTATAAATGGAAGGATTGTTAATCTTTATCTGTTTATTTCGCCTAGTGCCTGGCAGATGATGTTTATTTCAGTAAAAATGTAACATGAAAATACAGAACGGAAAACAACTGTTCTCTTCTCATCAATATTGAAACGATTTATCTCCTTATTTATATAAATAATAATATTTATATTTTCACCCCACGTTGGGCGTGCTGTTGAGACTATTTATGAAATCTCTGCTCTTAATAATATTTACTTCATTTCACCTTACGATGTGCGTACTCCTGAAACGGTTCCTACACATAACATGACAAATCTTAAACAAATACCCCTAAACCCAAAACAAACATACTTATAACACATTTGCACTAAATATGAATACTCAAAATCATTCATACAATGTGCATTCGTTTTTTTCTTGTTTTTTTTTTTTTAAATTCGTTTCGTCTGAATTGACGCAACGCGTCTCTACGCCTCCGGGGGCGTTGAGCGCTTCGCGCTTGGGAGTAATCCTCCATTAATAATCGCGCTATATTTATAATCCTTCATTGGAAGTAATCCTCCATTAATATTCTCTCTTATTTAATGTTACGTCTCGTCGCCTCACCTCGCGTCAATTGACGAGAGGACCGCCAGGTAGCATCTCCGCGTACGCGCCTCCTACTACGCGCTCCTGCGTCACTACCCTAGAAGCCAGAATTGGGAAAGAATTAGGGTAGAGGTAGGGTTTAGGACACTTCACAAGGGTTGGACTAGCCCCTGTGAAGCATACAAACTCGTTTTGTCGTAACAAATTTCACATGAGGTTCTACGGACTCGTTTTCACAAGACCATGGTATAATAGTTTTCCGACTACTCTTTCTTATTAAATTTTAAAAAAATCTTTTCTTGGTCTTCTTATAATATTACGTGGTGAACTCCGGAAATAAAAGTCTAAATCTTAAACTTCGGTGTAGTCAGACGCCGACGCCAGACACCTTTCTACTTGGCTCGTATTAATTTTCATTCCATTCCATATAGCCATATCAGTCTATGTGCGCCTTCCACATTGCAACACCAAAATGAACGTAACTTTGCGTACTACACTTTTTCATGACCACTTTACTTCCATCAGTCCTGCGACGACTCTCAACACTGATTGACATCGTCCTCAGCCGATTCTTAACATCGACTAAAGTTTTTTTTATTAAACAAACGCCTGTATTCGCTTTCGTCTGTTTCTTATTTCCTTTTTACAGAATTACGTTTCTAATATGAGTTTTAGTGCGTATTTTATTGTCCCTTGTTTGTAAATAACGTACTTGACTTCCCGTGGTTTCTGAAATGTTTTAAAGTTTCCCCTTTTCATTATATTTACAAAATTTCGCACTCTCGGAAAATAAAATTTATAATTTCGTTACAGTTGTTTCTTGGATTTAATCAATTTGTTTTGTTTGTCTCTTTATCTTTCTCTATTATTTATAGCGGGACGGCACCTTTCGCTCGTCACTCTAGTGAATAAAAGAACTAAACTATTCCTACAGTCCCAGTCCGTCACATGTTTGTTAGCTTCAGGTGCTCATTGACCACTATAGTTAATCCTTGCCACTCAATGCCACTCCAAATGAGTGCCATAGACCGTAACAATATATTGAAGTACAAGAAATCCACAAATCCACAATACTCGTACAAGTAAGCTATTTTAAAACACCTTGCCTGATGACATTAAACAATTCAACAAATTAACAGTAAAAATTATACAATCGATAGTCAAGTTTAAGGGCAAGAAAAATATGCTTGTTAGTGGCCATGCTGAGCAAAAAATAAAATAGCAGTTATTTTAATAATGGCTTTACCTACGCTTGAATTTATATTGTACATGTGTACTATATAATTATAAGAGGCTCAATTGCCTGTAGCAAGTACTGTACTTCAGTTTCTAGGCCAAAGACCCCCCATCTCAAACAGATTTGCGTCCATATTCCCTTAGTCAATTGAGCAAATGCTGAGAGGATCCATTGCCTTGCTTCTGGACGTAAATGTAGCTTCACTACACGCACAGCTATCTTTCTTTATTTGTGGGAGGAGTATGGTGTGTAGATGGTTTGACGCTTCCTCAGCAATACTATAGAATCAAACTTGTAGTTTTCATTGTAATATATTTCCTACAAACCTGGAGGGAAGTATTCTAGTTTCCAAGTGATACCAACCTCCCTCCTCGGTAACTTTATTAATAATACAACTATGTCTATTATAGCATGTCTACGTCTTTTATAGTAAAAGATACGATAAGGTATTCTGGAGCTCAAGAAAACGTATACAGAATATAACATTTCTCCGTGCGCCACATGCAGTTTGTTTCTGTTTTTAACAATTAATTAATGAAAACTTTCAGATAATCGCAATTACTTCATTAACTACGGTGCCAATTCGTTTCTGACATACCGTTTCAAACAGGCCATGTTGTAAGGTCTTGTAAATTTACTTATGTTTTCGTTTTCCTCTCTTCGATGCAGGGAGGCGTGTGGCCAGCCATGCCGACGCTAGTGTTTGGTGGCATGACGCTGACGGCAGGACTGATGGCTCTCCTGCTTCCTGAAACCCTGAACAGAACCCTGCCAGACACCATCGCTGATGGAGAAAGTTTCGGCATGTGAGTAAATCTGTACATTTCTTACCTACAAATTGTGGCTAATTGTATTGTTTATACAATTAAATGGGGTTGAGTTGTTTTAAATTTTAATATTCAGACGCTGAGCGAGTTTGATATTTTTAACAGACTTCAAAAAAGATGGCCTGCAATTGTTGAATGGGAATATTTTCGTACAATTCTTTAACTTTTAAAACATCGTTTTCAGAAATCCGGTTGTTGTCGAGTAGCGCCCACCCAAGTGTGTTTTGCAGAAGTTTCGTTTGTGCCGTTTGAATTTTATTTTTTATATTTCTCGTATTCATCCAAATTTCGCTGACATACAAGAGTGTGAGGACTGCAATTGTGTAAAACAAGCTACGTTTCCTTTCGTGTTCATTTTCTCAGATACTTGCGTATCGTTCCACAAACATTTCGGAATTTTACTAGCTTTTAGAATTTTACTAGCGAATCTTCCACGTCATGATCTACATTAAAGAATATATCACAGCCTAAGTACTTGAAGTTGATAACTCGTCCTAGATTGTAGTTTCCAATTACTATTTTGGATCTTACTGGATATTTGCCATGAGTGACATGATTTTTGAGTGACCATTTGAAGTCCATATTCTTCGAGGGTATTTTAAGGATAAAAATGGACATTTGAAGCTTGTTTTCTGTCACTTGTATCACCACTTTGACATCAGCGTATGAAGTTGAATTAATGTAAAAATAACTTTTTAATTGCACACCTCTATCGACTTTGTTTTTCCATATTCTATATATGTCATCCAAACATATGTTCAAAAATGTTCGTGATATTGGACAGCCTTGCTTTACTCCTTTATTTGTGGTGACAATTATATTACGTTTACTGTTTCCTAATATGATCGATGTTTTTCTGAATACCCTCTTTATAGCTTCGATAAAAGGTGTCTTGGGTAACCTCTCCTTTCTAATATTTTCCATAGAAGCATGCGTCGGAAATTGTCAAACGCCTTTTCAAGATCTACAAATGCAAGATGCGTTTCTTTGTTATGTTCTCTTCTATCAATCGCTCTAAAGTAAATATTGCATTTGTACATGAACGATCTTTTCTGAATCCCGTTTGCTCTTCTGAGAGAAGTGCTTTTGCTATTGTCTTCGGTCTTTCTGTTACATACATACATTTATTAGAACTACAATTGGGTATGGACCGGTGGCAGTTAATGGCAATAATTGCAAAAATTACAACACTTACATTATAATAATAATATAATAAATAACAATAATATAGTAATAATATAGATAATAATAAATAATAATAATAATAATAATAATAATACCGTACAATACAGTACACAAGACGAAAAGCAGCATTGAAAAGTGCATTTGATCACGTCACCGCATTCATACTTCTTACTTCACTTCACTCACTTCACTACACTCACTACTTTTTTTTTTGCTTTGATTACCTTTGAATTTACACACTGACCAGCACTTCACAGCACTTCACCGCACTACACACACATACTTATTTAATATCTTGTTCTAATTTGTTCTAAAACTTCGGACACTGAGAGGAAAAGCTTTGAAAACTGCTGCAGGTAAACTGTTCAATCTCTAATTGTTCTGTTTACAAAAGGAAAACTTCCCAGATCTGATTTTGTTTACTTGCTCGAATTTGTGGGTGTGAGATCGCTTCGGCGAAATAATTTGGTTTTTCTAATCTAATCTGAATTTCCTTCAAGCTGGTTGACCTACGTACGATTTATAAAAAGGCGTAAACTCGCTTTGTCTTCTGTTCTTTGATTCATAATTATATCGTATGCTTTGTAGGTATAGTCTAGCAGACTTATTCCTCGATAATTATGGGTGTTCGATCACCTTCCTTGTACAGGGATATCACTTTCGCCTGTAACCATTCTCGAGGAGTCTCAAGGTGCCTCCAGCACACATTACAGAGCTTTAAAAGGTGTTCATGCAACGTCCATAATTCAGGAATTCGCTGCTGATTCCGTTTGGTCCAGATGCTTTTCTAGTTTTTAATTTGTTTAAAACAATTGTCATCTCTTCTCATGTGATGTCAACTTCTGGATACTTTTCTCTGTGGTTGGCAACAGCGTTTTCTTTATAATCGTACCCCAGAGATCGATAGCGTTCTGCCCACTTATCTATTTCTATGCTTTTGACATTTACATCCTCTTTTATACATGTATTTAGGAACTTCATGACTATGTACACGAATGGTACATGATAATACAGTAATATAATTTCCAAGAAACTAATAGATGATGTTCTCACTCCATAGAGAGTAAATTGTTTCTCAACAATTGCATTTTTTTTAAAAATAAACTATGTTGTTCTTTATTTACCTACTAAAGTGTAAATGTCATTTTGCGAACGAATATGCAAAACCCTTCTGACGAGATTTCTCTTTTGGTTCTTAATTATGACACCTCAATATATGTAGTGCAGCGGTCGAGTTTATCTTGTGTCGCCAAGGATGATAACACGACGTAGACACCATCATCTCTATAAACCATGGCCCGATACTTTTCTTCTGGTTTTGAAGGAAAAGCAACAAAATATTCTTTAAAGAAATGTCTACTTTGATACAAAGAAACTCTTTGATATCTCTTACTGTTTTTGAGTTAAAGTGCGTTTTTTGCACATGTGAAGTGAAAGGTTGTTCTAGAGATATAGAAAGAAGCATTCCAAGATAATTTTGGAAAGATACTCCGTGCGACCATCATGGACTTTGATGAAATTTGGTAGTGATATTCCCTTCTTAGCTATTCACATTTTGGTTAGACCTGTTATACCCTTATTTCGCGTACCTCGGAAGAAAGCTGTTTGGCACATTTGGTAGCGCATGTTCTTGTGCCATTTTCTCCACCATGATCTTTGCAATTTCTTTTCACGTCCTTCCAGTTATCTAAATTTACTTTTTGCCTACGGTTTTATTGATGTGTTTTAGCACGTCCAGGGACAAACCTTCACCTTCATAATAGGTTATCTGGTCTATGTTACCTACTATTTCCACAAAATTAGATACTAAGTATTAATAGCTAGCGAATTATTGCATGTATCTAAAAAAAGTACGTCTCAATGTAAAGCATCGACATTATTCCCTTACTAGACTTGCATCTCCTTTTCGCCAATTTTATCGGTTGCATCATTATTCCGAGTAGCTTGTTTCTTGCTCGGACATCTTCTATTCATATTGATTCCTTTAGTAAATTATTTTTATCAACATTATAGAAAAGTTTGTAAAAAGTAGTTTTTGAAAACCTTACATTGAAAGAAATGGCACTAGAAAATGTTTTAGTGTTTAAAATAGTATTAGAGATTTAGAAATATTCCTTTATGAAACACTAAGTAAAGGTATTTTAAAACATCAACAGTTTTAAGTAACATTTTTTAGAGACTTTTTCCTTTTGTTCTCAGGAAGAAGATTGATCCAGAGAACGCTGACGATCTTCCAGTCAAGAAAGTATGAGCTATTTCATCGATGCTGCCTGTCAGTGGGTACTTCAAAAATGTTCATTTTCGTGTTCAAAGAAAGTTAAGAACGTTCAGCTATAAGGCATTCTGCAATTTATAATCTAGATATCACCATCTATACGGGTTATCTCTGACATTTTATCAGAATGTTGCAAAATATTTAAAGTATCCGTACTGGACCACATTTCAGTACTCATAATGTACTGAAAATTACAGCATATGATATCCTCTTACAATGTTTATGTCAAAAGTTGTCGTTTCGAAAGAACTCTGCTTTGAAACAAAGTAGGTAACTATAGAAGGTGACATAAATAATTCTTCATAATTAATGTAGGAACACTAACTTTAATATTAATTCTGCCTTTTCTTATGAAAACACA
This sequence comes from Gryllus bimaculatus, assembly GCA_017312745.1. Taxonomy (NCBI): domain Eukaryota; kingdom Metazoa; phylum Arthropoda; class Insecta; order Orthoptera; family Gryllidae; genus Gryllus; species Gryllus bimaculatus. The sequence goes on along the minus strand of BOPP01000014.1, from coordinate 11,061,544 downwards.
ATACTTGCAACATTCCTATGCTGTACGTGTGTAACAAAAAGGTTTTTTGTTTAGGGCACGTAGTAAAGTTATGTATAACTGTTGTTGAAATTTATAAAATTAACCTCTGGATTAGTAGAATCATCAGCTTAAAGTAAATGGAAGGATACTGTTGTACCATTTTGATACTAAGTAGTTTTAATATTCACTATATAGTGGATTTATAATCGTATCAAACCTCATATTGAGGAGAAGTAATGAATAATACTGGAATCGCTAGAAGTAGCGTTTTAATTAAATGCTGACAAAAATGTTCCATCTCAATGGTCTGATCCACTTTGTCTTTGCACCCTTACTGAAACTGACGAAATACAGAAATACCTCTACTAACTCCTATCTGATGTTATTTATAATCACTATTATTTACATATCTTAGCATACTTTATAGCCAAATGAAACTAACAATGCATCGACCTTCGTTTATCTCGAAAATTCAGTGATACGCGAGAAATTTTAATTTCCAATCCATTTGAATAAACAGAAAAGGTAAGCACATAAATGGAGTGTTTTCAGGAGCCCAGTCTCGGGATGAAAACAGAAAATCTTTCTCTCCAAAAAAGTAATACAAAGTTTCACAATCTAATACGTTTTCTGACCAAAAACGTAAAAATCTTTAAAATTTTCGTTATGTTTTAATCTTCCATAAAATCGTTATTTTCATTCTTAGTTGCGAGTGAAATTTGAGATGCCTTCTACCATGTCTAAAAAAATCAATCTGCATCAGCCTATATTGTGCGTATTATTTCTTCATTCAAGAGACCTAAAACTTCAGAGTAGCATAATTTATCAGACGCAGTTCACTTGATATCTAACCTTTTTAAAGAATCGGCCTCATGGAACCACGCCTAACACTGTGCAGCTCTCCTATATTTCCATTACTCAACGACGTCAAGAAAGCGGCTTTTATCTCCTTAGACCTCTTGGCACCCGTTCTTTTGCTTGGGTGGTAGTTTTCCGCTTGGGTGGTAGATATGGCGTTAAGAGTTTTGTGACATATTCTCATGGTAGACATTATGGAAAGATGACCGAAAATGTGCAGCTCTTTCTGATACTCATTGTTTCCCAAACTTAAGAGAATAATTAAACATTATTTTAGTCTCAGGGGATACATATCGAAGTTTTGATAGAGATCTTCAAAAAAATTATTTTCTTTATTAGAAGCTTCTAGATCTTTCCACAGTGAGAGAGGGCCGACCATTATGTGGCATACGTACCTTTATAATAACGGCTATTATACCTTTATTATATAAATATATTTTTGTTCTTAAACCATTTAATTTTATGAATCATATAGATATAAAATCTGTTATGAAACCAAAGAACACAACCTCTACTAAACTATATAAAAATGCTTAACTGCTTGAATTTTTCTCGTGCGTTAAAACGATTGACTTGGACTTAAATACGGCTTTTCTAAAACACTACTTGCAAGTTCAGAGTCGTACAGATAGTTCATCTCCCAAGTAATAGTTAGCATTAATTTAATTTAGAAATTGTTGTAAATTCAGTTAGAAGAAGTTTTTTTCTCAATTGATGAAATTAAAACTATTTAATTAGAATCAGTATCCCTACTGCTGAAGTATGTTCAGTATTGAGCGAAGAAAACGTCTTGGAATCACCACGTGAAATCGGGCATCATTGATTGATTGATTCTTTGCATCGAAGACAACTTTTTTTTGTCTTGGTGGAGCATATTTGCATGAGTTGGCCTGGCTCGAGTGTCAACTTCAATAGAATCAGAATTATTGAATGCACTATTTTGATCAGCTTCTTCAGCACACTTCTTATGTGCTTTCCGTCTTTGCTGTCTTTCATTTAAACATCTCGAGACCTTCCAAGAACTGGTGGAATTGCCTGTTTCAATTCTTCTAACTGTTCCATCACAAACTTGTTTTAACTACTTATTAACAAATAATATCAGTTAAATCAAGGTTTCTTGGCTTAGTAAGCTCTAGAGTAATTGAATAATTTTAGATCCCACTAGGAAATACTTGTTTTTTGTGAAAGAGAAATGTTTAAATTAGTTTTTCTAGGTAATAGTGGTTATGACAAATTTCGGGTTTTAACAGTAAAATGAATGTATAATATACTACGGTAATATATACTATACGTCATATATGTAAATATGTATATAATGTAATATATTATATACTATAAATTGTGTAATGTTAATAATAAACAAATCTTTATTAAAAATATTTATTAAATATTGTAAATACAGTAATAGACGTAATAACATAAAATACTCAAAAATAAAAAAAACTATACATTAATAATTAAACTATTCAAAAATGAATTCTCTGCTGATGAGGATAGGAATTTATACCACTTGATGTCTAGATTACAAGAGAAGAATGTGAAATTGAAAATCTTTTACAAGGTAACAGGTAACTGGATGAAGCCACAAATATATAATATGCAAACACATGACTTTCTGAATATGATACTTCTCTCATTTTTTCAGGTAAATATGTTACTAATATTATATATAATATAATTTCCGTATATATTATTTCCGATTTCCTGCTCACCACAGATTGCTCCAAAACTAACTTCTTCTCCCTAATATACTTTCCTGCATCCATATTTGGTGTTTCTTATTCCCGTACCCAGAATGAAAGCACAAAAATAGTTCTAGAACAGAGATACTCTCTCGGATTATTTATAACATTTGCAATTTTCCGAAATCGGACCTTCGCCCTTTTTATAGAAGCACTACTAGAGTAAATGAGAAAACAATGGACTCGTTTCTGAGGAAATCTTGTTTTTTTTAATTGCCTTTATTTCACATGAAATTTAGTAAAACGTTATACTTGTAGGTAGATTTTCACAGAAGTATTAATATCTGTAAAAGACGGCCAATACCTGTTAAAATTTTAATTTTGGAAAACAGATTAAGTTAAGAAATATACACCTATCTTTAATACTTTAGTTGTAGGAAGAAATATATTTTTTTATTTTACATTATTTTTTTCAATTTACAAACCTCAGAAATTTAATTAATATCGGACTTCCGCCACTTTCATAAGCATGCCTACTAGGTCTACCGATAATCAAAAGTCAATCATTAATCAAAAAATTGGAACAATTGTCGAGAAAAGTTTGAAAATGTCATTGAGACCTTCAACCCAAACCCCCAAATAAAAACATTCGTTTCCAATAAGACACCGCAACATTGCCCATATCGAGTACGAAATATCAATTTTCGTGGGAACCTTGTTTACTCTTTCGTTGTTCACAGAAATATGTTTGCTACAAACGCATTTTTCGGCCTATGTATCCACAAAACGTGGAGTCAACGTAGTTGTGTAGTCAGAATCGTTGACGTATTAGAAGCTATTTACTTCATATAAGTTATCCTTTTTTTCGGTTTCAGGAACCAAGAATTCGAGTTATTCGGGAAATTAATAAGAGTGCAAGTTAGATAACTGTATTGCACCCAAAAATCATTGCCTGACAAAAAAAGTGGTACACCCAGAAGGTGTAATTGAAAGTGAATGAAACTACAGATGCTGAAAAACCATGTGACTTTATTGAACTGATTACAATGTGGGACGAAAGAGACAAGGCCGTTGACAGTTACAGGTGGAAAGTTAGCGCCATGTTAGTAGGGTGTCGCACTTACACTGGCTGCAATATGCCCTTATGCGATTCGGAATGGTGTCGAACAGCCTTTGAATCCCCTCTAGAAGCAAGTTCATCCACAGTTGTCGCAGCTGTCCCTGTAGATCCAGCTGGTTGGTACTGCGACTGAGACCCCCATTTCATGCCATTCCACACATGCTCAATGATGGAGAGGTCCGGGGATCTTGCTGGCCACGGGAAGACCTCAACATGCTCTGGGTTAGGGGCGTCCAACTTGCAAAGTCCCAAGGGCCCAACTAATACCTTATGGTTGCGGGTCATATTTTTGTTACTCGGGCAATCCTCACCCGCCTTCCTCTTATTGGTGTCTTGTGTGTCTCTCCACAATATGGGCAGAATATTCCCCCCATCCACGAACACGATGGTCATCGGAGGTTATGGCGAAGCGGGACTCATTGTTGAACATGATGAGACGCCATTCTTCCTGTCTATGCCTCACGCCATAGATATGGCCGGCATATGCCTACGGCATCATTCCAAACGCCGACGTCGGTGTTCTTGTGACAACGGCAAGCGACACATGGGGCCGTGTGACCTCAATCCGGCGGATGCGAGTCGTTGTGCCACAGGGCGGGAACTCACAGCAAGTTGTAGAGTCTCCTGTACTTGTTCGCTGGTGGCGGGTGCCGACGTCATGAGATTCCGCTCTGCTTGGCGCACCATACGCTGGTCCTCTCTCGGGGTGGTGTTTCTCTTTCGACCCGAGTCTGCACAACGTGCATGGGTGCCCTCATGTACCCATTGATTCCAACTTCGGGCCACTGTGACATCTGAATGGCCCACGTGCCTGGTAATTTCACGATACGACCATCCAGCCTCATAAAGTCCCACAATGCGGCCTCTATCGAATGCATTTAGTTGGTGGATAGAATGTCGAACGTGCCTGCGCGACATCGCAGCTGCTCTGAATTGTACGTACTCGACGTTCTTCACTGTCTGACTCATCAGGTGGCGTCATATCAGTCGCCTTGTGCAAACGTGACAATATGTTAGCCCCGTACATTTCATGCTCATGGACAGCGCTGGCGGGAAGAGATGCCGGGCTGAACAATGGCAAACCTAGGGAGCGGAAGGGAAGGGGTGCCGTGTCGTGGTGGGCCACCTGCTCGAACCCACGAGACAGACTAAGCTGGTGGGGAATGCCGCGTCGCAGAAACAGCGGAGATGACGCAGTTCCGTTAGCCGGCCCAGAAGGTAATATAAAACGGACCCAGGACCTAAACACCTGTCTGATTCTTGGGCGCGTCGGTAGGAAGTGTGTGGGTTGTGCGCGGCGTGCATTTCAATGCATAAGCTACTGCAGGCAGGAACTGAAGGCGCGGCGTGCTACGTCAGACGGGAGGTGCGGCATACTCGCTTGTAGCTCACGGAGGCGTAGGTTGCAGCACGACGAATAAGATATCTAATATTAGGGCCAGCGTTGGTGGTGACCGGAACATACCTTGTAGTAACGGGTCAATTGTTGTTTAATATAATATTGTAACATAGTAATTCATGTGTTAGAGCACTTTCAATTAAATACTCAATAAATTACAAACCGTTCACGTCTGTGATTTATTGCCCCGGCAAAGACGCCACAAGTAGTTGACTGATAACAACTGCGTAACAACAGGACGGTGACATCACGAATGCACTCTAGTGGGCGTTCTACACATTGCAGATACTTGTGACTCTACTTATTTACTCACACATCAACGGTATGCATGTATACCAAGAGGGAATAATATTGAACCACATCCTCTGGGTGCATCAAAGGTTTTGACAGGCAGTGTATGTTTGGCGTACATGCGTGTTCTCCTTTCCTTACTACCGTTTCCTGGGTTTCTGATAACAAAAACGAGGGAAATTCTTGTTCTTATTCGTAGTAATTAACTTTTTCTATCAAACTGAGTTACAATGATTATTTTGAGAGTTCTTTATGATCCTAAGTTTCCAGAATCTCCCCACTACTGTCCTTGGGTATGTGGTCAGCCATGTCGCTGATCTCAACACTTCCCAAGCTGATGAGATGAATTGAAGTCGAAACAGTATAGCAAAAGATGACGTAGGCGTAAGCCAAAGAATGTTTGCAAGTGTTTGCCAAAGGGTATCTTGTTTAAAACACCATGACCAAAGGGTCCCAAATACCACTCAGAAATTTTGAGTTTTGGGTGTTCATCAAAAACATATCTTGAAATAAGGTTCAGTTCAATTTTTCGGAAATAAAATTTTTTGTGTAATTGTGGGTCAAACATGTGCAATTTTTAAATTTTAAACAATAGTTTTCTCAAAAACGGCCCCAAAGTCTTTCCTGTTATGTAGCAAAGAACTGAAAAGATAGTGGTGATGGTCCCATTTTTGGCACATTCTCTGTATTTTCGAAACTTGGAAAAAATTTGAAATGGTAAATTCTAATTTCGCGCGCTTGACACATTGTTATGTCGATACTGTTGACGCTACAATAGCACAGAATTTCTGGCATTTTTTTTAAAGTTGCAATTTTTGAAAAATCAGAGCGTCTAATGGAATTGGAACTAGTGTCACTGTTTGAATGCTTAAAAAATGGCGCATATTTTTATATTACGTATGTATATACGTAATGTAATACGGAATGTAAATTAGTGGTGTTACAGAGTGGCACAGACTTTCTCGTTTCCTTATGTCTTCATTCTAGGCTATTTTTTCAGTTTTGTCCCAGCGCCTGAAAGACATTTTTCACGTTTTCTTAATTTTTCTGATGGCTAACAGTAGAATTGATATGCGACTTTACGAGTATTATAGAAGAGTAAAATAAAACTAGTGGTTCTGCCAAAGCACATACTTTCTCGCATTGTTTCTAAAAGCTCCGCAACATTACACTACTACATGTCCAGCAGAAGAGCATTCAAGCAGCAGATTATTTTACCACTCTGAGACTGAACTCAGATCCTCAGAGTTAACGTGCTGGCACTCATACCACTACACCACAGAAGCGCCTCATGGATCGAATTCGGACAAAGGTATAGAAAGGTAAATGCCCGATTCATGTAAAACGAACTTCAACAATCAAAATATTAGTTAGAAACTCCCAACTTCTCCAGCCCGTTTAGATCAATCAGGGAATATCAATTTTGAAGAAAATCAGCTGAACATTTTAGGCGCTAGCGTTAACCACAGACAGACGAAGTTTTTGCCGGCAATCGTTTTTTCGGTATGAAGAACCAACAAAACATGGATTCTGGCTACACCACAAGTTATAATTTTTTTTTCTAAATGTAGCAACAGGATTTATCCACTTTTTCATTACTAGATCTCGGCAATAAGGTTTATTTTGGCGAAATGTCGAATTTTCTGGCGAATGGTTACTTAAGTTTCTCTTTTTACGAAGAACCCGTAAGGCCAGAAAGTAATAATAATATCTAAGTTGGTCACATGGCTTGTGTTCATAATGTCTGTAAATTTCTTGTCGATAGATGATTCGTCAGTTTACTTAAATTGGTTCATACACATGTACAGAAATTCAACAACTAGTTTGACGTGACATACGTTTTGCAAAGTCACAAATTGCAAAAGAATGTGCAGAAACATACGGTTTATTTGTATTAGTAATGATGCGTTTGTGAGTAGAAATGCTTGAAGAGAGTTTCAATAAAGTTTTGTAGTATTAGGCAGCGGCAGTATTAGTATTAACAAAATGTAAAATAAATGTTTTTGGGCTAAAAAAGATTGCACCTCAGAAGGCATAAATCCACGCGATAAATACGTGGTAACTGGTTAAAAACGACAGAGAATTGTTACAAATAATTAGCCTTCAGCCAGCCTCGAAACAGCAATCTTTGTCAACGAAAAGATCAAACCGAACTCAATATTTAATCACTTAAGCCATCCGGGGTAACCAAAGAATTTGCACATCTCTGATAGTAATAAGCGCCGAAAGGCAACAGTTAGTTTGATGGTTCATACGTATTACAAATCCATGAAGAGATGTGAAAAATTGTTTAAAAGTTAAAAAACCGAAATTTAGATATAGACACTTCCAGTTTATCTTGATCATCAGTAATTGCGATAAGTACTGCTTTAAAAGGTTTTTCATGATGTTTGTGGAATGCATAATTATTTCCTGCGGCAACACAGAATTGTCTCAAATAATCACTCCCTGCCAAGGCACGAGCCAGCCAAAGTTCCCTCCGAAGAGCTAGGCCCATACCCACCAATTTTGCTACTAAGAAAACGTAAAAATATGTTTTTCGGGCGACAAAATGAAAGCAGCCGTAAAGAGAATGAGACTTGTCGAGAAAGTTAGTCAAGAGTTGAGAGATTTGAAAACTAACTAGGGCGAGAAAGTCTGTGTCATTCCATAACACCACAAGTTTATTTATTATTTATTTATTTATTTAAATAGCTAATTTTCTACAACAAACTTTTTCTGAGGAAAAAATATCTTCAATTTTGTAGTTTTGAAATTATTTTGCAATTATCGAAAAAAAAACAGTAATACCTGAAAAAAGGACTAGAACCAAGTTTATTACCGACCTTTATTACATATGTGAAGAAAATTTTAAGAAAAAAAATTGTAGCGGCTTTTAAGAAACATTTTTTTTTGTAAATTTCTAGCACAAATTACGCAAAAACTACTAACTTTAACAAATAATTGTACATGACCTTTTTTTAGAGACCTAATTTTGTACAACAAACTTCGTCTCAGCAAAAAACCTCTATCTTCAGTTTTGTTGTTTTAAAACTTATTGCAATTTTCGATAAATCTTAGAAGTCAGCAAAAATGAGATCTAAACAATTCTCTTAAACGTCCTTCGCACTATTCAACATCAAAAATCAACCGTGGCAGTGGCAGTGGGCCTTTGCCCATGTATTTAAGGCAACATGAGAGCCCATCTACGCCCATTAATTTTCTTTCGATTTGGGAAGAAATGTTTCTTTTTGTAGATACCGTAACAATAATGATGTGTTTACTGTATTCGAAAGAACTGAAGTATTTTTAAAAAGTTTAACTGACACGGCATTACACAGATTTGCAACCCAGTGAACCTTCCGAGATGAAAATAATTTCTGAGAATTCACAGATAGCCCGCAATCATGAAATGAGAAAAGGATTTTGAAGATAAAAGGTTATGATAAAGGTAATGAAAATTACAAGAATTTACAACATTCTCAAACAAAGCTGTACATGAAATAATCAAGCCTGGAAATTCCAATTCTCCCTCCCTGGTATCTATTTGTTAACATTAATTACACAAGCACCCAAAATAAAAGAAAGGTTGTCAGACTTGACACTTGTTTCTATATGTATGTCGACGCGGTGAATCCAAATCTGAAGCCAAAATTTCGACACCACCCTCCAGTTGTTGTTTTTTAAATCACGAAATACCACCGTGAAATTGTAAATTGCAATTGTTTTCAATTAAAAAACTGGAAGGTGGTGGCGCAATTCTCGCTTCGGATACAGAGCGTTGTCACACAAAAATATGTCTCAAGTCTTGGCTCTGACAACTTTTGACTTCACTAGATTATAATGCTACAATATACCAATTGAGACACCAATCTACTATTGGCAAGTGTTTGACAATTTTAAAGAACTAGAGAGCGGTGGCGTACTTCTGGCTCAGATTCGTATTCAGCGCTTAGACATGCGTAGAGAAACATTAGTCAAGTCTTTGGGTCAGACGTTATTTTGTGTGCCTGCGTTATTGGCTCAGGACGAACTAAATGGTTATATTACGTAACATCCTATAAAATATTGTATTAGAATTTCAAAACAGTCTTCTCCATAAATGTTATGTGTTAGAAGAATGGAAGAGGAATTACTGGCTACGATAGAGTCGAATTGCGTTATGAAATAATCTACGTTCTATTTTTTCATATTTCTATTGAATTATAAACATTTAAATAATAAATACCATTTAAAAACGTAATTATCGAGCGAACCTTTTTTCACCACTTCCGTACCTTCGTTGGAGCATTGTACGCCCGGCGCCGCGTCGGGCACTGCCTTTGCTCGACCGCTCCGTTCCGAGAGCAGTTTTGGTGACCTCACAGAGCGTTGAGTTGGCTAGCACTGCTATAATGCCGCTGACCGGGAGAGCCGAGGGTTCAAGTGCCCACGGTGTCAGGTTTTCGACACTAACTACATTGCGAGATCGCCGCCTAGAGGAGAATTCTAGCGACCGGCTACTCTGATGTCGAATTCGTCGTCTCTCCGATTATCATCTTCCCTGACCTATCCTCACCCCTACTTACACACACGCACACACATACACACAGTAGCGGATCCAGGGGGCGGGCATGTGGGCCATACCCCCCCCCAAAAAAATAGAGTTTTCGTTTGTTATCATCTTTTATATGGCAGACTTGATTTAAATATTTATTTGTAAGAATTATGAAATAATTTTTTTTAAATATTGTATAGTATCATACATGACACATCACATAATAACAAATGTTTATTATTTAACAATAATTATGTTCGATGGCCCCCTCCGAAATGATCGGCTGGATCCGCCTCTGCATACACTCACATACATACTTATTCTGCCACACCTCTCACGCTAAAAACATGTGCTACATTTACAGAACTAATGATCTTCAGGGGCGGATCCAGCCGATCATTTTGGAGGGGCCATCATAGATTTTTGTCATATAATAAACATATTTGTTATTATATTGTATATTATTTATATACTGTATTGATAATACTGCACAATATTATTGTCTAAATAATTACATAATTCGAACGTAAATGAATATTTAAATCAAGTTTGCTAAATAATGGAAGGTAAATGAAAACTCTTGGCCTTTTTTGGGGGGCAGGGGCATCAGCCCCCACCCCCACCCCTGAATACGCCAGTGATGACCTTAGCAGTTGACGCGTCCGAGATCATCAATCAACAAGTTTATACTACTTATTATTTTACTCCGTATACTGTTTATGCGTATGTATTTGAAAGTAAAAGGAGGGAAATCAGGGATTGAAAATAACGAAATAAAATATTTCGAAATTAACGATACGATAATAAAATGTTTTACTACGTGGACTTCTTAAAATTTTCAGTATGCCTATGACCCCCCTCCTGTGCTTATGTCTATTATATTTATCTTGTTTCTTTGTTGGTTTCGCATAGTTAATATACGTTCGCATAGTACTCGTACAGTACGATTTATTTGTCGCGCACTTGACGTAAATCAGCTGATCCGGATTCATCCAATCGACGCTTGGATGTCGCTTTAGTGGCGTCACTTTGAAGCTCTCGATTAGATGAAACCGTGAACACCTGATTTACGTCACGCGCATATTTAAATAAATCCTAGTACACTTTCTTAGACGAGTCCACACGTCTTTTTAAATATCAAAACCTAATATTATCCGCGCAAGTTTTCTTGATCCCTCGGATCGCTAAATGCGAGGAGAGTGGGGAGTTTCGTTATTTTGTCAAAAATAATTTTATATCGAATTTATAGTTCATTTTTCCATGCCAAATTGTTTTTAATTCACGGGAATGAACATTTATCGTCACCAGATTTTGTCTACAACGCTCATTGCTATCATTTATTCTTGATGCAACCAATGTTGGGAAAAGAGTGAGAGAAGGTATTCCGTGGCTCAAGGAAACGTGCGGATATAGAATATAATACCACTGCTTATCTAGCTAAGAATCGTTGTGCAAATTGTGGACTTAAAAATTAAAATAGGGAAATGCGCCATCTCTGAAGACATACCTAGAACAGACATATAAATGCATCTCTTTCTTGAAAACTTAATTTGCAATTTACTTTAAAAGCAGATGACACATCTGCTGCTGATCATGATTCACTCTCCTCACCTTGATATCTTCTAATGTGCTACCAACTTTATAAAAATGTTTATCGGTATTCGACTGCTTTTTTTTAAAGGAAATCTAAATTCTACGTGGCAAATAAAGAGATAAAAACCCTCAAGTGTATCTACGCAATGAAGTGCAATTTAACAACTGAATAACCAGAATGGATAGCTTCGTATCAGAACGTTACCGCAATCATGTTGGACAGTCTGTGTGTTTCCTTTTGTTTGGATGATATTTTGCGATGTTTTAATGCAGAGACATCACTGTGGCTGAAATACTTCGGTAAACACATTTGTAAATTTTCATGGCCGAGAATTTTATTTATATTACTGATTACTAATTGTTGTGACAGGCGATATCTGTAAACACTGCATAGTGAAGCTGTAATCGGGTTGTAATAACATTTCATGAATTCGTGCTGAGATCAGTGACTATGTTATAGAAAACGTATCAACTTTTTGGTGGGAAATTGATTAATATTTGTGTAATTTTTCTCTCTCACCGCGAAAGCTGATATAGTCGCGATGTGGGAAACGAATGGAAAGAATGTGGTATGCAATTTCACTGCCCTGAAAATGGATGAAGCTTGTCTTCACGTCACATCTGACATACCAAATGAATTAAAACTATGGAAACAAGTCGATGAATGCCATGGGGTAATGTATAGTGTTGTTAATAACTTGTCAGAGAACAGTTTCTAAGTAAACCATTTAATATGAATATATTTTACAGTGTAAATACTTACCATGGATCACAATGCCACCAAGTAGCAATATTTCTTTAGTTGTGGAAACAAAATACCCTTTGAATTTTGTATACAGTGGGACAGAAGAAAAATTTGACTGTGGGTAAGTAACATTATACGTTTTTACTAACCATTATTAAGAATTGAATTAACATGTTTTCAATTTATTAATCGAGTTTATTCCAATATTTGTTTATTTTAGTATTACATATCATTTTGAGGAATATGGGGTGTATGGTTGGAATATCACCAAAGAAGGCTGCAACCCAGTTACTGTTATAGAAGAACCTCCATTCCCTTTTCTGCGTGAGTATTTTTCTTGTCACTGAAGTAGTGAGGAGAATTTTTAACTTTAACTTAGTTTTGATACAATAATACACACAAAAGGACAGATTTTGCTAGCATGCTGTAGTGCTGTAGATTTTTCTTAGTAGTTGGTGATTTTGTAGCAGTAAATTTGTGACTTATGTTATAGTGTAATAACCTTCATTGACTGGCAGTTTGAAAACATTTTTGGGAAGAGCTGATATCTGATAACACTTATCTTTTAACTGAATGTTTTGAAACTACACCCTAATCATGTTGCATCAAAATCGAGTTGTAATTTCAATTAAAATAAAGAATACTGAAACATTGTGTTAAAAATTAAATCAAGTACATTCAAAATATTGCAATGTTTTTCTTAATATAACTCAAAATGTTCATAAAACATAGAATGTTAATATTGAATATAATAATGTTAATTATGTATATAATAATATTAATTACATATTATCATTATAATTGCACTGTTGCGATTGCCTAGGATCCTTGCTGGTGATACCTCCCAAGTCTTGCTTATGTTAATAAGTATGTGTTACGTATATTGCTCACCATCCCTCCCGTTTCCCTCATAATCCCATAAACACCTGTCGTCCCCTCCACTGTGGATTTTCCTCTCGTTGGAGCGGCGCGAAGTGCCGGTTTAAATGCCTTCCTTAAGTTGTATCGAATACTAGACTTCAGCCAAAGAAGAAGAAAGCCAAAGAAAGCTACAATTATTCATTCTTATAAATGGAAAACATTTATGTTTCAGACAGTATACTTCTTTCTGATAGGGGATGTTAATATTTGAAGAAAAAAAGCAGCTTCTGAACATTGCAGTTTCTTCTGTTTTTGGCCTTTTGTTGATTTGTTCATAAACATTGGGTTTCTTATTTGAACTTCACTTTCCATTTAGTAGATCTTCAAAGTAATTTTTACATTTCTTTCAGTGAATTCATGTGTAACATGGTGCAGCTGATAGATTAAAATTCTCTCCATACTTTCAAAATATAATGCAATTTATTTATTTTTTAATGATATCTGGTAGGGAAACTGGTGAGGAACAAGTGAAAGTCTTCGAACATTGTTTGTGTTAAAGTTATTCCCCAATTTTCATCATTTGATTATAATTAGCAATCACAGAATGTTTTGCCTTCTTTTGAATTAAATGTTTCGAGTACTGAAATTGAAATAATATTAAGAAAGGAAATTTAATGTTAAAATTGTCCTTAAATAAATACATAATATTAAATGCACAGTGTGGCTCTCATTAAAGGAAAAATCTCTGAATTAATAGTATCCTGTGTTACCAAAAAATTTTAAATTTGGAAACATATCTGAATTAAATCACATTCATAAATGTGCTTTAACAAGATTTTATAAGCCATGAAAAATATTTTTATTGAAGATTTTCAAAGCATTATTAGAGATTTTGAAATTTCTATAATTCAAGTGAACATGAAACAGGTGTAATGTGAAATATGCTTCTAACATGAGTAACTATTAATTTTATATTTTTCTTTCTCTTTATTGTGTTGCAGCTATCATTGGTGCATTTATTATTTTCCTTTCATTATCTTTGATCTGGAATTTAGGAAAATGTGCAATGAATTCTGAATGGATGGCACGACTTCGAGAAAGAAATCATCCATTTTCAGAATTGGAAAGTGTAAGTAAAGCATTACTTTCGTTTGCATAATTAGCTTTGTAAGAATTCCATTCATTATGGTAATTGGTTTCTTCTTATCAATGTGTTTGTATATTGTAAACTTTTTTAAAGCCTTTAATGAAAATGAAAGTACCATCAAAGCCTGCTGCAAATTTATTGTGCAGTAATAATATACACATTTATTTGGAATTAATGATAAAATTATAAAACTCATTTCTGTAGTTCTAATCAAATCAAATATAGAGTTAGTTTATGCATTATTTTTGTTGTAGAAAGATTTTATGGTTCAGTTCTATTGAAGAATATTCATTATTTTATATATCAAGAGTTCCAAAAAGCATTGAGGAATGAAATTTGTTCAGTTTGAAAACTAGCAAAATAAATATAACAATATGGTATTAAAGTTATTTATAACAAAAGATACAAAAATTGTATAAATATGTTTTAAGTGTATCCTTCTTATACTACTAAGCTTGATGTTGGACATGATATTTTTGAAATGGCAAGAATGTGGTTCTTGACCTTCATAACCAAAATTTGGATATTAAGGCACTAAAAACATACATTTTCGAGATCTAAAAATGGTAGTAAAACAATGAAAGTAAAAAATTTAAAATAATAATAATAATAATAATAATAATAATAATAAACACTGAAATTGGAGGGGAAAATACACTAATATGCTATTTTGCTAAAACTGTTTCATTGCACTTGCTTGAAATTGTAAGTTGTAATTATAGCTTGAGAGAAAATTAATGAATTTAACCTTGGGGCGCAAATTATAGATAGATACTAATTAGTACATAATGTTTTAATTATTTTAATTGAACTTTCTCTAACATAATAATAATGATGATGATGATGGCCAAGGTCGCCAAGAGCATGTACCGATTCAGTGCTTCGGCCCTAAGTGTTGCAGATTCAAGTCCCACCTTAAGCGTTGTTATTTGTCTCTTGTCTCTCATGTATGTGTTGTTGATCCCAGATCAGAGGACCCCATAAGTGTGTTGAATAGTGTAGTGTGCTTTTCTGGAGTATTGTTGTAACTTACCGCTAGGGTGGTGTTATTTCATGGGTGGAGATCAGCATTTTCTTTTATGGATTATTGTTACAACTACAAATCAGTGAATTGTGGAAGAGATAAGTGGCACTTTATAGTAGTGCGTTTGGTTTACATTTGTAAATAATGTTTTAAGGAAGATTTTTGATTTGAGTACCCTAAATAACTAATCATTCTTGCTCACAAATTACTAGAATAGTTTGTAGAATACTGCTGCAAATAATGTCCTATTATTTCCAAAATAACCCCAACAATTCTGAGTTTAAATAATTCCATTTTAATTAATTAAAAAACAGAGAAATAAATTACTTTATTTTTAATTTCTAATCTTTAATTAATGGACAGAATATGAAGTTGTGGGAAAATTAAATTATGTTCTCTTGAACAAAAGAAATCTTAAACACTGCTACAGTTTTTTGAAATAGGGACGATGTAATAAAAGCCATTAAATATGTTCATTAGAAAAAGTAGTTATTTTCCTAAACATCCAATGTCTATTTATAACATTGCTAAAGGAACTCCAAAATCTTTAATGTAAATTATTATAATCTAATTAAGTGAAACAAATTTAATCATAGATATTTATAATTCCATATTTATGCTGTGAAGGACCTAGGAAGCCCGAGTTCTGCTGAAGGACCTCCTATGACTAGAGCTGATGTAATGCCAGCCGTTAGACGACAAAGAGCTCGAGTTGCAACTCTAGATGTTTTTCGAGGGTAATTTCAATGCTCCCTTTTATTGAAAGTACTTGAAAATATTCCTTATGTACTGAATAAATATTTGTATTGAATGTTTCTGTGAATTTGTAGAATCTGCATTGCACTTATGATATTTGTTAATTATGGAGGAGGTCAGTATTGGTTCTTCAAACATTCAACATGGAATGGACTTACTGTTGCTGACTTGGTTTACCCTTGGTAAGTTGTATTGGTAAGATTTTACAGTTCAATTCTATCAATTGCATCGTTTCCTTTTCAATATTTAGTTTTTCTTATTATTAGTAATGCTCTCGTTGATTATCCTTATACAATTTTGATTTATGAAGTCAACAGTTACAATATGTTGTTGTTTTCTTTTCCCTCCTTCACATAAAGTGAAGTTTCTGTTATCAAGTGACTTTTTTTGTAACACAAAATAGGTAAACAAAAATCCTTTGGGTTTCCAATTGCAATCTGATATTTCAAAATGTTGCAAAATACTTTACTTTTTCTGTCTGTTCACACTCTGATATCACTCTCGACAGCTAAAATTTTTGACGTTCAGAAAATTATTTTGTAACACCCTTAAGTTATTAATATTTTTATAAACATAACTTTTTTGTGTGCAGGTTCTTGTGGATAATGGGTGTCAGTCTTGTCATTTCACTTCGATCTCAGTTACGATCTTCCCTTCGCCGGCGACAAGTGTTGGCGAGAGTTGTGAAAAGATCTATAATTTTGTTTGGTCTTGGATTGCTTTTGAATACTTTGTCAGCTTGCAAACGAACAGATCTTCGAATGTTACGTTTACCTGGAGTTTTACAACGAATTGGCCTTGCATATTTAATTGTAGGCACCCTTGAGGCTTTGACACTTAAGCCTCAGGGCTTCCAGTATGGACGTTGGTTTACACTTCAGGTATATTTATCTAAGTTTCATATTTATTCTTTACAAATTTATATTTGTTTTAACAAAAAGTTAGGCAGCAAAACTTTGAAAAAGTTTTATTTAAATAAATTAGTAGGTTTAAGTAGAGAATCTGGTATACCCTTAGAGAAGAGGGAGGGGGCTCCTTATACCTAATTATGAAAAGTGTTCTGAAAGAAATGTATAAATTACCAAAATGCAATTTCTTCTTCTTGTGTAAAAGTTTGAAATGGTATTGAGGAAGGACAGGAACCTCTCTATTGAAGTCTTGCTCCTCTTTGAAAGGGCCTCCAACCACATTCTGTCAAGTATCTGTTGAATTGGTTGTTGCGCTGTGCCAAGTTTCCTTCATTGCACTCCTAATGACTTCTGTATGGCTTGTGTGTGTGTTTCTGTTTCAAGTCCTTTATAACAAAGGATTACAGCAAAATGCTGAAAATTTTCATATTTTCGGCAGTTTTAAGACTTCAAGTTTCCAAGAACACACAGTCCTGATTTGAGGAGACTTGACAACTATTTTCCAATTATTCTATAGTTGATGAGTTAGGAGGGGAGGCACTGTTATCCAATCAGGAGCTTCAATTTTTTAAACTTTAATTGGAAAATAGAGGCTTGTATTTGCTGCATGTTAATGTCCTTCAAAGAGGCACTCTTTGTTTTCCACTCGACACTTTCAAACTATCTTTCTCTTCCATAACGTTATTTTGCACTAATGCAACTTATTCTCATTTATCTTCACTTTTACATATGGGCCTCCTTTGAGTTCACAGCCATATTGACACACTTTTTAACAGAATTGGTGACGATTCTTACTTAAATGCTGATATTTCATAATAAATTCAATCTTTATTTTCATGATCCAAAGAAAGATCATTACTTATATCCAAATCATTCTTATTTTGCTTTTCATGAGCCATGACCCCACACAGAACACTTATGCAAAAGAGGAGTACCCTCTTTCTTAGGACTCTTTCATTCAGAACCATCACACAACTGTTTCTGCATGGCCAAATGTATAACTGTACATATAAATATGTACGTACACACACATGTGAATGCTGTCAAAATCAATTCATTGTTTTAATCCACTTAATTACAAACACCTCTTTTGGTACATGTAAAATTATCTACATATATTTTCACCATTACAGAAAAAAAGCACAAACATCCATCCCTCATCCAATCACAGAGTATCAGAAGAGCACTAGAAGTGTAACTGTTTAATGTAACTTATCACTTTGAGCCCTTTAAATCAGAATTGATATCAAAAACTGTAAAATAACAACTATGCAACTTTCGCTTCATCAGACAGAATAGTAATGGTCCTCCAATCCAATACTTGAACATAAAATTACTCACTTGAGAACTGATGAAACTGACCAATCTCGAAGCCTTAAAATTCTTACAATAGTCATATTTTTATGAATTATTTATATTGCCCATATCTAGCTTATTATAATTTATACTGTATTATGTATGTTGTTCACTCTATCTCCCACTGCAAGGGATACTATTTACCTACCCCAGAATGATGCCTTTTTTATGGTCAGCATACTACTTGTAACACAGTATTTTTTTCATGGTACCATGTGAGGATTAATGTTTCTTTCCATTGCATTCTCAGTAGTTCGAGAACTTTTTTATTGTTTTCCAATTCTAGATTTGAGTGTAAAAATAAAGCATAATGGTCAGCAATATTTACATCAGAGAATTTTTATGGATATGCATTTGTAAAGTCATGGAGTCGGTAAATGTTTCGTGAAAAATTACTCCTGTAATATGACATACTAGTAAATTGTGGCATTGTTGTAAACTGTTTTAAAAATAGTTTCATGGGTTAAAGGTTTATTTCATGCCCAGCTTTGCTCAAATACAGTGAAACTCTGTTCATACGTTTCTCACTTACACGTTTTTCACGTTCATACGTTGTTTTTTTGGTAAGTTCTGTATAAATTTCCATAATTCCCACACTAAATTATTTCAGTTGTGCGTTTTATGTTTATATGTTTTTCACACTTACGTGTTCATAATAAAAGTCCCTTTAAGACTATAGCATTCAAATGATCACCATGAGGCGCGAGGCAACCCACGCCGAGAGCCCAGAGCTTGTATGTTACTTGAGTCAGTACGCTCCAATGTTGTCCCAAGAAGTGACCTGCCGCTCAGCCTCTGAGGTGACGTCCTGCTAATGAAACTCGACTTGGCTTAGCTGAGGCACCTTGACCGCGAGAGTCTACAGAATTGTAGCACAAAGTCAGTTTCCGGGGCCACTTCCGGCAGTGTAATTTTGAAAAATTTGAGTCGAGTGCATACGAGAGTTCTGAAGATCTCAGGAGGTGATGAGCTCTGGGGGAAGGTCAAAGGCATCTCCGGGAGAGAGTAACGATGTAGATGACCAATAAGCGAGGAAGTTAGTCCCAGTCTCCAAACGCTCTTTTGCTCGCCGTAACATGCAAGATCTGTTCAGTAACGGCATGGCATAAGCCGCTAATGAAATTGATTCCGTGCGGGGCTGTGGCAGTCGTGCGCTTCCTGACGCCCACGTAGAACGCTGTGCTTTGACCTGTGTAATCTCAAGTAACATGCTGAAACCATAGCAACAGTCGCGTGTGGCTGCGGCCAGTTGTAACCCATGCAGGACATGGCCATCGTTTCCGCAGTGAAACTGAGTCGCACAAGGTTATCGGTAAGGTTTCCTTTGCTTGTCCTTTATCTCCACCTCAGGAGAGACTTCTTCAATGATGACCTTTGGCCGACAATATATTATCCAAGCTGACCAGTGTTGTAATGAATTTGTGGCTCTGCTTTTAAATCAAAGTATAGTTCGTCTTCTCTCTGGTTTTGCTTCCGCAATATTAAACAAAAAAGAGTTGTAGGAAAAGGCAACCCGTTTCGATATCAGATGAAATAAAAAAAATAAAAGTTAGGGAGGGAGAGTGGCAATAAAAAAATAGATATTGCTAAAGAACTGGTGAAGCGACAGTGTAAAAATGTTGAATTTTTATTTTGGTCGTAATAATCAATTTCAGTCGTGCGTTTTTCTCACTTATGCATTTTGCTCCCTTCAGTCCTCTGCAAAATGTATAAGAAGAGATTTACTGTATGTTTTTTCAGTGTCTGGCATTGGACATCTTAGTAGCTGATAATGCAATACTCCCGTTAATAAGTTCCCAATATCCAATGGCCTTGTATGTTACTTCCATACAGGATATGAACTGCTTTCATTTTAATTTCAATGATAGTCGCCGTAACAAATACTTGATTTTGATGCTAATAGTGCATTCTTGCAGTTTTGATGATGCTAATAGTTAAATTTTAGTACACCTACATTTTTATGGATTTTTGCTAATATGCACATAAATGTACATAGCAAATTTGCATTAGCACAGATGGTAAATGCAGATCATTTCCAATAAGTTTCGAAAATTCTGTCGCAAAATCTGTTACAACTACACGTGATTCTTTCTTGGATTTTCTTAACATTTTCATATTTGTCTCCCCAAATTTTGAAGAGATTGAAACTTCACAAACTCAGGCTAATTTGTGCTCACTTCTACTTCTGTAATTGCTTATTAATTTGTGAATCCAGCATAGCATGCAAATCTAACATTAAAAAGTGACTTTTGTATGTTAAGTTTAATAAGAATAATTTGTGAGTCACATTCATTTGAAAATTGGTATTTGCCCACTTTTGTAAGAAAGTAAAAGTGTGAAGTCAAACATAAGAGCAATTCATTCTCTAGCATCACTCACAGTTTTGTTTTCTCCATATTAACTTGAAGTTCTTCAAGTTTAATAAGTTCTGAGGCAATATTGCTCATAGGTTTTCGCAAATATAGTTTTTTTAAATACAATAATTCGTATCTAAATTGAAATCAAATTGCAGTGCAATATTCTTGGTAAATCAATTGTTTTCTTCAAGATGTCAATGCCAGTGTTGCCTACATTGTGAAAGAAAATTGTGGCATATTGAACAAAAATTGCCTTTGGGTACTGGTGTTTAATCAAAGACAACTGCATAGATCAATTTAGGAGGCATTGGAAGTTTCTTTGAATCATCTGTGTGGATCTGGAAACAAATTATCAGTTCCCCATCAGGAGACCAAGACACATCAAATTGCATCTCTTACATCTCGATTTGTGCACAGGAAGTGGTCTAGATGCAAGTTTCAGAATAGCACATATGCATAAACTCACTTTGCACACTTAAGAGTTTTATTCAAATTCTGAATAAACATGATGTTAGTAAGTGTGATGTGTAAACTTCAGCCCACTGAAGAGGTCTCCTTCAAAAACCCCTCCAAACTCACCCCCTGAGTCGATTTTTTTGTGGCCTCACCAGCTCAAACTCCTAGTTTAATTGACTTCTTTAAGTTGTCCCATATTCTCTACTTCAACCAATTAATAGTAATCCAATTAATAGTAATGTTTCATTATTTAATTTTTTGTTTTTAACTTAAAAATCATTCATTGCTTCAAAGTTGCAGGATGTCCTTGATGCTTGGGCACAGTGGTTCGTGGTCCTTGCTCTTGCAGGGATACATGTTGTCTTGTCACTTCTGCTGCCTGTGCCAGGATGTCCAACAGGTTACTTGGGTCCAGGTGGATTGGACTCAAGTGTTCCTAAAGGTGATATTTATCAAAACTGTACTGGAGGAGCAGCTGGATATGTGGATCGACTTCTTCTTGGGCCTGATCACATATATCAGACACCAACCTTCAGACATATCTATCAGACTGTTCTACCATTTGATCCAGAAGGTAAAAATAACAAGATTTTGCATATCGTTGTAATGATTTTGAGACATCAGATATGAGATAATTACTAACATTGAAGGAAATCAGTTTGATCATGAAAAATGATTACAACGAACAATTAAAATATAGAATGAAGGACAGGTTTAAAATATTCAAGTTTTACATAATATTATTATTGTATGGAGATTCTAGTACAGATCTGGCTAAGAGTGGAGTGCAATATTAATTTATTTAAAAGCATCAGCTCTAGCAGTGCCAACCTTATATCTGTAAGTGCGCTAAAAGTGCAGTAAAGTCAAATTTCCCCATTTTCGGTTGATGGCTTAAAGTTTGAGAAGTTGAGAAAAAGTGGGATTTTGTAATGAATTAAAGGAATTTGATAAAATGTCCCCTAGTGATAGTAACTTTGCACCATTGCAGAGCCAATGTAATGTCTGTCATCAGGATTAAGATGAGTTAATCAGGCAGTAAAACTCCGATTTTACGTTCCTGCAATTTACGTTTTCCCGGCATTTACATCATTTCTTGTTGGTGCCATCAGTTTTCGTATATTCATAATGTAAAAATACCCCACATTTATGATAGTACAATTTCAATTTTCCTGCAATTTACAACAGTCCGCCCTGCAATGACAGTGTCTGGTAAGCACTTCGCGTTATGCACAACTGGCACTGCCACTGCGTTTTCCCGCCACCTTGCCATGTCAAAAATAGCCATAATAGAAAGACTATTGAAATGGTGCGATATTATAAAGAGTTATGAAATGTTACATGAAGACTAGAATATTTAAGTATAGTAAAAATGATTGAATAGCTAGGTGTCTACAAATTTTTATTTTATGACATTACCGAGATATTTAAAAAGGTAGAAAAAATTACCAAAGTGCATTGGTAGAAAGAATATAAGGTTGTTCTTACATGAGCATTGTGTTGGGTGGCGTTATTGCCAACACTTGCTTAGTGGGTGTCGCACGTTGAAAGCACTGAATCATGACTTGCATTGTTGCTTGAGCTATGGGCACAACACCAAGAGCAGTTGTGTCATAGAGTAATGAACTATGTACTTCCTTAGTCTATGGTTGTGTTCCTTTTCTCATAAGACAGTGTTAATTTACAATGCATGTTATGTGACGTGTGCACAGGCATCGACGCAGCTGACTTCATCGGTATTTGCATGTTTTACATCATCCTCCAAAATGTAAACTTAGTATTTTTTTGACTTACCGTAGAAATATAATTTCCTTTCCTTCATTCAACAATGTGTACATTGTTGCAACATCAGTGGTACCATCAGTGGATGGCAGAAACTTTTGGAAGTGTTGTTGAGGCATCTAAAATTCACTATGCTTCGGTTAATACGCATTCGATTTCTAATGTAAATTTCGGTCAGATTTTTATTTGACCTTGTGAAATTGTTTATTACATATCTAAAATTGCATATTAACTCATATTATAATCCTTATTGATTGTATGCATCTAAATTCATTATACAGTATTCACAGTTTCAAAGAAAAAAATAATGTCCCCTTATTTACACTTCCCACAATTTACACTATTTTCCTTACAGTGCTATGAAAAGTGTAAAAGAGGAGTTTTACTGAATATCTGTCCCTATAGATTTATGAATCAAGATTGGATAGGGGATAAAGATTGACATGTTCTTACAACATCTTTAATTGTGGTTTTATATATTTCCATCATTTGGTTATTTTAATTGTGTCCCACTTTTACTTTCCAATACCATGCTAATCTAGTATTAAAACAAACTAACAAAGTAAATAATTTTATCTTCTTAAATATTAATTTTTCACATCAAATTTCTCTAAATAACTACTCCTTAAATCTGACCTAAATTTCTTGTTTCAGAATACTTTTTAAAAATTTACTTTGGACAAATTACTTGTTTTATTCAGTGTATTGAAATCAAATTTCTTAAAGTCATCTTTTAATTGAATTAGTCATTTCAAGAAGGCTACATCTCCATTAACTATTTAGCTCATGCACCTTGTTGGAAAACTCATTTTCAGGGAAGTGGCAGATTCAAAGTAAATGGAGAGCCACATCTGGTTCTATTATATTATCAATCAGTAAATGTGTGGTGTTTTCACATGCAATGAAGCAGAAACTTTTAAACATTTTATTGTTTGATTTTCAGGTTTGTTGGGAACATTAACTGCAGTATTAAATGTTTATTTGGGAGTACAGGCTGGTCGTGTACTCCTGAGTTATCACTATTCAGTGTCTCGAGTGATACGTTGGTGTGTGTGGGGAATCTTCTGTGTAAGTTCAATGTTCTCATTCCTTATAGTAAATGTAGCTCATTTTCCTTGTACTTAGATTTGTATTTTCCTACTTTCGCTAAAACATCTCCAGGAAAATTAATTATAGTCATTTCATTGCTTCAGCTGAAATTTTGTGTTTAGGGAAATGAGAATGAAAATAATCAATCCACAATGGATATAATAGTTGATATTGCACTAAAACATATCTGCAAAATGTTTTAGTTATTATATTTTCTTGTTAAGTGGTTACACAGCGGTAATGATTTTTGAAATATCTGAAAAATTTTGTGTCATGTGTTTATATTCTTGTTATGACCTGCAGACAAATGTTGTTTTTTTTATTTGGAAACAGGGCATTGTCGCAGCTGTTCTATGCAGATTCCAAAAAGATGATGGTTGGATACCTGTGAATAAGAATCTATGGTCAGTTTCTTTTGTATTGCTGACAGCTTGTTTTGCATTCTTACTGTTAAGTGTGCTGTATCTTGTAGTAGATGCTGGGAAATGGTGGAATGGTCATCCGTTTTTGTATGCAGGTAAGCAGTTTGTCAGACATCTGTGAATACATTTGTACATGCATTTGAAGGTTTTATTTTTAGTGAATTTTTATCAGAATTTCATTTACACAATAGAACCTCGCTAATCTGAAGCCCGCAAATCTGAAATTTCGGATAATTCAAACAGAAATAGGGATGGAGGAAAAATAAATAAAATACTCATTTGAAGTGTAAAGAAAAGATTTTATAATTACTGTAGAACTGAATAATTAATTATTGAAACAAAAGTTGTTGAAATGATATGGTTATTGCACTGGTAAGTTCGGTGTATATCACATGTTTATGAAGCAGTAATGTTCACTAGGATAACTTGCAAAATTGGTAACCTTTTGCTGTAAGGAATTGAATCTGCTAGAAGATGCGATTGCTATGCTGTGTTGCCATTTTCTTACATTGCACGCTACATTACATTGTGTGGTAACTTTATAGATATATTTGTAGATGTACAGCACATTTTTTTCATAAATCAAACATTTTTGAATGTGAACAGACCACACCCAAATTCGTTCAGGTTGCTGGAGTTCTACTGTAGTATATTCATTTTATGGTTCACAAAAGGCAATTTTTTTCATTTCGCACTGTAAGAGCTCTATTCAGTTATCATTTATGTTTTGTTTTTTTTATGTATTGGGACATTTTAAATGAATATACCTGTATAATAATTTTCTCAAAGGTTAAATAATGCAGAATTTTGTTTGTGTGTGCATGTACGGGAATGAGATAAATTAATGTGGTTACCGCCTCATAACAGTATTGAAAGGTTTTTATCATTGACTGATTATTTACAGGTATGAATCCTCTCATCCTATATGTAGGCCATGAACTAGCAAAGAACAAGTTCCCTTGGAGTTGGGAGCCATATTATCACACCCACACAGAGTTTCTGGCTATGGATGTTTGGGGTACTTGTTTATGGTTATTGATAGCTTTTATTTTGTTCAAAAAAGATATCTTTCTTTCTATCTAAATACTTAAAACTGCTTGTACAAATTGATACGTTCCTCACTGTTGTCTGGTTGAGTGTTTCAATGCTTGTAGACTGAATAGAATATTTTAAAGTAAGTTTTAACGAATATTTTATTGTGATACATTTTAATTGTACTGTTTTAAGGGAGCACTACATAATTAATGTGAATGCTTATTGTAAATGTATACTTATAAGAAGATTGTGATAAATTTCTATGCATTTGATGTACACTCTGATAGATCTTCACTCTACCAAATGAGATTTGTACACTACCACTATCATGAACACAAAATGTACTATGTTATTTATTTTTAAAATCTTTTTTTTTTAAATTTATCAAATCTATTGTCTTGTCTCGAGACTGTCTACAATAAAAGACTGCTACTGTGAAGAAATGTTTATTGCCATTTGTTTTACTTTAATGTAGGGTAATATTTAGTTATTCATGCATTGGTTAACCAGAAAAGTAATTGACCCCACTGATGCTGGAACTAATGAGTTTGCCTCCAGTACACTCTGTTTTGTATCCTTGTGTTTCCCATAGATAATTACTTGACTAACATAAGAACGGTCAATTTGAGATCTAATGTAGATCAGCTATTTCATCTGGGATCTGTTCAGTTCTGTTTCTTTTATTGCTGTTTCATTTTGATTTTCCTTAAGATTGTTATTTGATTTCGATTTGTGTGTTATTTTTATTTTTATTTGAAAACCCTAATCAAACTTTGCATACATGAAGGGGGGAACAACAATTTCATCCTATTAGAGCATTTTAAATCTTATGTTGCTTTCTTATGAATACTGACTATATTTTATTAGTACATGTTAATTGTTCCAAAAATATTGTACTCTTTTTCTTCTTCTTTCAATGGACCTGCTGTTACTACCAATTTACTTATTTTTTATTTCCTTTCTTACCAAATTCTCTAGTGCAGTTATTGGCCTCTAACCGAATAATTCTTAAAAAGTTCAATTATCCAAAAACCTTTGTCCCATTTATTGTTTTTTCCACTAACCTTCCACCCTAACAAAACTGGAAATTATTCCAAATCTAAGCCTTCCAGTACAAAGCATTTAAGAGAATCCATTTGTCACTACCTTTGTTATATTTACCTTAACCCTCGGATACTCAATTTTTTTAAAGTTTTAATATGTCAAAAATGCTTTGTTACTTTAAAGTAACATTGGGCAGTTGTGTTCAGAAGCATGTAATTCTTTGGGGAACATATTCTATGAGTAAATATACATTTGTTAAAAATAAACCCATTTAATTTTTAGAAATACATAGTTTATTAGCAAAATGGTCAAAATGTGCATAATGTTCATCTCTGCACAAAATAAACATATTATTTATGTATTTATTCTTTTACTAGTAAAGTCATTGTACAAGTAAGTCTTAAAACCGTAAAGAGTCGTACAACTTGTAAAATAATATATTTTGGGTGAAATTGAACAAAGCAATTGGAGAGTTGCGAGGCTGTATTTAGAACGTTTTACTTTTGGGATTCCTATAGATTGGAATTCTTGCAAATAGGTTTCGTGCAGTGATGTCTTCAGAAAATTGCAACCAGTGGTGTATTTCATTCCTCATTTTTTTCTCTGGTGTGATGCATGCTGGTCCTCTTTTCCTTTTATTTCCAATTCTTTTTCTTTCCAACAATGATGCTGAACTTCCTCTTTTCTTCTATGCACTCACTTGAAATGTAGCAGGGATAGTTCATTTCTTTTTCCTATCCTGTAAGCTTCACAATCTCTTCTGTAAAGCATCCATGAATTGACAATAGTGAGATCCAAGAGATGGATGATAAACACAATTTTTTGGATTTGATTTTAGTGCTATACAATGTTATCAGGGGATCCATTCATTCAACGCCATGCACACATTTTTGTAGTAGAGCACAACACTGGGGACCTCTACTCATTCCACCTGAAGAGTGAGTCATATTACATAGGTGCCCAATGTTACGTTACGGAAACAAACACGGTTTCTATTTAAATACATACTGAATAAATAATCTAATTCAATAAGCATGTATATGAGTAAATAAACTTAATTCTACCACTATTGATTTTTCAAGAGAATTAGGACATACATAAACACTGTAAATGCATGTGAAAAAAACACTGTCCTGCAATGGGTCACCCGGTTGCCTAGTGACACACTGACGAAGGAAATTCAGATCACATACAGTTCTTTTCTTAACAGATAGTGCCACCATATTGTTACCCTCGCATTACCATGTGCAGAGGGGTCTAAATGTTATTGATCGAAAATAAAAAGATGTAAAATAGGTAGGTGACATCAAAGTAACAACGGGTATTAGAGGTTTAAACTAATGTCTCAAATACTCCATAGAGTATACCCATTTCACCTGACAGAGGAATTTCAAGCCGCCACATTTAATTCTATCAAGATATTACACTTTAAGCAAATCAAAATTTAAATCACTGATATCAACAACTCTCTTCATTTAGAGCAGCTTTGTGCTTTGTACTGACTTGGAACCAACATATTCGGAAAGAAAAGTACTTCCAATATGCTAAATTTTGCATTCTCGAAATCATTGTGAGCCAATATTACACCACTTTTGTGATGTAACTCCATTACACTGTGATTTTCCAAACAAACTCGATTAATATTATTAAGTAATTCATGCAATTTAATATCCATGACTTTTTTTATGTAAGTTCTAGAATAGTAGTCACTTATAAAATTTTGGCAAATACTGTACGATCAAGAGAGAATCTAAGGTACATAGATTTTCTGTTCACATAAAATAAAATCCACTCTTGTTTTCAACTCCGGCACTCGTCAAGAAATCTCATTGTTAATTTCGTCTTTCGTGAATGGTTACTTCATGCTTATCCAAATTATTCACCAAAAAAACACACACACAAAGAAAAAAGTGTCTTTATAAACAGTGTAGCAAGGCCAAGACATGTGTTAATTTATAAGAGATAAATTTAAGGTAGAAAGAAAATTGTCATTTTCTGAATAGTCGATGGCCATCAAATATATGTAAAATTATAGATAATATAAAGAGATTGTTTTTTGGTTTTTTTGTCAAACATCAAAAATGAAAAGAATATCAAAATCAAATTAATTTTGCAGTCGACACTCCATGTTGCTCACAATTTCAAAACAAAATTCTAATTGATTTATTAGAATTAGTTAAAAGAATAAGTAATAAAACATTTCCTAACAAATTTAAACCTTCACCGTCGGATACTTGTACGAGCGGCGATTTTCAACCTACGAAAATAAAATGAAGATAGCCTGAGGTGAGATGAGTATGTGAGCGCCCAAAAGCATTGATTAAAATTAGAGCGAGCCACTCCCATAAATTAAATAAAGTCAAGTAATATTAATAGGGGTGGTAGTGGGCGTGTCACAATATGTAATATGTGGCGGTCCTTACGAACTTGTCACAATGATCGATAAAAAGATGCAATAAGGTAACTAAAACAAACTAACGTTTTTAATGAAAGGAAACAGTCGAAGGTGCAATGGTGGAAGCCCAAAGTGTTTATTCCTTCAAAACAATCTAAGGAGCTATGCTGGTACCAGACATAGGAAGAATAAATAAACATTTTTAAGGATCATCCGGAAGCAATTCGAAAAGAGGGTACAAAAATTTAGAAGAACTCGGTGGCGAAGTTTCTTGCTTTTCACCACCGAGGTACCGGGCTCGGTTCCCCTAGAACCCTATGTGAAGTTTGTTACGACAAAACGAGTTTGCATGGTTCACAGGGGCTAGTCCAACCCCCCTGTGAAGTGTCCTAAACCCTACCCCATTTCTATTTCCTTCCCTATTCTGGCTGCTGAGTAGTGACGCAGGGGCGCGTTTGCAGATATGCTACTTGGTGGTCCTCTTGACAATTGGCTGCGGCGAGACAGATATGACATCCTGTTAATGAAGGATTAGTCCCGCGCTGATAGAATGGAGGATTACTCCGAAAGCGCAAAGCGCACGACGCCCTCCGGGCCTTGGAGAAGCGTTGCGACAATTGAAGACGAGGTTGGCAATGGCCGGCGGGAGTGGTCCGTCGTGGTTTCCCTCGGCCATCCAGGCGAATGCTGGTATAGTTCTACTGAAAGACCACGGCGACGGAAAAACCGACGTCGTTAGCCAAATTTGTTTGTCACACATGTTAAGCGAATTCGAGACATCGCAGGTTCCTGGTTGGGTGACCGACTAGAATGTAACGGCCAATTTCCCTTTACGGGACATATAATGGGTAGACACAAATACCACCTGTCTCCAAGATTAATGGCTGAATATAAGGTCAAATGTATCTCACACGAGAAGGCTCGTATTGAAAGAATTCATAAAAGGACAACATTCAGTATATAACATGATCCGATTGCTGATATCTGGAGAGAAAAAAGAAAAGAAAAAAAAAAAGGAAAAAAAAACAGGCCCCAAACGATAGTGTACGCAGAATGGAAATTTTCTATCGGTATTAACTGCTTGCAGCTAGGTTATTGGTTACCAGAATATCGAGTTCCCTCTTTCTCGACCACGTTCTTGACGCAAGAGATGTTCTTGAGCAGTCTCGTGTAGTCTTCTCGCATACGAGATCGAGAGTGAATACATAATTTTCCACATACCCACTGATTTTCCCTTCATTTCTATTTGTTTTTCTGTCTCGTTTGTTTTCTTCGTTTTTAGAAAATTGGAGGGGACCCCCTGATATCCAAGTTAGAAAAGCAATAAAAAATGTCATTAGGCTGACAACTGTTGAATGCTTTCTCAAATGAATCATGGGATTCCCCATGCCAAAATACCTCACGTAGACAACGAATTTTCTAAATTAACCGTGTGTATAATACGAAGCGCCATTGGTAATTCGGGAGCACCTGTGATTAGGTTTCCCACAGAGATTGATTCCATGCCAGCCTGATAGCTTGTAAATCCTAATATTATCTCGATGGCCTTTTTGGCAATTATTTTGCCACTTGAGGAGTCAATATTTGCGGAGCATACAGATCTTTTTGCTGCGTTTTGTGAGTCAGAAAATGGAGTGGACTTAGACGTACATAATTTCAAAATCAAGTTGTGGTATTTTTTTCAGAATCGATGCCTGCTGATTTGCAAAATCATTGAAATTTGTTTTCGAGAAACGAAAAAAATAATTCGACAAATGTAATTGTACCTTTAATGGACATCAATCCTAAATAGGAAGCCAAACTCTTCGCCAAGAAATATTGTAATATTGATTTCCAAAGCGAAGTAATGCAATATTTGAACAAGTTTTGTATAAATGTGGAAACAAATTGTTACATTTTCGATCGTGCCGAATAGTAAAAATATAAAACTGCTATTAGGCCAGTTTTGATCAGATTGCGCTACTTCAGATTTGGCGTCTTTCACCAAATAAGTAAATTAAGTATTTTTTTTGTATGCAGCCAATTATATTCTATGTTTGTAATATTGTTGATTTTGAACTTCACATTTAACAAAATAAGAAAATACTCGAGAGGTGTTCCAACTTGCTTAAGTCTTCACTTAAGAACTACTTCATATTTGAGAAAAAGAGAACATACTGGAGGGAAAGTACATATTCCAATGTGCCTAAGTCTTCCCTGTAGAGTTAAGAAAATACATATATCTCTAATTTAACCTAAAACGCTCTAGACTGCAGTATATCATTTAGGAAATAGGCGCATTGGAACAAGACGTATCGATATCCGTAACATCAACTGCTGTATGTTTTAAGAGAACAAATTTCCGCTTCATGAGTTTTAAAGAGTATTTAATGTGTGGAAACAGTCTAGATATAAGGAGCTCAGTGATATCTTGTCGGTATAGCCGAAAATAACTGTATCTCTTCAGAAAGATACGAAAATAACGCAAGCCAAGTAGTTTAGAGCTTCTGTCTTCTGGGCTAAGTGATGACCAGCAGTAATTTGTAAGGAAAGTTGCGTTTACATTCCCGTTAGTCTTGTGTGTTTTACGTTAATGCTGTAGCGTTAAGCGTAGTAAATTCTGATGAAAATGACGGTGGAGGTAACAAATTTTCTACTTGTGAAGACTGAAAGGAACGCTTTCGTCCAATTCCAACGAATGGACTCTTCGAAGACGGCATGAACACTTGTCGCTAATAAGTAGGTCGAAGAAATTACCCCCTTTGCATATTTTGATTCTTTTGAACAATTATGAGGAAATTTCTCTACTGAGTGTAATTTAAATGTCCGTGTTTCGATTACATTTGGCATATAAATGCCTTTTTGAAGGAGTAGGTTCTACGTAAAACTGTTTCATCCTGCCGGAAGTCATTTAGGAGAATAAAACAATTTCATTATAGGCTTTCCAGTTTTAGTTTCCAGAGTTGATTTTAATACAAATTATAATAATATTATAATTATAATATTATTTTAAAAGATATTAACTTTGTATAATATTACGAACTTGCCAAAGAAGATGGGGCATTGGTTCATTTGTTCAAAATTTTGATCACAGAATGCATAAAGTTTCACTTATGAAAAGGATTAGACTACTTCGAACGGTTATAAAGTCGATCACTTCATTAGATGAAACGAAACAAAAATTTAAGATAATTTCCACGCTTTTATTTGGTTGTTTTTCCACTGGATTTGGATGATATGCAGTCAAAAAATTATAACTTTAAATGTATACTACTCAACGAATCAGTAAGTTTAATCGTGGTTTGATAACTTACCATTCGTACAAGGTCAATAGTCGATAAAGATAGAAACCAATCAAGGATATATCAAACGCTAGATGGATGATTGTTGCTTTGGCGGTAAGGCTACCCATGGCGCAATTTTGCATTGCAAAAATGATATTATTGCAGAAAATGTGTAGTAGGGAGTTTTGTATTATAATGAGTGTTGATTGATTACCAGTGATTCCGGGTGCGTCAACTGCTAAGAGCATCCCGTAAGTGTAGTGCATGTTTTTTTACTCAGGATGTGGCAATGATCTTGCCGGAGCAGTACCCTAGCAAACCGGCCACGGACCGCGCGCAATCTTTCCTTCCCATTCCTTGTCCTGTCCTCACTCCTTACACATACTTACATGACAACAAATTTGCCTACCACACATGCCGGAAGACTGGTCGAGAGCTTTAGAACTTGTCCCGGCTGGGGCTGTTCCCCGCTGGTGGGAGATACCTGGTGGAGGAAAACCCCGATAGCCAACAAAAGGTCGGTGCCGGATCTCGCTATCCAGCAGGCTATTCGCCAGGTATTGATCGAAGAAACCACGAGAAACTACTTTTCATAAGTCTCCTCCAAACAGCGACAGAACTCGACCTAGCTACGTGGCTAGAGTCGAAAATAGTTCTTAAAGTATTTTTTCTTCTGCGTAATATATTGCCACGTTTTTAAGTACTACTAAGATGGTAGCTTTGGTTGGATATCGGTAGATATGATAGAATAGGCTTTATGTTAAGGGTTTTTTTGGGAGTAAGGTGAAATCATGAACATAATTTACTTCCATTTCTGTATAGGATCCTTTCACTCTCGTGGAAAAAATTTTCGCGTTTTAGTAGATCTTTGATTATTTTGAGGACTTCACAGTGAATAGGTGATTTGTGAATGAAAATGAGGGTATTTGTTTGGGTTTTAGAGAAGAATTAAAATCGGATTGCGACCTTTAATTGTGTTAAATGTGAAAACGAATAGATGAGCGGTCATTCTTGGTGGTTGTAGAGGAAGTAATGTACTGCATGTAGAAACTAAACGTAACCTTTTTGTTTCTAGGACCCGGCAATAAGAGCGTTTTGGTTGAAATTTCGCCGTTTTCAGGCGCACAATTACAATATTTTCTCTTCTGGCGATGTAAGGGTGAGAAAGTAAAATGATGTAGAGAATATGTAGAAAGCTACTAGAACATCATGATTTCGTAGTGAAATATTTTTTAATACATTCTTTTTTCTTGTTCGACATCGGTTGCCTCTCAATATTTTGAAAAGTACACACACATGAACTCTTAAATAAAATCATACACTGCATATTAATATATTCATACTTTATTACACTAATTCTTAATAAATATAAACATAACTAGTGATGCTGCAGAACAATGGCACAGAGTTTCTCATTCTAGTTAGTTTCTCAGGATTCTTTTTATATGCATATACACAGTATCTTAAATTTATCTAAAACATTTTATTTCATACAGAAATTGTCTTCTTTGTACTTCTTACTTAATTGTTTCATACATCTGGTTTATTTTTGACTTTAGTGAATAAGTACACAAACAAACATAATTATGGGTAGTGACATCGGTTGGTATGCAAGCGTCTGGCATCTCAAAATAATATCTAGAAAAAGAGTTAGACATATTTGGGTAGAGCGTTCACTTCTCTGCTTCGGAAGGTCAAAATGAAATTCTTCCCCAAATGTTCAACAACGCTGGGCCAGCAGACATCATTGACCTTTCCGTCGGCCATCGACACGCGATAAAAAAGAAAGTAACGATCTCTCGACGTTTAGTGCGGGTTCAGATTTCCCTGGAACAACAGCGAGAGGGCGTGAGGCACGCCCCCTGCTTCGCGCCGCCACTGCCTCCCATTTGTACATTTATTATGCCCGAGCAGAGGGTGTCACTCGATCCGGCATATGTGCGGCAACAGCCTAGGGTCTTCTCAGTTTCTCGCAAGCTGCGACATCCCACGCCAGTTTAACCAATGTGTTAATTTGCCCAACTGTCCTGTGGAAATGGGTACAGTAAGTTGTTGATTCCGCGAGATACACTTGATATTTTTCTCTTATCTTAGGTATAAGAACTAAACGAATCATTTGGAATTAATACAGAATAACATACTATTACTCGTGAAAACCTATGTTTCTTGAATAAAATATATTGATTGTTATCTTCATGAGTTATCACTGCATTTTTTTAACTTTATTGTAAGTAACACAAGTATTTTTTGAGTGGTTGCGGTTTACGCTGTGTTGCTGATGAAAATTGTTTTAAAGAATAATTTTGTGTTTTATTCGACATTATGAAGTCGTGTTTTCTGTTAGACTCATGTTGATCTGATGCATTTTAATGGTTCCGAAATTTCTAGTTTTTCAAAATTGAGATAAAAGATGGTGTTTGGTGGCAAGGAACCTCGAAAACAACCAATCAGGGCCGCCGACCTCTAGAGGCTCTCTCCATTCAATGGATGATTCTTCTAATCCATTTGTTTATCGATGTCCAAATCTCTCAATGAAATTAGGGTCTCAGTCTGCTGAGCATCACATGCGCCTGTTTTTCAGTTGCTTTCGTTCAACGCTTGCGACAGAGGCCATATCTCGTATCCAAGTCTCCGGCCATGATTTCAAGCGACACGCGTTTTCCACGGCGTCGAGTGCCGGCACGCACGCGTCGGGTGCAGGCGGCGGCGGCGGTGCAGGGCGGCGACCGCGGGCGCCCGCATAAATCGGCCCGGCAGACATAACACGGGCGCCGCCTCCGTGCCGACCGGCGCCTCGGGTGCTGGCGGACGCTGTCTCGTTTCTTTCTTTCCTCTTCCCACGACTTCCCTCCCCTTCTGACTTTTCTCCTTGTGGCCTTGCCCGAACTTCTCTCACTTCCAAAGCTTGTATCTTGTTTCGCAATTTAATCACGAGGATTTAGTGTTTTGATGTTTTGGAATAAATCTGATTAAGAAATGCATATTTATCTTGTTTATCACGCGGTGATTTATAAGAAGAATCACTGAAAGGCAGAAGATAGATTATTCTTGTCCCTGAAGTGTTTTTTTATAATAGTGCAACGTAACTTCAAAATAACATGCTTAATTAGAGTTGTTAATTTATTATGCCGTCCCTGTTCCGATTATGAGTCAGAATTACGGATACAACTCAATTAATTTTATATTTTTACTAGCAGACGCTCTCCGGCTCTCGTTTTGTCTCCTCCCCTGTCTCTCTCCTCTCTCTTCTCCACTCTCTTACCTTCCTCTCTCTTTTCTCTCTCTTTCCCCTTATCTCATTTTCGCCCATCTCTCGCATTCTCTCTCTACTTACCTTTCTCTTGTTGCCTCTCTCTTTTTCCTCTCCTTTATGTTTCCTCTCTCTCCTCTATCTTACAGACCCCAGCAGACATCCTGCTCTCTCTTTCTCCTCTCTCATTCTCTCTCTTCCCCCTCTTTCTCTCTTCTCCTCTCTCTTTCCCCCTTTCTCTTTCCCTCCTCTCACTTCCCCCTCTCTCCTTTCCTTCTCTGTTTTCCTCTCACTCTTTTCCCCTCTATTTCTTTCCGTCTTTTCTCTCTTTTTTGTCCCTCTCTATCCCTTTTCCCTATCTCTCTTGTTTCCTTTCTCTTTTGTTCCCTCTCTATCTTTGCCTTCTCATTCTCCTCTGTACATCTCGCGCCGTCCGTTCCTCCTGACCAACCTCGCCCCGCGTCTCATAGCACTGCCCAGCAACAATTATACGCAGATGGATTGAGAATTGCATTAAACTGAAGCGCCATCTAATGGAGTTACAACAAAATGATCAGAATGAATCTTCTACATGTAGAAACGGAGTTCATCGATCTCGAAATACTAACATCCATTTTCCTGATTGTAGTATTGAACAATTTATATAATGCTGCGGAAAACTAATGCCCAGATGTAGACTAAAGAACACGTTTTATAATTTTCTGATCACGGAAAAGTGTTTTGTTTAATAAAAAACTTCACGTTTGTCCGTCTGTCTTTCTGTCAAACTGCCCGTCCGACTGTGAACAGCACTAGCGCCTAAACCGATCACAGAAATTTCTCCAAACATGATAATTCTCAATGTAGCTGGCTGATGTCGCGGCCTTTTTGAATTTTAAACGGATATTTTGATTTTGAGGGAATACTTTCCTGAAGTCTCATCAACATTAACAATTACAACAATTACACATAACAACTAAGTACCAGGTTGTTCTCGTCAAAGCTTTCGAAAATGCAACGTAATTCTCCTTACGCAAAGATGAAGACACAAATGGAGCTCTTAAAATCTAATAGAAGAAATATCTGGAGAATTACTTCGACGACCGAGTGTGGTGACACCTATGAAGTATGCACAATGTACCATGTTGCATTGACCGAACTTGTCGTTTCGAATGTGCATTGAGCATAATGCACGTTCTTCACATAAGATATTTTGGCTTGTACGTGGTTGTTCATTGAATCTTAATTACAGTGGATCTTTCATTTGGATGCTAATTTTTAAGCAAATATTTAAGAAGTTGAAAAATATTCTTATTTTTCTATGCCTTTTTAAGAAGAACTTTGTACAAGTTCAGGTGTAAATACACTATACAGATTGAGTTAGTAATTTAAATGTATTATTTATAGCTATTATTGTTCAACCTCGTTCTCAGCTGGTTAGAAAGTCGATAAAAATCTAAAATAGGTGTAATCTACTTTTCCACATGCCTAAACTGACGTTCATAAAACCCTAAAAGCCTGTTTCGTAGTTATCATCACATTGGTGAGAGCGAGGAGGATCCCCGTCGGGCAGGAGCGCCCCGAATCGGCCCCGCCCCTCCTTCGGCGCATCCGCGGGCGAAGTGGCCCGTAAAGATCCAAGACGGAACCTGTTGCCAAGACCGCTCTTTGCGGCGACAAGCAGCTCGCCGCCCGAGCCCCCGCCCGCGACCGGTAGGCGGTAGCCCGATTCCCCGCTGTGGTCGAAAGTGCAAATCTCAGCGGACATCATACGTGGATTCACATCAAAGTAACTGAATTATTCATCATTTAAAGCATTTCTCAAAGGTAGATTCCTAGACGAAGGTGACATGCTGAATCACTTATTTGTAGTGTGCTTCACATTCCTTATTAACATCTTGGTATTATTTTGGTTAGCTTATTTTCTTAGAAAACCGACTTCCATTTCTTGCTTTTAAAATGCGTTCTTGTATTTTAATTTTCCCTGTCTCATCCTGAGCATTTCAAGCTGGCTTTGCCTGAAGCTAAACTGAAGCTTGCCGCTAAATTATTCGCTGTAAGCGAAAGGTTGTCATGGAAATGGCACGTTTGGGTTAGTTGGATTGTGTATGCCAATGCTGTTTCGAGGCTTTGTTTCTTGGATTTAATTAATACATTTCCCAAAATCCTGCGAGAGGATTCAGGATAGGGCCTCACTAAACCCAGTGTGTTCACCTGTTTTCTGGGCTTTTCCAGCCCGCTTATGGCACCCTAACGGCGTCTGTCTAAGCCCAAATCTTAAGGCTTTGGCGCCCAATGTAGAGCCAGACTTCCTTTCCTGTTGCAAGGTCCGTTTGCAATACGTAACATACTTCTCCATATGCTACAATGAGCAGGTGACGACGTTCGTTCAGGTTTCCTTGGGCCTCAGTTAATATGAATGAAACGCCGAGAATGG
Organism: Gryllus bimaculatus; assembly: GCA_017312745.1. Taxonomy (NCBI): domain Eukaryota; kingdom Metazoa; phylum Arthropoda; class Insecta; order Orthoptera; family Gryllidae; genus Gryllus; species Gryllus bimaculatus. Next base: position 11,023,779 of record BOPP01000014.1, on the reverse strand, counting down.
CGCTGTTGCAAATAGGTAATCGGTATTGCTTTTCGAGCTCAGTGTTACGTTATTCAAATTTCAGGATTATGTTAATTATGCAGTGCGCTTAGATAATAAAATGGAACATTGTACTTATTGTTCCGGGAAGCACATTTTTTTTTTAATATACCACTTTGGTAAGTTCATAGAACCCTAAAAGTTTGAACACGTTTAATGCGATTTTTATTGAGAAGTCTGAGATGGGTTTGCCTGAGCAATACTTAGGTACTTCACCAACATTTTGACCACGAGCAACCCCTGGCATTTTCGCAACTCACAACTGACGCAAATACAATATTGGCATCTGTTCAACCACGCAAGGAACAAAAAGAGAAGAAAACAGAAAGTCCATTTCACATAATGACTGCCAGGAGGGTTCTATTGTTAGTTTTACATATAACATATAAATTCCAGAACATTCGAGACTAATGTTTGAAATTTGATGATAGTGCGGAAACAAAAATGTAATTAGCCTGAACCACTAGATTTTCTCATAAAAATTATCCCTTCGCGACAAGATTTCCGGCTCGTATGGTGTGCTGATTTATGTTACATGTAATAAACCGAGTTTGAGTGCTCCTCCCCCCCCCCCCATCGTTTTCAATTCATTACGACTTAGGTATTCTGATGCAATGTACATTCTCCACCTAATGTTCCTTCCCTCGGTGTATTCGCTTCCAAAATTTTTCAGTAGATGATCTACCACACCCTCGAAAAACGTGAAGTGAATGGTATTAGTGAGTTATTAAATTTATCTAGTTCCTTAGAATACTTGTTCAATTTAAAAATGAGTCTTCATATGTTGCGGTTTCCTAGAAATGGATGTGGAAATGGAACGAGAGTTATTCATGATTGACAGCCAGGTTGAATACGGAATGTATTTAGTTACTATGTCACAGATGTGATGAGAGCCTTCATTTCATTGTTGTGGATGTATCAACAGAAATAGAAAAGAATTACGAGACTTTGCCAGCTATAGCAATCTTAAAATTGCCAACACGTTCTTTAGGAAAAAAGACATACATAAGTACACCTGGCACGCAAGAGGTAGAAGACCCATTATTGATTATGGTATAATGAACAGAAAACTAGCGTCTGATACGAGAATCTTATGAGAGAGTGATGTACATTCAGATCACTTTCTAGAAATATCAACAATATCCATATTAGCTAAATGGAGGAAAAAACGAATAAATTAAACACCGTCCAATAAGGAAGAAATATATAATATCGACTTATTAAACAAGACAGTTTAAAGAATTTATACCATGAACTATTAAAGGTCATATACAAGTCCGATCTCAATACAAGTTGATGTACGTGACGAATGGGATAATGTAAAAAGTATAATAAAGAAAGTAGCTAATGATGCCTTCGAGACAAGGTGTAAAAGTAAAAGACGAAAAGCACTGAAAATATGGACACCCGAAATCGCTCAAGCCATTAATGATAAGAAACATGCTTACAATAAAATGTTACAAAATAATACAGAATAAACCAGAGAGGCATATAAACAAATAAGAAACTAAGCCAACGCGCTTATAAGAAAAGCCCACAAAGAGTCATGGGAACAATTTGTTAGTAATATTGAGAACGATCTGCACAGACGACTAACCTTAGCTACAAAATAATGAGGCATCTATATAGCGACACAAAGAATTCTGCAGAGCTAAACATAATCAAAGAGAAAGAGTGGTTGGATTACTATAACACTTTATGATATGACTCGAATGTGGAAGAGGCAGAAAGAAGTAACTATGAAATATATAATGTAGATCCATTGTCAATGAATGAATTAGTTGATTCGCTAAAAAATCAAAAAGTGCCAGGTCTTGATGGAATTAATCTGAAATTAATAAAATACGCCGATACCTAATTAAAAATTACATTTCTTAATTTATTGAATACCTGTTGGGAGACTTTTACAATTCTAGAAGAATGGACCAAAGCAAAGAACAAATGGACAAAGGACAAATATCACTATTCAAAAAAGGGATTAGAAGTAAACCAGAGAATTATAGAGGAATTACATTGCTAAATTCGTCATTAAAGATGCATACTAAAATTATTAACAGCATATTAACAACTCTTCTATACAATATATTGTTAGAAGAACAATGTGGATTTAGACAAGAAAGATCGTATACTATCGATAATATATTCTTCAATAATGTGCTTATATAGAAGAGGGTAAAATTTAATCAGGAAACTCATATTGCTATTGTAGATTATGAGAAAGCCTTCGATATGGTGTACCGACATACCATATGGAAGATAATGAATGAAAGAGACATTCCACTACATATAATTGAAGTAATCAAATCCTTATACCACAGAACTATAAATGTATTGGATTTAAATGGGAAACTATCCGGGGAATTTATCGAGGTGTTAGACAAGATCGTAACCTTTCACTTTCTGAGACGATATTCTGAGAGAATGGAAACCGTGTATTACAGATGGCATCTACATTAACTCCGAAACAACTCTAAATACTTTATTATTTGTAGACCATCAGATAATTATCCAAGAAAGTTAGGATTGGTTACAGAGGGCTCTCTATAAACTAAATAAGATATGTGAACGATTTAACTTGAGAATCTCAACTCAGAAAACCAAAGTAATGGCGTTTAGAGGCAAACATCCTATATGAAGTAAGATAATAATAAATAATAAATTTATAAAACAAGTTAGTCATTTTAGACATTTGGGTTGTGATATTACTTTTGAATTCAATAAAGATATTTTAATAAAATTCAAAGATACTAAAACATCTGTGGAATAATAATAAAATATCTGAGAAAGAAAACAAGAAAGGAAGCTCAACGTAAATGTTATAAAACAATAGCTATCCCCATACTTCTTTATAACAAGGTTTGGATGCAGACAAATGCTCTACATGAAATAGTTAATGCTTTAGTTGTAGTATATTAAGTATGATTATTACGTATTTGCGAATGGGATGGAATAGGTCGCGATGGGTCGAGGTGAGTGAAAGTGAAACTTATTAGGAATGATTGACATGTTAGGTTGAAAGTGTGACAGATGGATGCATTTTTGTAGGGAAGTGTTTTATTATTCTAGAGAACGCGTACCTTCGGCTAGTGAAGAAATAATTGTTTTAATTAATGAAAGTTCGGCAAGAAGAAAGTATTGAAGTAAAAGAATAAATGAGAAATGGAAGGAATTGAACGTGTATCAACTTTGTTTTTCAAGGTGGTTGAAAATAGAGCAAAAGAGCTCGGTATGCCGGTATGCACTGTGGGATCTCGAATTTTTGGAGATATTATAATTGTCTAAGTGGGTAATGGCACATTTCTGTCAGCCACTATTTATCAAGGATTCTAAAACGCGAACTCGAATTTAATTAAAAGCACTTTATTTGTATTTATATTTATATTTTCATTGCATCGGTGTGGGATCAAAGATAAATTTTAACTTTCTTATAAATACGCTAGATGATTAAAAAATGAAAAAGAATAAGTTTTACAATGTGGCACGTGATTGAAAGTTTGGGAATAATACATAAATTCCACAAAAATAATATGATTACATATATTTAATTTTTTGGGTTTAGACTTTTGTTCAATTATTTTTAGTTATATAAAGTGAGTGAAGTTTGGAGGCGGGAACCCCAATTTGTTAAATAATATAAACATTTTAGGTGAGAAAATGTGTGAGGAAGACGGTATTGCCAAATGGGAGCAAGGCAGGCACAGGTTTGGCAAGACGGAGCTGGGATGCAATAGAATAGATAAGTATGTTCCACGGCAGGGCGGGAATGGATCGAATACCTGCTCCTAACTAATAAATTACTGTGATAAATACCCCGCCAACGCGAGCTACTAATGCCAGTTATTATATACAGGATCAGTATTTATTCACTTTTTTGTTACCTGGGCCCGGAAATAAGAATTTTTCTGTCGAAAATTCGCCGACGCACGATATAATAGTATTCTTTTCTTATGAACTAAGTACGAGAAAGTAAAAATTATAGGAAAATGTTCCCCAAGGCTGGCTCAAGGACAGTTTGCTACCTGACAGTGAGGCGTTGCCGGGTTCGTTTCCCGGGCGGGACAGAAATGAAGCTGTAGCTTTCTAATACAAATCGTCTCAGTTTCTATAGCTGTATGACGAAAGAAGAAAGCTCGAGAAGGTCAAATAAACTAAACAGTGACGGCAGTGGCGTAGCTTCCTATTAGGCTACAAGGTTTTTGAGACTACCCGAATATTTTATGAAAAGATATAGTAACACAGCAAAATTCGGCGACCATCGACTCGCGTTCTTCTAACATCCATCGGGTAAACAAGCGAATCACATCTCTTCGTTAATGAGGCAGGAGAGTGTTAAATACGTAATACGTTAATCTTCTTCGGAGCCTACCCAGGAATATTGATCTTGCTACGCTACTGAGTGACAGGAGTACGTCATGCTCCTCCCTTGTTCCTAGACGTAGATAATGAAGAAAAGGAGGATTCAGGCGTAGGATCACTGCCAACTAGGAATAGTCGGATTAATCCGACTCTAGAATGCCAAATACATACAAATGTATCTAGATCAAATATTGTTATGGAGAGATTTTTGGACTATAGGATAGGTGGTGATAGGGTCGAATACACACGGCTCGGCTCACGACTGATCTACAGCAGTTCCACTGGGAAGTGTTAGACTATCCACCGTCTAGTCTGGATCTCGCCCCCAACGATTTCCATCTATTATTTTGCCTAAGAAAACCTTTCCGGTCATCATTTCGTGTATCCAAATAACTTAGATTCAGTTGCCAAACACTGGTATCCATCCCAGGCGGCAGACGTCTACCACACATGTTGATCCCACAGTATGACAAATATCTAAACTCTGGGGAGATTTTGTAGAAAAATAGTGCAGCACGTGCTATACCTGCTACAATAAACGTTTTACAATACTTATGAATTTGTATTTACTGCTTGTGATGACCTAGAGAAACTTATTTTCTGGAAGCACCTCGTAAACAAATATTTTAACAAACTGCCTTAACTGTTTTTATTTTAATGCAATATCGTACTGACCTTTACCAGTTCCAAAAAACTTCGAATAATAAAATCTAGAAAACGTCATGGAAAATACTTATCACCATCTATTGCAGCCGAAAGAAAATAAAAGGCCATTTTGGACAGGTACTCTAAATTAAAACCTTAACGAATCTTTGGTTCATCGCCATTTCAGTAACTGTGTTGGACATTAGCTTCAAACTAAAGATAAAATGAAAATATGGAACTGTACCTTCTACTAAATGTCAATATTATTTCTTAAATGTACAATTCCAAATTTTAACTGCTTTATTGTATTAAAAATGGAAAAACAGTTTTTAGAAAGTATTAAAAAAATATTTCATAGCATTTTCTCTTTAGCCATTGACACCACTTTATTTATTTTGCGACCCGCTGAAAGGTCACAATCCGCCCTGGAGGACTTCAGTCTCGGAAACCGCGCAGGCGCCCGACAAAAAAGAGGAGGGAGGATTTTCGGAATTGCATTGGGAGCATAATGCCCACGGATCTTCACATAAGTATATTTTGGCTTGTACGTGGGTTTGTTTCCTTTGATCTTAATTACAGTGGGATTTTCATTTGGATGCTTTTTAAAGCAAATTTTAAGAAAGTTGAAAAATATTCTTAATTTTTCTATGCCTTTTTTAGAAGAACTTTGGTACAAGTTCAGGTGTAATACATTATACAGATTTTGAGTTAGTAATTAAATGTAATTATTTATAGTTCATTATTTGTCACCTCGTTCTAGCTGGTTAGAAAGTCAATAAAATCTAAAAATAGGTGTAAAATCTCTTTTTCATGCCTAAACTGACGTTCATAAAACCCTAAGAAGCCTGTTTCGTAGTTATCAAATCACATTGGTGAGAGCGAGGAGGACCGTCGGGCAGGAGCGCCCGAAGCGGCCCCGCCCCTCCTTCGGCGGCATCTGCGGGCGAAGTGGCCTCGTAAGATGTCCAAAGACGGAACCTGTTGCCAAGACCGCTCTTGCGGCGACCAGCAGCTCGCCGCCCGAGCCGCCCGCCCGCCCGCGAACCGGTAGGCGGTCGCCGTTTCCCGCTGTGGTCGAAAGTGCAAATCTCAGCGGACATCATAGCGTGGATTCACAATCAAAGGAACTGAATTATTCATCATTTAAGGCATTTCTCAAAGGTAGATTCCTAGACGAAGGTGACATGCTGAATCACTTATTTGTCGTGTGCTTCACATTCCTTATTAACAATCTTGCTATTATTTTGGTTTAGTTAATTTTTCTAAAGAAACGACTTCCATTTTGCTTTTAAAATGCGTTTCTTTGTATTTTAATTTTCCCCTGTCTCATGCCTGAGCATTTCAAGCCTGGGCCTTTGCCTGAAGCTAAACTGAAGCTTGCGCGCTACAATTATTCGCTGTAAAGCGAACAGGTTTATCATGGAAATGGCACGTTTGGGTTAGTTGGATTGTGTATCCAATGCTGGTTTTCGAGGGCTTTGTTTCTTGGATTAATTAATACATTTCCCAAAATCCTGCGAGAGGATCAGGAATAGGGCTCACTAACCCAGTGTGGTTCACGCCTGTTTTTCCTGGGCTTTTCAGCCCGCTTTATGGCAACCCTAACGGGCGTCTGTCTAAGCCCAAATCGTTAAGGCTTTGGCGCCCAATGTAGAGCCAGACTTCCTTTCCTGCTGCAAGGTCCGTTTGCAATACGTAACATAGCTTCTCGCATATGCTGCAAATGAAAGCAGGTGACGAGGTTCGTTTCGGTTTCCCTTGGGGCCTCAAGTTAATATAATGAAACGCCGAGAATGGCAGCTTGTTGCAAATAGGTAATCGGTATTGCTTTCGGAGCTCAGTGTTTCGTTATTCAAAATTTTTTCAGGATTATGTTAATTTATGCCAGTGCGCTTAAGATAATGAAAAATGGAACATTGTTACCTTATTGTTCCGGGAAGCACATTTTTTTTTTAATATACCACTTTGGTAAGTTCCATAGAACCCTAAAAGTTTTGAACACGTTTAAATGCATTTTTATTGAGAAAGTCTGAGATGGGTTTGCCTGAGCAATACTTAGGTAGCTTCAACCCACATTTTGAACCACGAGCAACCCTGGCTTTTCGCAACTCACAACTGACGCAATACCAATATTGGGCAGTCTGTTTCAACCACGCAAGACACAAAAAGAGAAGAAAACAGAAGTCCATTTCACATTAATGACTGCCAGGAGGGTTTCCTTAATTGTTAGTTTTACCATAATAACATATAAATTGCCAGACATTCGAGACTAATGTTTTTGAAATTTGATGAATAGTGCGGAAAAACAAAAAGATGTAAATTAGGCCTGACCCACTAGATTTTTCTCCATAAAAATTATCCCTTCGCGACAAGAATTTTCCGGCTCGTATGGTGTGCTGAATTTATGTTACATGTAATAAACCGCGAGTTTGAGCTGCTCCTCCCCCCCCGCCCCATCGTTTTCTATTTTCATAACGACTTGGATTTCTCTAATGTGAATGTAGCATTCTCGAACCTAATGTTCCTTCCCTTCGGTGGTATTCGCTTCAAAATTTTTCAGTAGATGATTCTACCACACCTCCGAAAAACGTGAAGTGAATGTATTAGTGAGGTTATTAAATTTATCTAGTTCCTTAGAATACTTGTTCAATTTAAAAATGAGTCTTCAATATGTTGCGGTTTTCCTAGAAATGGATGTGAAATGGGAACGAGAGTTATTCATGATTGACAGCCAGGTTGAATACGGAATGGTATTTTAGTTAGCTATTGTCCCAGATGTGAATGAGAGCCTTCATTTCATTGTTGTGGATTTGTATGCACAGACAATTTAGAAAAGAATTACGGAACTTCTGCAGGCTATAGCAATCTTAAATTGCCAACACGTTCTTTAGGAAAAATAAGACATAGCATAAGTACACATGGCGCGCAAGAGGTAGAAGACCCATTATTGCTTATGTTATAGATGCACAGAAACCTAGCGTTGATATGAGAATCTTCTGAAGAGAGTGATGTACATTCCAGATCACTTTCTAGAAAATATCAACAATATCGCATATTAGCTAAATAGAGGAAAAACGAATAAATTAAAACACCGTCCATTAAGGAAAGAAATTATATAATATCGCGGACTTATTTAAACAAGACTAGTTTAAAGAATTTATCGGCAATGAAGCTATTAAAATGTATATTACAAGTCCGATCTCAATACAGTTGACTGTACATGACGAAATGGGATAATGTAAAAAGTATAAATAAAGAAAGTAGCTAATGATGCCTTCGAGACAAGGTTGTTAAAAGTAAAAGACGAAAAAGCAACTGAAAATATTGCACACCCGAAATCGCTCAAGACATTTAATGATAAGAAACATGCTTACAATAAAATGTTACAAATAATAGCAGAATAAACCAGAGAGGCATATAAACAATAAGCAACTTACGCGCAAGCGCTTATAAGAAAATCCCTCAAAGAGTCATGGGAACAATTTGTTAGTATATTGTAAAATATAGTTAGAACGAATCTGCACAGACTAACCTTAGCTACAAATAATGAGGCATCTATATAGCGACACAAAGGATTCTGCACAGCTAAACATAATAAAGAGAAAGGAGTGATTGACTTACTTCAACAGTTTATGGTATGACTCGAATGTGGGAAGAGGCAGAAAGAAGTAACCATGAAACTGTATAATGTAAGATCCCATTGGCAATGAATGAATTAGTTGATTCGCTAAAAATCGAAAAATGCCAGGTCATGATGGATTAAATCTGACCATTAATTAAAACAGCCGATATCTCATTAAAAAAATTACATTTCTTTAATTTTATTGAATACCTGTTGGGAGAACTTTTACAATTCTTAGAAGAAATGGACAAAAGCAAAAGGTCAAATGGACAAAGGACAAATAAAAAAAAAAATCAGCTATTCAAAAAAGGGATTAGAGAGTAAACCAGAGAATTATAGAGTTGCAATTATCTTGCTTCAATTCGTCATTAAAAGGACGCTAGCTAAAATTGTTTACAGCATATTATACAACTCGTCTAGACAATATTTTTGCTAGAAGAACAATGTGGATTTAAGAGAAGAAAAGATCGTGTACTATCGTAATATATTCTCCAATAATGTGCTTGTACAGAGGAGGGTAGAATTTAATCAGGAAACTCATATTGCTTTCAATAGATTAATGAAGAATAGCCTTCGATATGGAGTATCGACATAACCATATGGAAAGATAATGAAATAAAAGAGACATTCACTACATTTGAATTGAAGTATTCAAATCCTTATAGCAACAGAACTATAAATGTTATTGGATTTCAATGGAAAACTAATCCGAGACTTAATCGAGGTGTTAGACAAATCCGTATCCTTTCCACCTACTTTATTTAGATAATTTATATAGACGAACATAATGCAGAGAAGGAAAACAGTGGTATTACATATGCATATACATTAACCCCAAACCACTCTCAAATATTTTTTTATTTGGTTAGACCATCAGATAATTATCCAAGAACCGTTAGGATCGGTTAACATGAGGGCTCTCTATAAACTAATTAAGATATGTGAATGATATAACTTTAAGAATCTCAACTCAGTAAAAGCCAAAGTAATGGCGTTCAAAAACATCCTATAGCGAGTAAGCTACATAATAAATTTATAAAACAAGTTAGACATTTTAGATGATGTGGTATGTGATATTACTTTTGAACTGCAATAAAGATATTTTAATAAAATCCAAAAGATTCCAAACATCTGTGGAATAATAACAAAATGGTCTTGAGAAAAGAAACAAGAAAAGGCAGCACAGGCTTAAATGTTACAGTGTCGGCCTTCAATCCGACTCTAGACAATGTCAAACACATACAAATGCATCTGCTTTGGAAAACTCACTTCGGCCGAGATATGGGCTCAGCCAGATGTTAATGGTGATAGGGTCGAATACACACGGCCCGGCTGCCACGACTGATCTTCCTGCAGCTAGTTCCATTGGGAGGTGTTAGACTATCCACCGTACTAGTCTGAAATCCTCGCCCCCCAACCGATTTCGTCTATTCTTTTGCCTAAGAAAATCCTTTCCTCTCATCATTCGTGTAGCCTCAATGGCTTAGATTCTAGTTTGGCAAAGCACTGGTATCTATCCAGGCGGCAGACGTCCTACGACACATGGGTACAAATGTGTGATCCACAGTATGACAAATATTCTAAACTCCTGAGGGATTTTGTAGAAAAATAGTAATCAAAGCAGCGTGGCCTGTAACCTGCTACAATAAATTTTTACAATAACTTATGAATTTTTGTATTTACTGTTTGGGTGATGACCTAGAGAAACTTATTTTCTGGAAGACCTCGTAAACAAATATTTTAAGCAAACTGCCTTAACTGTTTTATTTTTAATGGAATATCGTACTAACTTTACCAGTCCCAAAAACTTCGAAGATACCTAAAAATCTAGACACGTCATTGAAAATACTTATCACGGATCTCTTGGCAGACGAAAGAAAATCACAGGCATTTTGGAGCCAGGTACTGTAAATTAAAAACGTTAACGAATCTTTGAATTCATCGGCCATTTCCGTAACTGTGTTGTACATTAGCTTCAAACTAAAGATAAAATGAAAATATGGAACTGTACTTCTACTGAATGTCAATATTATTTCTTAAATGTACAATTCCAAATTTCAACTGGCTTTATTGTATTCAAAAATGGAAAAAACAGTTTTTCGCAGAAAGTATTAAAGAAAATATTCATAAGGCATTTTCTCTCTACCATTGAACCACTTTATTTATTTTTGCGACCGCCGCTGAAAGGTCACAATCCGCCCTTGAGGACTTCAGCCTCGAAACGCGCGCAGGCGCCCGACTACGTCCTGCGTCAGCCCAGCGCGCGCGCGGCGGGAGTACGGGCTGTTTACGCTGAGCGGCGGCCGGCGGCGGCGGCACCGCAGGAGGCGGCGGGAACGCTGACACTCACGACCCGCGCGGCGCCGCGCCTGTGGCCGCCACCAACTTGCCTTCCGTGGTGCCCGGCGCCCGCCCCACCCCCGCCCCGCCCGCTCTGCCCCCCCCAGCCCCTCTGGCCCGCCCGCTCTTTCCCCAGCCTGCCGCGGCCCGCGCCGGCTCGCGCTCCACTCCGCTCGCGCCCGCATCTGGCCTCCCGCCTCGCCCCTTTCCCCCCTCTCCACGCTGTCGCCCCGCCCCGCCCATTCCTCGCTCCGGCCCCGCCCGCCCAGCCCCGTCCAGCCCGTCCGCCCTTACCGCCCACTCCGCTCCGCCCCGCGCACGCCCATCCGCCCTGCCCTGCCCAGCCTGTGCCCGCCACCCGCCTCCCCTCACCGCCGCTCCCACCGCCCCCTCCACCTCGCGCGCGGGATGATTTGCTGTGCTTCCAGGGGTGGGAACACAA
>BOPP01000014.1:10990505-11012310 GCA_017312745.1 Gryllus bimaculatus | reverse complement strand
GGCCGAGAGGGGAACGCACTCGGGGTCCTGACATTTCTTATGGTCGCTGGCTGCCAGAAGGAAGGTTTTAGGGGAATGTGATATTTCGTCTTAAAACGATGTTATTCCGTTTAAAAATTTGTTGAAACGCTACGCTGCTCTGGGCGCGCCCCAAGTAGTTCCAAAATGATATCAGATGTTTACAAGACGGTTCACTTTTTTCTTGTCACTCCCCTGATTGCAAATTTACTTTTTACGACTGTTTTCATATTCTCGGGGAATAGCAGAGAGAAAAGACATTAGGAGTAACTTAGTAGAACCTCAAAATTGGGATGAATTAAGCAAGCAGACCCAGAAATGTCTTTGTTGGGTAAGGATCCCAATAATTTAAACAAAATTTTATATTAGTTCATAATAAGTAAAAAATCATATAACATTTTTGAGTTACTGAGGTACTGATAGTTTTCCTTACGGATTAACTTTGATTATTACATTTCATCCACATTTCGATATTATTGTAGGGTCCGGCGATAATAGGGCTTCTTAAGATCACATCCATTCCTTAGACAAAGAAAGTGTCGGTAATTAATAAGAAAGTAACGTTCTAGTTGAGCTCAGCTTAGCAAAGCAAAGCTGGTTTAAAGCTTTGAGATATTTAATTTTAATCTTGTAATTAGTTATGTCAAAAATCTGTTCCGAGTGTCAGTTGCAATGTAGAATATTTCTGATATGAATAGCCTTACCTGCTAAGTATGTAGTGCCAGGAGGTGTTAAAATCCATTAAATGACTTTGCTTTCGTATTATAATCTAGACAAGAAATTAGTTAAATGTGGTGGACAACATGTGAAACTTTACGATCTAAAATAAATATAAAAATAAACTAGTTTTGCTGCAACAGCACATACTCTCTCGCGTTATTGGCAACAGCAATGTACTATTGAAATATTGCATTTTCTGCGCTACTAACACCTCAGCCATTATTTCAAAACGCCCAATTCAACCATGAAGCGAGCAACGCACTGTTACCAGCGCAGCGGGGTCAAAGCTAGTGTATTTGCTTGACTAATAATATCAATTCAGTATACTTCGGTTTCTATAACGTGGCGCGTCAGAGCCTGTCTTCACGATGGAATGTCTCACGGTATTTCGCGTCTTTCTCGGTCGTGCCTCTATATGTCGCATTGCTCGATAGGGTCGCGATCATGCGACAGCTAGCGGCACGGCTAAGAAAGACCCGAAATTCCGTAAAATATTCCGTCATTAAGACAAGAAATATAAACCCAAATATAATTAGAATATATGCAATTGACGTCAAAAGAATTACGAATATTCTGCCTGTTCATTCGTAAGTTGCCTTTTGTCGTAAGATAACATTTCCGATAGCGTTTTATTTCATCACCAGCTTCTGGTCCGGCTGAACGGTGTATGCGCTTAGCGGATAGACAGACGGACGGACAAACAGACGTTTTGCCGTCAATCGATTTTTCGTTATTATTGTCGTACAAAACATGGATTGTGGCTACACCACGTGTTAGAAGATTTTTTTTATATTTAGCAACTGGATTTATTCCCTTTTTCGTTACCAGGGCCCGTCAATAAGATATTTGTGTCTAAAATTCGCCGTTTACTGGCGCACGATTACAATACTTTCTGTTCGTATGTTAGTAAGTGCGAGAAAGTAAAATCATCCACAAAACAATTAATAATATTATTCATAAACATTCATATGTTTAAAAGCAAATGGAGTGTGTTGTTTGGCCCATTAATTATACCAATTAAATTAAATATATCTAACTTCACGACCTAGACGTGAATGTAAACGAAAGCTTCAACTGTCCAGTCTCCAGTGAAGCGCAACGCTGTTGCTAGAGGAAATAACCGGTTTTAGTTCCATTATATGGATGCACTGAAGAAAATGAGATGTTGATATAGCTGACGTAGGAAAACATTTAATACAACAACGTGGAACATTATTTACACAACAAAATGTCTTCTTCTCCTGAAAGTTCCTAAGGAATTGCACTATTCTCAAAAAGGAGGAATATAAACTTGACAAAAATTGATATGAGAGTTTTGAAAAATATTTTTATTCAACAACTAAAAAAATACCTCTTATAATTTGCCTTATTTTATTTCCCAGGTTTGACTGTTGATTGGCCTGGTAGGTCGAAATGAAGGTAGGCCGAGGTGTTTTCAGAACGAGGAGAGTTGAGACTTAATTTTCTTCTGGAAGAAAACAAAAAGTTAGAGACAAATTAAGAATGTCAAAACTCTTCTTTATTCAGAGGAAGAATGATAAACGGTTACAAAAGAAATTACGATGAAATGAACATGTAACATTGCAGTCTTGTAAATTGAATTATTGTATATAATGTAACGGGAGATGCGTAAAGATATATCTGTGAGTAGAAAGTTTAAAATACTATCTAGAGAAAATGTTTGCTCACATAATAGAGTAAGGAAACGTTTCAAATTGCGATCTGTCATCTGCAATGTAAATTGAAAGTAGCTAACTTGACTGTAGTTAAACGATATTTTGCAAAAAGAGACAAAACCTACAGCAAGAAAAATAAGTGAGTGGAAAATTTGCATAGTTAGATCGAATTGCATTGTTCGCAGAAGAGGACGTGTTCTTGTTTACGAATCTTCTTCATTAACTGCCAATGATGATATTGATGAAAGTTTTTTGGCAAAGATTCAGTGATAGGCTCCGTGCATCATACACCAAAATTCAAGCATAAAAAGGTAAGCTCATCAAGCTATTGAACCCATTGCAAGACAATTACTAAAGGTAGATAAGAAATCGTTGCTCATTAATTCAAACACTTCTTTCTAAGCTCTTTTGAAGTGAAAGTAAGGTACATATGACGGTCTGAAAATCTGAACAATTATCATAATAAATCCCTTTCTTGTTAACAATCCCATCGAAGAGACAATTTAGTCAACAAACTGAAACCCATTCATATCCTTGAATATTTGTCACTAAAAAAAGTAAAACGCTATACCACAAATGCTGGTGTGCTTGTACACACGGCTAAAGCTTACCTACAATCAACTAAGCAGATACTCCTTTGAGTGTTTGCAGTATTTGTTCCCACTGCCTGATAATTTGTGTTAATCTGCTTCGTACCAATCGTTAAAAAAAATTGACATGTCCAAATTTTTCTAATATAATATATTTGTAATCACATTTTCGATTACATCAGCTTAAAAAATGCTTGTGTCGTGGTTAAAGAAAAGCCATTCAATAATATTATATATTATTTGTAAGACCCCTTTTTGATTCATACACAATTAATCTTTACGAATGACGTGTCGTTTGGAAGATCAATTTTTGTGTTTTTGACACATGGTTATTACACTGTTTTACATCATATTATTTAATTTTTATATAAAATGATTTACAAAGGCCCCCCGCCTGTTTAATCCTATATAACTCCATGAAATGATACATCCGCCCTCAAAATGTCTCAGAGGTCCTGAGAGTAATGCTCTCTCGGACATAATCTACAAAATGGACCTCCCTGCTTCTAATATTTCATCTTGGGGGTATCTTGTGAAACCTACTCCGCGAAACGCGTGGTTATCGATTATATAATCGCGAATTCGTTGTAGAATTAAATTGAGTGACATTCCGTCCAATTTATACTCTCAGGAACATGCGCCTATTCAGAATTTGTGTTGAGAATGGGACATATATAGAAAGGGCAAGAAGGTTTTACAATATTTACATTGATTTATAAAGATGCTTATACATACGTGTAATGTTTTCTTTAATGTATTTTCTTCACATTTTATTTAATAAATTGATCGAGATTTAGAGGGGGTAAGAAGTTTTAACAATATATACTTTATTCACACATGTGTTGTTTTCAATAAAACCCTAATGTATTTTACCGAAATCTTATTTAATACATTTTATGTTTATATTATGTTTATGTTATGTTTATATTATTATGTTTGTATGTTATGTTATATTATGTTATGTTAATGTTCGCCTATCGTACGCAGCGAATCACTGAGAATGGGAATCCAGTCCGAATGAGAAAAGTCAAAATAAACAATGAAACATTTGCGTTATTCAGTCAAAATAAAAACTATTCATTATTTTTGGACTTTTACCGAATTTCTAAGCATGAACAAAACCATAGAGACCTTTCATATGGCCAGAGATTGTGTAGTTTCCTTTAAATTTCTGCGCGCATTAGAAATTAAATCTAGACGAGTTGCTTGCAGCAGAAAAGTGTGAGGAAAATACAGTCAAAAAGTGGCTATTCTGAGCAACATAAATTGGCTGATGTTAAACGGCACGTCAGCTGTATCTGCGTAGTGGCTCACTGAGAATATGAATATAGTCTCGACATGTAGGATAAGAAATCGCCAAATAACGTAATCAAATATTTGCATTTTCAGTCAAAAAGTCAGTATCTTCCTTTTTTTTATTTCCCTAAATACCTAGGTATCTAACATAACCATAGTCACCTCTCGCATGCCCAGACTGCTTAATTTTCCGTCACTTTGTGTGGATCTTAGAGAGAGGGAGAGAGTGAGGGAGAGAGAGGGAGAGAGAGGAGAGAGAGGAGAGAGAGAGAGAGAGGGATAGAGAGAATAAAAAATTCCGCTTAACCCGAAAAAAAATTATTTGAAAGATATTCAGTCCTAATTATTTCGGATGAACAGGATTCTAATGTAATATAATTATTAATGAAAATGTTTCAATTCACGAGATTTTGTTTTTAATAAGCTAGTGCATGTACAGTTTTCAAATCGATTACTATGTAATCTTTTAATGGATAACAGGGCATCTGAATTGACTAAAATTACACCATAAATCTTATCGAAGAGATTGGAACAAATTATTTAATTAATGGTTTCCATTTACATTAAAACTCAATTTGGTAAATGGCTAAAAAAGCCTACGATGAAGACGTATGACTCTTATGCTTCAGAGTCACGTGCATTCCAGTTTCGTCCGGAAATCAATTTTGCAATTAGATAGTATATTTTCATAATCGAATCTCGTATAATTATATGCAAGCAACATCATATTTCATCCTTACAAGGATGAGTTCTTAGGTAACACAAGGGTCCGTAAAATTTTCATGTGGTATGATTATCCTTTACAAGTCTTATAAGTTTGGCTTCATAGACGATTCATACAGCAGTAAAAAGAAAAAAGAAAAGGTATATTATCGACATTGGAATTTTGACGCACCGTCCATTGTCCCCTAGCACTGATCAACGTGCCATAATTACGAAGAATAAGCTTCGCTTTTGTCGTGGTTATTCCTTCCCAGCATCTCTCGCACGAGGCAGCTCTCGCGGTGCCCTCGCTCCTCGCCACGCAGGTGCCGCGGGCGGTCTTCCGTGATAGCGATCGGCGGGCGGGCCGACCGGTTCCCGTGGCTTCCCAGCGCTTCCTTTGGCAGCGCTTATCAGCCTCGTTACGAGAGATCTGTTTCCAGATCGTAGATTTGTTCATCTCGAGTGATCGTGCCCTACGGGACGAATCGGAATCGACGTTGTAAATCGACTTCTTGACAACTATATGCATTTGAGCCGTCCTCCGCCAATGTTGCTGGTGGGTGGCCGCCTCTATTATCTTCATATAATTTATCTTCAACGTGCCGGACTCCAATTTTGCTATCGCTTAGATTTATCTTCTTAAAATTCGCACACATTAACCACTTCTTATTGTAATGGGAGATCGTTTATCGCTTCACATTCAAATTTGTGAAATCTGTACCCTTATTTGAATACTTCACTGATTTTCCTCTTATGCTTTCACCCCTGTTATCATCATACTGCCTCCATTTCATCTCGTTAATCTATGCCGACTGTTTCTCTCACTTTCTTGTCCCACTAATGTATTTTCCTCCTTCCTCCAGTTCTGCTTTTCCCATGTCCATGACCAAAACTTAGCTATGCTATCTGATTATTTATTAATATTGGGATAACAGGCTTCGTATCTATAATTCACACTTTCTGTACCACATTGCGCTACTCCTGATTCGCAGAACCCATCCATAAACCAAGTAACTAGATGTTAGCTTCATACTCCTCCTTTATGATCACTATTCCGTTTAGTTACCACTTCACTCGCTCCCTTAGAGTAACGAGCGTACACTTAATGCGGCGGTTCTCCGAAGCTGACTCCCAACGTCATCACTTCTTCCTTCGACACTACAGCCATCAGCAGCTCTGATCATTTCCAGACGCTACCCGTTTGGGATCAAATGAATTCCCTTTGAATCTTATCAAGTATGCAATTTCCGTCGAATTTTCGACCTGAAAACATTTCCTCGCTTCGATGTCTCAGATTCGCCCAAGATACGTGATACGATTACCAACCTTAATTTTACAACTTGCACACGTAAATGATGGTTAAAACGGCTAAAATATATAATGTTAGAAAGTTGTATCTAATTACATTAGGGAACAAAACCTCTTTTTCAGACCTCCAGGATGAAAGAAGGTGATTTCAAAGGAAACAAAGACGCTGATTTTGAATATTATTATAAAACGTTCTATCACGCAAGGTATTCAAGGTATATACGTATTTAGTATTTGAAACAAACAAATTCCTATACTAATTTCCACATCGTCAGTCCAGTTACATTACTACAAAATTTTATAAGCATGCTTCATACGAGGTAAGAACAAGTTAAAAATGGAATACGCATATTCGTGCAATATTATGCAAACAGAATTGTTTGTTGATATTCTCCACAAAATTGGTAGAGCGAATGACAATGATTTGCGTTTTCCCTACAGCCACAACCTAAGGTTCAGTGTACAGGTGACACAACACTGGTGAGCAGCTCATGGTTGGTGCTAATCACAAACACGACAGCCAAAGTATAAAGATTATGCAAGTTTTGTGATTACCAATATAATATAATATATAATATATATATTATATATATATATATATATATATATATATATAATAATATATTATTTTCCCTTTGAAGTTTGGATATAAATCACTATCCAGAAACATAACTGTTAGTTACGTTTGGTTGTTTTTACGTAAGTTACCGGGTTGATTGGCACACTTTCAATGTGAAATGATTTGCATTTTATCGAACCGATTCATTCTACAGATCATGTGACGAATTTCACTTTATAAAAACTATAGAACTATAATGTAAATGCATTTGAAGCACACGCAAACCAGACACGAACTTCACGCGCACTGCGGGTACAGTTCCACATGACACCGACCGACCCAGAATCTGCCACCCCAACAGTTGGATACTTGTATACTTGCGATAAGGTAAGGGACTAAAATACGATGACTGATGCGCAGTAGGAAACATGAGGAAGCACGTGACTTGTTTTCAAAACATCCACTAAGACCTACTACGGCTACTAAGACCTACTACGGCTACTAAGACCTACTACGGCTACTAAGACCTACTATGGCTACTAAGACCTACTACGACTACTAAGACCTACTACGACTACTAAGTCTTGTAATTGAGCGCGACTACGAGACCCGAGAAAAAAATGACACTTTTTGAATACAGGAGGTAAATAAATACGAAAGCTTAATTTTGTTGATATCTCATGAATGTGGTGTAGATGAACTGAACACATATTTTATTTTTAAATAGATTTTAAGCGTATTGATTCCATATATATCTCACAGCCTCCAAGAACTATTTAAAAGTATTTGCATTAAAAGTAAAATACGGTATAGTTAAAAACTGTGGCATATCAGATTTTTAATGTGATATTCGTAATCTACGAATGTGTATGTTGCGCACATTACCTTCCTGGAGGTAAATATCTTGGTCCCTAGTGTTGTTGCTGTTGTTGTTGTTGTTGTTAATATTATTATTATTATTATTACAATTATCATTGTTGAAGTCACTTAAATAGTTAATTGTCGTAAATACCGAGATAAATAATGGCCCAGGCCACAAAATATTTCTCATGTTCTACTAATGTTTTGAAGACATTGGCAAAAACATTAAAGCATTTAAAACCCTTGTATTTAACGGGCTAGACATTCCGTGAAAGGGCAGGGGCACGTGA
Organism: Gryllus bimaculatus; assembly: GCA_017312745.1. NCBI lineage: Eukaryota > Metazoa > Arthropoda > Insecta > Orthoptera > Gryllidae > Gryllus > Gryllus bimaculatus. Next base: position 11,004,287 of record BOPP01000014.1, on the reverse strand, counting down.
ATTCGACATTGACATATGTTTGTTATGAGTGCTTCACAGGCGTAGTGGGTCGGCGCCGCCGCCGGGGGGGCGGGGTCGCCGGGGGCGGCTGCTGCCGCTGCTGCGCCGAGCCCAGTTGCGTCCGCGGCGCCGTCGAGTCAAGTTGCTCTGGCAATCGCGTGCGGTCTCTGCCCGGGCATCCCAAACACGCTGGTGTCAACTTGGCGGAAGGAACCGTCTTCGAAACAAGTTACTGTGAAAAGTGCATACTCCCGAAAAATGTGCACCGTTCAGATTTTCATGTCGTTATTTGTGTTCTGTGTGTAGTCAACGTCACAATTTATTAAGTGCTCCATGTGCGTATAAAATTCTACAGATGTGCTGTTAGAAATGAGCAATGTATAAAAAAGTATAAACTTAAGAATTTCGAACAAATTCCATTTGGAATCGTTGTTTTCTGAGAATATTTATCGGGTAATAGGAAGTGGAGGCTACAATTTAAGGACAGCATGCACTAAAAATATTCAAGTGTAGCTGGCTCCAAATAAGACTAAACATCTTAAGTGCGTTACAACGTCCATTATCTATGAGAAGTGTTGATACAAGAAGAGGATTTCAGAAGCTGACGACAGCATGTCTCTCTTCTACGGTGGACGCGTCGTGTGCATGCTGGTGGTCGCAGCGCTGTCTGTTGCAGGTAACAGGTTTGATGACGATAAAGAAATGATATGTCAAAACGTATGTCATGTTATATTCTTGGTCACGCCCCTCCATTCTTTTCTGGTCTTATCATCGTTCAACAAGAACCCCCGTTAGCTTAAAGCTCCACGCTTCCAAAAAGAGCCTGATGACAGGGCGCATTGTTCGCCCAGTGGATTCCAAGTGGCCAGCGCTCTCACGGGAGGCTTAACGGAGAGCTGGACCTGGAGTGTAAAAGACGCCAATAAAAGTACATTATTACGGAATAACGGCGCATCGTATAAAAGAACCGACTGCTCTGATCCTAATTAAATGCGCAGCTATCTTGTAAGATCTCCATTTGAGCCTAAGCCGAGGTGGGTGGAATGCTCTGTCACGTGATTTCCATCCTAACACTCACTCCCGCACGCGGAGCTGCCGGGGAAGCACACGTGTTGTAGGCTGAGAAACAGGTTTGCTTTGGGGAATGGTTGCTTTTTTATCTCTGCCTAGTTGGTCAGAGAATGTAAACCTTTCGAGATGTCGATAGATTGTGTCATCCTTCGTAAATTGTACATTTTATTTGGTTGTATGTTTTGAAATTGTTTTGTTTTAATTAATAAGCAGCGGTCTATGTAGTTCGAAAGAAAGAGCTGCCAACTTCTAAGATCTTTGGTTGCTGGGTTTGAATAAACATAGTTGTAGTTGATAAAAGATAAATAAGCCAATAGAGCTTTTAGCCATAAATATTCGGCATACAATATCAATTAAACTAACGTTTGTTAAATAGATGGGGGATTTCTATCCGCACATTAAAAAAATAATACTTTAAAATAGAAGAAAAAGTAGTTAAGATAACAATGTTATTCGCCTTGCATTACTCAAGTAGCTTGCCAATAATGAATATTCATTTCGGGGTTTTCGAATGCAGTGACTTTTCATTGCACAAATTCCTCCAATAAATACGCATTGAAATAAAGAAAGTTATGAACATTGTTTCCCGAATACAATAAATAGCACTTTCGTCCTTTGGTGCATTTACAACATGCTAGAAAATATTGGTATTGAAGATAAAAATAAATATACTATTAGCAAATGAAAGAATTCTTCCCACAAATATTTATTAGTTGGGGGAATTTTGTGTAAAGTGGTTATAATATAAAAATGGACTCGTTTTGTTTTTCGACTAGTGACTCGATTTGCTTTTCTTGAAAGGGGTGTGTCTGCAAATAAGGTATTTTAAAAATGATTTACATTTCATAGGAACTTAACAAATATGGCTTGAACGCTTTGGCGTTACATTGGGGCAGCAAGGTCCACAATGCTGGCCCAGGTGTTAGAGAGCCTATTTTTAGGCTGAAGGTTTTGCGATTGTAAGAATTACTAGAGTAAGGTTTTGAGATTGTCTATGTAGTACTTATAGACTGAATATGAATTTGTTAAAGAACAGTTTTATTATTTAAGATAGTGACCCTACTTGTGTTTGCTATATTACTAGTCATAAAGGGGGCCCGGATAAAAGTTTTGAGGACAGGCCCGCACTCATTTCGTTACGCTACTGCATAAAAGCAAAACTCCTAAGATGTTTACAGCATGAAACCTAAGGTCACGTAGATGTCTAGCAAAATCAAGGACAACCATTTGGCATTGCCTCCAGCATTTGAACAGTCTTTGACGTTCGCAGGTCAGAGTGCATCGCAGACGCGCCGCCGAAGCGCTATGCCGGGAACTGGCGAGATCGAATCCATGGCCAATTTCGCATTAACGGTACGTGCGGATTCTTCATGGTTTTGCATTAACATACATGAAATAAAAACAGTGGATTGTTATGCATGTTATTTTCTAGAAGATACTATCTTAAACGTCACATTAATCACATGTTCATTTAATTTGGCATGTTCCTATAATAATCATAAATAAAAGCATGATGAAGACACAATAGCTTAAAAATTAGGGGGATTTTTTGTAGAAATGAAAATTATTTTCGGTTGTATAGTGTTTCAAACATCGCAGAATCAAAATATAATAAGTAGTCTTGCCTTAACTCAATGGAACAGAAAATGCGAAGCAACGAAAACAAACAAGAAAGAAAAAAAGCTAGTGTGTCAATTGACATACTTCTACACTTAACAAACAAATTAAAAATCCAAGAAATCCTAAAAATAACAAATAAAAATGTATTTCTAATATTTAATTTGGGTATCCTCTTGGTTTCATAACAGTATGGTATCTTTGGTGCATATATCTAACGAGGTTACTGTAAGTTTGAGGCGTGATGGTTATCCATTCTTCTGGTAGGTTTTTTTTAAAATTTTTTTTTCAGATCTTATTTGCAGAACTCACGCTTTACGAACTCTACTTTGCGAGCTTTCCTTTCCAAAATTGCCTACAGGTGTTCGATTGGGTTCAAGTCTGAAGATTGTGCTGGCGTTTTTAGTTGTTTGGGAACATCCCATATTAACCATTTCTTATTAATTCGTGCAGTACGCCTGCTAGCATTCTCATGTTGGAACATGTAAATTGTTGGCATACCCAATTACACAGCACTTTGCATCAAATTCCGTTTCCGGATGTTGTTTATAATATGTTATGTTTGTTCATAATGCCTTTTATGAAATGAACATTTCACACTCCTCTTCTCGATATACAACAGAGGGTTCGGCAGTATCGAAAATACTTGCATTTAAAATAAGTATTTTCGATACTTTTGCTATTTGTATTTTGTATCGAACATACATAATTGAACATGTAGTTTTTATTTGTCTCGAAAACACTTTCTGTTAGTATTTTATATTTTCGAAATACAAAAATAAGTTTTATTGATACGAAATTGAAATTTTGAATTTAAACACAGTCAAAGCTGGAAAACACAAACGTCGATAACACAAATTTTTGATGTTTCGAAGCCTTTTTCATTCCCTGCAGCAGTATTTTAAAGAACGTTTTTGCTAACACAAAATTTTGGATAATTAGAAAAAATGTATTACCGGAGGCAAGTAGAGATATCGATTTTGGAGACGTTATATTAATGTATCACCTATCTGGAAGGTGGTTGCTTGCACTGGTTGCTTGCACCGTGTAAAGAGGTACTTTTGTGAGTGGAAATTGATAAATCATTAAAATGTGCTACTCTATATGAAATTTATTCAATTTTTATTGAAGAGTTAGGTGCAAAAGTCATCATGTGACATTTGTAAGACTGCCAAACAGACAATACTAAGTGGTTCCTACAATTCGACCACAAACTTTAATACACACTTAAAACTGAAAATAATAAGCAGTAATATAATAAATTTTAAAATGCACACCATGGTGTACAACAGACTGTGAATTTCACTGGTCATTTATTCTATTAGGAACTGATCATTTCTTTACACTTATAGATAATTCGTCTTCGTGTGATGAGTGAATTTGACAACTCTAAAAATTAGTGGTCCAGGAAATAAAATTCACATAGGCATAACTGAGAATAGAGACACTAATGCCAAGAAGTTAAAACAAACAACCTTAACCTATGCTTTCTTCAATACGTGGAAACTACTAACTAAGTACTACTAACTAACTAGGTCAAAAACTTCAATACGTGGAAACTCCTAACTTGATTCTACGAACATTAATAGAACACACTGCAGTGTAAATTGTTTATTCACGATATTTTTCTCGATTGAAAATGTAATAATAAATGGATATAAACTGAATTTATTTTTTATGAATTTAAAGGATCGATCTTCATTAAACCAATATGAACGAGGCTGTGAAATAGACGAAATGAATTCTCACTAAAAATTATCCAATTTATTGTGAATGCAGTGTGTAGAAAATATGCGTTGTTTTGTCTTTTCTTTACCAAGATATTAAACTTTCATTTTAATAAAGTATAATTTAATAATCCTTCTATTGAGGGTACTACATTGTATCTCATTTTTCACTACCTTCGCCTTATTATTTCGTCCGTTTAAAAATTTTCCTCTGAAGTTGGAAGTGAAGGTCGTTGATTTATCAGGTTGAAGATTTATTTTCCTGCCGTACTTTTCTTTGAGGCAGATGCAACTGTAAAGACATTTCTTAATTTCCCGCATGATTGCCCTTGAAGACATGTAGATAAATCTTTCAACAGGTCTATCTAGAGAACACTATAGAAATGAATGAATAATTTCTCCTTCTTTTTTAATAATTTACTTTAAACGATGTACTATATTTTACAGCTTCGTATTGAAGTAAATCTTAATTCCTTTGAAAATATTCACAATATTTTTGATTTAATGGAGTGGCTAACTCTGGTTTTAATTAGATTTCTAGACGTCAACATACTAACGCTTCTCAGGGTACTTTACTTGTTTTCGTGGGCCTGGAAATACGAGTACCGCTCGTGCGAGTATTCGTGTGGTAAACAGTTTAATTATCGTTAGGAAATGTTTGGCACTACTGTTACTGATAAATTAAACAAGTTACAAATTTTTGTTTATGAATTGTCAGCGACAGTAAGTGTTGGCTGCCACAATTAATTTACTTCAAATTTCTTTTTAATTAATTTTACCGTTCAACCATGTATCTATATCGGTGTCTGTTTGATGGCCATCGAAATTCAACAAAAAAAACACACCTAACAATTCTTTCTCGATCTTAACGTTAACTTTATATCTAAACATAACTTGGCCTTGCTATAATATTATCATTAAGGTCTTTCGATCACTTATTGCGTAAACTTCCATTTTAAAGAATTTACAGCAATCTTGGCGTTGTCAATGATATCAGTGACTTTCCATATTTCCACCTTGATCTACTCTTACGTCCACACTGAATTTCAACCAATAAATTTCTACTCTTATTCGTGGCTTAGTTATCTCACGAATATTACAGTCTTTTCTCCGATAAATCAATTTAAATTACTTCCCTATTCTCCCATTACGCCTGGACCACATGTCAATTTTCTATCTCCTCGGACTATTTCAATTTATGCCCTGACGGCCATCGATGTTTCCTTTACCAAATCCAGCAGGGTTCTGACTAATCACGAAATATTTCTTCACAATGCTTTGACGGTCATCGATCCTAACCCTACCAAATATGTCATCATTCTGACCAAAATCATTCGCTTACCTTCTATCCGGCTTAACCGGTTCACTTGTTTCATTGTTTTATTTCTTCCTCGATGCGCTCTTGACGTACCGTAACCAAGCATCAAGCGTTTTTGTCCTCTATCAGCAATATCCTATAATATTTATCTCCTTTATTTTTTTTAAAAATTCTTAAATTTCCCAAATCGTACTTAATCCAATTAATATTTTGGAATTTCTGACATACTCTCAATGACTAATTTTCATTTGCGTCATTGCGTAATTCCTACTATTTCGCCAGCTATTTGACATTAAAGTTTTGCTTGAAAATGCCAAAAATCTCTTTTGCGTTGCGTCAATATCAATATACAATATCGCCAATGCCGAACAACTTTCGAAATAGAAAAGACACATTTTATAAGCAATCTTTCACCTAACGTAAGGAAATTTTTAAAGCAGTTGTTCTTTCTAGTTGTGAGTTTCATTTCGGGGTAAAAAAGCAAATTTAAACATACGATTTCTAATTGCTAATTGCACAGTGTATTCATTCAATTTCTTAAACATCTCATAATTTTTTTGTTTTATTTCAAAAGTAGATAAACTATATAACGTAACCGCCCCACAGGGAAATAAAACAATTATGATTACTGCAAATAGTTTCGAATTGTGAAGTAGTAAATGTGTATGACATTGTCTCCAAAAGAAGGAAAACATAAGCAATATTTCTTCAGCTTTGCATTCCTTATTTCACTCCTCTCCGATAAAAAACAACCAAATTTATAACTACACCTACAGTGCCTGTGAATCTTAAACCACTCCGACACCAAACCGATAAAATGACCGAACAAAAGGCAACGTCAAGGAAGTCGCGTGCCAAGCATCTTAGCTAGAAGCTTCTGTGCGTTGGTGACACAGGTGGTGGCGGGCCAACCCACCGCCCTCTCCCAGCGGCTGCTTCAGTTTCGCCCCGCCCCAGGAGGGCCGGCGCCACCGCCGTCGGACGTGTGGTACCACGTGGCCAGCTCCCTCCCCGCCTCCCACGGCTTTCTGTCTCTCGTCGACCGCCCGCAGCAGAAGGTAAGTGGTAAGGCCCATTCACGATGCAAACATAAACATAAGCATGTCGTGTACATAAAAGTTACGACAAACGTCCATAAGCGGACTCGTTAACAATGCGTACGCATAAGCATAACACGTAAGACGTTAACTTAAAAGCTTGCAAGCTTCTGTGCTTATGCTTAACTAAGACGTAATAAATTAACCAATCACAGTACAGTAACTCAAAATCGAGAATCGAAATAAGAGAGAAGTCAGACGAACTAATGCCATATGAGCCATGGACACACTCGAAACCACGAAATCGATTCTCATATCCAACCAATAGTAAACTAGAATGTCTCTCAGCCAATAGAAACACTTATTTTGCTTACGTTTATGTTAGACATTGTGAATCCTTCATGTATGTTAATGTTTACGTCTGTGTTATGCTTATGTTTACGTTTGCATTGTGAATGAGCCTTAACTATGTGCGCGTAATGTCCGGGCCAACAGGGCCCAGGAAAAAGAGGGCCCGTTTTTTTAAAAACTTATTTAAGGTAGTAACACTACTTGTGATTGCTATACACTTTTATAAAGGGGGCCCGGATAAATGTTTTGCGGGCGGGCCGCACTCATTTCATTACGCTACTGTACGTGCATCTTTCTTTACTCTGTGTCATAAGGTCGTTGAATCGGCGATTGAAATTATGAGTTATGCAAAACTCGGTGAAATCGTTTTCAAACAGAAAGTTAATTTAAGGAACTGCCGGAGATTATAATTATTTACACGATGTATCTTGTAATTTCATGCCTTGCAACTGTTTTAAAAAGATGAGGCAAATATTTTTGGGGCAGAAAATGTTTACTTGGCACTTTTCTAGCGCTGGAGTACTACTTATTGACATGATTTGATATTAATAGGCGTGCGTAGCTTAAAACCAGCGGAGATGCCAATTACATTTGAGTTCACTTTTACATTAAATTTTATTTACATATGAAGATTTTTCTAGAAAATAAATAAAATATACTTTAATGATAAAAAAGAATAATAAAAATAAGATAATAATAAAAACAATGAAATTATAACTTCAATTATAACTTTACAGCCCACTCAGAAGGTCGAGGTGGCTAAGAGCATTCTAACTTTTTGATATATTACTTCCTAATTTGTACTTATTTAAGGAAACTGAGTAAGAAAATCATATAATGTGTTCAGTGCAAAATCGTTTTAAAAAAAAGTTTTTCTATTGAAAGTATTCGAACTTATCTTGATTTGTGTAATTTCTCTAAAACTTACACACTTCTAACAATGACAATTCTCGATCAGGAAACCCATTACCTTTTTAAAGTGTGTAAAGAATGTAAATTGAATTAATGCATCACTCATCAACATTAATCATTGATACTCTTTTAAATTATTATTAGGTATTAAAATATCAAAGGTGGAGAGAAATAAAAAGTTATTAGAATTTAAGAAAATCGCAGTATATTTAGATATCAAAGATCAAAGTGGTATAAATAATTGTTATTAAACTTTCTGAAAGTTTCATTACACCACAAAACCAATAAATAAACCTAATGTTAATAAGCTTAATTCGTGAAGTTTCAATTGATCTTATCCACAGCTGTAATTATCAGATATTATTAAAACAAAGAAACGTAGCGAAACTTTCTAGGAATTCATGACATTTTCTTTTTCCTTTTTTTTTCGAAAAGATTGCTGGTCAATAAAGAAAATAAATTTAAAGAAGTTAACAATGTATTATTAAAATGTTTCATCCCGATGGGCTAAGGTAACTTACGGAAACACAAGTGGTATATTTGCTTCGCTCTGAATGTAGGATGATTGTAGAACTCTGACGCAAGTTCAATAATTACACATTTCAAAAAAAATAAGAGAAAAAGCGACAAAAATGTACAGTACGGAAAAATAAGTGTTATAGACAATATGTTTAAACTCGAGAGGGTAGGCTTCCGCGGCCGGAGTCAGTATTTCATTGCCTGCCCGGGTGACTCCGTGTCCATGGCAAAGGTACTGACGTTTCGGTCGCCATTCTGCGACCTTCTGCGACCTAAGGTCGCAAAATGGCGACCGAAACGTCGGCACCTTTGCTATGGACATGGCGTCGCCCGGACAACCAATTACATATGTTTAAACTCCATTGAAAGCTTGTGGATTGAGCAGGAAGAAACACATTTGTTAAGAAATTAGAATGATAGGATCAACATAATATGAGGAGGTATTTAATGAAAAGAGATCCTACTCCTGATTCGTGTGTGTGCCGCGCAGGTGTGGCGCTTCTCGCAGGCGGACGTGGACGCGCAGCGGGTGCTGCTGGTGCCGCCGGAGTCTGCGCCCGCGCAGCCGCTCGCGCTGCAGCTGCGCGCCACGCTGGGGCCTTCAGGGGCGGAGGCGGCGCCGCCGCGCACGCTGCGCGTCCGAGTGCGCGAGCCGGCAGCCGCGCCGCCCGCCTTCCGCCAGCCGAACCCCGTGCTGCGGTTGGATCAGGTGCGCCTCCCACACACACACAAACGCCGCCCGACAAATCCATCTCATTCCTTCACTAGCATTCATTTATTGCTAGTGTTGTCGCTGATTTTGAACGATGCATTTGGTTCCTTCAAAAATCCTTCAAAGGGCTCCTTCAAATTCAAAGTTCCTTCAAAAATTCCTTCGAAGGGCTTATTTGCCCTTCTCTCTGCATTTGTTCATCGCAATCGGTATTCGTAATATAAGTAGTTGCATTGACGTAAAAATATGTTTGTTTGTTTTATTGATGGTAACCTGCATTGATGTTTTACGATGCAACAGCACTCAGAATAGAATGCACTTGAAAAATTATTTTGCTGAGCCCATTGCACTGACTTCATTAAAATTGCGAAAAAATAAGAGTAATTTAAGGATACTCATAAATCAAGATGCGATACTTACAACATTGTGATTATCTCTCACATGCAGTAACAAGTGTTTTTATTTATTCCTAGGTGACCAAACTCGACATTGGAAAGCAGTATTTTGAGATTGAAGGGATTGATGATGATGATCCCAACTTAATATTTGTAGTTACAGAAGCACCTGTAAGTGGCTCACTTTTATTTGTACATGACAGAAAATCTGCGGTTAATCTTCATGGAGGTATACAATAATTTACGAATTTAATCTGAAGTTTTGTAAACTGAACTGTTACCATTGCCTCATTAACTTCTTTTCAGGACAGGAATTTTATCTCAGAGACTTTTATAATGGATCAGTGCAGTACAGATATCATGGTGACAAAAGCAAGATGAAAGATTCTTTTGAAGTTCTTGCAACTGATGGGAATTTCGAGATATCAAATCATTTTACTGTGGAAGTTTTCTCCAAACAAAACAAAAATGATGTTAGAAGAGAGAAAATATCAGTAAATCCGCTAGTCTCTTCCGTTCAGTTTGCAAGCGAGTCAGAATCCATTTTGGTGTTCGAAAATACCACATTGGTTCGAGTGCCAGTGCACCGAACAGGCGATGTAAGTCAAGAAGGGTTTGTAGGATGCTTCACAAGTACGGAAAATAAAGGATTTTCGTCGGCCACACCCGGGCAAGACTTTGAACCAAGAGCACGTGGTGCAAACAGTTCACTGTTAATATTCCATTCAGGAATAAAAACTGTTTATTGTGAAATTATTATCATTGATGATGACGTATATGAAAACGAAGAAGAATTTTCTCTCAATCTGGAGTTAGTTCCAGGAAACATTATTTCATCTTTGCTGAATAGGACACAACTCAGAATAACGATTTCAGACCTTGACGACAAGCCAACTATTCAGTTTGATCGAGAATATTTTACAGTTTCAGATAATATTTACAGATTTAATCCTGGCATCGCCACATCTATTACAATAAATGTAAGTTATAGATATAATAAAATAAATATATAATTTTTTTTCTTCAAATTTTCAAAATTCTGCATGTAAATTAATATTGATGTTCTTTTGGAAAGTGATCAAGAGATCTTTTTGTCTAGGTACTGAGAACTGGAGATTCTTCTTTACAAAGCCGGGTACACATAAGCACACAAGATGGTAGTGCCGTAAAAGGCCTAGATTATGAACAATTCTCAACATCCCTATTGTTTAGTCCTGGAGATACATTGCGTGCCATTAATATTTCAGTTCTTCAAGGGCAAAGACACAATCGACAACGAAGACACGATCGTGCTTTTTATGTGGTCATTAATCCACACGACATATTGGGGGCGGTGCTAGGAGAGGCATCCACCGTTACAGTTTTCATTGCGCCTCCCGACGAAGGACAAAGGTTGAAACTGTTTCCATCCGAACCTATAATTTTATCCTTTAAAAATGGAGATATTAGCAACTTTACTAATGTAGTATCTCCTGGATATCCGTTGGTTTGTATTAGCTCTTGTAATAAACTTCACCCTCTTTTTAATACGACTAGTAAACTGTGCCATCTGACAGGTATTGAAGATTCAAATAACACTTACTTTTCATGGGAGATTGCTCCTCCTTACAAGGGAACAGTTAGTCGTGTAACAACACATCTCCCTTTCAAAGAACTTTTTGAATCTACAGTATTTGCTGATGTACATTCTAAAATATTAGACCCTTCGTTTTTTGGCGAAAATTATAAAGTTCGTTGTGCTACAACTCCTGTAGAAGGTAACGGCCTTCCACCATTGGGGATACCAATCAAAAGCCAAGAAATACTTATCGGAGGAAAAAATGTTAGTAGGTGCCCCATACGTTCAACAGAACTAGAACTATTTAATGGTGAACATATTGATGATAGCTCAGTATTTACTACAACAATGAAATATGTAAGTTCATCGGAGAGAAATTCAGATCGTAGAAACAAAATTCATATTAAAGTGGAAGTCCCTCATAATGATGGAATGCTACCATTGATATCTACATCGCCGTTATCAAACATCCATTCACTACTCTCATCAAGGCACCATAGTAGTGAGCACACATGTTCCAATTTGCCTCCATCAGGGGTCTTCTTGAATACAGTCTCTGATAAGTGAGCGTACATTTTATTATAACTCAATTTATACATGTTTTTACTATTTCGTTTTCATCTAAATATTTGTGACTTTTTGCAGTATTGTGAATAGTTCTCTACTGTATTCTTCGGAAGGAAATGTAACAAATCTCCTGTACAGGCATTTAAATTATACTTCGTGTAAATGGACGTTCGAAGGATGGTTTTATTTAAGTCAATTAATAGAGAACTGTCATGGAAAAATTTCTTCTCAACATCAGGTGAATATTATCACTGAATAAAACATAATTTAATGAAATTATTGTAATAGAAATTCCTTTAATACAAATTCCTTCATTTAATAATTTTTATATCTACTTTTAGAACTGCACTAACACAGTCGAAAAGATGCTTATGATTGCTATTATACGCTATGTAGGATACAAGACACGATCAGAGCTGGGTGAGTGTACAAGTCCCTCTGTACATTGTATTGCACCATGCAAACGGACCCGCTGAATTACATCACACTCGACTACTTGTGTCATTCCATTACTCAACATCTTTGGGTCACAGTTTACAGCAAGACTATAAACAGTCCGACGCAGACATTCAGGTAAGAAACGTGAAATTTTCTTGCATTGCAAGGATTCCTGTGATAGTATCAACAATCTTTATTTTTACAGAAGTTGTAAATACCATGGGTTTGCATTATTTATATGTATGATGTACAAATTAAAGTATTTCGTTTAAAATTTGGACTGTACAGTAAAATAACTCTAGTTGTCACAATTAAGATCATTTTTATAGTTTCATTAAATTTATTGGCCTAAAGTACTAAATTGTTGTATGCAACTCAATGGGTGATTTGCATGCCTGTTTCTGAATAGATGCCTTGCCTACAGTGACCCACTTTTAATTTGTAATATTTTATTGATTTTTTCCAAACCACGATTTTGATTCAATCATGGCCAAGTGAACATTGCAAAATTGTATTAAGATACTCGACTCGGTAATGCCCATTTGGTCGGCATTTGGCATTCGACCCCTGAACATGATTTGGTAACTTTTAATAAATAGTCCGCAAAAGTACCTAATCATATTACATTATTATACTGCAAATATTAATAACACGCTTTCAATTTATTCTTTAAAAATAAATGGAGGGAAAAATAAATTATCTTGTTCTATACTCCTCAACGCTAGGATGGAATATTTTGAGAGACAATAAAGTGATTTTCGATTATTAATATTTGTTTTTTCTTGTCTAATTTGAAATATAAAAGGCAATCCTGGTATATACCCCACCAATTTCATGATGCATCAAGGAAATATATAGTTCGCAGCACACTCTGCCTCCAGATTTGGGAAAAAATCGATATAGCTTGACATCGATTAGCATGCGATGCACATGTCCTGCTAAATCCGCCTGATTACCGATCTTCGCCACTAGAGTTCCATTTCGAGTTGGCTTCTGCGCATAGGCTCAAAAAAGTGCAATCGATTGCTGTACTCTATGCCGTACTTGAGCACATGGTGAAAAGATGTAGGCGAGTTACTCCGGCGCACCGATTTTTGCTCGTTCTGCACCAGTTTGCATCACGAATTACGTAACCACAGCACGCCATGTTGCTTAATATGCGAGAAGTATTAAGGAACATTTTGAAAGTATTATAAAATGACAATTTTCAACGGTAAACGTGGACCAACCAAAAGTAACCCAATGGAGGTATACAAGAGGCAATATTTAAAAGAAATGCTTCATTTTTCTGTTTCAATGACTTGAATCAAGATGATAATTTTGATACCCGACAGCAGTGAAATTCTCGCTATTGTGACGCAAACTTGTGCCCGAAGTTCGATACGCAATAGCACACCCACGCCTTTCCATGTTTGAACTTCCCATCTGTGTTTGGAAACATTTTGATGCGATGCGATGATACGATGCGTTGATGCGATAATGTGTTAATGCGATGATGTGACGTGATGACATGATGTGACGTGATGACATGATGTGACGTGATGACATGATGTGACGTGA